>JABXJD010000017.1:4667500-5355000 GCA_013375575.1 Percina caprodes | reverse complement strand
AAATAATTCATAATTTTTGTTTTTTTAACTAAAAAATTAGGTAACAAAAAAGTATTAGAAAACTAGTGGTAGTAAGGTGGTGTTATTGAAAACTAAAAAAAAAAGTCTTAAAAAGCGACAAAAATGTAATTGACCCGGGAGGACAACACAAGGGTTAAGCATGGTGATCTTTTGGGTTTGCCTAATTGTACTGATAAAACAAAAAGCCCTAAAGCACGTCATGCTCGTATTCACCCTAAGACCATGACAGGAAGAATCTGATTCACAGTATAGCGAGGAAGCAGAAAGGAAGTTTTTTAAAGGACACCTGGCAAGACATTTGACAATAAAAATGTAGTCTTCCGCATTCATTTCAATGAGAAAACCCTTTATATACTGTTGGATAGTTTAATCTACAGCAAAGCATCACATCCTATAAGATCATCATATGTTTGCAGCATCGCTGAGTACAACGCATCTCTAAAAACTTTTTAAACTTTACGTGGTGTTAGAAAACCAGCCGTTTTCAGCTTTGTGACGATGCATTTTCCAGCTGATCCAGGAAGCTTTTTAAAGACTTTATTCATTAATTAAGATGTAGAAGAATCATCTCAACACATGAAGGACGACATCATTACATCTGGAGATACGTGGTTTTCACTGGACAGGAAAGGGATGAAGTAACTAAAGCTGTCAGACAAATGTAGCGGAGTAAAAACTACAATATTTATCTCTGAGATGTAGTGGAGTAGTACTGTATAAAGTAACATTAAATGGAAATACTAATAAGTACAAGTACATCAAATTTCTACTTGAGTAAATCATTACCTTTTCATTAGTTTCCTCTTATCGTTTCCTGAGTAATCATATCTGTCATTGATGTAATTGAACAAAAAAACAGCAGATTGGGTTTGGTTTGAGTTATTCTGAAAAATAAAATAATTAAAGAACTTCCCAACAACGAACAAGAGTAAAGAATAAACACACCAACGTATACAGAAAAAAATATAGCTCAATATATAATTATTGTTAAGTGGGAAAATATTCCCACTTTTTTGTGTTGTCCCCCTCATAAACATCACACTAAGTGACCAGCCGGCGTCCTGAATCCTGCTCGTCTGGCTGTCGAGTCGGCCAACCTGTCTGGTTTGCTGTCAGCTGACTAACTGGACTCAACTTGCTTCCTGGCTGGCAGAGTGGTTTATGTCAGAGTAGATTCATGTCGCCTGGCTCTGGTGATAACTCATTTCAGACGCACTAAGCTCCCAACGGGGGAGCAATAAAACCACTCAGTATGTTAACCTGTTTTCCCCTGGATTCAGAGAAAACACTCCAGTCCACTGCAGAGGCTGTGTTGGTGTTTACATGTTGGTGTTTGGCCTCTGGCTGATGCTTTTACCGGTCAGATGTCTGCCTTGTCAACCATTGGCATATTCTAATTTATAAGGCTTGGATTGCTTCTTTCTCATTAACTGATATACTTATTAAAAAAAAAGTATGGGAAGTTATTGTCTTCACTCCCAGGATTTACTCCTTCTAATTGTCCCTGCAGTCCGTACTGAACTGGGAAAGAGAGGGTTTAAGTTTGTTGCTCCTGTTGGCTTGGAATCAGTTGAAAAATCACCTGAATCTTCAGGAGCTGGTCTTATTGTATTTAACGCCAACCATACACTAGAAGACTTCGAACAGACTTTAAAAAGACTAAAGTCTGACGCCATCTCACATCTAAGGACAATCATCTCTCATCTAACGTTAAAGACTGTCATATGTGAAGACTGGGGATCTTGCAAGGTCACAAATTGCAAGACTACAACTAGATTCATATTGACAAATTTGACCAAGCTAGCTAGCAACCGCTAGCGTTAGCTGATAATTTAAGGGAATGTTTGAAGATTTTCTGTTCTGCCGTACATGCAGATGTATGGCGGGAGTACCCGAGGTCTTTATCCACCTGTTAAACTCCCGTTGGAGGACTCGCTTCAGACGGGTTGAAAATTGACAGATTTCCCTTATTAGCATTTTTATTTAGCAGTGACACAGCAACTACATACAACACTGGCTCAAGCCATTTGCTGCGTAAGGACCCTTTTTTCCACCATCAAACCACCAAAAGTGGATTTGGACACGCCCTAAACGCACCTGTGCCAGGCACTTCACGCCATGCACTTAGATTATTGACATAGTACCCCAAGAATTAAAACTTACGATAATATCAAACACATTTCATTTTGTCTGAACGTCCAGATGGGATAAAGACTGACTGAGTTTTATGAACACCTTACACCAACAACTGAGACGATGGGAGCGCGCCCCAACAAGACTCTCAAGATTTCATTGGATTTTGGAAAATAGTCTGCAACAATGGAATCGCTTGAAAAGTCGTGGTAGTGTAAGGTCGGCATAAGTTTATGGTAAAAGACTTGGGAGCAGACGCATCTGGCTGGACGCAATGTTGAAGAATGTTTTTTGATATCTTAAAGTTCTGTTTTCAATTTTAAATTGTTATATGTTAATGTTTGTAACCATGATATTTCTGCAGCTACCTGTCTTGGACACTCAGGATACTCCTGAATAAATAGAGGTGAAATAAGAGATAATTAAATGTAAATATAAGTGAAGACGTGTAGTATGAGCAGCAGCACGTTGCAGGATGTGTTCAGTGCATTTCAAAGCTACTTTGTCCTGGTTCAGCAGGTTCGAGTCCTTGACATTCAAGGACAAAAACACAAAGGAAGCGGACATTTAAGAGTTTGATGTCTCATGTCGTGAGGAAACTGCAGTTGTAAAGACTAAAGAGAAACGCAGAGGTCTCATAAATCATTTTTTAAAATGCTGCACTCACACCCACTTTCAACAACAATGAAAACCACTTCCTTCAAGGAAACCACATGCACCAATAACAAGCTAAGAGGAGGATTCTTTTTCTTTAATGTTAGTCTCATCTGCCAGACCGTCCACCAAGGGTGAAGCAAGCCACCGACACTGGCAGGGTTTGAGGTTTGATACCTCGAAGTGTTGGGTGTTTTTTAAGGGGCATAAATTATATTTGGTAAAAAAAAAAATAAAGAAATAAAAAACGACAGATGTTCATGTTTACAGGAAGTTTTGTCTTCCTTTAATTACTGAAGTGTTTTGGTTTTGGTTGGTTTTGTATGGTTTTGCCTTTCATCTACAAATGACAAGTCGAGAACTGTGCTTTACCACAATATTGAGGTACTTTTATTTATTCTGCTACTTTATACTTCTACTCTACTACAATATTATTGTTATATATTAGGCACAATTATTGTACTTTTTCTCCTCTACATTTGTCTGGCAGCTTTACTTTAAAACAAAATAGGATAAATTTATAAAAACATGTGAGGTATGTTATACGTTATCCAACTATCATGAAACTAGCCTATATTGACAACATTTCATTTCAGGGATTGCTCCGGTGCCGCCAGAAATTCCGATGGATGTCGCTCTTTTTGGCCGGATGTCCGTTACCTTCCGCTTTCTTTGTGTTGTGATTCTAAACCTCCGGTGGATTTATGAGGACCGTGGTTAACTGGTCCAGATCTCTGCAGGGTCAATCCAGCTGGGTAGACTATCTGTCCAATCTGAGATTTCTGTCAATGTTACAGTCATTGGGTTTACGGATTGTCAATCTACAATTAGACAGGAAGCAGTTGCTCAGTTCGTAGGGAGTTGGGCTGGGAACCGGAGGGTCGCTGGTTCAAGTCCCCGTTCGGACCAAAGTATGGTGGTGGACTGGTAGCTGGAGAGGTGCCAGGTCACCTCCTGGGCACTGCCAAGGTGCTCTTGAGCAAGGCCCAACTGCTCGGGGCGCCTTTCAATGGGCAGCCCCCCCACTCTGACATCTCTCCATTAGTGCATGTATAGGTACTGAGCATGTGTGTGTAATTCAGGCCTGTGTGTAATATGTGTAATAACAACAGAGTGTAAATTGAAATTTCCCCTTGTGGAATTAATAAAGTATACATTATTATTATTATAAAACAGCCAACATAAACCACTAAAACATGCAGGCCAGCACCTTGACATTAATAAAAGTATAAGCTCATCTTAACATGACATTATCAGTTGGCTAACTTTGGTGTTTATAGGTGGTAAAACTAAGTGTCAAACAGTGGCAGAAGAAGAACTTTTTGTGTAGAAATACTCTGTAAGTACATGTCCTGCATTCAAAATAAGTAAAAGTACACACCTATTAGCATCAAAATATACTTAAAGTACCAAAAGCAAAAAAAGAGTGTACAGTACAATATGTTTACCCCAAAATTGTACTAAAGTGCAGTATTTAGGTAAATGTACTTGCAGAATTATTCTATGCAGACAACAACCTAATCCTTCCTGTAGTTGTTTTCTAAAGAAATGTTATGAATAGTAATGTTATCTGACGTTTATGTGGTGAAATACTGAACCCATGAATACTGTTATGCAGGTTTATTTTAATATTGTAGCATAAACCAGTAAATTGCTGAAGAAAAAAACTCGGAGAACGGAGTCTGTGTCTGCAAAGAGGCTGCAGGAAGCACAAGGTGGGACTCCCAGTGTAAAAACAGCAACTTGCTGTAATAATTCACAAAGGTGTCCTTTGAAAAAAGTAACAGGTTGTCTGAGCTCTTAAAGAGTCATTACTCAGCTGATGTGAACGATTACCGCCTGCTGCAGCCGAGCAGGCCTGTAATAGGATGTTATTAAGTCCAGCGTGCGTCAGCGGACATGTAGCGAGTTTATTACAGTCAAACTCCCTCTTTCTCAACCCTACACTTTCTCTTCAGAGGGCAGCTCATGAACCAGAGGAACCACGTGGCAATTTAGATTTAAAATGCTTACATGCTTCAGGCACGCGCAAACACCCCCACACACACACACACACACACACACACACACACACACACACACAGTGTAATAATGAGAGGGTTTATATAAGGAGAAAAAACACAAACATTTTAAATTATTATTATTTAAATGTAGATTTTCTTTTCACCCATCAACACTTGTGATTTTGGGATATTTCCTTATTTATTATTATATTTTACAAACTACTCTATAGTTGCCTTAACAGAGGACAGACACTGTTTGACATTGTTTCCATTATTTGGTCCCAGATGACGTCACAATAACTTTAGACATGCACAGTAAAGAAAATACAGAAATTATAAGTAATACTTTCTCTCTCCTAACCTGTTTGTTCAAATTCAACTTCAGATTCACCAAACTCTTCATAAATCGCTCGTTTCAGCCCGATAAACGTCATCTGTTCAAGATTAGGTGTGTGTTCATGAGTTTTTATCATCAGTATATTCAACACCACTAAAATCACCATGTAAGGAAACATGTTTGGCTCCATGTGTGGGCCAGTTTCAGTCATAATAAAAAATAAGTTAGAGTTAAATAATAGTTAAAGATCATTTTCCGTTTAGCAGTGTCAGACAGTGAACTGGCAAGCCATGATGTTGATGCTGATCTGGTGAAAAAAAATATAAATTTTGCATTAAGTTTGTTTTAATTCTATGTTTTATGTTTTATTCTACTCATTTCTAAATCATATTCAAACTCCAAACTCATTCAGGTTAATATTATGATTTCAAGCAGTAGTTGAAGAATTGCTCAGATCTTTCCTGAAGTAAGAGTAGAAAAGTATGGTTAACAAAATATACTTATATAGCTATAGTGCCTAGTTTCTGCTTCTCCCATGAGAAATTCTAACAAAACTGTCGCCGCATCCACATGATACAAGCCTTCTGTGACACTGCACATTTTTCTCAAGTAAAAAGAAACTATCAAGTAAGTGACAAATAAATCAAATGTAATGGAATTAGAAGTCCAATATTTCCCTCTGGAGTCCAAGTATAAAGAAGCATAAAATGGAAATATGGTAAGTAAAGTACAGGGATATCAGTATTGTACTTAAGTACAGTACTTGTGTAAATGTATTTAGTTATTTTCCACCACCGGTTTTAGATCACATACAGCAAGTATTCATAGTGTTCACAGTGTTCATGACATATACGACAGGTCTGGACCACTCATACATATAGTGTGTAGCTAGTAGGAGAAAATTGGTGAATGCCACAAGTTAAATTATTCATATCTGCCACTTGAAAGAACAAATCTGTTCGTACGAGTGCTTTTGCACGAGGCCGAGACTGTCCTCCTCTGAGATACGTCCACATAAGTCGTTTGTTCAAGCGGCAATTACGACTCATATTTACGTTAATAATGGCGCCGCCGTCGAATGGCTGTAGTAGTTATGATGGAAGCAAAGCAGGAAATAATGTGACGATGTATAAAAGCGCCAAGTTCAGCGGCAGGAGGCAGATTTTCACCCAGAAGACCAAATAAAATGAAATAAAAATGAAAACGCAAGTTTGTTTTTTACTTAACAAAACGTCACATTCTGAGTCACGTGCGTAACCGGGTTAGGGTTAAGTGAAATAATACAACACACTGATTTTAACTAGACATGGTACGATACCACAGGTCTTGATATTGGCGGATACAGAGCACCGATCCGATACCAGTGTGTCATATATTTTATTATGTTTCACCAGCTGTATATGACTATCCCTGTATGGATGTTTCATTACTTCTACCTTTGTTGTACGGCCTGTTTCAGGTTAAACTGTTAAACTTTTTTTTAGTTCTTCAGAGTCATAACGGAAAAAGAACATAAATAAACTACTTTGAAGTTGATTTTCTTCAGGGCTTAATTACGTGGTATCGGTGCATAAACTCAGTACTTTCTGATACCGATACTAGCATTTTAGGTGGTGTCGTAGGCTTTTTCACCCTTTTTCTATACTTAACCAAGTAGTTTTGTGCCAAAACGTAACCCAACCGTGACCATTTTACAATATTAACTACGTGTTTAAAACCACATATAATATTAATGGACAACGCATCCGGTTGGTTCGGTGAAGTGCTGCAAATGCGGAGGTGCCTTTAAATCTGCTTTCTATCTGAATTCCAGCAGGGGGCAACATGTGCGGTTGCAAAAAGGGGGTCGGTTTCCTTAGAAGTCTCTGGGTAAGTGACCCACTTCTCACTTGATGTATTACTTCAGTAAACCTTTTCATAATGGGTTTATGGTCTCAATCGCTAGTTTTCAGTCTTCTGCAACACAGAATGATGATGTTCAGTTTTAGGGCATGGCTGTGTGATTGCCATTGAAAGTGTGTAACGTAACGTGGCTCCTCCCTCACTCCGCCTTCTCGTCTAAAATCTTCAGATCTGTAATGGCAAACTCAACGACCCATTGCAGATCTCCACAAACCAGTGGGTGACGTCACACATGCGCTGTTCGATAATATACAGTCTATGGTTTAGATATGGAGCAGAAAACAATCCTGTGGGTCATATTCCCTGCCACCACTAGGGGCCCACATGTATTCAACACTCCTGTGGGTTGTGTAGGAACAAACGATCAATGCATGGTTTGAAAGACTTGTAGACGAGGAGAGAAGGAAACAGAAAGTGATGCTTGGAACAGAAATAGATTTGCAAAGAAGGATGGAAATGCTGTAAATAAAAGTGCAAATTAGAACCAGTTCATTAAAAAGAAATCTAGTTTTCCAAAATGAAATCATTTTGTTTTGACAACTGGTGCAAATGATTCTGTAATTGTCTTAAAAACCTCCACCATGCGCCTCAGGGTGTTCAAACATCCATGCCTCAGTGAGTATCAGAGAAGTTGCATGATCTCCGGGCAGACTGTGGTTTTGGCAGTGTGCTGCATTCAGGTGCTCTGGTGCATGAAGAGTTCTCACAGTCTGACCTAAAATCCTTCACTTCTAACACAGACTCCTGTAGACCGTAAAACCGACTGAGGCACAAACACAGAGACCAATATATATACATTACTTTTTCAGATTTTCAGTTTCTGCAAATAAACTGACAGAATTACTAAAATGCATTATTTTATTCACCAATGGAGGAAAGTGTCAGTGAGTATTCAAAGTACCAACAATACTTGTTGTGTTGTGTTTATATCATTTGCAACTATGACTTAAATGCAAAATGTAACAGCAGCATTATTCTCTTCAAATGCTAACAAATATGTCATCATGATGGGACACTTTTAATGTAGAACAAAGTAAATATAGTGACAAAGTACAGTATGTGATTAAAGTTTCAAGGAATTACCAACAGCACGGCTGTATACAAGAAAGAGATGACTTGGATCAAACTGATCAGGAAGGCTGGCTCCATTATTGGCTGCAAACAGCAGACATCTGACGCTGCGGTGGGGAGGAGGTTGCTGAACAATCTGTTGTGCATCATGGATAACAGCTGGGTAACATCTGGTCCACCAGCGGAGCATCTTCTCCAAAAGGCTTCGACAGCTTCGATGCTGCATGCACCGCTACAAGAAATCAGTCCTGCTTCATTCCATAAAAGTGTACAACCGTTCACAGCTGTGTGTGAGATAACTCATCACCGCATTCATTACACAAGATTAGGCTACTTGCACACTGGTCACTTCATATTTAATATCTAATATTACACTTTTTTTTAAATATTTGTGATATATACCATGTATGTAGGTTGTACATTTTATTCTACACTTATCTACATACATGTACATTCGTGTTCATTCATCTAAGTATATTTTTCCATAGATCTGACATTTTTTATCTCTACTGTCTTATGTTATTTCTTCAAATTTTTTATCTTATTTATTAATTCTAGTATACTCTTGTATTTTGGTTTGTGTGTGGATGAGTATCTGTGTATGTCTTTGGTAACTTGTTACTTGCTGCTTGTAATTTCCCAATTTGGGATTATTAAAGTCTATCTATCTATCTATCTATCTATCTATCTATCTATCTATCTATCTATCTATCTATCTATCTATCTATCTATCTATCCAATTAAACAGAACAGACAAGAGAGCTTATTAAGACTTATTAAGATCAACCAAAGTCCAAGTAACTGAAGATGTATATGTCGCAAATGTTTTCATCAGTTGCACTGAAAGCTGGGGGCACTTACTGAGAGTTATAAGTGAAATGCCCCTTAAACCCCCTGGAAGTCTCTGTGGGCATGTGAAGCACATGGGAAAAAGTAAGAGAGCATGGGCAGAAAAAAACTAAGAAGAAGAAGAAGAAGTCTGTCATCGCCCGCTATTCATGTTATAATATAATATATAATTATCAGTCCAGAGCAGCATCAGGGCCTCCTGTTTATATTCTCCACTTTCCTATGTGAATGTGTGTGTGTTTGTTTTCTCACACACACACACACACACACAGACACACACACACACACACACACACACACACACACACACACACACACACCTCTGATCCTCTGCTGAGCTTCAGTGCTTTGTCAAAGGGACTTTTATGGTGGCATCAACAAATCGCCTCATTCCTCTGTCTCCCACAATCTTCAGCATCCACTTTTGATTTTCCTTCCCACGTTTGACAACAACCCGTTGTAACCGTGGAAACAGACAAGGCAAGATTTTAAAATCTGGAATTGCGGGCGACATTATTCTAATGTCAGCTGTGTTGTAATGGATTATCTCAACGGTTTAAGTTTTTTTTAAGTAGTGACACAGACAATCCCTTAAAAAGGACATTAAATGTTTCAATATAATTCAGGGCTTAACCCCCAAATTCTGTTTATAAATAATAATTATTCTGCTTTTTGTCCACAAGCATTGCCAAAACATCAGCACGAGCTCCAGTATGAGGCAAGGCAAGGCAGCTTTATTTGTATAGCACATTTCAGCAAAAGAGCAATTCAAAAAGTGCTTTACTTAAAAAGGTTAAAATAGTCAAAGTTACGGTGCAGTACAAGAAATTAAACATTAAAGAGCAGTTAAAAATAGTTTAAAATAAAATACGAAAATAAAAGTTGCATTGCAGTATAAGAAGTTAAACATTAAAGAGCAGTTTAAAACAGTTAAACGTACAAAAGCAGATAAAATGGCAGATTTTACGCTGCTACTATGAGACAGTGTATAAGCCCCCCCACACCCGTTATCAGGGTGCAATAACCATTTCGTGGAAACCCAAACTTTGTTGACCAATAAGGTCGCTCTATACAGGCAGAACCATATTTCTTTACTATCTCATTCACCACGGGCCCCGCAGCATCATGTGACTTTGTACTCTGGTTACCCTGGTAACCAACAGTGGAAGTACTTCTTTTTACACTATAATATAGTCGTCACTATGAGGCTTAGTTTAATCATGGCAAACTTTGCAAAATCCTGAACAGCTCCAACTGTTTTTTGTAGATTTTACCAGAAGCAGCAGCTTAACGTTAAGTAATAAATAACATTAAATAAAAATATGAAAAAAAAACAGCATTATAACTTCATAAACCAAAAAAAACAACTTTTTATTTTCCCCTGGAAACAGTTTACGATGTATGATATTGTGTTTCTAATATGTGCTTTGTTGTTTTTTATGTCATTGTAAAGCCCTTTGTGATTTTTTTAGTTAAAAGATCTTTAAACATGTTTCTGTATTTGGTACTTTTCTATATTTGCAGCGCGTTGAGCTCTCAGGGCCACCGTAGAAAAGCTCATAAACAACACATCGGCCTATCTTAATCTACCATCCTGATGGGAAACTCTTTGGAGACTTGTTTGTTTGAAACAAACACATGTAACAGTTGCCATTGTCAGATGTAAAGACTTCAAATCAACACTTTGTTTACATGCCCTCAGCATGTCAAACATGTTGTAGTAGAGTCTCGTGTGTTCAAGGATCCGGGAGATAAGGATTTCCCCGGGTGTCCCGTCCCATGCAGAGAACCAAACTGACTGTAGCTACATCTGCGCTACTACATTTAGACATTTGGAAACACTGCTGCCCCAGTTTTTATAAACTCCAGGTTTGCTTTGTAGTCTGGACAAACGGAGACCTTTTGAAATGACGACGCCGTCAGTCATTTAGGTAGTTAGGTAGGTTTTACATATCTTTTAGTAAGAGTTCCACCTCATCGTCGCTCCAAGATAACAAATCCCTGGTCTTACTTTTTGCCTTTTTTGTTCTTTCTCCAAAGTATTTTCTGTATTTTCAATGTATACATCCATGATTTACAACCGCACAGTAACGTCAGACAATCTGCTTCCAGTTTACGTGTATGAATGGTCACGTGATATTGTCGGATGTGTTAATATGGACGGACATTAGTTCTGTTTCTGGAGAATGTGTTCATCTCAAAATGCCGCTTAAAAGTGAAAATGTAGCAGTGTAGATGTGTAGATGTGTAGATGTGTAGATGTGTAGATGTGTAGATGTGTAGATGTGTGGATGTGTAGATGTGTAGATGTGTAGATGTGTAGATGTGTAGATGTGTAGATGTGTAGATGTGTAGATGTGTGGATGTGTAGATGTGTAGATGTGTAGATGTGTAGATGTGTGGATGTGTAGATGTGTAGATGTGTAGATGTGTAGATGTGTAGATGTGTAGATGTGTAGATGTGTAGATGTGTGGATGTGTAGATGTGTAGATGTGTAGATGTGTAGATGTGTGGATGTGTGGATGTGTGGATGTGTGGATGTGTAGATGTGTGGATGTGTGGATGTGTAGATGTGTGGATGTGTAGATGTGTAGATGTGTGGATGTGTAGATGGGTAGATGTGTGGATGTGTGGATGTGTGGATGTGTAGATGTAGATGTGTGGATGTGTGGATGTGTGGATGTGTAGATGTGTAGATGTGTGGATGTGTGGATGTGTGGATGTGTGGATGTGTGGATGTGTGGATGTGTAGATGTGTAGATGTGTAGATGTGTGGATGTGTGGATGTGTGGATGTGTAGATGTGTAGATGTGTGGATGTGTGGATGTGTGGATGTGTAGATGTGTGATGTGTAGATGTGTGGATGTGTGGATGTGTGGATGTGTAGATGTGTGGATGTGTGGATGTGTGGATGTGTAGATGTGTGGATGTGTGGATGTGTGGATGTGTAGATGTGTGGATGTGTGGATGTGTGGATGTGTGGATGTGTAGATGTGTAGATGTGTAGATGTGTGGATGTGTGGATGTGTAGATGTGTGGATGTGTGGATGTGTAGATGTGTGGATGTGTAGATGTGTAGATGTGTAGATGTGTGGATGTGTGGATGTGTGGATGTGTGGATGTGTGGATGTGTAGATGTGTAGATGTGTAGATGTGTAGATGTGTACATGTGTGGATGTGTAGATGTGTGGATGTGTGGATGTGTGGATGTGTGGATGTGTAGATGTGTGGATGTGTAGATGTGTAGATGTGTAGATGTGTAGATGTGTAGATGTGTGGATGTGTAGATGTGTGGATGTGTAGATGTGTGGATGTGTGGATGTGTGGATGTGTGGATGTGTGGATGTGTAGATGTGTAGATGTGTAGATGTGTAGATGTGTGGATGTGTGGATGTGTGGATGTGTGGATGTGTGGATGTGTAGATGTGTAGATGTGTAGATGTGTAGATGTGTGGATGTGTGGATGTGTGGATGTATGGATGTGTAGATGTGTAGATGTGTAGATGTGTAGATGTGTGGATGTGTAGATGTGTAGATGTGTAGATGTGTAGATGTAGCCTGACACGGATCCACAAAGAGCATCCAGTCAACTTCTGCTGAGGAACACTGTGAGATGAGCCAAAACAAAATCAAATTAATCAATCAATCAATCAAATGAAGAATAGTTCATGTGTGTGTTTATTAGGATAGAAGTACAGAGAGACAGGGAGGAGAGCCCCCCGTCCCCGTCCCAGTAGGAGGTTAATTAAAACAAACTGTCAGCGCTGTCCAACACGGAGATGGAGGTGAAACAACTGGAGCCTCCAAGTCTCTCCAACAAAACATACTTACTTACTTTATTTTTAGTTTCCTTTTTATTTGATGTTTTCTTCTATTGTAGGTTAGGTTTATTATTAAAAATCCCAAACTCCCTGAAAGAAGCTAAAATGCTCTATTAGACTGAGGGGAACTGCTGTGTTGTGGGATAATTCACCGTGGGTTCCACCTTGTTGGATCCATTATTATTGTACTATGCTACTACTATCATTTTTTACCATTTGCTGCCAACGATAACAATGCCAAATTGTGGAAATGATGACATCACGATATCATCATATTAGCCTAAAACACTGCCAGCGTTTTTAAAGCTTTTAAAGCTAAGCTCGGTGTTCACCTTTCAAACAAAGTCTTTATTCTCTTTATCAGTGTAGACGTGGATACATTTTGATAACATCATACAGATGTTTGTGTCTCTGATCACGCCGGCGTGTCGATGATTGTTGTGTTTGTAGCGGTGATGACCAATCAGCGCTCCCCCCTCTGTTTGTTTGGATTTGTTTCACTTTCAAAAGTCACGAGAAAAAGACGAGAAGCAGCTGTTCCGATCAGAGGAGGAGGGCAGAGAAAGTGAGCCTCAGCGTTGGTTCCAACATGATCGCAAGTTTAAGGTATCAGGATGAAGGCACATTTGCAATCTCTGAAATACAATAAAATAAATGGCAAGCTAAAACATTCATATATTACTAATTAATACAGTGCCTGTTCAAAATTGCTTCTGATTGCTTGGCCTGCTGGATCCCTTACTTATAGCTTTCTCCAGAACCATTGTACCCCAACATTACTTACAGAGGGGCTCCAAAGCCTTTATAATGCAACCAGCCTACTAATGTGGCGTAAATTCTTTTTCAGGAAGACCTAACTCTTAATCAATGCTCTCTTCCTAACTTCTACCTCCAGTTATCGTCTACTCCAGATTCCATTATGGGTTATGATGGTTCTCCACCCCTATATACGAACTATAAGTATAACGATGGAGTCTAATCTCCAAAGACTTTGTACGTTTATTATGCTGTACAATAAATCTTTTTGCATATCTGCAAACATATCTCTCCTGATTGAATTGACTTTCATAGTACTTCTACCTCTGAAGAAGACATTGTACTCCTACATTTACCTGTTAATTAACCACCAGAACCGGACCCAATACAGAGACAAATTGGAGTTGGAGTCAGCCGGCTCCGGAACGTGAGAGTGTGTTGGTAGAGAGAGAGAGAGAGAGAGAGAGAGAGAGAGAGAGAGAGAGAGAGAGAGAGAGACAGAGGGGGCAGCAGAAAAGGTGGAAGGCAATGAAAAAAAGAAAAGAGTTTTTGTTTAACTATATTTTAGTGTTGTCTTTTTCGCCAAAGGTGTTGCGTGTTGATGTTGCCACAGTCAGCGTTTATCGATGGCGGTGCTATTTTGTCTCGTCATACATCATTAACAAATATAGTTAAGGCTTGGTGCTTTGACGGTTTAAGTATGGATTTGTGGGGGCCCAGATAGCTCAGTTGGTAGAGCAGGCGCCCATGTATAGAGGCGTACTCCTCGACGCAGCGGGTGTGGGGTTTGACTCCAATTTGTGGCCCTTTACTGCATGTCATTCCCCCCCCCTTTCATGTCTTCATCTGTCCTGTCAAAAATGCTTAAAAAATTTGTTTTTTTGTTTCGTGAGGGTATTTTGTGTTGGTGTTCTAACATCCGGTGGATTACTGAGGACCTCAGATCTCTGCAGGGTAAATCCAGACAGCTAGCTAGACTATCTGTCCAATCTGAGTTTTTGGTTGCACGACTAAAACAACTTTTCATCGTACACATGTTCCACCAAAACTAGTTCCTTCCCGAGGCTATTTTGCAGAGGCACCGTGGCTCTTATCAGACATCAAGGAGATGTTGGCCCACAGAGAAGCTGGGAAGAATTTGATTATAATAAGAAGGAACTGTTGGTGTCTTTGGTACAAACTGTAAATGTATTGTATTTATATAGCGCTTTTCTAGTCTTAACGACTACTCAAAGCGCTTTTTACATCATACAGGAACCATTCACCATTCACACACATTAATACACATGCTGTACAAGGTGCCACCTGCTCATCAGATAAACACACACACACATTCACACTCCGATGACACAGCATAGGGGGCAACTTCACTACAAAGTAAAGGTATGAATAGTGCAGTAAAATGTTCCCTGTCAGTATTTTTTTTTAATTCTATCTTTCTCAAATTTGGAAGAAGCTTTTTAAAGACTTCCTTTAGCTAAGGAAGGAGGAGAATCTTCTCATCACATAAAGGAACTCTTCATCCTTCAGTTCATCACAAACATCAACACATCTGGAGATTCATGGTTCTCACTGGACAGGAAGGGGAGGAAAAACTGGGGGAAACATTGGGGGAAACCTCAACTGGGGGAAAACCTCTGAGATGTAAATGAGCATAAGTATGAAGTAGCAGAACGTGGAAATCCTTAAGTAAAGTACTTCACATTTATACTTAAGTACAATACTTGAGTAAATGTACTTAGTTACATTCCACCACCAATCACTGAGATGAAACATGTCCATCACAACTCCACTTTTCATATCTCAGGAATTCTCTCCTCTCATCAGTTAAAGTCTCTCTCAGCAGCTTTGTAAAAAGGTCTTTAAAGGTCCTATCACAGAGGTCTTTTTAGGAAGAATTGTCATGGTAATACATTAAGTCACTGTGTGAATACAGCCCCAAGATATTAAGAGACTGTCTTCACCGAAAACCGTTTTTCAATTAGCAAAGTAGAGCTCAACATTTCTGCAGGTGCTGGATGGGTTAAAACGAACGCAGGACTTTCACCCAGGAGACAAGGGTTAATGTCTGGTGTGATAATAAAGTGCTACGCTAACTTAAATGGGGATTAAATGATTGACTCACAAACAAGTCATTTCACGGGGGTTGTTGTTATTATGTTATTTCCCCTCTACACTGTTCACTACGGCAGAAGGTTTTTCCTGGTGTGTGCAGGTTAGCGCATGTGAGAACGGGGGGCGGGGGGAGGGGGGGGGGGTTGTTGTGTTGAAGATGGCGTCCTAGCTAGCTATGTACTCAATAAAAGTTTGAACTGAATAAACATTGTTTATTAAAAGTAACAGTTGACAGTGACACTAAAAAAAACAAACCCGACTGATTCACAGATGTTCTCTTTCGCAATGTAAGTCTATGGGGAAAGTATTTTTGGACCAGAGGACATCACGTGGTGTTGTAATTCAATTCTTTGGTCGCTATGTTCAATTGGCTGCAATGCCTGGTGCACTTTCTGGGGGCCGGATTTGAACCAAAACCAGAATCTTTTTCTAAACTTAACTAAGTAATTTTAGTGCTTCAACATAACCAAACTGTGACCACATGTTTAAAACTGGAATGTCCTGTGGTTTACTGTAGCTATTAAGACGAAAAACGCTCCTGTGCGTCGTATTAGAGGGTAGGAATGAACAACCTATATCGTCATAGAGCTCGGAGGACTGGTTGCTATTATATGACCTGGATGACTGAGACAGACAGCAATAATGTGCAGCACTAACTATGTTGTTTATTGATTAATTGATAATAATTGATAATATTGAGATGACAAAAGCACAAACCCTTTCCATCTCTCCATCTCCTCCCCCAGTAAAGACTTGTGTGCAATAAACCCCACGAACTCAATAACAGCCCTATGTACATACTGCAATAAGAGTATGTACATAGGGCCACCTCATTGTTTTTTATCTTGATTGTTATAGTATGCAATTTAAATTTTCTATTTTGTTGTGAATTTATATTTTACTATTTAAATTTGATATTTCTGTTTCAAATCTGTGATTAAACTGTCATCCTGAGAGCTGCTAAACTGTCTTACGTTGTTGAAAACAATAACAATAACAAAACTGTTAGAGGAACTTTACGCCTATGACGATAAATAGAGAAACACACCGGCTGTGAATATGATCAACGTCCAAAACATGTTGCTTTAGCTCATATTTCTGAGCCTTGAGCAGCAGGCACCTGCCTGTCTCCGAGCTGTGGCGAGCACCGTGGGGGGCGAGACAGTCTGGCGAGAGCCCCGGTGACCGGGAGGCACCAGCGCCCGACCACACAGCTACGGGTCAGTCTACACAGAGACAGACAGGGAGACGACCACCGGGGTCTCCTCCAGAAGACTTTAATGATGCAGAGACAAAGAAACAGGGCAGAAACCGACATACCGGCTGCTGCTAGAGTCTCCAGTGGCGATATCTTTAAATAAAGTTATAAGCAGTTATAGGGCTGCACAAAATATCGTTTTTTTTATCTCCATCACAATATCAATTTGCGCAATGTACACATCGCAAAAGGCTGCAACATATTGCAATAGACACTCTTTTTTTGTGTAAATATATATATATAAAACTGCACTTTAAAATGTAACTGTAACTTTTTTAGAGTAGTGCGTGCCACGCTAGCAGCCAGCAGCAGGCGAGCATTATAACGTGTGTTACAAAGTGACGGACGTTTGTCACAGAAGTAAAGGCTGGACTACAGTAGAGCTGTTTGGAGCAGTTTGTGAACAGTGTTTTCTGTTGGAGATGGTAAGTCCCTTTGGGGGGCCTTGGGCTTTTTCACTTTTTCACTTTATAACATGCACAAAATAAGATATATGACACAATAAAGGAAAGGGAAAAGGCTAAAAAGCATAATATGAGCACTTTAATATTGTGTGTGGCGTTTTATTTTGCAGGGTGCAAATGTACCAAAACAAGTTCCTTTCCGACACCATTTAGCAGAGCCACTGTGGCTGCATCCACAGCTTAGCGTCGCCCTTTTTTGTTTTTTGCACTGAGTGCATTATAAACGAACAGCCGTAATGACAAAGAATAAACCAGACAGTCCTGATTGGATAACGTGAAGCATCTAGCATGTGCCAGATTCTGACTGCCAAGAACAGGAAAGTCCCAGCAGGAAAATAATGTGAAAGGTTGTTTTTTTTCACACAGTCTACTTTGTTGCGTACTGTAGCTAAAAATACAGCCCTTTTGGCCTGTTCAGACATTTATGAACTCATAACTCACAATAGAAATTAACAGAACAGGTATATTCCTTCTTCTCTCGGAAGCACGGAAACTGAGGCAGACAGAGGCCTTTCTGTCTGAGCTGTAAGGAAAGGAGTACAGGCGTCACGCAGCGCCGGGACGTCCTGACAGGCCGGCCGCCGTTTTGACCAATTACAAGGTGAGACAAGAGGAAAAGCAGGAAGTCAGGAGCCGAGCACAGAGCTGCCCGGACGCCTCCAAACACTGAGCTCACTGTGATACTCCCCGTTTCACTGGTACCTGATTCTCACTGGGGGAAGACGTACTTAGATGTTTTAGCAATACAGTGCAGAAATACTCTGTTACATGTAAAAGTGAAGTAAAAGTACAAAAAGGACAGGCATCAAAAATATACTTAAAGTACCTAAATGAAAAATACTCATTATGCAGAATGATCCATTTCAAAAATCACATTACAGTGAAGGGGGAGTTAATTTGAACAAGAAGGAGCAAAACAGAAGCAACACAACTACACAATACATAAAGAATCATGGAAAAAACATCAGATAATAAAAGCTTTAAAATCTCAAAGTAAGACTTTGCAGTTTGTTCCATTTAAAAAAGAGCATAGTATCTGAAACCAGTTCTGCCAACATCCGACCGGAAGGATTTTTGCAGTTCCTAGAGCATAACGTTCCTATAACCCCTTTGTTCATGTGTTCCCACTGGTCCAATTGTGGGATTATTAAGTTCCTCTGACTGCAGTTCCTGTAACTGTTTCAGCTCCTAGTTCAGGACAAGGTTTTTTCCCTTTTCCGAATACTGACCTAGTCCCGCCCCCCACAGCACACCATTTGTAAAAGCCAAGCCGTCGGTGTTAGCAAAACAGACTTGAATTACTGGACTATTTTGGACGGACTGCTGAACTCTGAAAAGTGGACTGATGCGGAGGTGCAGGCGCTGCTGGCCATGTACGCCACCGTGGAGGTGCAGAGGGACCTGGAAGGATCCACAAGGAACATTACAATATTTGTGAAAATCTCCAGTGAGCTAGCGCAAATGGGGGTTTGCATGTGGTGCTAAAGTCAAGTGACGATGCTATAAAGACCTTTGCCATGCTCGCGTCACTCCCTTACCCCTCATACCAGTTCCTATGGTAACTTGGCCAGTGTGAATGCAAATGTAAAAATGGGGAGAGTAGTTAGTACAGAGGTGTCCAAATTCTTTCATATGAAGGGCTAAAATGTATCTGGATGGAAGGCCACGGGCCAAAAGAAGAAAAACTTAACTTATGCCAAGAAATCATATTTTCAAATCAAATTTTTTGGTTAAAAAGAAACCCATATTTCAGATATAGACATTTTTCAAAGGGGTCAAATTTGACTTGAGGACAACAGGAGGGTTAAATAAAAGTTTGACTCGGGTACATTCACAAAAAGACCCTAGGTTGCATTTTGGAGAGAGTTACGCTTTAAAGACCATCAGCTCCACACAACTCTCTCTGTATTTCTCAGTATGACTATGTTCAGAAGATTGTGTCATCCGAAACTCAGGTGAAAATAATGACCTCTTCGGAAGAGTCCTTCATGTTTTTTTAATCCTCCGTTTCTTCATTGGCTACTAGCAACTGTGTAAAGGGGGGCATGTGCGCAATCACGGAAGGCTTGTATCATGTGGACGCGCCAACGGAGGTGTTGTCACTACTTAGAATTCCTCATGGGGGGATATATATATATATATATATGAGTCTTATCCATGACACACACACACATATATATATATATATATATATATATATATATATATATGTGTGTGTGTGTGTGTGTGTGTGTGTGTGTCATGGATAAGACTCATAACTGATGAAAAGGATCATAATAGGCACACAGGGAAGTGGATTATAGTGCAGGAAGGGGTACAAAGGGTACAAAATAGGTCAATGTATTTTGACTATTCTTAAGCCTTTTGTTGGGCAGTAAGAGTACTACTGGTGCTGTGAGGTCTGGCCAGTCCAGCTCAGTGTTGATGGTTTTGGTTTTTTAGAGAGACGAGGCAGCAGAGAGGCTCTTGGTCGTCTTTTGATGAGGCCAGATGAGACCTTTAGCCACATTCCTGGTCAGTCTCCTGGGCTGCAGCTCGCCACATTACTGCCTGCTGTCCAAACAAACAAGGCTAGTCCCAGAGGGACTCCTGAGCCAAGCCGAGTCGTGCCAAGCCAAGTCAGGACAAACCGCCCACTTCTGACAGTCCTAAAATATAGACTCTCCATTTTTAACTTCAAGAACAAGAAACTTTTTCGGTAAGTCACAAGTTGTTCCACATGTTGTGGTACAAGCTGTTGTTGTCGCTTCTGATGGCCGGACGTCACCAACCGGTCACCGGAATCTGTGTGTGCTCCTAAAATACACTTATTCAAATGTCACCAGTCTCTCCTGGAGTCGTGTTTGTTTCTGTATTGAAGAAATTGTGCTGTGGAGGACACCAAATTGAGCATTTGCTCAATTGTGCCATCATAGCTTAAATGTAACTAGCAGGCAGGTTTTAGGAGATTAGGATTTCTTCACATGCCTAAGCATGTTAGAGCAATACACAGCAGTTGAAGAGTTTAGATCGTTATTTGGAAGGGAGAGAGATTGCCTTCCCGAGATAAAAAAACATCCAAAATTTCAGTTTTAACCCTTAACCCCTTTCAAAAAGACCCAAGCAAAAGTGTAAAGAATGGATTAAAGGGTTAAAGAGAGCATCAGAAACACAGGGATTTCAAGCCGGGGAGCAAAGTTTGACGTGAACGCCCCGCCAGAGTTTTTTTAACCCAAACCACAATATTTTTCCTAAACTTACAAAGTTGTTTTGGTACCTAAACTGAACTGTTGTCGTCCCATGATGCTCACTTTTTGTCGGCTAAAAGTCAGGCTCAAAGTCACCTGTTGTCGGCTTAACTCAACTACCAACGTCCGCCGCTAACGGCCGAGAGCTCACGGAGCTTTGTAGCCGGCGTCTCATTATCAGCCGGCAGTCGCCTTATTTCGTAGTATATGATATGAATTGGTGAGCGTAAATTTCAGTACGATGTCATGTGAACCCGTTCATGAGAACTCTTTGCTTTATTTCTTATCTGCGTTCAGTCCACACACAAATGCTCACTCACTATTTTATTTATAGTATCAATTCATAACAAGAGTTATCTCGAGCCACTTTACAGATAGAGTAGGTCTAGACCAGATAGAGCAGGTCTAGACTACACTCTATAATTTAGAAGGACCCAACAGTTCTAGTAGTTTCCTCCAGAGCAAGCAACAGTGCGACAGTGGCGAGGAAAAACTTCCTTTTAGGCAGAAACCTGGGACAGACCCAGACCCAGACCCAGACCCAGACCCAGGCCCAGACCCAGGCTTGTGGTGGGCGGTGTCTGACGGCCGGTTGGGGTTAGAATGAAGAGTGGAAATAACAAAAACAGAAAAAAATAGTAGTTTGTAGTAGTTCTTTGCTGTCCTGTCTGGGACTGTATCGTATCAACTGATCTCATTCAATCCAAAACAGAAAAACAAGGAGAATGTTTTTTTTGCTCAAAATGTTTGACATATAGGGGTGCAGGGTAGCTCACCTTGTATGGAGTGGGCGCCCCATACACTACAGGCTGAATCCTTACTGCGGCGGCTGGGATTGGTTTATATCCCGCAGCTCTTTGCCGCATGCCTTCCCCTCTCTCTCTCTCTCTCTCTCTCTCTCTCTCTCTCTCAACCCTTTTCCTTTCTATCTACACCTGTTCATAAAGTAAAGGCAAAAAGCCTAAAATACAATCTTTAATAATATAGTCTTGGCATGTTTAAGAAGATATTAAAGGCTTTTTGTGTGTGTGTTTTTAACATAAAAAATGTAAAATATATATATATATATAGGCCTATGATGGTGGGATGAAAACAACTTGTGTTTTTGCATGTCTGTGGGTGTGGGCATTTTGTGTTTTATCACAAGTGTGCGTGTGTGTGTGTGTGTGTGTGTGTGTGTGTGTGTGTGTGTGTGTGTGTGTGTGTGTATGTGTGTGTGTGTGTGTGTATGTGTGTATGTGAGGATGAGAAAGGAATGTGTGTGACACAGTGGTGGTAAAAACACGCCACAGGATTTTGATTCACCATAAAACTTTTTTTTGTGTTTACAAGTATTCCTGAAATGTCCTCCCACAGTTTGACTGAATAATCTCTTTTAATTCAAAAGAGAGACATGCTTGTGAAAAAAGTGGGTTGTAAAAGTAACTAATTTAAAAAACGCTATTAACTTCAACAGACTTCAAACTGACACACAATGGCACACAACAGTTAGCTCTTGCAAATGTTAAGGTTTTAAAAGTTATGTCTTTTTTTTAAAGACACATGCTGAGTGTAAGATGTCAACATTGTAAAAAAACACTAACCTTAAAGCGTAACTGGCACTATATTCCCAAGGTTTTGTGTGTGAGTGATGGGAAGAACAATCTCTTGCCAGTATTATGCGAGATTGCTGCAGTCAGCAGCGGCGAAACAAGCTACGATGTAAGTTATTGGGCAATGCGCAACTTGAATTTACGTCCACAAAAGTGCTTGTTTTACTACTCAGGTTATTGTTCCAAGTGTCTGACAACATCATGGAAAGGATCTCTACAGAGGTCAAGCTTTTTGTTAAAGAGTAAGATCTTTTTTAAACATCCCCGAAAATGGCTATTGCCAAACCTACCAGACCCCATTTAAATAAACAGTCATTTAATCATTGTGAAACACTTTTCATTCAAAGTCGACAGAAACAAAATGAAACTCAAAAGCCATCTCGGTTTGGTCTTTATACTGTTCCAACAATCACCACTCTAGTTTTGGTTGAAATAAACACATAACTTACGATTTACATGTGGAATATGCTGGATATGATACACGTTAAAAGTAGTGTTTATTTGAATGGAGTCTGGCGGGTTTAGCGATAGCGCTCGGCACGTCGCAACATTCGTAGCATTCATTAGGAGTGATGTTTGTAAGTCCAATATTCCCTGTCTTTTAGCTATGTATTTACATTATATTTTACTGTACAAATTGTACAATGCCCGATGCAAAGCGTCCCTCTTCCTTCCTCCCTCTCTCTCAACTTTCAGAAGCTCTCTTAAACTTTGAATCTCAAATTCTAAGAATACATTTTACATTTTAAACAAATGGTATTTACATGAAACCAGACACAGGCAGACACCAGGTTCAGTGGAAAGACATACAGAAGATCAATGGCGACCTAAAGCAGAAACAAAATAGGTACAGTCTTGTTTTTTATGTACATGCAGTGGTGGAGGAAGTACGCAGATCCTTTACTGCAGTAAAACTATTGATAGCACACAATAAAAGGACTATTACGAGTTGAAAATTATCCTTCAGCATGGATTTGTAAGAATAATCATGAAAATCTACTTAAAGCAAAAGAAGAATGTGACTGTTATACTATTTTATATTATAGCTTTATGTTAGTGTTACTAATGCATTGCAAACATTGTTACCTTTACTAAAGGATCTGAGAACTTCTTCCACTACTGATTATGTTCTGAAAAGTTGTTTTAGCACATCATTGGTATATTCGGTGGACTGGGCATAAAATTAACCTTAAAACAAGAAATTTAATCTTACCCAAAATCACCTGGCAGACATTAGAAAGGTTTGCATGACATGATGCTGTTTCACAACAACCATCTGGAGTTGAATCCCTTATTTAATCTTAAAGTCTTTATCATGGTTGTCAAATCAGATTGACATGTTAACTTTGAAAGACAATGTGTCAGGATGCCAGACTGTGTGTGCACGTCTTTGTGTCTGCGTCTCTGTGACGGACAGAGATGTCAAGTCATCACACAGGACAATGCGTCTGGTCCGGAGCTGAATTCTGGGAGACGGAGGCAGACAAAGAGATGGTGTGATAGGTGGAAGGAGGTGACAGAGAGCTAAAGGCCAGTGGGAGAAGCTGATTGTGTCGCCACCTGCCCCCTCGCTGTCTGAAAAACTTGGCAAGACATTTCCTAAAGATGCAATCAGAGAATTCTTTCTTTCTCTTTACTTGGAAACTGTATTTGTTTTGTTCATGGTCACACTGCGCTGTTCTGGGTGATGTATCTCGTTCCCTTTTTGCTTTCACACTGATTCTGTTTGTGATTTTCAACCGCAAACTTAAAGATCTGGTGATCTCAAGAGTTTGTATCTGCCTTTTTGCTGACAATGCAGCTCTGTTTGCTTCATTAGGCAGTAACCTCCAGTGCACACTATTGTTAGTGTGAGGGCATGGTACTCCGTCTTCCTGATGGAAGTTACTGCTCCAAGTGAAGGGCTTAAAGTATCTGGATCTTGATCACTTCTCAAGTCAATCTACGTTTCAACCTTCACTTAGACTTAGACTTAGACTTCTCTTTATTTATCCTTTTGGGATGACTCCCGCGAGGAAATTGAAAATTCCAGCAGCAGTTTTAGCAAGAAAAAAATAGATAAAAAAGACAGTATAAAGACAACAAAATAACAGTAATAATAATAACAACGTTATTCACCAATGATCGTGAGCGCTTGGTAGTGACCTGTAAGAATGAGATTACTACGGAGCCCGAATACTGAATAAAATAGAATAAAACAAACTAGAGACAACCCACAACACCAATACGCTGCATAAATTTGAGGCATGACAGGATAAAAATACTAAAGGTTGTCTGCTTGTAACAGACGTTAGGGAAAATTGTGACATGTTGAGTGATTTTGCTCTTTTTGACTGGGTGACTCGGCCCCTTTTGGACCTTTGCACCACCTGTAATTGTCACTTCAGACAGCTCCTTGTCTACGAGGTGCTGATACAATGTCCTCTATCTCCTGAATCTCTTTAGTGTCCTCCAGTCTTCCACAATGACGAGCGAGCATGCGTCCAGTGTCTTGATTGGTCCGGCCCGTCTGCTGCATTGGCGCCCCTTGGAGGGTCGTATAATAGACCGATGGGGGTGTCACTCAAACCCAGTCTGTGGAGAAAAGGGAGGGAGGTGATGTAGCATTAGGTCATCCCCATCCCTCCTGTTCTCTCTCTGACAGGTCTCATCATAAGGGAGACCTGCCGGGCGGATTGACAACTCAATGAGTCGACCAGCGCCGGGCTTTAACAAGCACCATTTCACGGCTTCAGTCTTTGTATGATGAACCCCCTTGCCCCACCCAATATCGCCTCCTCTACCACCCCCACACTCTCCCTCTTTCCTTTCTTTACACAACCCCTCCCTGTCCTACCGCTGTCCTGTCTCTGTTGTGCTGGTTTGAGATGGGAGGCAGCAGCTCCCCTTATTATTAGTGAAACTACAACAGAGAATCCATTAGGGCTTCATAAAAAGTTTATTTTCATTCATTGCCTGAACGCTTTTTTTGTCTCTGAGCTACCTCACTAAACACTAATCTGCAGGAAAAAAGAAGAGAATCCCACTTTCTTTAGTCTCTGCCACACACCCAGGATGAATATGAGAAACCCTTTTTGGCAACCCTTATTCTGCCAAACCCGATACTGTTCTGTAAGTACTGTACGTTTCCATCCACCAAAACCTGAGTGGAATATAGTGGATATAGAGCTAATCAGAGCGTTCCCATGGCTACAGAAAACATTAACGATAATGTGTGACTGCATGATGAGGTGACAAAGTTTAATGTTGCAGCTAAAGGTGGAGCTCATTTTAATGACTTTATATACTGCTGGACAGTTTATTCTACAATAATACATCATATTATTAGCTCATATTTTGTATTAACTAAATCTGCAAAATAACTAAAGTTATAAAATAAATGTAGTGGAATAAAAAGTGCAATATTTGCCTCCAAAAATGTAGTGGGGTAGCAGTATACAGTAGCATCGAATTACAGTACAAATACATCAAAATTGTTCTTAAGTAGCCTACAGTATTCAAGTAAAATGAACTTAGTTACTTCCCACCACTGAGGTTAGGGAAAGATTTTGTTATGGTTAATAAAAAGGCAAACACAGGTCTGTGACAGGCCGCATACTTCACTCTCCTTCGTGCTCCTCCACACATTCACTCTCTGCTAAAATCAGAGATGCAGAATCGTCCAATGTGAACGTACTTCTTTAGGCCTCCTTGGCTGAAGGATGGTCGGAAACGTGGATGCAGAAGGTAGAGGAGAATGGAGGAAAAAATGAAGCAAAGAAGGGAGGAAAGGAAGGACAGTGGGAGGCATGGCAGGGGAGGGGATACTGTCACGCTTTGGTGCCTCTCAATTGAAGTCTGAACACCGGCCACAAAACCCAGCTCGCTCCATATACCTCATCTTTGCATGTGAATGGAAGACTCCATTGTCTGGGCCTAACTGCACATTTAACCTGTCTGGACTGAAAGAAAGGGAAAATTTCTCTCCCTGTCTCTTTCACACCCTCTCTCGTCTTAACAAACCAATTAGCCGGACACTTCTCTTGCAAAGACTTCTTTACACTTGTGCTTAGATAGTGAACAGGCCACTCCCGGATGTTTCATTTTTAGCCGGAGGCAGTAAAACAGAACTTCTTCAGCTTCTCTCTCTTGTGTGTTTTGGATTTGAGCCTCTGGGATCTTTTAAATAGTGTGTTCAGAATATTTAAAGCCTGTATTTGACGGTCACTGCGTCCGCAGAGCAGAAATAAATCTGATGGTTGTTGTTCAGCTTCACATCCAGACTTCCAGAGTCTGACAGCGATGCACAAATGAGGCTCAACCAAAATCTTATGCCATGGCTGATTTTCTTGTAATAAGCCTTTTTAAATCTGCTCTTAATACAGTTTAGTGTTGGATTTTTTTGCTGTGGTGGAAAACTGTCCAATGCTTTTATATCTCTAAAACCCAGTACCAGTACCAACTAGGTAAAGTTAACCCTGTGAGATGAAGGTGAAGTTCAGCCGTGTCTGTCCTTAACAGTTAAGTGAAAGCGTTGTTTGCTGCACAATGACCCCAAAGCTTGAGTCCACAGAGAGTCCGCTGCTCCTGCTGAGAGCCCGAGTGGAGATCACTATTTCTGCCTCTGGCTGTGCTTTGGGTTTGTGTTTGGCTCGGAAATGGCTATGTGTGTGTGTGTGTGTGTGTGTGTGTGTGTGTGTGTGTGTGTGTGTGTGTGTGTGTGTGTGTGTGTGTGTATATGTGCGTGCGCCAGTGTCAGCACTAAGCTACTGTAATCTGCTTCCATCCTGGCAGAGTTGTTGTTTTGAAATTTAGATACCACGTTCAACATCTATTAAGGTGTTATTGTGGTGTTGTGGCTTATCATTAATCATCAGAAAATTAAATTAGTCAAAAGACTTTTTAGGTTTTCCAAAATATTTAGAGGCCAATCATACCATTGTTCTTCAATGATTATTGAGAGTCACTTTTCTGGACTGGAAAACAAATCATCATCATCCAAGTTCCAACAGTGTTCTCCCCTGTCATGCAACACTGTGGGACATCGACTAAAAGGAAGTTTCAATCATTTAAAGGTGCAATATGTAATACTGACAGCAAGTGTTTCAAATAGTTACTGCAGTACAAATTCAAAATACTGGAGATGAGTCGTCTCCCCCGGCCCCTCCTCCCCAGACTCGAAGTTTACGGAGGTTGCCAGGCTGAAACCGCTGCATCCACAACAATGTTGCTAGCCGCTTGTCTCACATAGCCAGACGTTACTCCACAGCACAGCGGAGTAGCTAACGATGCTGCCTCTGTTGACAGTCATAAAAGCCCATGCTCACGCGGAGCCCCGTACCCGACTGACAGACACACTTTTTTGGCATAGAATTACGGTAGGAACCGCTAAAAACACAACAACCTCGACATGCTCACCCACCCGACGGACAGGCACACTTCCCAGGCTTAGAATTACGGTAGGAACCGCTAAATATAACACTTCCTCGCCATCTTCTCCACCCGACTGAACACACTTTATTGACTTAGAATTGCGGCAACAATCCCTAAGCACATTGCTAACTCACGGCCCTCTCTTCCCGGTTTTTTAAGGTCGGGTAGAATTCATCTCCATTGAGCCCACTCGTTTGTTTGCTGCTTTCATGGCTGTTCTAACGTTACCGCTGTAGAGCGCTGGGTTTACGTTTTTACATGTATATATCTGGCAACTCGGCCTGGCTGTCAAACTGAGCTGAGATAACAACACACAGGCCAAAACACAAACAGAGAGTCCGTCTCTGAACGGAAATCTCAAAAGGAGAAAATACTAGCATTAGCATTGCAGTCAGAAAAGATAATATTTTAACTTAGCATGTTCCTTAATATATGATGACGCATTGGGGTCATTTGGGGATTTATTACAGTAATTATATTACATATTGGACCTTTAATTGTTCTTATTTTGGGCCAAGACCTTCAAAAATAAACAATACATTTGGTGAATTATTTGTTTTATCTCTGTTATAATAGTTATTTCAGAAGTAAAGAAGAACAACATCAAGAAAACAGCTGAATACACACTTTTCAGTGGTAGTGTTCAAATCTACTTCATGTTTCATGTTTCTACTTCATGTTTTGTCTCGGCACAGGTCAGCCCAGGCTGGACCCTTCTGTAAGTCACCAGTGCTGATGTGAATGCAGATAGCTTCGGTCCCCTGAGGCTCCGTCATGAATACCGGCTTCCTGAGGAGTCGCGTCCTGGAGAGAGGACGGCGTTTCTCCACCTGTGAAGCTGTCAAACAACCAACTGGAGGTTTGTTTGTGTCGTGCAACCGACTCAATCCTCAGCAAGACTTCTCTTAACACAATGTCCGACGCCTCGGCCCCTCTAGTTCTGAAGCTCAGCCGAGGGGGAGTGTCTCCAAAATGCCTGGTGCTGGGAGGCTCATTCTTCTAATCAGACACTTGGAGAATTAACTCCCGCTAGGGTGAGATCTGGAGGAGAGTGGACTGTGTTCAGTTTTATAAATTTTAATTCAATTCAATTTTATTTGGTCACGGTCAGTTTTTTTTCATTAATTTCTCTTCAATTCCCATGTGGGGTTACGGTCAGGAGAGTATAGCGTTGTGGCTAGCATTAGCTTGTTGCTAGTTGGCTTTTTCTGTGATTTTTCCCGTCTCAAATATTATTATAACGTTTCACTACACATCTCTAGATATTCTCAATGTTTTAGTTAGGATTTCAACACAGCTCCCAGAAGTTGTGATTTACTGTCTTTAAGTGCAGATTATTTTAAATATGTTGTTGTTGCACAGCGTCATTATGTTACTTGTGAGATGTTAACTTGTTGAATTTTATTCCGACCCATACCCAACTGAAAAACTTCTTCATCGAGCTTAATCGGAGCGTTTTTTTTCAGGATTGTATGAAATCAGCATTTTATCTGATGATAAAGTAAATGAACAATATCTTTGCCATTAATATTACCATAATTGTTATTTTTATTGTCAGCCAAAACACAGTAGACCCACACTCAAGCAGTGTATAAAGTAGAGAAAGAGAAGAATATTTGGGAGGAAGGTTTACATTTATACTTTTTTGTCGTTTTGTCGTCCAAATGTGTATTACCCTTTAAAATGAAAGAAAGGCTGTATTTTCATTTTGCCTTCAAGTATGATTCGCTTGTTTGTTAGCTTTGTTGTTGTTCATATTAATATGTTCCTGTACATTAGTTATCGATGCTGTGTTAAGTATGAAAGTATAATAAGTATGCTGAGATTCAGATTCCTCATATGTGTCACTTCTGATTTTCAAAGTTGTTTACATGTCATAATGATTTCGCCTGCGAGAATCTGAATGTTGGCACATGCCTTGTTTTTCTCCGTGCTTGTGGGGACCGACATTCATCAGTGTGAATGTACAGCATCTTAATTAGTGGGGCCGGGACACTCCTCCCTGCTGAAGCCCCACTTTGGGAAGGCAGGTGCAGCTTTAAATGACTTGACATTTTTTTGCAGTGTGCAGGAGGTGGCAGGTTGTGATCCTCCAACCCACATGTCATATACATAATCCAGCAGGCAGGCGGGCCCCTGCTCTTGTTGAATGGGGGGGACTCTGCCTTCCTCTGGGGACGTTTCAGGGCTGAAAGAGAACCCTCACCACCCGGCTACCGGGGGCCCGTGGGCGCAGTGAGAAAATGAAGACCTCTGCGCCCCTCTAAATCCCCAGGAATTTCTCATTAAGCAAGGGTCTCGGGCTGCGGAGGGCCCTGTGGGCCCTCACCCACCCCCCGTGAGCGGTCTCCCTCTCTGGCGGGGAGAATGGAGCTCTCCACTCCACTTTGTGCTGGCTGCCGGCTACTAGGGCTTGTTATTCACCTTCTCCTTTCTCAGCAGGACAAGAGCTTTCTCCCAATCATGCTTTCAAAGCCCTCAGAACTTCCTCTTCCTTTTATTCAGTTTTGTACATAAGTGTGTGTGCGTGTGTGTGTGTGTGTGTGTGTGTGTGTGTGTGTGTGTGTGTGTGTGTGTGTGTGTGTGGTGTGTGGGTGTGTGGGTGTGTGGGTGTGGGTGTGACGTCTTATAAGACCACAGAAAGAAAGAGAGAAAGACATAATTGAGTTTGACTTTTTTTTTTTAACGGTGTCCTGAGATATTTTTGTCTGGAGGCGCCAAAGCTGAAAGGAAGCGGGCTCTCATTTCAAAGAGTGTTTTTTTCACACGTTGTTCGTGAGTACAAGTAGGATTAATGAAGATTATGTATATGAGCAGAGGTAATGAGTTTTGATGAGAGTAGAGAGGATATTTAGTGTAAGATTTCAAAACATCTCAACGTCAGCTGTCCCGGACTTTTGAGTCGCTTTATCCTCATATTTTTATAAATATGTAAATGAGACTTTAAAAAAGAAATAACCTATGAAACTGATATTGTTATTTTTTAGATTGAAAATGTACAATTAAGAGACAAGACACCCTGTATTTGGTTCTTCTTAAAGAGATGCTGGGTTGTAGCAGCAGCTCTTTTCCACAGAAGGGACCTCCCAACGGTTAATAAATGTCTTTAATTAGACAATATTATAATTAACACTTATTTTATACAGTATATCATCATTTTATTAATCATGTTAAAACATTAGCCATTAAAAATGCATAATATATTGCAATGAAATATATTTTCTCTAGCATGGACCACGCCACAACCCTGTGTTAGTTAAAGATTTAATGAACATTATGAATGTGCAGATAGATGAATTGATGTGGATGTGGTCTGATGGCTGGTCTGGGAGGATGTGTGATGACCGGGTGGAGGAGACTCAGAGTGGGGGTTCCCCGAATAGTTTCCAGACCCCCATACGGTACCTAGAAGAGACGTGAGAGAGATGTGCAACAGGAAGGGAAGAGGGGGAAGATGGATAAAGGGAGGGTGGGTCAAGCAATCAGAGACACGAGCCTGGCTGTGCATGCAGCGCGGTAGGTGTAGGTTTGTCTGGTGATTAGAGGTGTGGTTTAGGCGTGGCCCCGCTCCCGAACCTTAGTTAACAAATTAACTTCATTACAGATGAGATATTACAACTTATACATTTTGTTTAAGTGATTATGCTTTTAATTTACTTATTTAAGCTAAATCAATTCTTAAAACCCTTTCATTCTGTTCCCATGTAGGTCTGTAGCCTGACTTTACTGAGCTATATTTTCTTCTGTATATGTTGGTGTGTTTATTCTTTACTCTTGTTCCTTGTTGTGAAGTTCTTCAATTATAGTCTTTTTCAGAATAACTCAAACCAAACCCAATCTGCTGTTTTAATTACATCAATGACAGATATGATTACTCAGGCAACGATAAGAGGAAACTAATGAAAACGTAATGATTTACTCAAGTTGAAATTTGATGTACTTGTACTTGAGTATTTCCATTTAATGTTACTTTATACAGTACTACTCCACTACATCTCAGAGATAAATATTGTAGTTTTTACTCCGCTACATTTGTCTGACAGCTTTAGTTACTTCATCCCCTTCCTGTCCAGTGAAAACCACGTATCTCCAAATGTGTTGATGTCGTCCTTCGTGTGTTGAGATGATTCTTCTACATCTTAAGCTAATAAATAAAGTCTTTAAAAAGCTTCTTGGATCAGCTGGAAAATGCATCGTCACAAAGCTGAAAACAGGGCTGTTATTCTGACACCATGAAAGGTTTTACACTTTTTAGAGATGAGTGGTTCTCACAGGACATAGGATCATCCTATAGATCATAATGCATTGCTGTAGATTTATCTATCCAAGAGTATATAAAGGAGTTAAAATTAACCTTCAACATCTACAGCAATAAAAAATAAAATGAAACACACACATGAATGCAGCAGGAATATTACCCCAGAAACATCAGATAGAGGAAAACACTGACAGGGAACACTTTACTGCACAATCAGTACTTATATTTTGATACTTTACTATGTTGACTTTGTGTAATACTACTACATACTTTTACTCAATCAACATTTTGAATTCAATACTTTCACTTAATGTAATGTAATGAAGAATGTTTAGACTGGTATTTCTATATTTACTTAAGTAGATGATCTGAGTTTGTCTTCCAGAGATCAATAGCTTTAGTGTAACAGAAGTGGAATGAAACTGAGACCAAAACGTTGATAGAGAGAGAACGCTGTCCCATGCAGACCAGGACAGCTGACAGCTGGGTGCAGGGTCAGAGGTCATGGATTGGCAGCAGTGGGGGAGTGGAGCGGAATCTAAAACAACAGGAAGGCACACACACGCAAACATACACATACACACACGCACGCACACACAGGCACACACACACACAGACACACACACACACACTTCCGGGAGAGGAGGTGAGCACGGGCCTCCGGATCTCTTGTGTGACAGTTGACTAAAACTTCATCAGTGTGATGTGAACGCTTCCTCCCACATATCTAATCCAGGAGCTTTCAGTGTGTGTGTGTGTGTGTGTGTGTGTGTGTGTGTGTGTGTGTGTGTGTGTGTGTGTGTGTGTGTGTGTGTGTGTGTGTGTGTGTGTGTGTGTGTGTGTGTGTGTGTGTGTGTGTGTGTGTGTGTGTGTGTGTGTGTGTGTGTGTGTGTGTGTGTGTGTGTGTGTGTGTGTGTGTGTGTGTGTCTGACACGAAGAGGCAACTCATTCCACAGTCTCGGGGCCAGTCTGACATGAAGAGGCAGTTCATTCCACAGTCTCGGGGCTGCAACTGAAAAAGCCCGATCCCCTCTGCTCTTGAGCCGTGTTTTAGGGACAACAAGAAGAGACTGGTTCTCAGACCTTAACGACCCTGAAGGAGCATGTGGCTACAACAGATCAGCGATGTAGACTGGAGCTGGTCCATGAAGGGCTTTAAAAACAAACAATAAAATCTTAAAATCAATCCTTAAATAAATGGGAGCCAGTGAAGAAAGGCAAGGACAGGGGCGATGTGATCTTGCTTACGAGTTCCAGTAAGGAGACAAGCGGCAGCTTTGGTGGCAGTAGCTCAGTCCGAAGGGAGTTGGGTTGGGAACCGGAGGGTCACTGGTTCAAGTCCCCATATGGACCAAAAAATACGGAGGGTGGATTGGTGGCTGGAGAGATGCCACTTCACCTCCTGGGCACTGCCAGGTGCTCTTGAGCAAGGCACCGTACCCCCCCCACACCTGCTCAGGGTGCTGGTTCAGCTGGCAGCCCACTCACTCGGACATCGCTCCATTAGTGCATGTACAGGTCCTGAGCATGTGTGTGTATTTCAGGCCTGTGTGTGATTTACTAACAAAGTGTGTACGCAGAGTGTAAATTGTAATTTCCCCACCGGGGATTAATAAACAAATTAAATCTTAAATCTTTAACCAGTTGTAGTCGAGAGAGGGAGGCCTGGCTAACACCTACATACAGAGCATTACAACAGTCAAGGCGTGTTGTAATATATGCATGTATAACCCTCTCAAAGTCTGTGAATTATAATAAAAAGCTTTATTGCAGACACAGATCCATATCATACAGTATAAAAAGTATAAAAAAGGAGCTTCAAACATACATAATAATTCCATATTTGCCTATAGGATATACAGGCTATAGGATATACAGGCTATAGGATATACAGGCTATAGGACATACAGGCTATAGGATATACAGGCTATAGGATATACAGGCTATAGGATATACAGGCTATAGGACATACAGGCTATAGGATATACAGGCTATAGGATATACAGGCTATAGGATATACAGGCTATAGGATATACAGGCTATAGGACATACAGGCTATAGGACATACAGGCTATAGGATATACAGGCTATAGGACATACAGGCTATAGGATATACAGGCTATAGGACATACAGGCTATAGGACATACAGGCTATAGGACATACAGGCTATAGGACATACAGGCTATAGGATATACAGGCTATAGGACATACAGGGTATAGGATATACAGGCTATAGGATATACAGGCTATAGGATATACAGGCTATAGGATATACAGGCTATAGGACATACAGGGTATAGGATATACAGGCTATAGGATATACAGGCTATAGGACATACAGGCTATAGGATATACAGGCTATAGGACATACAGGCTATAGGACATACAGGCTATAGGATATACAGGCTATAGGATATACAGGCTATAGGACATACAGGCTATAGGATATACAGGCTATAGGACATACAGGGTATAGGATATACAGGCTATAGGATATACAGGCTATAGGACATACAGGCTATAGGATATACAGGCTATAGGATATACAGGCTATAGGACATACAGGCTATAGGACATACAGGCTATAGGACATACAGGCTATAGGATATACAGGCTATAGGACATACAGGCTATAGGATATACAGGCTATAGGATACAGGCTATAGGATATACAGGCTATAGGACATACAGGCTATAGGACATACAGGCTATAGGATATACAGGCTATAGGATATACATGCTATAGGATATACAGGCTATAGGATATACAGGCTATAGGATATACATGCTATAGGATATACAGGCTGTAGGACATACAGGCTATAGGATATACAGGCTATAGGATATACAGGCTATAGGATATACAGGCTATAGGATATACAGGCTATAGGATATACAGGCTGTAGGATATACAGGCTATAGGACATACAGGCTATAGGATATACAGGCTATAGGATATACAGGCTATAGGATATACAGGCTGTAGGATATACAGGCTATAGGATATACAGGCTATAAATTAACGCATTAAAGGAATAGTTTGCCCACGGAGGATCTGGCTCCACAGAGCATCCCAGAATGCTCTGTGGAGCCAGATCCACAGAGCATTCTGTGGATCTGGCTCCACAGAGCATCCCAGAATGCTCTGTGGAGCCAGATCCACAGAATGCTCTGTGGATCTGGCTCCACAGAGCATTCTGGGATGGGCAAGAAACATGCACTGGTTTATTGGCATTTCTTTAAACCAATGACAATCGTCTTAGGCGGTGCTAAGTGCCGGACGGAGACTCGGTGCCCCTGCAAAATAGGCTCAGGAAGGAGCTTGTTTTGGTGGAGCATGTGTAAGTTCAAAAGGTAGTTTTAGTGCAACAGAAAACTCCGATTGGACAGATAGTCTAGCTAGCTGTCTGGATTTACCCTGCAGAGACCTGAGGAGCAGTTAACCAAAGTCCTCATGAATCCACCAGAGGTTAGAACGCCAACACTAAGAAAGAGGAAGGTGACAGGACATCCAGCTGAAAAGAAAGATATCCGGCAGAATTTCCGCTGGCACCGCAGCAATCCCGGAAGTGGGACGTCGTGGATATAGACTAGTGTCCCCCCTGCAGATATACGTATAAATATAAATATATCCAAGACGCATGCGGTGCTCATGTCATGCAACTCCCAAATAACGGTACTGGCACCTTTTTCAACCAATTCAGGCACTGATTAACTTATATTGTTTTTAGGTGAACAAAAACAGCCAAAATAAGTTTACACGATTTTAATGTACACAGTGCCATAGTTTGCATTGCTAAGCTTCTGTCTTGACTGACAGGTCGGTGTGTAGCCACGCACCAAAAGCATCTCATGCTGCTCTGTATGGTCATGAGGTAGGAGGTCAGAATTGATTTATTTGTCCATATATGCATTTATTTATGTATTTCTTTCAGCATCTACTTATTAATACAATCATACAAGTAATTAATAACTATAAATCAATGGTTCCACTGGGTCTTGAAGCCAGGTCCTTCGTGTAAAGCAGATGTGCTGACCACTTCAGTGTGGAACCACATATATCAAGAATGCTGTTAATATTAAAGTATGATTTATTTTAAAAGAAAAGATATGCAGATATGGAAAAAAAAATAATATTTTTTATTCTTATTTTCATTCATGTATTTATTAAACTACATGAACATTGAAGCATGTTGACAGTCAGATGGTTGGACTTATTGTTACAGACCTCAATCTCATTTGATGTGCAGTGCTGCCCTCTACTGGACGTGACAAGTCTTTACAAGACAATGTACTTTAAAAGTAGAAATAGTCAGAAAGTCCTGAATTTAAAATGATACTTGAACAAAAAAGGTATTATTAGCTAAATGCACTTAAAGTAATCTATTAAAAATACAAATAATCATTGTGCAGAATGGCTCTTTGTTAGTGTTGTTAGTGTTATATTACTGTCATAGAACATTAGATTATTTTGTCTTGATCACTACTACATACATGTACATGTAAGAGCATTATGTAGTTTGTCATCAACATGAAACCAATTTAAGATTTCTTTGTATGCTACTGGGTAGAATAGTAGTATCTGTAGCCTACTGCATCATAACACATTAGTGTATAATGTAATATTGTTATGTAAAAGGTAACTAAGGTTTATATTTATGTATTTTAACAAAAATCTCAGCTGTCAGATAAATGTGACTAACTGGCTTTACATGGTTGTTGCACGTAATGTGTGACAATTCTGTGTCACCACCACAGAAAACAATGCCAAAGTAAAGTAATTGAGAAGATGACGTAGCGTTAAGAGCAACAACAGTAGCGAGTAGTATGAAAGCCCAAAAATCCACATAGGGATTTTGGTTGGGGTTGGTTGCAATATATAACTTACTTTAAGATGCTTCAGGTTGGAGGTGGAGTAATTTGGACGATGAAAGGAGGTTGGCTGCTGGCAAGCAGAGGTTGCATTGCATGTTATATTTCGTTCTCTCTGTTCTTTCTTTAATGTGAAATGCTGTTTGAATTTCCAAGATAGAAACGCAGTCCTGCCCTGGCTCAGTTGTGCCGGTTCTGGCTCCATTTCTACGTCTATCAGTGATCACACAAAAAGCACATTTTTTGTTTTCATATTGAGGCTTCTGGGAAATGCATGAAGTTCCCGTAATTTATTTAGTAAATTGTAACTGTAACGGAATACAGTTACTCATAATTACTATTCTGAATACGTAACGTCAGTACAAGTATTCCATTACTCCCCAACACTGTGCATTCGTTACTTCCAGGCTGGACTACTGTAACTCCTGACTCTCAGGTTGCCCAAATAAGTCCCTTGAGTCCCTCTCCAGCTGCAGCGTTCTGACAAGAACTAAGAAAAGAGATCATATTTCTCCTGTATTAGCTTCTCTGCATTGGCATTCTGGAAAATACAGGACTGGATTTAAAATCCTGATATCTCCTGACATACAAAATGTATGTCAAGCACCATCTTATCTTGAAGTGCTCTTAGTACCTTATTGTCCCAATAGAGCACTGCGCTCCCAGAATGCAGGGTTACTTGTGGTTCCTAGAGTCTCTAAGAGTAGAATGGGAGCCAGAGCCTTCAGCTATCAGGCTCCTCTGCTGTGGAACCAGCTCCCGGTCTGGGTTCGGGGGGCAGACACTGTCTCCACATTTAAGAGTAAACTTAAAACTCTCCTCTTTGATAAAGATTATAGTTAGGGAGTGAGGAGTTGCTGCATTCAGCCAGACCGGTGGATGAGGTGGCAGACGCAGCACCCCTTCTCTTCTCTGCTTCTCTTCATAGTCGTCATATTAATCTACCATATAATCAATGATATAATCAGAGTAGAGGGAGGCAGGCCAGTATAGCCCGATGCTGAAGGGGAGAGTTCTAGCCCGACCAGGCTCTCTCTTAATTATGTTGTTATAGTTTTAGACTGCTGGGGAATTCTTTTGACACACTCAGCTTCTCTCTCTTCTCTCTTTCCATCTGTGTGGATCCTTGTCCCAGAAATGTTCTGGGACCTGCTGTGCCCTGCTACGTCCTGCTACGCTCTGCCATGCCCTGCTACGTCCTGCTACGCTCTGCCATGCCCTGCTACGTCCTGCTACGCTCTGCCATGCCCTGCTACGTCCTGCTACGCTCTGCCATGCCCTGCTACGTCCTGCTACGCTCTGCCATGCCCTGCTACGTCCTGCTACGCTCTGCCATGCCCTGCTACATCCTGCTACGCTCTGCCATGCCCTGCTACGTCCTGCTACGCTCTGCCCTGCCCTGCTACATCCTGCTACGCTCTGCCATGCCCTGCTACATCCTGCTACGCTCTGCCATGCCCTGCTACGTCCTGCTACGCTCTGCCATGTCCTGCTACGCTCTGCCATGCCCTGCTACGTCCTGCTACGCTCTGCCATGCCCTGCTACGTCCTGCTACGCTCTGCCAAGCCCTGCTACATCCTGCTACGCTCTGCCATGCCCTGCTACGTCCTGCTACGCTCTGCCATGCCCTGCTACGTCCTGCTATGTCCTGCTACGTCCTGAAACGCCCTGCAGTGCCCTGCTATGTCATGAACTACTACAACTACTATTTCTGGTTATTGTTCCATTGTCTTTATTGTGTCTATTAGTGCCACTGTTCATCACACCCCCAACCGGCACCATCAGACACCGCCTACCAAGAGCCTGGGTCTGTCCGAGGTTTTTGCCTAAAAGGAGTTTTTCCTCGCCACTTTTGCACTAAATGCTTGCTCTTAAGGGAATTACTGGAATTGTTGGGTCTTCGTACATTATAGTGTGGTCTAGACGTACTCTGTCTGTCCTTAGATCACTCTTGTTGTTGTTACAAAATAAATAAAATTGAGTTGAAAAATTGAATTGAATTGAATTGAATTGAACCCGTTGTTGTCCCGCCCACCCACAACCCTTTCCTTAACTTAAGGGGCTGTGTTTATTTCCCAGAGTTCTTCTTTGGGCCCATCACAAAATTTTCACCGATTCCGTGAAACTGCCACAGATTTTCAGTTAAGGGGCCGTGTTCATTTCACGAAATTTTGTTGTACAGACATGAGAGTGGTATAACTTCTAGGCAGGTCCCGCCCTACAAAGCAGCTCAATTGGTTAGGGTTAGGCATTGACCCTTGAGTGGTAAAGGTTAGGAGAGTTGATCGGTCAGGGGATAGGACCTGAATCATCACGTTACGTTATCTCGCGTAAGCATGGACGCCTGGCCAATAGTAGTGGCTGAAAGCTATTGAAGGGCAGGTCTTGCCTAGAAGTCGCGTTGGTTCCATAATAACATGGTATAACAATATGGGTATAAAATATATGATCATTATTGATACATCAATGTGTTCACCACTTGAATGTTGCAGTTGGTAAAGGTAGAGCTTATTTAAGTACTTGATATACTGCTAGTTTTAGTCTTTTTTTGACGAATGTTCTTATTATTATTATTATTATTATTATTATTACTGTTATTTTGTTGACTTTATACTGTCTTTTTTATCTATTTTTTTTTTCTTGCATAAACTGCTGCTGGAATTTTCAATTTCCTCGGGGGAGTCATCCCAAAAGGATTAATAAAGAGAAGTCTAAGTCTAATTATTATTATTTATATTATTCATATTATGGTTACCTACTTTTGCTATATTATTGAATTACATATTCAATTTAATTTTAACGTCCCTTACTTACTTACACTGCAATATTGTTTTTTGTACTATGGCAACCGCACTTTACAATACCTTTTATTTGACGCCACATCACATTCATTCTCTACCTTCTGCTCATTGTCTGTTGTTTGTTTGTGTGTTCACTTGTTGTTGTTTTTTTTGCTTTTACTGTAGGAAACCGCTGCTGCTGTAACAAGTCTGCATCTTACATGAGACTTAAATGCGTATTAATTATTCATTAACGAGTACATGTTGGGTTCTCTGTGGTATCATATCTCTAAGGGGACTTACAGATATGTTATAAGAATTAGTTTTTGAGGTTCGTTTATTGTCATTCTACTTCCCAATACAGCGAAATTAGGAGCACTAACTAAGTATATGCACTCAAGTGTTCTTAACTACAATTTTCAGGTAGCCTACTCCTTTAAAATGTCCTTGCTATGCTACTTTATACTTCTACTCCACTACATCTCAGAGGGAAAGTCTCTATTAATACAAAATACAATCAACTAAGAAATGATGATGTATTATTACAAATTAAATAGCTGTAAATAAAGTATTTAAAATGAGCTTCACCTTTACCAGCTGCACCATTAAAGTGGTGATAATGCATCACTAATTATAATGTTAGCCTTTATTAATTGTACATTAAGGAATACATGTTTGGTTCTCTGTGGTATCATATCTCTAAGGGGACTTACAGATGTGTTATCAGAATTTGTTTTTGAGGTCCAGACTCATAAAGATGCTTCGTCAAATCAAAACCTGGTTTGATGCATCAGTGGAAAGTCCGGGAGGTGGAGACTTGGCTGACACGGTTGCTCTAAATGAGAATGAAACCACGTTAACGGTAATAATGCCGGCGGTTCTCCGGGAGATGCGCGCTGCTGCCGGTCCGCGGCGCTGTTCTGCGAGCTCAATGAACCCGCAGCAGGCCCTGTCCTGTCGGTCTGTCTGCCTGTCTCGCTCTTTCTCACCAAAACCTCGTCTGAGAAGCTAAACGCATCCTAAATCATCCGTGTTGTCAGCTGAGTATGGAAAAAAAAAACAGGGGCAAGTGAGGAGCTGATATTCAGCGAGAGGTTGCATGAAATGTAAAATATTCACACGAACCGTCCTGCAGAGAGGCGTTCGGTTTCAACAGTGACCCAGTCGAGCTGGATTCTTCAGAGGAGGGTTCGCTGTTTTTCGGCCATGTCGATAATAACCGCCGTTTTTACATATCGCCTCCCGGTGACAAGTGTGTGTGGGTAGGGGGGTATTTTTACACCTGGAAAAAAAAAACCTTCTACCCGCCCTCCCTGTTCCCACTGACATATACACGTCGTCTCCAAATCTCACAAATCAACCACAGCAAAGCAGAAATCTCGCAGCTCAGCTCAGTCTCACCGGCCGAGAAGCTGCAGTTGTTTTCCAGCTTTTACCCCTTCGTTTTCACTTCACATGCACAAAACCACTAACCAAAAATGACGCTTAATGTGTCAATAAATGTTGTATTTTTGCTGTTTAGACGGGCGTTTGGCACACACATACATACACACGTACACCAGAGGATAACTGTGCCTCAGTCCCCCTTGTCGTGGCACAAACGCTCATAAGACAGTGACTTTGGGAGGCACAACATGTAGAGAAAATGTTCCTGCCGTGTTCCATGCCTGATTCAATTTTAACAACAGCCTCCAGAAAGACTCCAGGGCACAGAAGAGGTGCGCTTTGAGGCTCAGTTCCTCCGTGGCTGGGTGAACTTTATATCGGGCATATATTAACACTTTGTGGCCTGCTTTTTTTTCCTCCTCTAAGGCTGGAGGACTCCATTTTGAAGGGACCGGGTGTGCAGCCAGAGACTACACAGCAACTCGTCTCAGAAAAGGAAACCCATCTGTTTTTCCGGGTAGCCTGCTGAACCATTTCACTGCTTCTCAGATGTGTTAGTGGTGGACATTTTTTTAATTACTTCTATTTCTTTATTTTCGACTCCTGGGCGCATGTGTACTGCCCAAGTGCGTGTTGGGTGGGGTGGGGGGGGGCGAAGAAGATGCCAGTTTGTTGGCACAAGTTTGGCATGTGACATGTCATTGGTGATGGCAGCCTGGTTTAGGTTAATAATTGATGCTTATAATTAATGGGCGGGGCGGGTTATTGAAGGTGTCGTGTGGTTGCCCCGTGCGCTTCTTTGGTGTCTGTCAGTTCAGATTTTTGAATTTTCTTTTCTTTTTTCTTGGAAGAGAGATTTACGGCCCCTTCTGTGCTCCATGCTGTGGACCGGCTGGGGAGGGAGGCAGTGGTGACGACTGGCAGTGCGCACAGCAGAGAGACTTTCAAGGGGCAGGCAGAGTCTGCAGGCAGGAAATAGCCATTCAACAGAGCAGGAATCTATCTATACACGGCGAATTAGAAAGTTGTAGTTATCACAAAGCAGAAAGGGGGAGTGTCGTTGGAGGAGCACAATACGCTTGAATCTCTATTCCAGGGGCCGCTGGACCAGGTTTTAGCGCATGTATAGAGGAGGAGGGAGGGAGGGAGGAGGAGGGAGGTGGAGGGGGCAGTGAGTGAGTACGTTTCACAGGATCCAGGCCTAGTAGTATTGCCGCTGGGACTCTCCTCATCCGCTTTCAAAAAATTGGAAATTGGCACATTTAAACGCCAAAATGAGCGGGTAGAGGGTCATGTTAGTGGTGGCCGACACCGGAATGGTAAGATTCTCGCGACAGATCCCGTGTCATTTGGTGTTTTATCCGTGATTTTGTTGTTTGATGCACACATAGCCTGCATCTGTCTGGGGGGGGGGAGTAGTGTTTGTGTGTGTGTCTGCGTGTGTGTGCCAGTGTGTGTTGAACTTGTTTTGTGTCGTGTAGTCTCGTGTTATGTGGCGTTTAGTGTTTCTCTCCCGTGCAAGCATGGAAGCCACTGTAAGCCACGAGCGACAGACACACACACACACACAAACACATGCTGTTGCACACACCTATGCACACGCGCGTCATGCACACGCGCGCGCACGAACGGGTCCATTTTATTTCCAGTTTGTGGTTGCATTGCCGGCGTGTTTCACGTCGGCATGATCTCTAACATGACGTGCTGTAATTTATTGGCTTAATTGTGTGTGACTACTGTGTGCACGAGCGTGAGTTTACAGGCTGCTGACCTTATCCTTTTCATCATATCGCGTTCATTTACATCAAAGGCTTTACAGCTGGGGTTGCGGTGTTTTGCGCAGATGCTTTCCCCAAAAAAAATGTCACATTAGGTCGATCCGCTCGTCGCCAGTGAGTCTGTTTACGTTTTATTTTGACATCATGTGAAGGCAGATTGTGTTGTTATCATGGATATGGTATCTGAGCTGTGTCACTTAAAAAAGATCTAATCACAAACTGCCTGGGATAACTTTAGATAAGCTGCAGCGATGTTATGACAGATTTACATGTGCAAAAAAACATGGATAATGTGTAAAATAAAAAAGAAATATGTAAAATGAATACAAAGATGTATCTATTTTAACTATTCAATTAATTGCCAACTCTTTTAATCGTTTAAGTAAAAATCCTCAGATTGCAGCTTCTTAGATGTGACTATTTTCTAGTTTCTTCTCTCCTCTGTAACAGTAAACTGAATGTCTTTGAGTTGTGAACAGGACAGTTGAGGACGTCATCTTGGACAATCACTGATCAACATTTTTCACCATTTTCTGACATTTTATAGACCAAACAACTAATCAACAGATTAATCAACAATTAAAATAATCGTTAGTTGCGGCCCTAAAAGTCATCCCAACTTTAATGTTCATGATTTTTTTGGTAAGCTCCACTCTGATAATTTTCTGTTGATGTTTTAGGGAGGAACCATGTCAGCATGAGCGGGCCTTACCCAGGCCCTGGTAGAGAAACTCATCAGTCCAGCTGCCCTTTGACCTCCAGCCGAGACTTCTCCGCCCACTCCTGCCCCTCCAGACACCATGACTGCAGAGTCGGGCTAACCATGTCTGCTGCCGCCTCCTCCCTCAAGCATGCCTCCGTCTATGGGTTTACACAAAGGGACCACTCTTCCTCCTCTTCTTCTTCTTCTTCTTCTTCCTCCTCCTCTTCCTCCTACAGTCCTCTTAGGAGGCTGCAACATCTCACCACCATGGTGAGCCAGCCTGACCTGGTTCTGCCGGTGAGGGAGCCAGAGAGGAGCTGGGAGTGGGGGGTGAATAAAAAAGAGAGGGGGAAAGGGATGGAGAGGGAGAGGGACTCCTGGGCTGATTGCACTAGCAGTGATTATTCTGGCACTGGGAACACAAGCAGGGAGGAGAGCCTTGGTGGCTCTACTGCTGGACAAAAACAACCCGTGGTCCAAACTAGAAGTCGAGACGGGCCAGCAGTCAATCGCAGCAATCCTATGGTCTCTGAGAAAAAGACAGAAGGTTGTTTCTCAGGCCCGCCCAGCCCGGCCTTCTCTCTCGATAGCAACAGCCCCTTCGCTAACGGCTTCCTCCACTTTGAATCCTCTTTGTTTGAGGATGACGACAATGATGCAGAGCGCAACACCGTGTCACCTCTGGGAGGAGGCTTGCAGGACAAACACAAGAGGGCGGGGAACGATCTTCAATCCTCTCCCGGACACTTGAATTTGGACTGCAAAGATGCTACCCTGTCATCAGCTAAGGTGGTCACCCGGTCCCAGTCTTCAGGTCAGCGCAGGAGATACTGGGACGGCTCAGATGACGAGTGGGAGAGCGACACCGAGCTGTTCCTGTTTGGAGATAGTCCCTCAAGGCATTCAATGGCAAGTTTTATCCTTATTACCCAAAGTAAACAAAATAATGGCTTTCAGGGTCCCCCCTCTCCCCCAACGGTCCCACAGGTAAACCCTGAGCATGACATAGCCTACTGAACACCTGCAGTGCCTTTCACCTGTTGTAACAGAATATCAGTCATTGTGAATAATGGTTGGGCTCAGGCGAGACTCGGCTCCACAGCTATAGCTCTGTCATTGATAAATATGGGTGTTTTCTTTTTTTTTTTTTTTTATAGAAGGAACTTAAAGAAAACATTCAGCTTCTCCAGAGGTGTTCAGACTGTGAGGGGAGCTGAATGGGGGCTCATGGAGGTAATTTAGGTACTTAAAAAATCCTTAGCGCCTGAATGCAAAAATCACTCCTTCGCTGAGTCATAACTTAGTCAAATCTGAAGACACAGACATGATACACACATGTTTGGAGTCAGTATGACTTACTCCCTCTGAGGATATCAGTATATTGGATGTACATCACAAATAACTTTCCTTACATCTGCTTAGATGTCGTAGAAAAAGATGCTCCTTTTGACTCCACAACTTGCCTGAGAATCATCATTTTATCGAGTTTTCTTCAGTATCAAAGTATCCCAGTGATAGTTGTCTTTACATCTGTGGGTATACTGCAAACAGGAGCTGCTAATAGCTAATTTGGCATACTTTTAATGGTTGCACTTTGACAAAAGGTTAACTAATATAGGCGAAAAAAGGAGGCTTAAGATGTCTTAGAAGTCAGACAAAGAATAATAATTTTGAGTGACAAAATCCATCAATAACTTTTTTGTGTTGCATACATCTATGTATTTTTTGACAGCAATGAGGCTCAGAATGTCCCATCAACATGGTTTGTATATTGCTGGAACACAGACACTGTCTTCCATCTATTTATATGCAGATATTGATAGTGTGTTGCTAACCTGTGGATATACAGAGACAAAATAAAACACAGGCCCTACGTTATTACGGGGCTGACATGCAAGTAGCGACCATAATGATCCGTAACTAGTATTCATTGTCACAGGTTCTGCTTTTGTTTCCTCCGTTCTCTGCCCGCACAGCCAACAAAAGCCTCTGTGTCCACATGTGGCAACAGCAAGGACACAATTGGCAGATTTGAATTACATACATAGGCGCTGATGGCAAGCTCACAAAAAGACCTATTTAGTTAAAAGGAATCAGTTTTTAGTGTCCTATAAGTTAAAGAATCTTACACTCCTCCCTGACCAATGCAACTACCTGGAAAAACCTGTGTTAAGAGGTAGTTAGGAATGATGCTACCCTGAATCTGTAATCAGACTCTGCTCAGGGCCTATATGTACAGAAAACAACAGGTTGTGGTTTATTGTTAGATCCTGGAGATTGGCGGCAATGTGAAGTTACCAGGCAACCAGTGGAGACCCCAGTTTTGGTATGGATTAAACAATTTAATGTGTTAATAAGTAAGCTTTAGAAGTGTTGCTAGGTAGATTGTTTTGACTGTGTGAACCGGGCCTAAGTTGCCCCCCCACCAGGCCTAAGCCACTATGAATTATTTTTTTAACACATTTTAAGATGTTTTTAAAACCGTTGGAAACTCAGACATAGTCATATTTTCAAATCTCCAGTTGGCTTTTAGCCCTGACTTAATGTGAGCCCTATGGAATTTGTCTTGTTGTCGATTTCGCGATCCCGTCCATGATTTTGGAATCACTGAAACTTTTGGGCTCTACATTAATGCTGCCATCAGTCTGTGACTGGCCCAAGCTGGGCCCTTGTTAAAAAATGACACTTACCACCAGGCTAAACAACTTTTCTTGGGGTAACCCTTGTTTCCAATCTTTATGCTAAGCTAAGCTTGTAGCATCCCCGGCTGAATAATGGTCTGACTCTTTATTGACTGATGGTTCAGAAAGCTTTATTGTCCCTTTGCAACATTCCTTAAAACACCTTGAATCTCTTGAACCACGCTGTGAAAAACAAAGAAAAACACAACACCTTTACTTTACATACATTTTGCTGTATTATCTCTCAAGTAACCGGCTAATGGCAATATGCTACTGTTAGCTTAACTTGCAAGCTTGTAGTCTCCAATCTCAGCAAAAACATAAAATGGCACACCCAAAGTAACCCAAGTCACAAATGGTTGTAAAATAAATGTCAAACTAACATACCATGTGCCTCTAACAGCCAGGTGCTAATCAATATTACTGTATGTCTTCGTTCGTCCACTTCCTTCTCGTTTTGTGGCCGTACATCTACTTCCGGATTCAGAATTTTCCAAATAAAAGTATTAGCGTCAGAAAATGACTTAACCAGAGAAACAATATTTGGGTAATTTACAAAGCTAACAAGCTGCTGGCTGTAACTTCATATTTGTCTGGTCATGAAACTAAATATAATATATTACCTAGAATGCTTCAAACTTTTTCTTAAGAAACGTATCCGTTCTGGTGGGTTTTAATTTTAAGACTGTTATTTTCTTTGCATATGCTGGAACTGGTCACATTTCTATGTGGCTTTTTCCTAAGTTCTTATGCAGGTTGATTTTTAACAATTTATTCTGGCTTTGTGACATACATGATCAAAAATATAAAGATAAAAATATATTGAGCTCTAGAAGGAAATAATGCACAAAGACCAGCCAGTTTGTTGCCAGTTCAAGCGATCACGTTCAGTTCAGTATACAACTAGGCCTATACAAGCACTGATTATAATGTTAATAGCTAAGCAGCCAACTATTTACTACAAATATTCAGTGTTAAAGATTAATTTGTACATGTACTAAATGCCTCTACAAGCATAGCTGTTTCCCCCAGCTTCCTGTTTTGATACCAAGCTAAGCTAATCATCTCCTGGCTGTAACTTTAGAAAGATATGAGATTAATATTGACTTTCTAATCACACTCTTGGCAAAAACCTGAATAAGCATATTTTCCGAAATGGCGAACTATTCCTTTTAAAATACTCCAGCCAAGGTTACATCATAGCAGCAGCCAGTATCGGCCCTCTGGCCATTCCTGCTTCATGCCTGTCATTACTCAGGCCTGCTCATGCACCCCGCTAGTCCTCTCAACCTGCTGCTGTGAGCTGTTACTACCATTAACACAAAGGATATAGTCGCCACTAGTGCAACCAGGTTGGGACGTTCTTCTACTGGGATTTGTGTTATGGTTTGAAACCTGTTGTGGACTAAAATTAGACCTCAGAAAAAGCCTGTAGAGAACCTTTTTGGTCAGGAGCTGAACATTTTTAACCATTATACAAATAATAATAAAATACTTTTTTTTTTTTAAATATAAAATTGTATTCAGATTTGTTAATCTACACTTCCCAACAGAATCTTAATGATAAAGCAAACAAGACAGAAAAACAAAGCATACAACACACATTTACCCCACACATCAAACAGGCTGCACCCCAGTATCTTCATATCTGATTCACTTAAACAAATTATGTTAAATAAACATACACATTAACATTATATAATTCTTTGAATCCTGTTAATCTCCATTGAGTACCCGCATCTTTTATCCTTCACCAACTAAAGAAGGATTGCACACCCCAAATGTTATGAAATATTAAATCTGGGACTGCGTAATCATTTTAAGTAACCCACCTTCATGTTTTGTCTCTGCCTGTTCTTCGTCTACCTCTTTTATGTTTTTCTGTATTGCTAAGTCCAGTGAAAAGATACAGATGAATAGCAAGCCAAGATTAGAGCATGAATGTTCATTTTTGACCTTTGGGCACCGCATATGGTGAAGAGAATTTAAACACAAAGGTTATAGCTAAATAGCTTTCATGTCACAGCGCTTTTATCTTTGATGTTTTAATGCTGGATTCAGACTACACAATATCGCTGTCTGTAATAATGGACACTGTCAGATTAGACAATGTACTGTATAGACTCAGAAATTCTTGTGACTCGGTCAAGAGATGACAGACTACACGTTGGTCTCTGACCAATCAAAGCTTTCCATCATGCACGACGCATGTATTTTCATGATAAAGGAGGCGCTAGGAGCTGACTTACTGGAACAAGAATGTAAACAAACCAGATCAGATGACGTAATACACTCATTCGCATGTGTGACGTCATAGTGCATCATTTGCATAAAGCTTTTTGGTTGTGCCGGCTGACAGCCTGCCGCTCACGTTACAACAGGAGAGGGAGAGAGACCCCGTCCTGTTGGCGAAGAGCCGTTAACTGTGATTACTGTGCGCAGCATGCACTGGAATTCATTACAGTATAATATATCTCGCTTTGTTTGAAGTTGAAACATTTGTCACAAGTTGCTTTAAAAAAAAATAAAGTCGCTAAGAGTGTCTGAAAAGTCGCTAAATCTAGCAAAGAAGTTGCCAAGTTGGTAACACTGGTAATGAGGCATCCCAGATGGTTGTTGTAAACTGTGACACACGACACGGGATAAAACGTCTGCCGGGTTGGGATATATAATAGGGCTAGTATTTTGGAGGCTAAACCTAGCATAAGGTATGCACCTCACAGTTGGTTCACATTTCCAGCCATAACCGTTAAGGCAAAAACCCAGAGAAGCTGAGACATATCAAGCAAGGTCTTACAGGTTAACAAATCTCCAGCAGTCTCCTATTTTGGTCTCAGAACTTTAAAAATGGACATGATCTTCTTATTATCTTCTTGTTCTTTGGTTGATTTTCATGAATGTAATATGGAGCAGTGGCAGCAGATGAGACTGTTGCAGCTTCCAGATATGAATGTGTAACTGTGTGAATGGGATCAGGGCGTTACTGCAACAGCGAAGCTGCCTCTCAGTGAACCATCCCTGAATAAATAAAGGTAAAAAGCAAATATATTCATACAGGAAGCAGGTTTAACAAACTCTGAGTCTAACCCTGATCTCTGAGTTGATTCACCCTGAGATGGGAAACTGAGTTTTCGGTTCCAGAGCAGCTGATTTGAGTTGGTTCAATCAACTCAGAGTAGGTTGAATCAGAGTTTAGTGCATGCACCACCACTATAAAAAGGCAGCGTGAATGGAGCCATGACACTACGATTCACCATGGCAACAACCACAAACAAACTGTTTGGCGGAAATACTCACTATACAGCGAGTTTGAACATGTACTTAGTTAAAAAAAAAAGCATGACAGCCGCTGCACTACAATAGCGAGAATTGGTGTAGGAGAAAATTGCTGCTCGAGTCAATGCGTAAGCTCTAATATAGTGTATTAATGTCATATTTAATCACAGGTAACATATCACTTGTGAAAACTGGAATGGTAGTAGGCTACACCTATCATTTAATTTAGGAGCAATCCTGCGGGCAAAAAGTAAAGTACTACTAATCCCATTCTTAGGTTGGAGAACCATTATTAACAGAATTATGATTTAAAATTGTTAATTTATTTTTAATGTCTCTCACTGGTTTGTGTCCAAGGAACTCTACACAAACATTTAAAACATGTTTCATAGCTAGTCACACTCTTCTGACGGCGCTTTGCTACAGTGGCTTTACTAATATGCTCTGCATCAACAATGTTGAAAGAAAACCGTTTGCAAAAAAAGTGATTCGACACAAAGACTGTGATGTAAGAGCATGTCCACGATGGGTGACCTTAGTGAGGACGGATACGGTTATGTAGGCTACTTAACTGATAGACTGGGAAGAAAAACGATGCCGTTCAAATAGGTAGTTATCTGGAAATTAAAATACATCTATAGTCTGGGCCTCAATATCCTCTCCCGACAAAAGGATTGTCGACAAAAGGAAATGCAATGTTCTGCAAAAAAAACATTTTAAAGTCTACCTAACACAGTTAATAAGCCAACACTGTTTTTTATTCATGCAGATAACAAAACTCCGCTAAAATGCACCTGATACAGACTGAATGAATGAAAGAGCGCTGTGTCTGAGGGAGGAGACTGAGAGAAACTGGAGGTTTATTGAAGAAAACCCGCTCCCAACCAGGTTAGATTCACAGGCTCAGTTACCATAGTAACTGATTCTGAGGTTGTTACTCTCTTTCTGAAATGGGCTGGAGTTACCCCTCTCTCTCAGGTTTGATAAACCTCTCTTTTTCCGAAATGGCGAACTATTCCTTTTAAAATACTCCAGCCAAGGTTACATCATAGCAGCAGCCAGTATCGGCCCTCTGGCCATTCCTGCTTCATGCCTGTCATTACTCAGGCCTGCTCATGCACCCCGCTAGTCCTCTCAACCTGCTGCTGTGAGCTGTTACTACCATTAACACAAAGGATATAGTCGCCACTAGTGCAACCAGGTTGGGACACTCTTCTACTGGGATTTGTGTTATGGTTTGAAACCTGTTGTGGACTAAAATTAGACCTCAGAAAAAGCCTGTAGAGAACCTTTTTGGTCAGGAGCTGAACATTTTTAACCATTATACAGTGTTATACAGTATGTATAAAATACTTTTTTTTAAATATAAAATTGTATTCAGATTTGTTAATCTACACTTCCCAACAGAATCTTAATGATAAACAAGACAGAAAAACAAAGCATACAACACACATTTACCCCACACATCAAACAAACAGGCTGCACCCCAGTATCTTCATATCTGATTCACTTAAACAAATTATGTTAAATAAACATACACATTAACATTATATAATTCTTTGAATCCTGTTAATCTCTATTGAGTACCCACATCTTTTATCCTTCACCAACTAAAGAATGATTGCACACCCCAAATGTTTAAATTAAATCTGGAAATATATTTATAGCAAATATATTTATACAGGAAGAAGGTTTAACAAACTCTAAGTCTAACCCTGATCTCTGAGTTGATTTAGCCTGTGATGGGAAACTGAGTTTTCGGTTCCAGAGCAGCCGATTTGAGTTGGTTCAATCAACTCAGAGTAGGTTGACTCAGAGTTTAGTGCATGCACCACCACTTGAAACAGAAATCTTAGTTTCTCTTATCTCAGGGTTAACAAACTCAGAGTTTTCACTAAACTGCATTCTGAAATGGACCCCAGGTGTTTGACAAAGGCTGACTTGTATGATCATCAGCGGTGAAATGTCACATTATGGGTTATGCAACATGTCTGGGTTAATGTCTTTCAAAGTAGAGTAAATGCACATCAGTGGGTCACGATGTTGAAATGGCAAGAGCGTCCGACACACATGTAGTTCTGATACAGGACATTTGGTGAGAGCACAAAACCTGACTCATTTTCATTTGTCTGATTTTTCTTTCTTCATTGTCATGTTGTCAACAGCAGAGCAGCCTCAAGAAAAAGTCTTTGCCGCCTGTAAAGTTTTTAGAGGGTGAAGTTATTTGGGCAAAGTTCAACCGAAGACCATGGTGGCCCTGTGAGGTGACCGTTGACCCTGCACAGGGAATCTATCACAGAGTAAAAGGTGGGCCTGAGACATTGTTGACTTCATGTGATTACCTACATTGTATATGGGTTGTTTTCAATTGTGTGATATGCTCTATGGAGTGTTTGGTTGCCAGTAAATTGACAACCCCAGCTTAAACAGTGATTAACAATATCTGCACATTATCTTTAGGTTAACTAAATCGGACACAGTACATGAGTGCACTCTACTTCAAAGCGTTGTGTGTCCACCAAAGCGTTTTTCCTTGGCCAGCCGACTAATTACAGGGAAGGAGAGGCCGGACAAATACCAAAAAGATCAACCGTCACATCCTGTTCCCATAGACAGTTAAAGAAAGTCTGTTCCACAGTAGCGGTCTGCCGTTAGCCTCCACCGGAAAGTTAACATTAGTTTAGCTAACAGCTAATTTGGCTAACCACTAGCTGAGACAGCATGTAAAAGACCCTTAAAACTCAAAATAACTGTTAAAATATATAACAGCTGTTACGTCAGTTCTACGTTACTTGTGCTCATTTAAAATACAATTCTACATTATTACTGTAAAGTCTTAATTTAGCTGTAGCGTGCTTTTCCCAGTGTTTAGTTTGAGTAATGTTATAGACTGACTCACGCTGTCAGCCACATTATACTTTCAACCAATGGATATCGTCCTTCCCTTTTGAAAACGGTTATTTCAAGCAGTGACATGTACACTGACTGCCGTATGCTTTCATACTATAAATACTTGGACTTTTTTCAGTCTAGTCACAAACACCAAGGTATGCAGCTAGCGGTTAGCAAGCTGACGGCGAGTGGTTAGCCGGGAAGCTATAGCTGGTGGAGGCTAACCGTCCTCTTAATACATCCATGAGGCTAACCGTACGCCGTGTGCGGATCTGTGCAGGCATGTACCGATGTATTAGCTAAGAGAACGGTTAGCCTCCACCGGGAAGCTGATGCAAGTTTAACTAACAGCTGTTTAACTGCTAACTGACAGCTTGATTCAGTCTAAAGTAATGTTACTCAAACTAAACACTGGGGAAAGCAGGCTACAGCTAAATTAAACCTTTACAGTAATCATAAAGACAAGTATTGAGTTATTGTATTTTAAATGAGCACAACTAATGTAGAACTGACATAACAGCTGTTATATATTTTAATGGTTATTTTCAGTTTTGAGGGTCTTTTACATGTTGTCTGAGCTAGTGGTTAGCCAAATTAGCTGTTAGCTAAACTAACGTTAGCTTTCCAGTGGAGGCTAACTGCAGACTGATACTGTGGAACAGACTTTCTTTAACTGTCTATGGGAACAGATCGTGCAGTGTTGCAAACCCTCGTACATCAGGATTATCATCTGCGCATGCGCACGACGGATCGTGTACCGACACTCTCCAGTCATTCTGTTGCTCGCACCGTCTATCTGCCATTTTGACCAGTTAACAGTTTTTAACAGAAATAAAAAAATTGATTCTGGATAGTTTTATTTCTATAGTTTGTAGCCGACTTCACAAGCTGACTTCTCTATTGCCAGGTGAAACAGGTGATGTCCCTTACGTTCTAAAACCAGCCTCTGGAGACTCGACCAGCTGAGTCTCAGCGACACCATCAGCTGGTTTTTAATAGAGCTGAGACGGGCCGGTTCAGACCTCTGGAATCTTTCTCCGCAACGTTCGAAAACGGTCTTGTCTCTTTGCGAATCTTTGGTCTGAACTGGGCTTTAGAATAAAATTCTCACATTTTCTCACATTGCCATCTAAAACCACATTATACTTTCAACCAATGGATATTGTCCTTCCCTTTTGAAAATGGTTATTTTAAGCAGTGACATGTACACTGACTGCATTATGCATTCACACTATAAATACTTGGACTTTTTTTTCCAGTCTAGTCACAAACACCAAGGTATGCCACAAACTGCTGGTATTGTGGGTTTAAGTTTTTTTTACTGTCTAGTAAATCATGTAGACATTTAATACACTAATATTTTGGTCATGTAACAATATGTCATGCTCAAAATTCTGACAATAGTATGCACATTTTATTGTGGTTATGTAAAGAGTTTAGTGTTCTAGCATTTTTAAGCTCCCTTTGCTTAGTTGATGCACTTGTGTACTTCCTGTGCACAATGATGTAGTTTAATATGCGTCTCAAGAGATTGAGGCTGATGTTTGTTATTGTCTTAGAACCCAGTGACCGGCCCTGTCGGCTCTACCATGTCAGGACCTTTGGGGAGCCTGTTGAGCTAACCTGGGTGGAGGAAAAAGCAACTCACAGTTTCCACGGAGGCTTTGAATTTGAACAGCTCACCCTACTGCACCGGAGGGGGAAGCAAAGGGAGCAGAACTACAAATACACTGTAATTACTATTTTAAGAATGATGAGTCTCCACTTGCATGCCTTAAAAAAAGTTGGTCTAAAGTATCATCATTGGTGATCATCCTTTTAGACAATAAAAGAAAGTTTGCATTTTTTCTGTAAGCAGGTTTGTTATGTTTGCAACAATTAAGCAGTATGCCTTTATCTTTCGGCAGATTGCAAAGCGTTTTCAAGACTCTTGGAAATTGAGTGTGGCGGAAGCAGAATTTGTTCTCCAAGAGCGTTCCAAAATGGCTTCCTCCATTACTTCGTTGATAGATGATGCCTTCCACGACACTCCCACACCAGAAAGAGAGAACAAGGCACGTCCCATCTTTCCTCTCTCTACTTCACCCACCCTTCCTGAGACTTTGCCCTTGACCAATGGATCCATTTCATCCCCAATTACAACTCCAGCAAAGCCAAGCACTTTAAGGAAATATTCTGGCAAAAAGAAACTAAGTAAATCAAAGGACATAGGTACTAAACACTCTAAAAATGCATTGCGTTATAGCCCTGACCAATCAGATAGAGACAATGGAGAGTGCCCATATTCTGACCTTGACTCAATCCCTAAGATTTTGTGTCCTAATGCACTTGAACGTCAGTCCAAACTAGTTCCAACTCAGCCATCTGTTACAGTTGTCAAAGAGGTAAAGAAGCAGCCAGAGATTCAGAGTGGTCTTTGGTTCAGTAAATCAGGCAAAGACAGACGACCTAAAACAACCAGCCCAATGCCAGACCGCACTCTCTTTAGTAAGGTCCCCTGCAAGAAAAAGAACTCATCTGTTGTAAGTAAAAAGTCACTGATTCCTAGTGCCTCCTCTTCCAGTGGTGCATCCAGTTACCAGTCAGGATTGTCAGACAAGCATAAGACTCTGGTACCTGCTGAAACAAATATTTTACCTGAACAGTCAGGACATTTGAAATGTAAAAACAGAATGGTCGCTAAAAGGCCTTTTGGTACAGCTGGCAGTCCCACAGACCTGTCAGGATTGCCAGATAAGCATAAGACTCTGGGACCTGCTGAACCAAATCTTCCACGTCAACAGTCAGGACATTTGAAGTGTAAAAACACCTTTGTTGCTAATAGGCTGTTTGGTACAACAGGCAGTCCCGCTGACCAATTAGAATTGTCAGACAAGCATAAGACTCTGCTACCTGCTGAAACAAATATTCCACTTAAACAATCAAGACATTTGAAGTGTAAAAACACCCCGGGTGCTAAAAGGCCTTTTGTTACAACTGGCAGTCCCACTGACCAGTCAGAATTGTCAGACAAGAATAAGACTCTGGCACCTGCTGAAACAAATATTCCACCTGAACAGTCAGGACATCTGATGCATAGAAACACTGCGGTTGCTAAAAGGCCTTTTTGTACAATTGGCAGTCGCACTGACCAGTCAGGATTGTCAGACAAGGATAAGACTCTGGCACCTGCTGAAACAAATATTCCACCTGAACAGTCAGGACATCTGAAGCATAGAAATCCCCCGGTTGCTAAAAGGCCTTTTGGTACAGCTGGCAGTCCCATTGACCAGTCAGGATTGCCAGATCAGCAAAAGACGCTGGTACCTGCTGAAACAAATATTCCACCTGACCAGTCAGGACATTTGAAGCATAAAAACACCCCGGTTGCTAAAAGGCCTTTTGGTACAACTGGCAATCCCGCTGAGCAGTTACAATTTTCGGACAAGCATAAGACTCTGCTACCTGCCAAAACAAGTATTACACTTAACCAATCAAGACATTTGAAGAACACCCCGGTTGCTAAAAGGCCTTTTGGTACAACTGACAGTCGCACTGACCAGTCAGGATTGCCAGATCAGCAAAAGACGCTGGTACCTGCTGAAACAAATATTCCACCTGAACGGTCAGGACATTTGAAGCGTAAAAACACCCCGGTTGCTAAAAGGCCTCTTGGTACAACTGACAGTTGCACTGACCAGTCAGTTTCTCCAGACAAACGGCAGTCGCTGTTGTCTGTTGAGACTGGTTTGATCTTTGACAAGTGTACATTTTCAAAGAGCAGAAAGACGGTCAGTAATACAGTCGACACTGTGTCTGAATCATCGTCGGACCAATTAAGTAGCTCAGATGTTAAAAAGGCCTTGGAGCCCAATCCATTCAGTTTCAATGACTTATCCAGGTTAAGTGTAAAGACAGTCAGTCAAACTCAACATTCAGACAATAAAAAAGTCCATGTAATTGACAAGATTTCAGACCAAGCAGAAGAAAAAGAAAGCAACAAGACTCCTGCGTCCACTTTGAATGTTGGCACTACTGACCCATTAGCTAGGCTAGAAAAACACAAAATTATTGTATCTAAGTGTAGGCTGCCCTTTGTCAAATTAATACGCAAGGACATCAAAGGTAAGAAGTTCCTAAATTCCAGTGTAACCATTAATCCCAATGAGCAAATGACTACAAAGAATGAAAAAATACCAGATACTAATGTGAGTAAAAAGTCCTCTAAACAATCAGATTGTTTGGGTGGCAAGGCAAGTGTCTCCATAGATCAGGAAGTAAGTTCAGAATCCATAAAGGTCTCAGTTAAAAAGTTAAAAGCAAGTGGTGGGACTGGTATTCTTCATCTCTCGTCAGAATCATCTCAAGGTAAAACTATCATTGCCTCAGATGTGGCAAGTATGTCTGATGAGTTAGGTAGCCCAGAAACGGAAAGGGTACCAGGTTTACATGTAAGCCCAAGCATTGTGACTTGCCCATCCTCTAACCAATCAGAACAGTCTAAAGTTAAGAAGGCCCCTGCATCCAATGTAACAAGCACGTCATCTGACGAGTTAGGCAGCTCAGAGAAAAACAAATCATCTGCCACTAGTACAGATTTTAACACAACTCCTCTACCTTCTCACCGGCATGGGGATTTAGTATGTAGGGAAGCTTGTGTGCCCGAAGGCCTGTCTTCTGCAAAATCCAAGAAAGTTGTCCACAAATCAAAGCGAGTACCAGATGAAGTAAAAAAAGTCCATGAACCTCCTGCCCACCTCCCAGCCAGCAGTCGGCTGATGACCAGAGCCCTGAAGGCCATGCAGGAGGCGGAACAGAAAAAGCGTGAAAAAGCCAGAAAGGAGTCCGAGCAGAAAGAACTCTTGAATCCATACAGAAAAGTTGAGGACCTTGTATGCAACTCTGCACACAATTCCAAACTGGACCTTTGCACTAAAATAGAATCTGTTAAATCATATTATAATAACAATGGTAAGTGTGATCAGGATACTATTTCTAGCTGTAGCAGCACCCCTTTGACGTTTACTGATTCAGTTGACTTTGACGTTGATGTCAAGAGCGAAGATGAAGACCTCTCAATATCCTCAACTCCACCAATGGACTTCATACCCCTTACTTCTAAGGTAAAGGCAAAGAAGGAAGATCATTCCTCTGACGTACCCTCCTCGTCCTCACCTTCATCACCATTTTCTTTTATGAATGCTTTTAAAAACGTGGACGAGGTATCCTTTCAGTCCCTGACAAATGACTGTGATGGTAAACCCATCTCTTTCAAACCAGACACAAACTACAAATTCAGCACTTTTCTCATGATGCTGAAGGACTTACATGACACTAGAGAGCGAGAGGGGACCCCCTTAGAACTGGAAATTGGGCCACCAAGTGCACATGTTAAGGAGGAACCCTTGGTGATGCCTGGGGAAGCTACACCTTCAGTCCAAGATCCACAAATTGAACATGTTAATACAAATTTAAATTCCATTCCAGACAAAATTGAAATCAAACACAATGAGGAGAATCAGAAGAGGCTCTCTAACAGAAGGCGCAGCTCTACTGGGGTAAAAAAGAAAGCCAACCGCCAAGTGCCTTATCGTCCTGCCAGGTCTGGACCTGGTTTCCCAGGACTTGAATCCTTGCCAGCAATGGACTTTACATCAGGAGTGGATTGCTCATCAAGAGTCCAGTCCCTGTTAGGCATACAGACCAGCAGCTGGAAGAGGCAGGCTGGAGGTGGTGAAGGAGTGGCTGGGGAGGAGAAAGAGGAGGACAGGTGGTGCAGAGTAAATGAGAATCTACAGAACATGGTGCCTTTGGAGCAGAGAGGATGCAACACTACAATGTGTCTGGAACAACCGAATGGCCTTGTTGCAGACTGCACTGAGACTAACGCAAGCTTGATGCACAACGATGGAGAAGGCGACAAAGCTCCAAAAGGTAAGGACAGTCTAGTTTACTGTCTGCCAAATGTAGAACATGTTATGTAAGCACAATCTGACCCAAATCCTTGGTGCATTCTGTTGCTCTTAAAACAACTAGAAGTTGTAGTTATTGTGGTTTGGCTTACTGATTTGGCAAGCAATTAGCATAAAAAAGTACTCCTTCTCAGAGTCATAACTCAGTCAAATCTTTACACAGAAATTATGCACATATCTTCAGATTTAGTGAGACATCCACTTTCCGAGGATGTTATAATCTCAAATGTCCATTGGACAATTAATGTCCATCAATCCACTTACAAATCATAGAAAAAAGATGCTCCTTATAACTCCAGAACTTACCTGAGAATTATAGAAGTCAACAGTTGATAGGTTAACCATCAAAATTATTTTTGACTGGTTACGCTATAGATTAAAATGAGAATAGCTGGTCCACTTTAAAGTGAGCATGTGCCAAATATGTTGCTAGCATGAAGCCCCATGAATTTGTAGTGCAACCTGAAGCCAGATGTAGGCTATCAATGTAACAACAAAATAAAGTCACTTTCAGGAGGAATACAAAAATAAAAAATAAAAGTAAACCGAGCAAGTGCAAAATGAGTATTTGCTTCTTTTTTTTAACAGTAGTAGGTCAAAATAATGAATAAGCTCTTATTTGACATCCAAGCTCTTCTCCCTTTTAATCTTGCAGTATAAAAAGTGCAATTTTAGCAACATATGAACTCAGATGGATCAAATAAATCCAACAATAAAACCAATTAACATTTCAAATCACTTTCAGGAGGAATACACAAATGAAAAACTTAAAAATAAGAAAACAGTAAAAAAAAAACAACAACCTGAGCCTGATTTAAACAGACAACTTTTTAATACATGGGCTGTTATAACTGGCGTCATAAAGGACTTGTGAGATATTTAAAACAATCTTGCCTGGTTGCGCAATTATGACAGGGCTACAGAATGGGGGACACCGCAGTTTACCTCACACTCAAGTCAGTGCAGGACACACTGTATATGGTGATACGGGAGAAGCTGGAGAGTGAGCAGAACTTAAGGTGTTTTGCTGCTGATATCCTGACTCAGGGATCATTTTACAAAATCTACAGACTACCACGTCGTTGGCATTAAGAGTAAAATACTCCCATGCTTTAGAAGACCATGTGTGATCCTTTTTCTCAACGTGTTGTTGCGAGGAATCCATACTTGCGCTGTTGCTGGAGGCAGCCATGTTATTTTTAGATTTCTACGCGACCCATTTACGTAATTGATGACGTTGACTACGTCGACAAATCACCCCAGCCCTAGTGCAGACATAAGAAAAAAGGCAGTTGTCTAAAATGGTTCAACAAACTCAAACTGTCATTTAACCATCATGCTAAATGTATGTGCAAGGTTTATTAAACTGCAGGTATCCATTGTAGGGCTGGACAATATATCGATATTATATCAATATTGTGATATGAGACTAGATATCTTCTTAGATTTTGGATATCGTAATATCGTGATATGACATACGTGTTTTAAAGGCTGCATTACAGTAAAGTGATATACTTTTCTAAACTTACCAGACTGGTGTAACTGTTCTATTATTTGCCTTTTCCCCACTTAGACATTATGTCCACATTACTAATGATTATTTATGTACAATCTAAGTGTGAAGATATTTTGTTAAAGCACCAATTGTCAACCCTAGAATATAGTCGCAATATCGATATTGAGGTGTTTGGTCAAGAATATTGTGATATCTCATTTTCTCCCTATCGCCCAGTCCTGATCCACTGCAACAGTTCTTTGAATAGTTCCAGCTAACTCTCACCAATTAAACTAACCAAGGGGTTAAACAAATACAGATCTTTTTGCCTGTGTTAAGTAGCCATGGTATTGGCGTGATAAGATAAGATACATTAAAGTTAGTGAAAGATAGTGTCCTTTCTTATATATCTTTTACAGCACATAAGCGAATAAGAAAACCAAGCAAGAGGCTGATTGAATGGACTGAAGAGTATGATCAGATTTTCTCCACCAGGAAGAAAACCAAAAAGCCTCTCCAGTTGATCGGAAAGGTAAAACTCATACAAAGTAAGATCTGTTGTAACTTTATAATTACTAGGGGTGTAACGGTACACAAAAATCAGGCTTCGGTATGTACCTCGGTTTTGAAGTCACGGTTCGGTTCATTTTAAGGTACAGGCAACTAAAGTAAAGAAGCAACACAGGTGCTTGTTTATTATGTATATTCTTAGCATTGTCTATTGTGACAGGAATTGTAGTTTTTGGCCTCTCCAACTTCCACTCCAACAAGGCCCTCTGCCAGATTTGTGCTTGTGTGTTGTTCAGAAATGGGCCGAGTTTGCAGAACATGGCTTACCATGGTCCACTCAGGGGTGATGTGATGTGCCGATCTGAATTACCAGCAAAAGTCAGTTTAAATGAGGGGAGCTGTGTTTGCACTACGCTCGTTTTTTTCCTTGTAGCAGCAATATTCAGGTGTGTGTGGTGCCGTTTTAAGTGAGTTGACAAGTGTTGCCAGAAACATTCCCGCTCACTAATGAGCAATGTCGGCACGCTCGTGTTATCCACTTGTTTTTGTCCATTGTTGAGTTTTCCCAAACAGGAGACCATAATGATAACTGAGGGTGTTCAAGCTCTGGCTTCTCTACATTGACCATAGCTAACGAAAGGCTAGGCTGGTATAAGCACACGGTGTGTAAGTGCTCAAAATGCAGGGCGAAGACTAAATGAACTTTTTGGTCTTAATGTTTGTGTGGGAACTTGGAACTGAAGTATGTTCCACACGCAAAACAAGACTCATCATTTCAGTTAAAGATTGCATTCTGTGTACCGTTCCAAAAATCCTGTACTGAAACAGTCCGGTACGAGTACAAGTACCGTTATACTCCTAATAATTACATGTTGTAATATCACTTGTTTTTCAGCCACACATGAAGCTTGTATCACTGATTGACAATGAAATCACGTAATTTGTTTTCTCAGGCCACTCAGCCCGTTTTGTCCATGTCCGAACCCCCGGGATCGGACAACAGCACGCACGACCACCCGTCCTTGAGCTTGCTTCCTGAAATACAGACCCCGCCTCCTGAGGAAATTGCTGCAACAACGCCCTCTGAACTGCAAATTCCCAACACTGAAAACACAACCCCCCAAGATGCACCGGTGCTTTCCATCGACACACTAACGCCTCCTCCTGAAGCTGACCCCTCACCGTCAGAAGGCCTCGTCAAAGGCAACGGTGAGGAAGTGTTTGTGTTTTTTTCTTTGCTATTTTATGCATTCAAAATTACAAAGACTGTCTGGGAAGCCAAAGTCTTCTGGGTATATGTCAATACACTAGATGGCCAAGCAAATGTGGACACCTGATATCTAATCTGCTGCTATAAAAGCCTGCACTCTTTTCTGGGAAGGCTTTCCACAAGATTTTGTATGCTGGCTCTGGGGATTTTCCCCCGTTCAGCCATAAGAGCATTAATTAGGCCGGCCACTGATGTTGGGCGATAAGTCCTGGTCCACAAATGTGTTGGATGAGGTCGGGACTCTGTGCAGGCTGGACCAAATCTTCCACACCAAACTGGAAAAACTTTACTTTATTATCCTCACTTCATACATGTATAACCATGTCGAAATGTCAGGAAATGGATTCATATGCTGATTATTTATTTATTTATAATATTGAAAATATTGAGAAATGGCGCCACAATTACCCAGTGCAAAGAAGAATAAACAAAATCGTTAATTTAATTAATGGGGAAATTACTATTTACATTCTGTTGTTATTACACACTACACACAGGCCTGAAATACACACGCATGCTCAGGTCCTATATATGTACTATTGGAGAGATGTCAGAGTGAATGGGCTGGACAAGCGCCCTGAGCGGCTGAGGGGGTTTGATGCCTTGCTCAAGAGCACCTTGGCAGTGCCCAGGTGGTGAACTGGCATCTCACCAGCTACCAGTCCACACTCTGTCCGAATGGGGACTTAAACCAGCAACCTTCCGGTTCCCAACACAACCCAACTCCCTACGGACTGAGCCACTGCCACATTTTTCTGCTGCAAAAATGTGTTTCCCTTTTTTGGGACTTTTCTGTACTCTTCACTGTTTTTGTGAAAATATTGGATTATTCCACCTCGTTATTTGAATGAAGCCATCAGAAGTTCAGAAGGGATTCACTCTGATAATGCTAACAACAACTCACAGCAATCTGTGTCTCCAGAAACACAAGCCTACAAGACTGGGAACCACTGGTTAAATATTCACCAATGCATTAAGTCTTAATGTGACATTAAATCCACAGGAGACGTTCCCATGCTGGAGAAGAAGCGAAAGAGGAAACCCACTCAGAAGATCCTGGAGTACTGTCTGGAGGCCGAGGCCTCAACAGGCCCCAAGAAGAAGGTAAATGTATTTGTTGCGTGTACATTTCATGTGTGGTACATCTGTAATACTTGTATTTTACTTGAGTATTCACATCAAGTATTTTACCATAAGTTATTTTTCAACTCTGCTATATCTTAGAAGGAAACATTGTACTTTTTACTAAATTTAAAATGTTATTCATGATTTAGAAAGTTTCCGAAGGATGCTTTTCTGCCGCCACTTTGACATTTGATAATGTTTCTCTTGTCACAGGTCAAAACACTGAAGAACAATCCCGCTCCTCAGTCAGGTTGGTGAATCATCTTTCAACATTAAATATTTAAACCCATTATATAATATCATAAATATATTTGTGATGAACTAACACTTACACCCTTTCTTACACCCAGATTCTGGAACGTCATCTTTAAAGTCAAAGAGTAAGCAGCTTCCAGCTTCCAGCTCTGTGCCAACATCCACAGAGGCTTCCACGTGTACCGCCACAGATCAGCCTCCCAGCTCTTCTGCACCCTCCACTCAGGCACCGGCACCGGCACCGGCGCCGCCCAAACCCGCCCAGGTGGAGACAGCGTCAGCAGACGTTGATGCTCTTCAAACGGAGGACAAAAAGGACACAGCAGAGTCAGAGGTCAGCCATTTTCTTCCTTTCAACATACTGTATGAAGGAACTGTTACAATGATTTAATGATTGATTTACTGTAGTTGTGTTGTCTTTTGCCGTGCTGAATTTTATATCAGGACTAGGGCTGCTGCTAAGGATTATTTTCATTGTCGATCAATCAGCCGATTATGTTCTCGATTAATCAATTAGTTGTTTTGGTCTATAAAATGACAGAAAATTGTGAAAAATGTGGCTCAGTGTTTCCTAAAGCCCAAGACGACGTCCTCAAATGTCTTGTTTTGTCCACAACTCAAAGATCTTCAGTTTACTATCACATAGGAGAGAAGAAACTAGAAAATATTCACATTTAAGGAGCTGGAATTTAGCTCCAACCGATTAATTGATTATCAAATTAGTTGGCGATTAATTTAATAGTTGACGACTAATCGATTCATCTTTTCAGCTCTAATCAGTACCATGGGCGTGAAGCTGATCTAACAGCTGGGGGGGACCCCACTGGGGGGGATTTATCCCTATGATCAGGACCCATATTTATCTGCCATCAGAGTCTGTCAACTATCACTTTCTTAATTTAGGAAAATAATCTTTATCTCAGCCAGTATTTAGGAGAGTACCTGTTATGAGTTACCAGGAGATGGTGTTCAAACAATGAAAAAGAGCACGTTTTATTGGAGGAAAGACATATTGATGACAATTAAAAGAGACCCTTTTGACAAAGATTAAATCCTTTTATGATGGGGCAAAGGAGAGCAATGACACAGCAGGGAAAATGCAGATTTTAAAACAGTGATAATTCTCTGACACACTTATAGTTCTTTGCAGTAATAAATCAAACTTAAACCGCTCCTGCAGTTTTTCAGATCATTTCACCACCGCTCACAAAAGTTTAGCCCCTGCTGCCATAAAAGCTCGATTGGGTCCAGTCAAATCAGAACTAAATACGCACCCTGAATTATTGCTGTATGAGTTTGTCCTTTGGCTCTTTTAGGGTGAACCATCCAGCTTGGATCACAGCTTCTCCTCCATGAAGGACGACTTATCACTGTGTGACGATCCACTTTTACCTTCGAGGAAGATCATAGGGGAACGAGGAGGTCCTGCCTCCATGAAGGAGAACATATGTCAGGTGAGCTTTTCAGCCAAGGCCCATTTTACTGATGGAAACAGGTCTTCTTCACTTTCTCCTGGGCTTTATTTTCCAGATGCAGTTAGAAATGTGATGCAGTTTATCTTGATTGGGTTCAAGCTGTTCAAGTTTTGTAGTAAAAATGGAACATGAGTCCGGTGACCCTACGTACATGTAGGCTTGTCAGGCGTTGTCCCTTTCCTTCTGCTCTCTGTGTGTTGCCTTTCTCAAAATCCCTTCAAGAGGATTATAATAAAAAGACAAATGGAGCAGAAACTTTCAGCTGAACCCCAGCGTGTAGGGCTTGTGGGTCGGGAGATGAGAGCTCCATGGTTACACCGCATGCACAACATACGTTATGGTAGACCTAAGACCCAATAAAAGGAAAAAAATGGTACCTGGCATGTAAATCATAAAACATTGTAAAGCCTGTGTCGTAAGATCTCTGCTGATACTGTTTGAATTTTTTTTTTTTTATTGTATCATTGCAACTGTTAATTATTGTACTTCCCTTTTGGAACATAAAAAGTAATTGATAGTAAAAACTTGGCTACTTTGAATCACTCCTGTAATGTCAGGTTTTTTACAGTAGGTTGTGTTTTTCTGTCTCAGGTGTGTGAAAAGACGGGGGAGCTGCTGCTCTGTGAGGGTCAGTGCTGTGGAGCCTTCCACCTGCCCTGCATCTCCCTGGCCCAGGCCCCTAAAGGGAAGTTTGTCTGTCCGGAGTGCAAATCAGGTAAAAAAGTAGAAAAGTAATAACTGAATTAAATAAATAGGTAACGAGTGTCTATGTCTGTAGACTTAGACACTCGACATGACTGTGAAAGCAAAAAAATCTCTTTATTTGACCTCCCAGAATTCATCTGGAAAAACCCTACTGAGCTGCTACTATTATAAAAAAGAATAGTACATTAATTAAAACGTCATATATATATATATATATATATATATATATATATATATATATATATATATATATATATCTATATATATATCCTCTATATATATGTGTGTGTGTGTGTGTGTGATATATATGTGATGTGCATATATATTATTATTATATTATTGTGTATATATATTTCTTTTGTTTAACAATTTTCCACCTTTTAAATTGTTGTATTGACAAAAAAAACTAAAGGTTTTCAGTTCTGCTCACGCAATGTGGTTGGAAAATTGTAAATATATTTATAGAATTGTTTAAAAAACAAATTGTCGTGAATAAAAGATGTAAATTTAATATTTCTCTAATGAAAAAAAAAATACATTTATATAATAACATAGCAACCAGGAACAAGTCGCATTCAGACTCTCAGGATGTAAGACATCTTCTTGGTCGCATTAACAATAATATATAACAATAAGAAAATAATAGAGTGACAATGAACGTGTAGCATGCTCAACATGTATACTTTCTTTACCTGTGTAATAAATCCAGCTGTCAATGGATCTCTTGATATAAATAAAACAAATATTTGATGTTAACATGGACCGTTAGACGTACAAAAGGTGATGATTTGTTAAGAAAACACAATAATAATAATTCTCTCCAGGCATCCACACCTGCTTTGTATGTAAAAAGCGCAGTGAGGACGTGCGGCGCTGCATGATTCCCGTGTGTGGGAAGTTTTATCACGGCGAGTGTATCGCCAACTTCGCCCCGACCGCGCCTGTGAACCGAGGCTTCCGCTGCTCCATCCACGTCTGTCTCACCTGCTTCATCGCCAACCCCAACAGCTCGTCCATCTCTAAAGGTAAACCAGAGGACTCTCGGATGATTTACCGTAATTACCTGTGTTGTTTGGTGCATCTTCCGAGCTCTTGACTACTGTTTTTTGGTCTGTAGGCCGTCTGGTCCGGTGTGTGCGCTGCCCGGTAGCCTATCACGCTACAGACCTCTGCATGGCAGCAGGCAGCGTTGTCCTCTCCAACAACAGCATCATCTGTCCTAACCACTTCAGCCCCCGCCGCGGCGTCAAGAACCACGAACACGTCAACGTCAGCTGGTGCTTTGTCTGCACTGAAGGTTCGGCTTTAAGGAGCATGTGGAGTAATGTGAGCCCGACCCAGCTTGATTGATGGGTCGTCTCACACTCTGCATCTGGCCCACAGCCAGTAGTTTAATGCAAAGTTTGACATTTTGTGGAATGCGCTTATTCGCTTTCGGCTGGCTAAGTTAGCTTAGCAATAGCAAGAACCAGCTGCCTGAAAACTGGTCCTGACCAAGAAATTATTAGGCACATGAACCCCTTTTTAAAATAGTGTGTTGTTGTTTTTACACTTTACTTTTTGTACAAATTAAACAAACAAGAAACAACGTGTTAATAAGTTCTGGTAGGTGGAATTTGGTACCATTGTCGATACAAAACTTACCTGATGAGGGTCTCAGGACCAAAAGCTTTTAAATAGAGTGAGAACAACTGATTAACATGCAGTATTTTTTTAAGTATAAAGTATTTTTTTAAGTTGTAATATTTGTGGGGGAAAGGAAATAAAACTTCTGTTGTAATGAACTAGACTGGGACCAGGATAAATTAATTGAGTAAAATAAAGGGACTGTACATGTGATTTAAAAACCAAAAAAATGGGTTTTAGTAGTAGTTATTTCTTAAAATACTTGTTTTTTTGGCCACTAGGGGGCAAAATAACACAGCAAGCTGACAGAAACACACTACTAACGTATTATTGTATGTTACAGTTGTTACAGCTAACGTGTTAGCAAGCAGCCACTTATGTACACATCCAGTAGTTATGTAGCGACATTAGAATTCATTGGGACTTGTGTTGCTGTCCACCTGATGATTGTAGTCCAATATTCTCTCTCATTTTAGCTCTGTTTTGGTCTCCACCAGCTCCTGAGGGAAATATCTGGCTTTTTAGCTGTTAAATGTTTCACTTTGTTGACCAGCTACTCTCTAACTTTTGTCTGTCTGACACTTCAACACTGAAGCAAACAGTAAATGTGAAGTAAAACAACAAAAAAGAAGCTAAACTGCTCTGTACAGATATTCGTTGGTAACCTTAATGTATCTCTCCAACCTTAACCATCACATGCGCTATAACAATCTACAGTTAAACAATGCAGTTCCTCCTGTCGTCCTCCAGGCGGCAGTCTGCTGTGCTGCGAGTCCTGTCCTGCTGCGTTCCACCGGGAGTGTCTGAACATGGAAATGCCTAAAGGCAGCTGGTACTGCAACGACTGCAAGGCTGGGAAGAAACCTCACTACAAGGACATCCTCTGGGTGAAGGTTGGGCGGTATAGGTCAGTTTTTCTCTTTTTAACAAAATTCTTGTGAAGAAGGAGAGAAGATATTTTTTTTAGCATTTTGTTTAATTAATTTTGTCATTTTGTCTGTGACCCAACGTTTCCTGAGCGCCACCATGTGGGTGATGTTTGTGCTTTTAAGGGGAATTATCTCAACGACTATTGAATAGATTACCATGTAATTTGGTTCAGACGTTTGTGTTCCCCTCAGGATGAGTTGTCAGGTCTTTTTATCTAGTGCCACCGTTAGGTCAACATTTTTATTTTGGCTAAACAGACAATTAGATCTCTGAAACAGTCCTGTCATTTCAAATGTATGTGTTTTTATTCTATCCCGCTCCATAAAGGTGGTGGCCAGCGGAGGTCAGCCATCCCAAAACGATCCCTGAGAACATCCAGCGGATGAGGCACGACGTCGGGGAGTTTCCTGTTCACTTCTTCGGCTCCAACGACTACCTGTGGACCTACCAGGCCAGGGTCTTCCCTTATATGGACGTGGACGCCAACAGCAAAGAGAAGATGGGGAAAGGTGTTGACGCCACCTACAAGAAAGGTATCCAGTGTGTGCGGCTTCTTCTTCTTCATCATCTTCTTCTTCTACAGATCTTGAACGTAAACGTTTTCACTATGTTGTAGGCTGTGTCGTCAGTTTGTACCTCTTATGATGACTGAGTTTCTGCCTGTTGATCTCCCTCTTTAGCTTTGGAGGAGGCGGCTGTTCGATTTCGTGAGCTGCAGGCGGAGAAGGAGCTTCGGCAGCTTCAGGAGGACAGAAAGAACGACAGGAAGCCGCCTCCGTACAAACATATAAAGGTCAGGGAGAAGTAGTACACTGATTTTCCACCAGGCGCGTCTGTGCTGCGTTCCAGCTGCTCCACGGTTTTGTTCCGTCCTCCGCCACGCGCCATACCACACCAGCAGCGTTGCAGAGCCTCTTGCCTGCCCGACTTGCAGATTTTTTATTTTAAGTACTTTACAGAACAATCCCATGTTTAATAAGCTAGTATCTACCTTCCACTCTAAGCACTCCTGCAATTAAACTCCATGCCTTCTCTTTTTTGGTGTTGTTTTTTGGATTTGTAGTGTTACGTTTTTCCACCTCTAAGATGAATCCCTCGTCGTCCATGGTGTTGTAAAGGAAACATAAACAATAGTGGGGCATGTGTTTTGGTAAATAGTCTGGATGCTCTTGCTATTTCACTTCCTGCCCGGCTCTCCAAAGACCCCGCGTGAAAATAGACCTGGCGTGTATCTTTAGCGGAGCGTAGAGCCGCCTCACGCACGCTTCTGGGATGATTGACTTAAATGGTGATTGCTCACTGGGACCACGGCGCCTCCGCATCGCAGCGCAGACACGTGTGGTGGAAAACGGGTTAGTCGATACAGTGTTTTTTAAGGTAAGCATTGCATATTAAACCCTTTTTTTCAAGGGAAGAAATCAGCACTAAGGAATAAAGTCCTGTCTCTAAAAAAAGCCTGTTCCATATAAATGGCTTTGTACCATGAAGGTGAATAAATTAGAGATTTTATGTATTATTTAAGTATATATTATTATTTTGGCGCTGAACATAAGTACACTTAAAACAAAATGATAACATCATGCTAAATATACTGAGCTTTAATAGACTGAATATATTGACTTGAATAGGTTATTCATGAATTAAAGAGCCTTAAATGTGAAAAGAAATACAAATTTCGTGCAGATGGAGAGTTCATGTGTCCTTCCAACTTTCTGACTTATTCAGGTGAATCGACCAATAGGAAAGGTTCAGATCTTCACGGCCGACCTATCGGAGCTCCCGCGCTGTAACTGTAAGGAGACAGATGAGAGCCCGTGTGGGATGGACTCGGAGTGCATCAACCGCATGCTGCTGTACGAGTGTCACCCGCAGGTACAGGAACCCCTTCGTCACACTCACCACATGTTTTATATCTTATAGAAGTGCTCCACATTTAATGATGTTTAAAAAAAACAAAGGTCTGAAAGGCTGAAATGTTTGCAGGTTTGCCCGGCGGGTGAGCGCTGCCTCAACCAGGCGTTCACCAAGCGTCAGTACAGCCAGGTGGAGATATTCAGGACGCTTTCTCGAGGCTGGGGACTCCGCTGTGTCCACAACATCAAGAAGGTAACTTCACTGCCCTCAGTAATAGTATTGGCACTTCTTTTTATTTTTTATCTATTAGGATCTATATTTTTACATTTCCAGTTATCACAAAAAAGAATCATATTCTCTATTTCACAAATAACCATAGAAAACCAATCCCAACAAGAGAAGGACAAAGACAGACCAAACCCAAAATCAACCTGACAGACTTGTCCCAGACAACAAAATCCCCAAAAAGTGCACCTTACATTTTTTATAACAGGACTGATTAAGGTCAGGTGTAAACATTCAGAGTTCCTGTTCCAGACCAGGTAAGTTGTTAACATGAGTTATCAGAGGGTCCCAGGTTTTGTAGAATCTGTTGATGGACCCGTTGAGGCTACATCTGATTTTTATTTTTATTTTTTTTCCAGCTTAACATTCTGCATAATGTCCCTAATCCAGTGGTGGTGTGATGGTGCTGTAGCAGCCTTTCATTTAAATAAAATCAAGCGTCTAGCTAATAAGGAGGAAAAGGCAATGACCCTCGGCAAATGAGCAGGGGGAACAGATCCAGAAATAGCAACCAAGGGAGAATGTGAGATATTATAAGCAGCATTATTGTATAGCACATTTCAGCAACAGGGCAATTCAAAGTGCTTTACACAAAAACAGTTAAATAAATAAATAAAAAAAAAATAAAAACAGAAAAAAACAGTTTAAAAATTAAAAATAAAACACAGGAGAGTTACAGTGCAGCATAAGAAATTAAACATTAAAGAAATTAACATCATTTAAAAGGTCTTCAGCATTGATTTAAAAGAACTGAGAGTAGCAGCGGATCTGAAGCGGAAGCATTAGAGATGACTCCAAAAAAGGATGACCATAAAGGAACAAGCTTCGGACAAGACCAGAACATATGATAGGAAGTAGCTGGCGTCTGTTTACATTCAGAAATACTCTTGCTAATTTGGCTTTTGAGAAGTGCAACCTGTGCAACACTTTAAACTGTATTAGAGCATGTCTGGAACATGGAAGAAGAGTGGACTCTAGTAAGAGCCGTATCCCATTCCCAATCAGTCATTTTCCCACTGCTCTCTAATATGTGAAATAGAGAGGTTGCAGATATCCATGATATGGGAAAAAAATAAATTATATTCTGCTCTTATTCAGCATATTGACCCTTAATAGGTAATCCAAACAGGAAGGAGAGGGGAGTGTTGGAAAATTGGCAAACTTGTAACGAGTAAAATCTCTTAATTTGCAAGTATCGCAAAAATTATTATTGGTTAGACTGAATTTTCTGGATAGTTGTTCAAAGCTAGCAAAAGTATCATTAACATACAGGTCCTCAATACTATCAATGCTCTAGTCATATCAAATTTTGAAGGCATTGTCCATTAGGGATGGATGAAAAAGATGATGATGTATTATTGGCGAGTGAATAGAAATACTCTGAATACCCAGACATCTTTTGAACTGATTTCCGATGCATACTGGCACTTCTGTACCACTGTCGCCGTGACGAGGTGTGATGCAGTTCAGAGGTCGAGGAGAATAATGTCGGCTGTTTTGTTCTCTCAGGGTCAGTTTGTGAGTGAGTACGTCGGGGAGGTGATTGACGAGGAGGAGTGCAGGTCTAGGATCAGACACGCCCAGGAGAACGACATCTGCAACTTTTACATGCTCACTCTGGACAAGTGTGTGTGTGTGTGTGTGTGTGTGTGTGTTTAAATGTGTACTTATACTAAAACATGTTGGGAGTTTGCTCTTTTAGCAGTGGAGAGATAAGGAAGGAATGATTCAGTTATGAAATAACCGTACTATCTGTGTCCTTTCAAACCGTGGTGTTAAAGCAGAAATAGATGATCCTCGGGTCCGTGTGTTTTTCATTCATTTGGTCTGGAAAACAGAAAGAACCACATTTTAGTTTCTTGCAAAATTGCAAGGTCTAGAAAATACCAAACCCTCCGACATGAAAATAGTGCCTTTTAAAAGTTTACTGAAGTACAGTACTGAAGTACAATTTTGAGGTACTTTATTTGAATAAATGTTCTGCAGCTTGTGTGCAGTGAGATTTTCAAATGCACGCTTGGTGCCGCCCCTCGAGATGGGCGACTTTCATTACTCGATGCCAGACCCTTAATCTTTCAGATTTGGGTCTAGATTTCCAGGCTATTGATCAAGGGCACTGACTGGAGAACCTAGTAAAAGTTGTTTTTGATGGTGGGGGAAACCGGAGCACCCGGAGGAAACCCACACATACAAGCTCCACACAGAAAGGCCCGGAACGACCTGGATTCGAACCCAGAACCTGTGAGGCCATAGTGCTAACCGTTGGGCCACGTATCTCTAAAGCACCTTTTTTAGAGATACGTGGTTCTCACAGGACAGCGACGCTACAAACATATGATGATGATTTTATAGAATATGATGCATTGCTGTAGATTAAACTATCCTACGGTCTACAGCAGTAAAATGCAACGTACACATTAATGCAGCGGGAATATTCATCCAGAAACATCAGATAGAAAACACTGACAGGGAACACTTTTAGTGTGGTATGAGTACTTTTACTTCAGTAAAGGATCTGAATACGTCTTCCACCGCTGTGTGTTAGGACCGAATCATCGATGCCGGGCCCAAGGGGAACGAGGCTCGCTTCATGAACCACTGCTGTCAGCCCAACTGTGAGACGCAGAAGTGGACGGTGAGCGGAGACACCCGCGTGGGACTGTTTGCTCTTGTTGACGTCGCTGCAGGTAGATAACATATAACCGCTGTGGGGGGGGTTGTTTTGTTAAAACTGCTCCAGGAGTCCGATTTTAAGCATCCAGTTTTTTGAACATCACGCACACAAGCGCCATTAAGTCTTATCGTTGGTCAACGAAGACGAAGTTAAATGGAGAAAACATGTAAAAATTTTTCATTTGGAGACATTTCATTATTTTATGCATATTGTGTGTAAATCGTATGGCTGTCCTCAATTTAAAGCTTCAGTGCGTAACTTTTTGATATTAACGAACGTCCGTTACATTCAAGCCATTGCCAAATGAGTTGATACAAAGCTAATTAAGACTATCAGCTCCATACAACTCTCTCTGGATTTCTCAGTGTGGGTAAGATTGTGGCGTCCGGACACTTTAGCGTGCAGAAACTTGAGTGAAGAGTCCATCGTGTTTTTTATAATCCTCCTTGGCTACTAGCAACTGTGTGAAGGGGGGGCACTGCACAGTCACGGAAGGCTTGTTTCATGTGGACGCGCCGACAGTGTTGTTGTCATCACTTAGAATTTATCACGGGGGGGCGGCGCAGAACCTACGCACTATAGCATTAAACAAATTCTCAGTCGACTAACACATTTAATCGACGCATCTCTAAAACTAATTTTCTCCACCTATAATCATCCAAAAGCACCACGTTAAATCTTGTGTTTACCAGAGATGCGTTCAGGATCCCCTTCCAAGTTTCTTAGAAATAGGTATTTGGGAAATGACTAATCAACTAAAGAGACCTCAGTCGACTTAAGATCAAAACGACCGATTAGTTGACTAATTGACTAAGAGGGGCAGCCCTCGATTGATGGCAAAAAAATATATATACAGTATATATTTGAATTTAAGTCTGTCTTAAGTCTAACAATACTCACTTTCTGATATGTGCATTTGAAGAGTTATGGGTCATTGTAATATTCCTTTTGTCCATACCGATCCCTTCCTCTTGTGATTTCAATGTAAGCAACGAAGAACAAAATCTAAAGTCCCTGAAGCAGGTTTTCCAACCACCTGATGGAGCATCCTGTCCAAACGGTTGACTATATCAATCACTATATAACTTCCAAAAGTTGTTGAAGTTGTTTGTGTGCTTCTGTTCAGGCACAGAGCTCACCTTCAACTACAACCTGGAGTGTTTGGGGAACGGTAAGACGGTCTGTAAATGTGGAGCACCAAACTGCAGCGGCTTCCTGGGCGTCAGGCCAAAGGTGAGGGGCGGGACACACGTAAAACACGACTCGTATATTGTATATAAGTTATTCTGAAGTGCTAATTTCAGTCTATGATTGAGTATGTTTATGTGCACATTAATATTTCACTAATATTCTGAATATGACAATATTCTTTATTTGATTCAGGTCATGTAAACAACATGTTCCCATTGGATATTCTGAATAAGGCCTTTTTCTGAATTTAGTATATTTTCCGATTAAGACGTGGGATATTCCGGTATTATTCAGGTTTTAGAGGCATTCTTTGGACATGTATGCAGGGCATTCAGAATATGCGTCTCAATCAAGGGTTTTTACGGCAGTTTGTGACAGTTTATGGCCTCTTGCCTGTTTTCAGTTTACTGTCGGCTCTGTGCGTTGCTATGGTTGTATACACAAACCAACCAGGGCTGCGGAAGATATGCATGCCCAAAAGAAAAGAAGGAGAAACACAGCTACTTAGAAACATTATGAAAGACTTGGATATCAACAGGTTTTTGGATATGCCCAAACATTGCTACGCCGACCTTTTCAAGAAGCTGGTTGAAGGAATGAAAGAGGGACGCTGTGTTCACACGGTCCAACATGTCCGCCACCGCTGGAAAATTTGGATTATTTGTATTTTGCACGGCTACATGTACACAGGAATATTGCTAGAATATTCAGTTTCATTAGCCAAACAGCTGAGATGGAATATTGTTTTTTTTGTGCATGTAAAGTGGGCTCAGTTAAAACCTCCTCTCCCCTCCAAACCAGAACAACCCTCCGTCTGAAGACAAAGGCCGTAAGATGAAGAGGAGGGGCCACGGCCGGAGGAAGAAGAAGGTGGTGGTGACCAAAGAACGAGAGGACGAGTGTTTCAGCTGCGGAGACGGAGGACAAATGGTTTCCTGTAAGAGACCCGGCTGTCCCAAAGTTTACCACGCCGACTGCCTCAACCTCACCAGGAGGCCTGCAGGTCAGTCACCGTTCCAACGTGCTTTCCACATTTTCTTCAACCTTTTGAGGTTTTGAGTTGAAACTCTTTTAATGACCTCATCTCAGCGAGGTCTCTTCTTCTGCAGTGGGTCAATGGCACCTGATTGGAGAATCAGCGCCACCTACAGCTAAACTCCTGATGTTCAAATAACAGTAGTGGATGGAAACTTATGTGCATTAATACACATTTTGATTTGCAAATAATCAGAAAATTACTATGTTTGTGCTGCAGTTGGACGGAAATCTGGCTAGAGAGGAAGACAGAGAAGTGCTTAACACCAGTTTTTGTTAATCTTATTAAACAGAGAAGACAATAAACTAACAAGACAACATGAGGTCATCGTCCCTGCAGGTGGTAAATAAGACAGAAGACTAGCGAAGACAGAAATACAGATGGATTTTAACGGGAGTAACTGTTTTTGTTTTTAATAAATATGTTTATTGGATTTATCATATACAACAACAAACAAACTGAACAGCCAAGACAAGACATGACCAAATGAGAGGGTAACAGTAGAAAATACAAATTAAGATTACTGGCTCCCAACCCACCACATAATGTACGTCAGCGTTCATCACCAGGCGAATAGTAAGGCTACAAGATTGCTCATTTTGACGTCCCAACATAGGCTAGACTGTATTAGGAAACCCTTTTAGTATGGAAGATTACAGAGCGTCCAATAGAGTCCAAGTATTCAGTGAAGAGTAAAGCATACATGTAATGTATTCTTTGGGAATACACTCCATTACAAGATTGTGCCTTTATTGCTGGATTGATGTCCTTGATCCAAAAAAAGGAAAACATTCTGCCTAGTGGCAAAAGTCCGTAGACTGGGTAGCCTGTTGTTGTTGACATTTATGATGGGGCCATTTTTCAGCATTAAGTACTTTTAGTGTTGATACATTTAAGTACATTTACCTACTTTACTTAACATTTTGTAAGCTTGACTTTTACTTGTAACACTTTCTTTTACAGTGAGGTTGTAGTACCGCCAAAGTGTCTTTTTTTTTTACCTCCCTTATGTTTTCAAATGCATATAGAAGAACACCGTTTACTTCTGAAATGTAGTGGTGCTGAAGTATAGTACTTGAGTAAATACTTGAGTTGCTTTTTTACCACTGGCTTCATGTGCTTTACATTAGAGATGGTCCGACACTATTTTTTCTTCCCGATACTGATTCTGATACCTGAACTTGCGTATCTTCCGATACCGAGTACTGATCCGATAACAGTGTGTCGTATACGTTATGTTTTACCAGCTGTGTACTACCATCCCTGTATGGATGTGATATGATTTCTTTGTTGTCGGTCTGGCTCAGGTTAAACTCGTTCTCAGGTCAAACACAATTAATGCCGTAGAACTTTCTTTTTCTTTTTCATCCAGTTTGAAAAGAAGATTAATAAACTACTTTAACGTAGATTTTCTTTAGGGCTTTATTTATCGGATCGGTGCATAAACTCCAGTACTTTCTGATACCAATACCAGCGTTTAGGCAGTATCGGAACATCTCTACTTTAAATACATTCTAAAGTGTTTTGATATTCTCCAATCTAATAATAATAATAATAATAATAATAATAATAATAATAATAATATCTTTTTACAGATTCCGTACATGAAAAGTTTCTCTAGACTAACCTTGACGTTGCTGTGTGTATTTTCATTGCAGGTCGTTGGGAGTGTCCGTGGCACCAGTGCGACATATGTAATAAGGAGGCGGCGTCCTTCTGCGAGATGTGCCCCAGCTCGTTCTGCAACCAGCACCGCGACGGCCTGCTCTTCATCTCCAAGCTGGACGGCAAGCTGTGCTGCAGCGAGCACGACCCCTGCGGGCCCGAACCGCTAGAGCCGGGGGAGATCCGCGAGTACACGGCCGAGCCCGGAGCCCTGACCTCGGGGCTGGGCATGGCCGTCATCCCCCTGCTGCTGCTGCTGCTGCTAACGGCACCGCAACCAGTCAGAACCCGAGCGCTGCCGGGAAGCTCCCGGAGGTCAGCGCTGGCGCTGGGACGGCTGCCTCCGAGTCACTTCCTGCTTTTTCCTTCCCGGTACCCATCACGATTCCCGTGGCAACGCCTGCCTCCTCGCCTCCACCCAGCAGCTCTTATGCTCCCAGAAGCCCGCTGGTGTACGACCTCCCGCACTACTCACCCATCTCCTCGTATGAGGAGGAGAGGGATGTGGAGGAGCTGGAGGAAGTGGAGGAAGAGTTGGAGGAAGAGGGTGAGGGGGGAGGCAGAAATCAGGTCCTCACGAAGAGGATGGAGAGGTGATGGAATACCTGGACGAGGAGGAAGAGGAGGAGGAAGAGGATGAAGAAGAGGAGTGACGCACAGTGGATTATTATTACAACAGCAGGCGACACTACAGCCGTGGTCTACATCCACGACGTTCCACTTGCCGTGATTCACTGCCGCCGGAAATTTCGTTAGATGTTCCTCTTTTAGGCCGGATGTCCGTCACCTTTTACTTTCTTTGTGTTGGCGTTCTAACCTCCGGTGGATTTCTGAGGACTACAGTTAACGGCTCCTCAGATCTCTGCAGGGTAAATCCAGACAATCTATCCAATCTGAGTTTTCTGTTGCACGACTAAAACAACTTTTGAACGTAGATGACAATTGTGATTGGTTAAAAGAAACGCCAATAAACCAGAGCACGTTTTTCTCCCATCCCAGAATGCTGTGTGGCCTGGCAGTGAGAGACTAAATGAAGATGAACCAAAAACGAGTAGCCCAGTCTGTCACTGTTTGGATGTACGGAGGAATTTTTTGGGACAAAACTAAATCAACACACAAACTATTACATAGGTCAAATAAATAAACCGCATACAAACTGTATAGAGCCATATTTATACGCAGAAGACAGATAGTATTTATTTAGTTTTGTCCTGGAACGCTAGGCTTACGACACAGTGACGTTGCACACACTGGCGCTGACAGCACCTTCATACAAGAGATCTGACAAAGACAATTATCTGGAACTTCTACGCACAGTGGATTTGTAAAATCTATTTCACTCCAATATATTTGTTTTCTCACTGATTTATTTCCCCCTGCTGGTTTGTTTTGGAATCTGTTCTCAGTAGTATTACAGCTAATCAACCTGCAAAACGTATCTATGTACTTGGAGACAGTTGTTGTATCTGCGGAGCCAGCGTGTACTGTAGGTGTTTCGTAGTAGAAAAAGACTGCTCTGTAGCTTTCCTGTCAAGGCAAGGTGAACTCTTCTGCCTTCCGCCCACGTAAATGACATCCACTTGGTTACATTTGAATCAAATGGTGGCCACGTTTTTAAAAGAACCGACATGAATTTATCCGTAAATACACCAGTTCCTCCAAAGTGGACGCAAAGTCGTTCCTTGTGGTCCGAGGACTTTTTAAAAAAAAAAAATCAGTTCAATTGTGTATAATTAGGATTTTACTCCCCTGCGTCTCCAGTTCTTCTTGACGCCTCAGATCATTTGTTTTGCTTCAAATCAGACAACCTACGTTAAAATGTGAAAGTGCCACATGATTGGCTGCCTGGTGGAGCCTCAACATTAGTTCACACCACAAAAACATATTGATAGTTTCGGACGAAAACGGCCATCAGCAAGCATCCAGGAATTATCTTAATTTGACGACTTCAAGCCAAAAGAAGATCTCGCACTGACGAGGATTCAGTGTTTGACTGTGAAAAGTCTTCACGCCTCAGTGAAAGTGTTTATACCGCCACGGGATGCAAAAGCTGTCTCGTAGCTTATTGAGCAGATCCACAAAGAGACGAGTGGACACTCCTGAAGCTCTTATCCTCCATCACACGCCTGTGCTGGCGGTCTGAATGCAGAGATAGCACTAGGTTTGCTCCGGTGTGTATGCGGTGCTCTGTAGTCTTTATTTATACGCTGTTCTGTGACGCACAAGTGATGACAAGGAGGGGGTTGTTAACTCCTCTTTTCTTCCTTGTCTTGACTCTCTGTCGAGGGAAAACAAAAAGTATTCGATCAGACGCTCCTACCATGATGCTTGCACTTCAGTATGTGTTCTTGCCACATGTGTTTTCGCTCTGTCTTCAAGCTTAATATTGTCTCTGTGTTATCTGCCAATGCCTTAGAGTATATTTCTTTGGAGATATTTTTAAGGAATTGTTTGGTGCCCGTGAAAGCCAAGTGTCCCTAACTAATGCCTTTTTACAGTTGCCAGACAAGCAATGTTTCATCCAGTGTAATTATGACCTGTTAGATCTCCACCATCTCCTGTTAAAACAACTGCTATATAAATATATAAGAAAAGAAGTTATGAAATAAGCTTTACTGGCCTCGTTCTTTCATTTCTTGGTTCAACATAGCAAATGTAGATCTGTGAACATCTTGTCAATTTTTTTGATGACACAAGTCAGACTTTTTCAAATCCATATGCTGCTTTATAAGATTGAAATTCAACTATTCAATTATTTCACCATCAAAGTGCTTTAGAGGGTAATTTCGGTATTTTTCCAACCCCTCTTTTCCCATGCATATGTGTCTAAGTGACTAATGTGAACAAAAATCCTTGAAACTGGTCCAGTATTAAGTGTGAATCGGGCTGCCGTGTAACACTATAGGGCAAATGTGCAATTGTCAATTTCCGTCCACTAAAAGTGTTCGTTTTGCCACTGATAGGCTCAGATTATTATTCTAAGTGTCTGAAAATGTTAAAGAAAGGATCCATACACAGATAGACCTTTTTTGAAGAGTATGATCATTTTAGTTTAACATTAAACATCCCGCAAAACGCCATCACCTATCTCACCAGACTCCATTTAAATAAACACTACTTTTAGCGTGTATAGAGCAGCATATTTCCACGTGTAAATCTGTAAATAATGTGTTTATTTTGACCAAACCAGCGTGGTTATTGTTGCAGCGGTATAAAGACCAACAAAGATGGCTTTTGAGTTTTATTTTGTTTCTTTCGACTTTGAAGTGTGTTTTACGGTGATAAAAAGGTCCCATGGCATGAAAATGTCACTTTTAACATTAATATGCGTTCCCCCAGCCTGCCTTTGACGGCCGGTGTAAACCGAGCCCTGGGTATCCTGCTCTGCCTTTGAGAAAATGAAAGCTCAGATGGGCAGAGCTGGAATCTTGCTCCTTATGAGGTCATAAGGGGCAAGGTTACCTCCCCTTTCTTTGCTACAGACACAGAAATGGCACGTCCTAAGGAAAGCTTATTGTAGGACTGGCTCTATTGGCTGTAATTCTGCACCAAGGCTGACAGGGACCTTTAAATGGGAGTGTGGTGGCTTTGGCAATAGTGTTTTCAAGGACGTTTTAAGTTACGCAGAAAGGAGGTCATTCTTTAACCAAACGGTCGACCCTCCGTAGGGATCCTTTATATTATGTGGTCAGACACTTAGAATACTAATCTGAGCCTGTCAGCGGCAAAAACAGCACTTTTGTTTGAGTATGTTATCAAGCACACTCAAACACAATACCAGACCTACAGTATGTGAGCGAAAATCTGTCATTATTAGATAATTAAACACCAGCAGGAAGTGGCGATGCTGTGGTAAACTTTATTATTCACTTTGCACAGCTTTAAGTTGTTGCCGGAGACAAAGTGCAAAACCGTTTTTCAGCCATAAGAAAGAACAAGGTCCCATTTTTTCAGAGGCCAGAAAAGAGATCTTATCAGCCAAAAATATGTAGAAACACCTTTATGGGTCAGCCACAGGTGAGTTCAACAAAAAAGTAAAATAAATAACTAAATACAGATCAGCCAACAGTGGAAATGAAAAGGCAGCATTGGCACTCAGTGAGACTGAGACTGTGAGAATGAGTGCAAACATGTAGCGGTACATACACATTACATTCATGGTGCTCCAAAATAATGGTATTTAATAAATAAATCTGCCTTTACAACAGGAACGTTGTGAATGAGCTCTCTGGCGTAAATCAGCTTGTGTAGTGATCGGTTTAGAGTCCAGAAAGTTCTTCACGCCGCACCAGAACCAAGTAAGTTTTACTTTGCATTTTGTCCACTTGTTTTTAAGTTGACATGCTGTAAATCGCTTGATGTACTTTTTTTCTTCTTGCAGCATCGTGAAGACGGAGAAGGTGAGACCAACACTGCTGAAAACAAAACAAAGGTGAGTTTCCACACATTTCTTTTCCCACTTGTTTTAAAAACAGGCATTTTCATGATAAAACAAAAGAAAATTAGCCTACATGTCACATATGTATTCTACATTTTTTTTTACGGATTTCTAGTTTTATTATTCTAAAGACAGTTTTTTTTAAGTGTTCGATTATTTTTAGACCACGAAGGCCCAATCCCATAGTGAGCCCTGGGGACTACAGCCTGATCTCAGGTGCTGAGTGAGCGTGAGAGGCCACATGGGCTCAGTTAGGTATTAATGGGATTGGGAAAGCCCTACACAAGATCTCGTTACCTTGGCAACATTTAACAACAAAGATGTTGCTGACACTTGCCGGTTTGGGTATTTTAATTTTAAGTTTGTTGCTTTCCACACGGCCGAGGCCCAGGAGATGACTGCCTGATTTTACATTTTTCAAATTCTTGTTTTACAAGTTGGACAACGGGTCCGTTCTGTGGTCGTGTGTCGTTACCTTTGTAATTTCTGGATTTCCCTCCGCAGTAAACGTCACAACGCTTTGAACTATGGGTAATTCCCTTTGGTGAAGTCTGCATCGATGCAGACTAACAAAGCGCTCGGTACGCACATACTCACACCCTCACACCCTTTTGAAATTCAAGTTATATACAATTAGACAACCCTGAGCCCTTACGAATTCCACGAGAACTCGCACCAGTCTGTGAGTCTGCAAGTCCGGACTTAGGGATTGGGCCATAGACTGCAGTCTAATACCTATTTCGCAGTCATACCGGTCAAAGAATGATTTAAACCAGCAGGGATAACAAGGCTTACAATCATTACATGTCAAGGCATTGACATTTAGATCACTCTTTAGTCCGTACGTCCCAGCTGTGTACTGTATAACCATTTCTAGTATTATAGTGAATCAATTCAACACTGATAAGCAGCAGAACTTTTTTGCTGAAATTGACATTGTTATGAGACAAAAATACTTTTTAGAGGCCTTAATGGTTTTAACACTTTAAGACCTGTCCTGCAGGAAGTCAAAAACAGCTGTTCTTTCTCAACATAAAGCACAGGTGATGGGCTAAACCATTTGTTGGTTGTTTTTTTCCCCGGTGACAGCTTTTCTTTATTTGGCTTATTATAACGTCCCTTTTTGAGGCACAAGCTTTTTCTTTTTTTCTTTCAGGGTGGGGATAGCCAAAACAATCTGCAAGTGGAATAATTAAAAAAAAATAAAATAAACACTGCTGGAAACACCAAAACTGGGTAGAAAGAAAATGTTTTTTTCTGTTCACCACAGATTCAGATCTGTAGGCGATGATGCATTAATGTTAAGGTTTGTGATGATTTAACACGTTTTACAATTTTACAAACAGTATATTGCCATTATTTCTCACTTAAATGCATAAAAAGCTTAGATTATACACAAAGGCAAAGAAATGGTAGATCAATCACTATAAAATCTATCACAGCTTTCACAGTGCGTTTCATTTACCTCGGCGAAGACGTCACCCCAAAGTAGCATGAGTTCAATTTGGAAAGTCAGATTGTAAGTTGTAAGTCTTCTGGTAGCTGTGCCAAGAGCTCAAATCTCAATCATTCCCAATCAGCAGAGACGGAGAGCGTAGGTATATGTTAGGAGATAACATAGGCTTAGGCTAATTACTGCTAACTAAAATGCTAGTTAACATAGGCTTAGGCTAATTACTGCTAACTAAAATGCTAGTTAACATAGGCTTAGGCTAATTACTGCTAACTAAAATGCTAGTTAACATAGGCTTAGGCTAATTACTGCTAACTAAAATGCTAGTTAACATAGGCTTAGGCTAATTACTGCTAACTAAAATGCTAGTTAATATTAACATAGGCTTAGGCTAATCATTGCTAAATAAAATACTAGTTAATATTAACATAGGCTTAGGCTAATCACTGCTAAATAAAATGCCAGTTATTAACATAGGCTCTGGCTAATTACTGCTAACTAAAATGCTAGTTAACAATAGTAATTAAACCTAAACAGCTAACGTAAGTCGAAACTGCCCACAAGCTTCTCCTGGCTGTACGGTAATTTGTCGACTATGCGACAGTAAGTTGCATGGTTATGACCCTCTGTCCATTTATATTAACGCTCTATGGTTATGACACAATCGTTTGCCTATTTTAACCAAAACGTCTGCTACGGAGCCATAACGTGAGGTGCAAGGTAATGGAGCCTTTTTGTGTTTTATTCTTTAGAAATAAACAACGGACAAATGGTCTTTAAACGCTTCAGATGTAAAGTTATTCGCGGTCAAAATGGCGGCCAATGGAATGCTAACAGCGGGGAGTGCTAGGTACGGGTTAGGCAAAAATCCGACTACTGAGTACAAATGAAACGCACTTTAAAACATATTTGCAGTTTACACCGGACAGCCCTCATTATAAAATACGGTGCATCAAAATATCAACACGTGAAACATCACCACGTCAAATCAGCAATACGGAGGAAACTGATATTGTGTCCTTTTTTATTATTATTCCGCACTTCTTCCAGGCAGCACAACTTAAAAGGCAATAAATTAGAGTCTTAGGTTAAATACAGCTGCAGATATTGTTCTGACGACATTGTAATGACAGTTTTAGCCGTGTTGGCACACATTCACCGACGTTTTCTTTTTCTGTGTTGGGAAGCCGTTTCTCACCGTGGAGGGGGGGGGGGTGTTTCTTAAAAAAGCCACAAGACGCCGAAAGACTGACAGTCACATTTCCACGTGCGTACTGCGCATTTTGAAATTACAAAATAGAACATTTAGAGTTTAAATGTAGAAAAGTAACTGTTCTTAAAATGTTCTTCCAGTCACCTCAGCCCATGCAATTAAATTACAGAGATGTTGGGGTTTTGGGAACTTTAAAATCTGAATGGTAGCTTGTGCTGAGAAGGATAACGTATCTGATACATGTTCTCTGCCACTATGGATGTATTACAGCAACTGGATACCAAATTCCAAAGATGTCCGCTATTCATTTGAACTAAAGTTGCTCACCAGGAACGTTTTCCAGCTTCTGAGTTTACCTTTACCTGCTGGCCCCTTTAAGATGTCTCATTAGTCTTAAAGATGTCTCTTTTATGATGGTCATCTATGTGGAAAATAATTTTTTTTTATTGCAACTAACTTATTTATTATTATTGTCCATTAATCTGTCCATTATTCAAATAGTTCTTTGGTTTATAAAATGTCAAAAACTGGTGACAAATTCTGTGTTTTCCTAAAGCCCAAGATGGCGTCCGCAAATGTCTTGTTTTGTCCACAACTCAAAGATATTAAGTTAACTGTCACAGAGGACAAACTAGAAAATATTCACATGTAAGGAGCTGGAATCAGAGAATTTCTTATTCATTGAAAATCACTTAAACCAATTATCAAAATAGTTGCCGATTCATATAATAGTTCACAACTAATTGATTAATCTTGGCAGCTCTAAATTGCAGTACCATAAGTGGCTGTGTGGTGGCGCTGTATCCAGTTGATGTAATACATCCATAATGTTGTGGTAAACGCTGAAGAGCCAACGCTCTGGAAAGTTTTAGACACACATTTCTACTGCAGGTATTAAGGCCTTTATAAAGATCATTGGTATAACTTCATTATACTAGATTTGCAAAAAAAAGGGAATTTATTTTAATTAAGTATAACTGGAAACACCGCAGTGTTTTTTTATATCGTAGTTGGCTTCCCTCCCCGTTCGCGTCATTGCAGATGTGCAACAGGTCTAACAGACGGGTTTCCACAACAAGGTGAAATACGTAAACAAAAAACAACCGCTGTAAACAAAGAATTCACCATCCTGAAGCACTGCCCATGCTACAACAATCAGGTTTTCTCTGCCAGTCCGCGTTCTGCGGGATCCCTCTTTTAAACGTCAGATTGATAAACTCTGCAGCTTCAGAGATATGTTTACTTCCAGGGTCCAGCTCAGAAGAAGCTGCAGAAGAAAAGGGAGTTAACTAGGTGAGAGTTTAGGGTTTAAGATCCCTCTCCCAGCCAGTAACCGTGGCAGCAGCAGTAGATCCTCTTCCATGGTCTTTATGGCACTAAAGTAATAAACATGTATAGTAAGGTATAAACAGTAAGCAGTACTGATTTCTTCTTCCTCTTGTGAGTTGGATCCCAGCTCCAGAACAGATTTATCTGGCCGTCCGTCCCGCATATCCAGGTTTTTACTCCGGCCGAGGGAAGGTGACCGCGTCTGTTCCCCTTCCTGTCGCTCGGCATCAGTTGTTATGACAACAGGAGTAGAAATAGGAGTCTTTCTTCTGGCCCAAGTCCACGCCTGTTTCCTCCGCTGAAACACAGAGACTCAGTTCATTCTATTGCATGACTTCTGGTAGGGATTAAACAAACAAGACATTAGTTATTGTTGTATTAGTTTTGTTCAAACCAACAACCAGTGTGTGTCTATGAATGAAACAGTCACCTGTCATATACTGGAGGGCAGTGCTGTTGTAATCCTCAGCAACTCTCTGGAACAACTCATCTGTCAAGCAGAGGAAGGAGAAGATGTGATAAAACAGGCCCGGTCCCATTCATAACTGGTTTATAATAACAAGCGGTATGTTTGTTCAGAGAGGCTCCATTAACCTTAGTTAGCACTGCTCGATTATGGAAGAAATCACAATCACGATTATTTACCATAATTACTCATTGGCTTTTGGAACGATGATGCATTTACTGAACTTAAAAAAACAGTGAAAACACCTTGAACTGTGAAATTTCCCCCTACAAGTTGGAAGCAGAATTGTCCCATTATGTCTCACTGAAACTACAGATCCGCTAACCGATCTGGCAAACTTGCATGGTGCGGTTATAGCCGGTAGAGAGTGCCGTTCACCTTGTTACGAGTTGATGAACCACTGAAACGATTTTGGAAACATTATTTTTTTAAAAACTAATCCAGCTCCTCTGGCTCCACCTACAGCCTGTAGTGCGATTTGCAAAATTCAGATGCACCAATCATGGCCAGGGTGGAAATGTCTGTGTGTCAATCATTGCTCAGGCACATGCATCATTCTCCCTTGTGGGGCTTAGGAGACCGTTTGGGCTTTAGGAGAAAGGAGGGGAGGGACTGAGAAGTGGTTGATGTTCAAATTATTTGGCTAAATCCTGGGTCTTCACAATCCTACCTACAGCATCTTTTAATAAAAAAAAAAATACAGAAACTGAAACAAATAGGCACTGATTTTCAGTACTCAACCACACGCTCAACAATAGAAAAGACGTTAACTCGGCATGAATGAAGTTTGAAAATATACATAGGGAGTAGTGGTCTGATTATCTTGAGGTTTTAAGAGCATTGTTCCTCCTTACACAGTGAGGTTCTGAAGACTCGACAATCTGGTCTTTTTAAACAGTGTCTTCCCTGAAGAACTATCTGCCACGTTGGATGTTCTCTTACAATCAAGTGTGTTTACGTATGTGAAAAGTTGCCCAGATTTGTCAATATCAGACTTCCAAAAGGAAACCCATTTCCTCAATTGACAGTTTGTGAAAGAATACAGCTGTGATGGTGGTAAATGCGTTCTGCACGATGACTGAAGGGGTGACTCACCCACGTTGTTTCCTGTTTTACTGGAGGTCTCAAAATGCTGCGCCCCGATCTCTATGAAAGCAAACCAAAACAGTGAGGTTAAATCAGCACGTTGGTCAGTCCACACACGCTGATGGTTAAAGCCTTAAGAAATGTTTGACCTCCATGCTCAGGACGTTTACAAGCATTTTAGTGATCTATTATTCCCCAGTTTGGGCACTTAATAATCTCAGAAATGTCCGTGTGAGTAGAAAACTTGGTTTCCCTTTTCTCAGGTTAACACAGTGTAATTAATCCTAAAAAAAAAAAAAATAAACTCATTTAACTGGTTACTGCAGGGTTCCCCAGATTAAATCTGAGTCTTTATAACACCACATGGAATGCAACTGTATCCCTTTAGGGACGATTTGGCCAAGTACTAGGACCTTTCAGTACTTCTCAGAAGTTAAATTAAAGGGATCTGGACACTGATAAGTGGCAAACAATTACTAAATTAACCATTCATTCATTCATTAAGATGCACTGCAGTTTGATGAAACTGAAACTCCACAAAAAAGGATGAAACAGCCTCATGTTGTACAATCCACTGTCACACCAGCCTCTCTTCACTTTATCTCGTGACAGCTGGCAAACCGGCACCGAAACATTTCATAACCAACATCACTGTTCAAATTAAAGTCTTGTAAAATTGAATTTAAAAAAAACTTCTGACGAGGGCATCTGTGTCCAAACTACAAATAAAACAGCGTAAACAAACCTCTCAGTCAGGAAGACTCTAAACTGATTTGCCCTCTACACACCCCGTTTATCCACTTCATACAAGAAGTATATAATAGCCAGCAAAATGTAAAAATAAACAATTAATAGGCAACCATTTTGATAATTATTTGTTAATGTAATTTTTTTAAGCACAATCACCAAATCTTCAGTGATCCCAGCTTCCGTCGAACAAGACAAGCAATTTGGGACATTTCCTAGAGCACTCAATAAAATGAATAAGAAAATACAAATGAATCAATAATGAAAATACCTAGTTGCAGCTCTGATAAATTCTTGTCTTTTTTTAAAACTAACTCAAAAGATTGTAAAAATTTAAGCATATTATCACCAAAACAGATTCCTGACATTGTATAAACAAAATACAAAAACGACGCCAAAATAAGCACATTGATTGGTTGCTTTTGGCTGGCCAGACATCTTAATGAAGGCAGCACGACAGTGGAGCATTAAAACTGTACCGTTATCAGAAACAACTGACTTTTTACATAAAGCTAACCTGAGACCAGGCTGCTACATCAACAAATCCCAGGAGAGTGATTATATTTACATGTAAATCATAAATCTAACCAGTAAAAGTACCAGTACAGGAACCAGTAACAGCAGCAGGTTTATGATGGGGAGACTGTAATTACCGTCAGCAAAGTCCTGAGTATCGTGGTAGTCGATTTGCCGCAGGCTCCGGTCTTCTCCAATCAGGTCGCTCTTGGTGCCACACAGGTAGATCTTACAGTGCTGGAGTACACAACACAGATATAAACATGTTACTGAGTGCAGAAGTATTTCAGAACTTCAACAAGCTCACCACTGACTGTGTATTTATACCTTGACTATAGAGAGCCAGACCACACTGATTCCATTTAGACACAAAAAGAGCTTTTATCCCTTTTTGGAACGAACCTTGAGTGCCTGGACATGGTAGTTTTATTGACTTTCTCAGTCTTTCATTCTTTCCGTGTACTTTATTCCCTTATATGAGCACTGGTGGTTAAAAGGATACCCAAAGTACTCCTGCCACTTTGTTACCTCTACATTCAGCTGCTACATTTAACTTTTGACTAGAAACGCTCGCTTACTTCCTCGCAGTTCTGCAGCTCCTTCACCCAGAACCGAGCTCGCTGGAAGCTGCTGCTGTCGGTCAGGTCTGAAAGTCCAAAAGTAAGAAAGATATATAAAACACAACCCTGCATTTGGTGATATTAACACTAGAATCCACAACTAGTCTACCACATTATTTCAATGATTTTTCACAATGGAGAGTAAAATGAAAGGAATATAAAAGAAACTCAGACGTAAAGGGTTAACAGTCAAAAAGACACAACAGAAAAAGGTAGAGGGTAATGAAGAAGCAGATTTGACAGATGTTAAATATAACATGACAGCAGTGTGACTAATCTGCTGGGAAATGCCATCAGCTGTTTTCTAAAAAGAGACAAAGTTCCCCAATGTGGAACAGAGTCGGCATGGGCCGGTATGAGATTCTGACGGTATGATAACCTTCAGCAAAACTATCACGGTTTCACGGTATTACTATTACAACTTTAAAACGTATTATTTTAGAAATGCCCGATTATTTTTTTTAAACACACTTCACACTGACAGGGACAAGGGATTTCTAGACTGCACTCTTTCCTTAAAGTACTCATATTAGGCTTTTTGGCATTTTCCCCTTTCCTTTCTTGTGTTATATATCTTTTTGTGCACAAAATAAGTTTACAAAGTGAAAAAGCCCAAAGGGACTTACCATCTCCAACAGAAAACATTGTTCACAAACGGCTCCAAACAGCTCTGTTGTAGTCCAGCCTTTACTTCCGTGACAAACGTGAGTCACTTTGTAACCGTACGTACACACCGCCACCGACTTGAGCTGCAAAAAAAGCTCTGGCCGCCCCGCCAAGGACGCTTGTCAAAAAGTACGGGGAAGCTTTCAGACGCTTTGGCCGCTCTGACGTGGCGGCGTTCGTATAGTGCAATATGTCAAATCGGTGTTGTGAGCAACTGAATTGCATTCCCGCTTTCGTAAATATGTCACGCATTTAATAAGAGTAAAATGGTCTGCAAACAGATTGTACCATTCACATCAAGCAAGGAAGACTAGCATGCTACGGTGCACTGCTCATTTCCCTCCTAGTTAGAAAGATTATAAATCATCAACACGCACTTCGCCAACTCACCGGACACGCCAACTATCCCGGCTATTTTATCCCGTGCCTCGTTCCTTTTTATCTGGTCCCTATACGCAAACAACGTCATATCATAAATGATAGTAAACCCAGCAACGGCGATGAGCCTCTCCTCCATTTCCTCGGAACAAATGTTTTGGTAGCGAAAGTTTACATTGTATGTTTCTCCGGGATCAGTCAGCGTGAAGGACGTCTATATTCCGATTGGCGGCTGGCATTAGCCGCTGCACCGCATCATAGCTCATTACCATAAAGTTGAAAAATTTCAACTTTCTGATTGCCGCTCAAAACGCAACGCCGACAGATTTGCCGCTCCTTGCAGCTGAGTGAAGCCGGCTTCCATTGAAAATGAATGACTTCCGGTAACTTTAGACGGTGGCGGTGTGAACGTACGATAACACGTTATAATGCTCGCCTAGCTGCTAGCATGGCACTCCCTCATACTTTGCTTCTGACTGGCTAGTAGTCCTTACCTAGCAACTGCACATGTGTGACTCCCAACAAAGATGGAACAGAAGTGAGAGAGCTCAACACACAGGGTGAAAAGAACACAAATATGGTGTTTTTGTTGTTGTTTTTTTTAAATAAAACCACAAATGTATTCTGTTATAACTTCTGAATGCAATTATCAACCTGAAAATCAGCATGATTCAGGGGGGAAAAAAACAGCTCATACCACAGGAAAAGGTATGATGGAAAGTTTTAGTGTTTTTAAACTAACTTTTTCAAACTTTGGTATACCTTGAAACCGGCCCATGCCTGGAACAGAGACAAATAACTGTAGCATCAAGAAGATCCTCCAAGTCTTATCATACAGTGATTGTCTTCATATCTTGTTTTCTAAATTTGAACATTTTCTAGTTTCTTCACTCCTCTGTGACAGTAAACTGTAAACTCAAAATCAACTATGAAAATAATCGTTAGTTGCAGCCCTAAACCTGCCGACACTGAGTGGAGTCCAGCATCTCGGCACTAACAGATGTATCTTGAGAAGTCAGCTAAAATATAATGTAGAAGTACAAACCAAGAAAAATTCCCCAGGTATAGTTTGTATCAGAGGCACAATGTTCAGTTCCCCATTGAAAACACCACAAAAAGCAGCCTTGTGCATTCAGTTCTCTATGGTGTGAAGTTAATTTAGAAATGCATCCAGCTGTTGCTGCCCAAATACTAGCAGACCTCCCGTACTGCCACCAGAGGTTGTGGAGTAATAGTCTAAATCTACGACGAGTTTGTTAAGGTGCCGCCGGATGTCCCCCATTTCGTCCGGGTGTCTGTTACCTTCCTCTTTCTTTGTCTTAGAAATTTCACACTCTGGTGGATTTCTGAGGACTATGGTTACCTGGTCCTCAGATCTCTGCAGGGTAAATCCAGACAGCTAGCTAGACTATCTGTCCAATCTAACTTTTCTGTTGCACGACTAAAACAACTTTTGAACATCCACGTTCCACCAAAACAAGTTCCTTCCTGAGCCTATTTTGCAGAGGCACCATGGCTCCGTCAGGAGCTTAGCACCGCCCAAGACAATTGTGATTTGTTTAAAGAAATGCCAATAAACTAGCATGTTTTCCTCCCATCCCAGAATGCTGTGTGGACTCGCCAGACTAGTGTAGTAATGACACTTGAAAACTCTCCTTAAGATGAAAAGGAAATGAGTAGATTTACCATAGCAGACTACGGCTGCCCGGGCTCCTCTGTAGTAGATTCTGCTCATGGCTTCGTAGCGCTCAGATCCAGCTGTGTCCTGCGTGAAACAAAGAGGAAAGAATGAAACTGAGATCCAGCTTCCTGTTGACATGAATGAAATCTTTATACCTTTGTATATCTCGGAGCTGATGTTAGATAATCAACATTCCTACAACCCCCATGCGGGCTTAAAATGCTGAGTAATCCCCAGTGTGACACGCCCTGCAGCTCCAAGCCAATTTCCCCTCACTGTTATTAAAGTTTTGTAATCACTCAATTTGACAAAAAGACAATTGTGATTGGTTTAAAGAAATGCAAACAGCCCAGAGCATTTATTTCTCCTATCCTAGAATGTATGCGTGGTGTAGCCAGACCTTACTCAACAGCACTGTGAAGATAGGTCTGGCAATGAGAGACTGCATTGTGGGTTGGACTGAACCATATCGGGGGAAAATCTACTTACGATTATTTTGCAATTGCAGTTGTAGGGAATGATCACTTTTGTATCATTCTTATTTTTTTAATTGAAAAAAATATTGAAATTGACGAATATAGTGATTTTTGCGAGGATCTGTACCAAACAAAGATCTAATCTATAGTATGTAGGATACGATTTGTAGGCCGGGACGCCTCTGCAGCACCGCAATACTTCATTCAGAATAGTTTGACACATATTTAGCTTTAAACAAGAATTGCGCCCTCTTTGCGATTTGGATATTGCACCAGTCCATACTGCAATTTCAGTAAAATTGTGATTAATTGTGCAGCCCTAACTGTAGATAATGTAGGCACCAGGTTTTAAAAAAAGAAGAATGCGGGGAATGAAACAAGACTTTCTGGTTCTGCTGCATTGATTTTGATCTTACTTTTTTAAAATGTTTATCGTGAGTTTAAGCTGAGGTAGTCTAGTTAGATATTGTGGCACTGACTAGTACAAATACTCAAATTCATATCAGGTAGCCAAGATAAGTTAAGACACATTTTTATTTATCCCCAGCAGAGGATCAGTACAGTAACAAAGTATAGAAAGTAATAAAAATACATAATAAGATGTACATAAACTAAAATAGAATAAAAAGTAGAAACTATGAACCATACAAAGCACTTCGAGACAGTCGACATGATAAAGTGACAGTAGTGTAACTCCAACTCACCCATATTCCCAGGGTGATCACTTTCTCTCCCACTTGGATTGGTTTGGCAACAAAAGCTGCACCGATAGTCTGTTAGGAAGAGAAAACAAGCGCCAGAAACTGAAATGAGTCCCTGTAGACTGTGGGTACCCTCTGAACTTTTGAGTTCTGCTCCAAGCATCTGCTCCAAACCAGCAGTTAAGGAATAGATTGTATAGCCTATTTACATTTTTATCATGCACAAGACGTTTTAAAAACTTAAAGAAAATTAAAAAACACAGAGTCCGTCTTAGAATCACAACATAAATGTAATTACCGTTCATATATCGTTAAGAGGTAAAATGTGCAATTAAATCGTTATTTTGATTTTAGGTAATGTCGTGCAACCCTTTGAGAGAGGCACATGTGAATAACTTCCATGTGTTGTTAATGTGAACGACTCGAAAAATACTTAAAGAAACATAGCGTAACATTACATTAAATTACTTTTAGTGCTTTTAAGCTTTAAGATGATCACAGACTTGAGCCTGATTACCAGAACATCCCTGTGGGCCTTTCATTGTTGACATGGAAATTAAAGCAGAGCAGCTGACACTCACGTTCTGGTATGGTCCAACCAAGAAGCGATGATGAACGTATCTCTCCACCAGGCTGGTCTTCCCCACACTCTCCTTTCCCAGCATCACCACTTTGGCATCCACACGCATTGCAGTCATAGTAACTGGAGTGGAAAAGCACAGGATGGGACCGCAGCAGAGCAAACAGGAGGAGGGAGGGAGGAGGGGGGGTTAATGTAATGCTGCTTAGTGTGCTGTGTGGTGAAAAGACAGGATACAACAAATGAGAAGCAATACTAATGATGTCATGTATACAATGTGCATGCATTTTAAACAATACATTATTTGGAGAAAAACATCATGAAACTCAATTACCATATTATAAACTTTTGATTTAGAAGAGAAAAAAATCACTTCCTCTTATCTTCTGTTGTGTCTGCAGACACTGACATGTTTGACATGTTTTTCTTCTAACTCACCTTTGTTAAGAATCTAATAATTTTGTCTTTTCCGCCAAACTGTGATAAGAACTGCCACTAAAGAATACGTCAAATATGACAATAGTAGTAGTGAAGAAGTATAAAGTTAATTTCCATCAGTGGATGTGGATAAGAAGTTAGTTACATAATCTCTATTTCTGAGTGGCATTACTTAATATTACTGATGACACTTTGATTATAGTAAATACATATTGTAATCAAATAGACCAAGGCTTTAATTGACAACGTTTCTTTCATTTCTACTGTAAATGGATGAATTACCTACAAAGCATTAGCTCTCGCTGTATTACCTGACGTTACACTGATTTTAAATGAAAAAATAAAATGTTACATGCATTTAATTCCTGCTTGACTTTTTACCATGTCGCCGCTTGAGGTTAAAACTTTCTCTTTCAAGATGTGATAGCTAATATGTAGCTAGCTAGCTAAACAACTATCTAAAACAACTTAATAAAAACAAACATGGCGTTTTATTAAATTATTATAAAAAAACGTATTCGTCTTCAATTCACCTCACCTTTCAAGTGCTGTACTTAGCTAAATAATAGAATGTTTAGGTAATTGTACTTTCCTTTGCTAGTAAATACTTGTACTTATACTTGTAACGTTACTAGCTAAGAAAGCTAGTTAGCTACACCTCCGAGGTAGCTTATATATTATATGTTTTCTGCATAAAGAGTAAATTACTTTTAGTATATTTTGATGCTAATGCCTTTGTACTTTTACTAAACGCAGACGAGTATTTCTACCCTGTGGCATAGCTACTACTTTTACTCGAGTACTTGTCCCATCACTGCCTCACCGGGACAAACATGACATAGCAGCCATTAACGTTAGCTAACCTAGCTAACCAAACACCCACCTGGTAACTAGCTTGACTCAACAAATCTTCTTCAACATCTGATCTTCTCCGAGCAGGAGCCGGAACGGGGCTGTCATCCGTGCTTGTCAAACCCGTTGTTAAGTACAGCCTGTAACCGACAAACGGCTCGGCATCTCTCCTGCTGCCGTTGGGAGACTCGCAGCTAGCTAACGCTAGGTTAACGTTAGTGTTGCGCAACGACTGGAATTACAAACCGTCAGTTAATTACCGTTACAGAAAGATATCGTAACCGGCTAACAGGAGCTTGATTTTCGGATAACAAGTCCAGCTAACTGACGGGATCAGCTGGCCGGACACGGAGCTGTTTCTGAGGGGGGAGAGATCTCCATGAGCTTTGTTTGTTTGGGTGGGAACCAAAGAGGCGACACACGGCGGTTTCCAGGAGAGGGAAGTGCCCGGATTGAGTGAGGCAATCGCCGGATGTGTGGAACCAGTGTTTAATTTCAGTAATTGAATTAATTACTACATTTAAACACATACATATCTGTAAAATAAACACTGTATATACTGTCATATCCACCTACCTAAGATATATAGCTAAGCAACATGTTATATTAATAATTCCTTCCAACAATAATTTGCTCCAGCACCATTTGAACTTTTGCATTGCCTTATTGTATCACTGTTTACAATCCTTATAGAGCTGTTTGTTTACATGTATCGTCTTTGTACATATGTGTAGGCATATGCATGTATGTTTTTATATACACACTTTGTTTATATACTCCGCTCCGCAGCATGTGGATGGTCTGGTAAAGCGAGATTATTTATATACAAACTTACATATAGTAGTAGTCTGTACATAGTAGTTAAATGTTCTTGTTTTAGCCAGATGTCTATTTCTGTGTATGTACTGTGGGAGTTAAATTCCCTGTATGCACATTGTTAATCCAAACTGATGAGATATTATATGTGTATAATGTGTATATATAATGTGTTTATGTTCCAATTCTGTCTTTGAATGATCAATTAGTCATAAGCATTAATAACTCCACTACATTTATTTGATCACTTTAGTTACCAGCTATTTTGCAGATTTGGATCATTTATACCAGATATAACTATATTTACAACTAGTGTACTACTGTAAAACAGGGCTATATTTTATAGTTAATTTATAATTTATTCTGTTTGAAGCAGACTAAAGAAACCAGGAGCTGGAACCGGAAAAATGTTATTTATTGTTAAAGCTTCAATATAAAGTACAAGTAGGCTAGATATTGCTTAGAGAAAATTTAGTAGCCTAATTTGGGGATTATGCAAAAGATGAGGAAAAACTGTAAAATAGGTTTTCACATTCAGTCAGCTATATTTAGTTTATTTACATCAAAATACAATTAATACAGAAGGGATTTCAGTTGATTAAGTTGTTTCAGTTATGTATATGTTTGACTATTTTCTGACACGAATAATCAGTGATATATAAAAAGAAAATTAACACAATTGACAATGATAACCAGCGTATATTGCAGCCCTAAATTAAGAATAGAAACAGAAATATAAGTAGCCTATATTGTGATAGTTAATACTTAATCCAATATCTGGGTCTATTAATCTAGCTGGATATCGCTTGTTTTGGCACGCAGCGAACCTGATTGGTTTAAACCGTGACGCCTCTCAGGCTGGAGCTGTGATTGGTTGAGCTCTACCAGCGCTACCAGTCCCACCCAACACGCGCGCACACCCCACACCACACGGACAGAGAGAGGACCCAACATGGCTGAAGCAGAAGGAAGCGAAGTAAGTTCTGGTGGTATTTTTCAGGAGATATTCACCTCCCCGCTAAACCTGACCCTGCTCAGCCTCTGTTTGTTCCTCTTGTACAAAATCTTCCGCGGGGACAAACCACAGGAGTTCGGCGAGGTGGAAAAACCGCTTCCTAAACTGAAAAAGAGAGATTTTACCCTCGCAGAGTTGAAGCCCTACGATGGAGTCCAGAATCCTCGGATCCTCATGGCTGTCAACGGGAAAGTGTTCGACGTGACCAGAGGGAAGAAGTTCTACGGGCCAGGTAACTTTTACCCGAGCAGTCCATGGCTGTATCAAAAATAACGGAGCAGTCACCATTACGGTGGTGTGACCTCATGTCGTCACCCTCTGGTGTTTTGAACGTTACGTCAACAACGGCCCACGAGATGGCCGTTGGCGTTGATGTGATATTTAATTTAAACATGAAGAGCGACTCGCTGACATAGTTACCAAATATAACTCGAGTTTTGTAACTGTCTGGAAGTTAACACCACACCCCCCTTTAGTAAGCTAACTGGCCCCGAGGAGCTGCTGTACCCTGTACCCTGTAGCCCGGAACCAGAGATCGTCTATGAGAGAAGTGGAGTTACTGCGTAGTAAACAAAATAAATTAAAAACCGCCGCCATGTTTTCCAAAGTGCAGTGAGAAAGGGTCTGCGGTTCTTCACAAGCTAGTTTTATGGCGGAAGTGGTCGATAGTCGATCTTTTATTATATATTTGCACATGATAATTTAACTTTTTTACAACTTATACAATTTATAATTTATAACAAGTTTTTATGACAGTGTTGCTCAGTTTGTCTCCTTGACAATCCCATGTTGCAGCAATGAAATGGAAGTGAGACAAACAAAGAGAAATGTATCTTTTTTGGGTGAAACAGATCTTTGAAGTTCAAATAGAAGGTATTAAATTGCAATATATATCACAATATGTGTAAAATCGCCTTCACATCGTATCATGAGGTAAGTATCGTGATAATATCGTATATCGTGGGGCTTCTGGTGATTCCGACCCCTAGTAGTGCCCTAACCGCGCTGAACACCAAAAAAGCAAGAAACCCGTCTTAGCTTTAGTTGTCACGGCGCGTGGTCGTCTACTACTGAATGTTTGTAACTCTGCGATCGCTGCACATTTCAACATGGTCAACTCATCAATGTATGATAATAATGGAGTTACATGTTCAGTGGAGTTGCTGGCCTGGCACAAATGGCACAAAGTTTCCTGGTTTATCTCCATGATATGCGGCCCACTGAATATGCGCAGTTGACTAAAGGGACGTTTTTAAAATATAAAAAGTCCACGGTTAAAATTTTTTAATAGGACGAGTCATATTCTACCTTGTTTGCAGTTCGAGGTGTCCGGTCACCAGTTTGACGGGCGCCTCTGTTGCGGTGGCCTATTTGAGCCACACGGGGACATTTTTGTTGCAACACCGCAAGTGGCCACTGGGATAAAATTGGCTCAAAGGCTAAGCGCATTTGTCGGGGGGGCCTGGGTCAGCTGGGCAAACATCTGTATGATTATGTACAGACCACAGGGAGTCAAATGGCCCTTAAATCTTGGTAAGGAAGAAACACCACACTGAGGAAAGAAGAGGGTTCGTAATATTGAGAGTAGAGCCCGACCAATATTATCGGACGATATTAGGCATTTTCTTATCTATCAGCATTTTTTTTTAAATATTCATTCATCAGAATCATTTATAATCATTCTGATAAATGAATATTTAAAAAATAAAAAAACGGACGTCAACCATGTGTTCAAAGGACTTTAAGTTTATATGTTTGTGTTTTTATACATTTTATTTATCAGACATTTAATATATTTTGATGTTCTTTTGTGACAATAAAACTAATTATTATCATATTATTTTAGTGAGAACTCATAAATAACTAATGTTAAGGAAATCTGTTTGTTTTGTTACGCATTTCTTGATTATATTTTTTTAAATATATCAGAATATCAGTTTTTTTTATCGGTATCGGCCTTAAAAAATCCTTTATCGGTCAGGCTCTAATTGAGAGGCAGACAGAAATTTTGACATGGAGAAACACACATCTTTCTATTCATTTTGAATGGGGGTAGTGCGTTTTATGCTGTGGGGGCGGTGGTGTGCCGGGAAAAAATACAGCGGCCTTTTCTCTCTTTTCCTGAAATGAAGTTTCCTTCAAGGGCACTCGGAAATGTCAAGATCTAAAAAACGATCTGACGGAACAATAATCTAGAAAATATCAACAAAAATATATAAATATAAACTCTAGTTGTGCTACATTGAGAGGTATATCTATATACATTTATAGTATATAGTATATCCTGGCCATGTGTTCTCTGAAATAAAAATCAGCACTATCATGCTTCATAGTTTCTGTAGTCTCGCTTTGCTAGACCCTCCTCCAAAGCACGCTGAAGGAGGGTCTGGCTACTCCACACAGCATTCAAGGATGGGAGGAAAACGTGCTCTGGTTTATTGGCATTTCTTTAAGCCAATCACAGTCGTCTTGGGCGGTGCTAAGCTCATCGCTGCTGCAAAATAGCCTCATGAAGGAACTTGTTTTGGTGGAACGTGTACATTTAAAAGTTGTTTTAGTGTAACAGAAAACTCAGATTGGACAGATAGTCTAGCTAGCTGTCTGGATTTACCCTGCAGAGATCTGAGGACCAGGTAACCATAGTCCTCAGATTGGACAGATAGTCTAGCTAGCTGTCTGGATTTACCCTGCAGAGATCTGAGGACCAGGTAACCATAGTCCTCAGATTGGACCGATAGTCTAGCTAGCTGTCTGGATTTACTGCAGAGATCTGAGGACCAGGTAACCATAGTCCTCAGATTGGACAGATAGTCTAGCTAGCTGTCTGGATTTACCCTGCAGAGATCTGAGGACCAGGTAACCATAGTCCTCAGATTGGACAGATAGTCTAGCTAGCTGTCTGGCTTTACCCTGCAGAGATCTGAGGACCAGCTAACCATAGTCTTCATTAATCCACCGGAGGTTAGAACGCCAACACATAGAAAGAGGAAGGGGACGGACATCTGACAAAATGAGGGACATCCGGCGGAATATTACTGCGGCAACGGAGCAATCCTGGAATTCGAGCGCCGTAGATATAGACCAGTTTCTGTGACCTGTAAACAGACACAGAGTGTGACCTCTTTTTTTTTTTATCTTATCAGAGATAGTTGTAACCTCTGTTGCCTGTAACCTCTGACCAACATATCTTACTCTCATGCACGCCCGGTCCTTGCGCCTGAATTCCTGCTTTGGTTTTTGGTTAATACAAAGAATCATTTAAAATGTGTCCATGGGGAAAGAAAGGGTTTGGTGCTCAAGGGCACTTTGATAGCGCTCATGGCCGTTGAACCCTTTAGGACTGGGTGTTCTCCTGGGAAACGTATTAAATGACACAGTGATCTCTTTTTTTTATTTTAAGTGAAACCAAATGCTTCAAATGTTAAATACCATCTTAACACAAGCAACCATGCAAAAACTTAAATTAAAATACTATTTCAAAATGGCAAAATATTTATTTTAAATCAGGAAATGGGTGATCAAAGACTTTAATTTATTAAAAGAAGTAAAATAATCTTCAGCTTTCTATCAATTTGTAGAGTAAATGGTCATCAATACATTGATAAAAGTAAATATTCACTGCTGTGAGATTAAAAAACAATTTCTAAAAGTGTTATTAGCAGTTATATATGTATATATTATGGAGATTTGATGCAAATCAAGCAGTTACATAGTCTAAGGCTGTGTTCACACGTGCCGTCTTTTTTGACAAGAAAGAGTTGACTAGGGTGCTTTTGTAATTTAAAACACTTTTTTTCAACTTCAAAAAGACGCTCTGAGCTGCAGAAAAAAACGTCGGCCGTTATAAAAAAAAAGCACTCATGGCTTTTTTGAAAAACGGTTTACTCTTTAGGATTATAATGTAAAACAGATGCTGTCAGGTTAAAATTATAATGGTTAAAGTTAAAACACATGCTTAAGTTGACTAGAGGAATAAAAATCATTTTGGAAATTTATTTTAATACCTAAATTAAAATGAGGTAAATCCAACCTGTGACAATCTTTGTGAATGAATATTGTAAATAAATGTTCTTATTTAAAATACAGTCATAAGTACATACCTCATGTTAAATTTATTAAAAGTTATTCGATTATGCATCCTGATAAAGCCTTTGCCTTTAGAATTAAAATAGCCCCACATCATCACATACTCTTCACCATGCTTAGAGATAGGCATGGGATACTTCTATAAAATCATCTCTCAATGCAAATCAAACCAGGTATTAGTCTAACTGAAATAAAACCATGCCTATCTCTAAGCATGGTGAAGAGTATGTGATGATGTGGGCTATTTTAATTCTAAAGGCCAAGGGAACTTTATCAGGATGCATAATATCCTGAATCCAGAAATAACTGGCCTTTAATAATAAAAATCTGCCTGCCTCTATGGGAATTTAACATAGGGTATGTATACTTATGACCCTGTATTTTAAATAAGAACATTTATTTATTTACAATACGTTATTCATTCACAAAGAAAATTGTCCTTAAAGGTTGATTTCATTTTTTAATTTAGGCAAAAAATTTCCAAAACATGATTTTTACTCTTTTAGTCAACTTAAACATGTGTAGGTTAAATTTTAGCAGGCTACCTGGATAGAAAACTGCTAAGAAACCTTTTTATCTTGCAACAGACTGAATATATTTTCACCTCGATTTGTTGCGAGACTCTTTGAGGATTTTGGAAATCAAAGGCTGGTTATAATCTATATTTTTGTCAATATAAAAAAAAAAAATCACTTAAAAGGACCAAATCCAAAAATGTGTTTGTTCATCTTTCTGACTTCCCTACCTTAGGCACTTAGCTCAAAGCCCATTGGTTCAAAGCAGCCAATCACTGCAGTTTTTTTAATCCAACTTCACTCAACAAGGAGAAAGTGCTGCAGTTGTTGGGGCACAATCTAGCGAGTATTTGGGGAGGCAGGACGGTGTATGTGGGATTGACTAAAACAAACTGCAGTATTTGTGTTAATTAAGGTTTTTAATAGTTTGTGGGAGAAGGAATAAGATATATCACTCGTTAGCTAAACAGAGAAGGGGGAGGATTTTGGTGTTTTCATAGGAAAAATAGAGAATCTCTCCAGACTAGAGCTGGGTACAGAATTCAATACTTTGTAGGCACCGACCAAATTACCTCCTTAGTAGGGTTGGGTGTTGTTTGGGTAAAGAACGGCTTGTTTATTGCTATGGCCATATGGTCAAAATTAAATGATTGATTAATAATGTAATAACAATAATTTATAACAATGACTTGTTTCACCGGTAGATTGAGTAAACGTAAGCTGTCAGCATTTTAACCATTGGCTTTAATCCAGCTACTAGCTAACGGTAGCGTAGCGTCACGTGCAGCGATGCTTCTGAAAAAAAGAAGAAGTCGGGCACCGGATCCCGACCCTACTTAGTATCCAGTATGGAAAAATGCCTCGTCATTTAATACCAAAATTCAGTACCTGAGGAATAAATCTCATCAGTCAGTGAGCCAATGAGCATCCAGCATGCTTCTGCCGTAATGTTGCAATTTCTTTTTGTTAAAATGGATTTTATACAATTGGTATTGAAAGAAGCATTGTTCAGGAACTGGTATGAAGTCACGGTATTGGTATTGGTACCGTTATTGAATTATTTTGAACGACCCCCAGCCCTACACCAGACCTAGTCTTCCAGTTACCTTCTTTGTTTTGGTAAACGAAGCTGAGAATGATCACTTCTCAGCCGTTTCGCCTGCTGCCATTCGCCTCACCGTGTCTTTCCTGTGTTGCAGACGGGCCGTACGGAGTGTTTGCAGGCAGAGATGCGTCCAGAGGTCTGGCTACGTTCTGCCTGGAGAAGGAGGCCCTGAAAGACGAACACGACGACCTGTCGGACCTGAACGCCATGCAGCAGGAGGGCCTCTCTGAGTGGGAGTCTCAGTTCACCAGTGAGTACAGACGTGACGGCAGCACATTTAAACACTGCAGTTAGGCCCAAAAATGATTTCACAAGACGCGGAAATATCACCAAACTGTATCACACTGTAGTAAAATCACTTCACTCCATTTTATTTTTTTTGTGATCAACTTCTTTTTTTAGTTAGAAACAATACACTGAGACATTGGAATGCATCCCAGAGCCAAAAAACAAAGAGAGGAAAGCTAGGAAGGAGGGAGATAAAAACACACACACATACACACACATACATAAACAGACACACACATACATAAACAGACACAGACACAAGACAAGGGACCAATCACATGCCCAGGAGCCAGCTACAGAACATGATGCGGTGTCTCTGCCTGAGAATTTGTCATCATTGAGACTGTAAATCCTTTTCTTTTTCTCCTCTACAGTGAAGTATGACTACATCGGCAAGCTCCTGAAACCTGGAGAGGAGGCTGCAGAGTACACGGACGACGACGAGGGAAAAGACAAAAAGGCCGACTAGAAAATGAAAAGTTAACGAGACGGGGGGATGATGATCGATGCCTTACTGTTTCCATTTATTATTCCATTTATCTCCATTTATCTTACGGCATTACCAGTTAAAGATGCTGCATTCTGTTGTAGAGCTGTAGTGTTGTGAGAGTTTATCAGTTAACGTAAAATGGTTTTGAAGGTTGTTGTGGGGAGTCAGAGAGAGAGAACTTGGACCAAATCCACTGACGGTTATACATTACCTGTAGGTTGAGACTGGTTGGTTGTCTGGAGGAGAGAGGAGATCCACAGCTCTGTCGTACACGGTGTTCATATCGCTGCTGACGATCTGCAGGTTGTACACGTTCCTTTCTTCCAAAGTATCGGCTCAGCTCACATTGAAATAAATTATCTCAGGAAGTAGTTTATTAAAAAATATATGGAGGGTGTGAAGCCTTTTAACCTGGGTCTTTCCAAATAAGCTTCACGGATAATTTCAAGCGCTCGTCTTTGAGTCCGACCAAAAGCTAGTTTTTGTTTAACTAGTTTCACTGAAATTAGATCTCAATCCACTGATTTCTGGGTTTACTTTGGGTCGGACTACAAGCGTTTGAAGTCATTCATGTAAGATGTTATTTGGAAAGCTTTAGTAGGCTTGCATGCCGGCCCCGCTGTATGTTTTATGGAGCGTAAGACTCCATTCACACCAAATAAGGTGTTGCGGTGAAAACGCCAGTCCTCTTAATTCATTTGAATGTTGGCCGTGCATTTAGGCCGTGGCGGCGTGGGCTGCTGGCGATGCCGAGACGTTGAAACTAAATCAACTTTTGAGGAAAAATCAACTTGACGCGGCCAAACGTGCATCCTGCAATCAAACAAAACCCCAATGGAGACACAAATGTCTGACGTCTGATTGGGTGTGAACGCAGCCTGAACACCCAGGCTGAAAAACACAGGAACATAACTCTTTAAGAGGCTGCTGCTGAGCTCAAAGATTAAAGATGTCAACACATAAACACTGATAAACAGATCTCTTTTCAGCGGGTTTTTTCTTGATACACATTTACCGATTTATATAAGGTGTGAACTGTCCCCAGTCTTCATACATATGAGAATGATGACGTACAGATGTTTTGTACACCCATCAAATGGATCTGCTGTTGTGAAATCTCCTGTTTGTTGATACATCCGTGTGATTTGAGCTACTTCACCACCACTTTAACTAATACTGAGATTTTCTTGTGGCAGATTGAGTGTATTTTGATGACAATCCCGGTGGTGCGCTGCAGATCCTAACTGTATAATTCCATTAACCATTGAACTCATTTATCAAGCAAAAAATATTCACCATTCTCCAGTTTAAGCTTCACAAATAATGCAATATTTTGCTTTTCTTTGCTTTACACACAATGTGAATTCCTTTCAGATTTTTTTTCCGATTGTAGGTTGAACACATAATGTGCAATGGTTCCTTTAAGAAAAAACGGATGCAGAAAATGATCAAATATGAAGCCCCTCACTCGCCTGCAGTACTGTTTCTCGTGCTCACAGCTGTACATTTCATGGTGCAAAGGAAACGTGTTCAAACGTTCAGCGGACACTACGCTGCAAAGGCTAAGCTGCTACCACTTCAGGTGAATTTTAGAAGTGTGATTCTCTAAATTATCATTTCATATACACAGTTAATGGGTTGTTTACATTCTTTTTGACACTAAAATGATGGAAAAGAATCATTTATGAGGCCTCTGTTGCTTTCAAATTCTTGTCAACTAGATAATGATTAAAAGCTGGGGTTGCTACTCAGAGAATTTCTTTTAGCAATATTTTGTCGTGATTTATATTCCTAATAAACCAGGAACTTTTTATTTTCTTCCACAAATGTGTCGATGAAGTGCTGCAGAAACTTTGCAAGAAAATATTGTTCATTTGTAATCCTGAAGTTATGTAGAAGAAGTTAGTTTTAATGTTAAGTGTGTTTTAATTGTTAATAATTTCTCTTTACCACCATCGTCCACCAGATCCACTGGACACTTTCCATTAAAACACATTCAATGAGGGAATATATTCAGTATGCATGTACATACAGTACGTAAACTCAAGGTCAGTTTTGATTCAATAAAGAAAACTACAAAATGAAGTCCGTCTGTTTATTTGAAGACTTATAAGATTTGTATTTCCCATGTAATGACAAAAATTGAATGAAATAATATGACCTGTTGATGCAGCAAACGTACAATATTCTGGCTTGATTGGACTGACTCACAGTACTAATACTTTATGTTGATTCTAATACTTTTTAATTTTACTTTTTAAATGCAGTACATTTAGTTGTAACAGTGTTTTTACTATTGGTGTAGTCTACGTGATACACAAGTATACCCAGTATACCCACTAAGAAAGCTCCAGGATTTCCATATACCCCCTCAAAAACGCCCAATGACACACAACAACATACTTTCTATTATAATTTTGATATATTTTGAATTGTCATCTGTGTCTTTTTTTGTTCACATAGGCTAAATAAAGGTATTTTCCCTGTAAATTGGTGCATTAAAGTGTCAGAATACAGAAAATTAAGTCGTTGATGCTCAAAACTACCCTGGGGGAGGACACCCTGACCCTGAACCTTATTGTTCATATTATATTATATAATACCATTTAAAATGTGATATTCTGTGTTATACTGCTGTACTATATTATTATTATTACATTGCACTTCATACTATATCTTATATCCCATATTAAACTGTTCTAGATCATATTGTGTTAATATGTAATAGGTCTATCTTACCACATTATCGTAATATGTCATTAAATATAATACATTATTCTCCCGGATGCTAACCACACTACTGTCTCTTTACCTCGTAAATGTGTCTTTCATTATGTCTCTGTATAGTTTTTGCACATCTATTCTTAATAATCTATACTTTATTTATCCCACAAGGGGAAATTACAATTCACACTCTGTTGATATTACAAACATTACACACTATTATCATTACACACTGTTATCATTACACACTATTATCATTACACACTGTTATCATTACACACTATTATTCTAGTTATGTGCCTCTTATTGTTTTTACTGCCCTCTGTGCCTGTACTTGTCTCTTTCGTTGTGACGCTACAACATCTACTTTGTCCTCTGCGGATCAGTAAAGGTTTATTTTATTGCTGTTGTTATTTTAACTACATGAAGGCACAATAATAAAAGATATGTGTCAGAAGTGGGATTCGAACCCACGCCTCCATTCGGAGACCAGAAGTCCCGTTTCAGCGGAAGGAGCTTGATCCTTGAGTCTGGCGCCTTAGACCACTCGGCCATCCTGACACGGTGCTCACTACGGTTGTCAGTTGTCTTTTATCCACTATACAACCACCTGAGTTATCATATGATTTGATGTTTTTTTAACAATAATGACAACGAATTGCGTTGTGTGTGTTTATTTTGTCTAATGTCTGAAAGTACGTATTTCACTTTGGTTTTCACATTTTTCAATGTAAATTTCAGGTCGGCGGATGCTCACACTGGTAATCGTAATTTCCGCTAACATTACGTGTGGCGGCCATATTTATTACACTTCCGTTCGCGTTCTTCAAGGGTATCTGAAGGCACCAGGCAAGACAACATGTACCGGTTTGCTAAAGCTGCAGTCAACATTAGCGGTAAGAAAACCATCGTTTATAAAAATGTATGTCATCTGTGTACATGTATGCCGCTCGACAGTTTAAATATGTGGCGACTACAAGTTTGACCGGCCTTTGTTTGGTGGGTGACCGAGGTCAGGGTGCTAAAGTTGCTAACCAAGCTAACATTAGCAACTCTCGCAAAAGTCGTGATATGACTTAAAAACACAGTTCTTTGTCTAATTAAATTCCCCGAATTATCCTTATAATCCTATTTTATTCGTGAGTCAAACTGCTTTCTATTTTAATTTTGAGTTAAACTATCTACTGTTTTTAAATATAATACATAATAGATATACGTACGTACATTACTTCATTATTATTATTATTATTATTATTATTATTCACATAATTTAACGCACCAGACACTGAACTGTTTGCAAGCAGTGGACTTTCAGCATCGATAACTTTCAGAAATCATTTTGAAAGGATTTGGACGATTGTCTTGCAGCGTTTTCGGATCATTCATAATTTTAAGAAAGGGTCTAATCACAATTATGGGACATTTCACTGCCCTGATTGGATATGTTACCTGCTCTGTGAAAAGCAATGATTTGAACAACCCACAAATTCGGGTGACTTTATAGATCATACAGTATTTAAATCCAGGCCCCAAAACGTCTTTGTTGCATTTACAGTCTGCACATCTACGCACATTTTGAGTTATCATCTCTGTACATTGAACATAATCATTCTTTATGTTTCATGATGTGCATTTTTGCACAAGTTTTATTGTGCAAAGGTGGCCAACAGCTTTTGCTCAAAAAAAATATTGTACGTATTTTTACTGTCTATTTTTCTTCTTGCTGCTTAACTTTTGCAGTACTTACTTTTTACCTCCCATTTTTTTATGAAAACCTACTTGAAAATAAACCGGATTCTGATTCCATCCTGTGTCCTAATTAAGATTTACTGTGTGACTATGTGTCTCCCAGTTTTAATTTCCACAGGACATTATTGCACTTTTTTTAATTAATAATATATCTTGAGTTTTTCAAACAGATCAGCCATTGCACAGCAGGTGAATACATGTGAAAAGTAAGCATGAGATACACACCAAGAGAAAAGAGACTCTTGTCTTTTAAAAGAAAGGGCTAAGGCATTCGTAGTCAGTGTGTTGTAAAAAGGTTTTTTTATCTTACAGAAAAATCATATTGTTAATGCGTGTGATTGCTGTGATGTGCAGAAGGGGCGGAGGACTTCAAATGGCAATAGTGCAGTTTACTAACAGGATACTATACTGTGTTTTGTTGTCGTCCAGGTCACGCCGCCAGGCAAGTGAGGCATGGATCCTCCACCTCAGAGAACTTCCACTCCAAGTACGGCAACGGTGTGATGGCTGGTGGCTTTGTCTTCTGCACGGCTGTGTGGTCATACGTAAGTAGTGCTGTCCCATTAGGTCACATTCATTTATACATATCACCAGCACAACAACCAACAACAACACACAGCTTGGTCACAAAGATTTACATGGCGCATCATAAGTAATGTAACGTTATTTTCATTTTTGTTGGTTAACATACAGTGGTGTGAAAAAGTGTTTGCCCCCTTCCTCATTTCCTGTTCCTTTGCATGTTTGTCACACTTAAGTGTTTCGGAACATCAAACCAATTTAAACAATAGTCAAGGACAACACAAGTAAACACAAAATGCAATTTGTAAATGAAGGTGTTTATTATTAAAGGTGAAAAAAAATCCAAACCATCATGGCCCTGTGTGAAAAAGTGATTGCCCCCCTTGTTAAAACATACTATAACTGTGGTTGTCCACACCTGAGTTCAATTTCTCTAGCCACACCCAGGCCTGATTATTGCCACACCTGTTCACAATCAAGGCATCACTTAAATAGGAGCTGCTTGACACAGTAAGGTCCACCACAAGATCCTTAAAAGCTACACATCATGCCGAGACCCAAAGAAATTCAGGAACAAATGAGAAAGAAAGTAATTGAGATCTATCAGTCTGGAAAGGGTTATAAAGCCATTTCCAAAGCTTTGGGAATCCAGCGAACCACAGTGAGAGCCATTATCCACAAATGGCGAAGACATGGAACAGTGGTGAACCTTCCCAGGAGTGGCCGGCCGCCCAAAATTACCCCAAGAGCGCAGCGACGACTCATCCAAGAGGTCACAAAAGACCCCACAACAACGTCCAAAGAACTGCAGGCCTCACTTGCCTCAGTTAAGGTCAGCGTTCATGCCTCCACCATCAGGAAAAGACTGGGCAAAAATGGCCTGCATGGCAGAGTTCCAAGGAGAAAACCACTGCTGAGCAAAAAGAACATCAAAGCTCGTCTCAATTTCTCCACAACACATCTTGATGATCCCCAAGACTTTTGGGACAACATTCTGTGGACCGATGAGACAAAAGTGGAACTCTTTGGAAGGTGTGTGTCCAAGTATATCTGGCGTAGAAGGAACACTGCATTTCATAAAAAGAACATTATACCAACAGTAAAATATGGTGGTGGTAGTGTGATGGTCTGGGGCTGTTTTGCTGCTTCAGGACCTGGAAGACTTGCCGTGATAAAAGGAACTATGAATTCTGCTGTCTACCAAGAGATCCTGAAGGAGAATGTCCGACCATCTGTTCGTGTACTCAAGCTGAAACAAACTTGGGTTCTGCAGCAGGACAATGATCCTAAACACACCAGCAAGTCCACCACCGAATGGCTGAAGAAAAACAAAATGAAGACTTTGGAGTGGCCTAGCCAAAGTCCTGACTTGAATCCTATTGAGATGTTGTGGTATGACCTTAAAAAGGCCGTTCATGCTCGAAAACCCTCTAATGTAACTGAATTAGGACAATTCTGCAAAGATGAGTGGGCCAAAATTCCTCCAGGACGCTGTAAAAGCCTCATTGCACATTATCCAAACGCTTGGTTGCAGTTGTTGCTGCTAAGGGTGGCCCAACCAGTTATTAGGTTTAGGGGGCAATCACTTTTTCACACAGGGCCATGATGGTTTGGATTGTTTTTCACCTTTAATAATAAACACCTTCATTTACAAATTGCATTTTGTGTTTACTTGTGTTGTCCTTGACTATTGTTTAAATTGGTTTGATGTTCCAAAACACTTAAGTGTGACAAACATGCAAAGGAACAGGAAATGAGGAAGGGGGCAAACACTTTTTCACACCACTGTATGTATGTATGACAGACATACAAATAGCACAGAGCTGCACAACCAAACAAGATTTTTATTATAAACTTTGTTACTGTAAAGAACATAAGTCAAAGTACTTTTATTAGTCTCCCTAAGGAGAAATTTGTTTTGGACATTAAGTAACTTACTTAGCTGCAAGAGCATAGGGTTCAAAAAACAATTAAAAGACAAATGTACAGTCAACATATGGGCTACTCAAGAGGCTGTGCAAATTGCAGATTTACGAAAAACAGCATGATTTCCTCCTATCCAGAAATGTTGTGTGGATTAGCCAGTCCTTCCTGCACAGCGCTGTGGAGGAAGGTCTGGCAACGCGGGGCTAGCGTACAGTGTACTTCTCTGGACATTTCGATTGGATACTGTTTCTTTAGTCTTTATCTTAACTTTGGCATGAACTTGGATTTATAGTTGAATTTCTTTGCAATAACAGGTCTTATAAGAGTCCAAATGTTCCTGTCTTTGTGCAGGTGCTGACTCAGACTGGCATCACCTGGAATCTGTCACCTGTTGGGAAGGTCATGCCCAAAGCGTGGAGAGAGGCCGAGGAGTAAAGAGCCGCCATGACAGACCTGCATCCCGCCTAATGAACCTTCTGGTTGTACAGATGAATAACAGTGAATGCCTGTGTTTATTCCAACATGTTACTTTGTCCAAATAAATTAAGTGATTCTACTGGTCATTGTTTCTTTACTTTTTTTCAAGCTGTGTGAATTCTCGACATACAGAAGCTACCATTATAGCTACTATTATCACAGCTCTGAACTCATACCCTTAGTAGGTTTTTGGTTCCCTAAGTTGACATGTTAAGATGATGATAGAGTTGAATTTACATCTTACAAATGAAAGCCAGTTAATCAAGATTTTACCTAAATGAAAGTACAGAGGTATAATGTATAGAGTATTATAATTCTAATTAATCACTAACACATTTAAGAGTTTAATGTAGATCATTAATGTGGAGCCGATTTAAGATACTTTACAAATCCCATCGTCTAGTCCGGTGAAGAGTAAAAAGTAGTATAGTATACTGCAACACATCATATAAACATGTCTATAAATGTCAAATATAGTGGAGTAAAAAGTAAAATTTTTGTATCTGAGGTGTAGTAGTAAAGTAAAGTATCAGAAAATAGAAACAAGTACAAATACTTGAGTAAAAGTACTTGGAGTGTATGTCCTGCCTTTCCTATCATTGAGCTGAAGAAAGTCTTCTGGAGCAACCACAATCCAATCAAAATTGTTGATTTTTTTTTTTATCCAATCAAAACTATTTTCACAGCAAAATGTCTACGTCAGAAAACAGACAGCAACCAAATCCAATCGAATACAAGGCTGTGATCCCGCTGTAACCAATCAGCAACGGGGTGGGGGGCGTGCTCTGTAGCTGCCGCCGCCCTGCCGTCGTTACTCTGCGCCGCATTTAAGGTCACCGCTGTCACTCGGTAGCTAACCAGCCGAAGGAAGCGGAGGCGTCCCAGCGAAGGAAGGTGCAGGAAAGAACCGGCAAAAGCAAGCAACATGTCTCTGTCTAATAAACTCACCCTGGACAAGGTGGACGTCAAGGGGAAGCGGGTCATTATGAGGTAAGCGGATATCGCCTAGCTGCCCGAGCCAAAGCGGAAATTGGATTATTCAACGTTTGCTAAACTAGCTAAACGGTCCCTGACATTACGGAGGTTCTCCGCTCTACAAACCTTTAAACCCTGTGACAAACTGCGTGGTATTCCCACGGTGACACTGCACTGATGGTTAACCGTGTTACTTGTTGGCTGTCACGTTTGTGCCCTTCCATGTGATCAGTACGTGCCTGTGGGGAGATGCTGCATGGATGCAACAGCCTGCATCCGGCATGTAACGTTAGTTAGCTGGTCAGTCTTTTGAGGTGCAGTAACATCATTGTAATCTATAATATATTTGTGACACACCGTGCATTGATAATCTGAGGGATTCCAGTAGTAATCCAGCTATTGTCTTTTTGATTAATGTGTAATTTTTTTTGTTTTGTTAGTCTATTAAAAACCTTTTTCAAAGTATTGACATTTAGGGTTAGGGTCACAGTATTTAGTGCAGTAGTGAGTGCTACTCCCACCACTTAGTATCTCAACATTGTATTTTAGTCAGTGGTGCAATGTAACTAAGTACAATTACTCAAGTAAATACTTAAGTGCAAATTTGAGGTACCTTACTTTTCCATTTTATGCTCCTGCGAGTCCAAGTACAATCTCTTCAACTGAGAGGGTGTCCTTTTTGTCTGGCTGAAATGAACTCAAAATAAAGTTTTATGTATTTAAATTAATAAGTTGCCCCTTCAATTTATGTTTTTATTATTGGCATTGTGCAGTTTAGTGTCCAAAATTCTACTGTGGTCACGGCAAGACCCCCTCTAAGAAGCAGCTCAATTGGTTGGGGTTAGGCATTAGACCTCGAGTGGTTATGGGGAATTTGGGACACTAAACTGCACATATACCTATTTTAGTAAAGTTTCTTTTGCTCTTTTCTTGCGGGATGTTATTACAGAGTTCGATGGCCATAGATGATGGAAATGCACTTGAAACCAACACCCTCTGGAAATGTCAGAGGGCCATTTTGGTTGGCTCAGTGTTGCAATGCCAGGCAGCATAGGACAAGGTTCACCGGCAGCAGCAGCCTCCAGTTCGCACTGCTCACTGTTAAAAGGTCAAACTCACTCCATGTTGAGTTGGTCTCAGTGTACAGACAAACAATAATATGAAAAGTTACTTCATATCACAGCCAGGGCCTGTCGCAGCATGCTGTGGATGTGTTTTATGAACTTCTAGATGGGGAGGTGTTTTCTCAGCTGCTGGTCCAGATTTAAAAAGGAAGAAGGCGGGATGTTGCTGTAGAGACCCGGAGGCGTCTGACAGAAAGCTGTTCAGACGCCAAATCCAATAGAGGCAATGAACTGACTTCCTGGAGAGGCATCACACCTGCTCAGCCTTCAATGTAGCAGCATTAAACGCATGTGTTTTTGCAGCACAACAGGATTAAAGATGAAGAAAACCCAGAAATAATCTTATTTGTTGAGTTAATCACAAAAAACGGAGCTGAAACAGGTTTTCTTTTTCTGTCCAAAGCCCAGACACATTATTGCTTTTGAAGACTACAATACCCAATAGCTGTCTACGTCAGAAGGAACAAATGTAAAACGTTTTTTTAAAGAATTTTTGGGATCATAGATTTGCTATTAACTAACCTAGCAAGAGCTGCAAAGATTAATTGATTTGTCAACTATTGAATGTATGAGTAATTGTTTTGGGGGGTGAAACTTTGCTGATTCCAGCTCCTTAAATGTGAATATTTTCTACTTTCTTCTCTCCTCTGTGGCAGTAAACTGAATATCATTTGAGTTGTGGACAAAACACGACATTTGAGGACGTCGTCTTGGGCTTTAAGAAACACTGATCCACGTTTTATTGACCAAACAATTTATCCATTAATTGAGAAAACAATTCAGATTAATCGACTATGAAAATAATCGTTAGTTGCAGCCTTGAAGTTATTTCAAGGTTTAAATCGTCCACTGAGCTTATTTGTGCAGCTCTGCCTCTGACAAATATGTGAGTCAAGTGTGTGCTTGTTAAAACGATGCAGCAACAGATGAAAGAAGAGTGGAAAACTACTGCAGTTGTTAGATGACCCGGGAGCTTTTGAATTGAAAGCGACTGAATTGCTGACTGTTGGGATTCAGGATAAAGACAATGAGTTGGTGGGTGTGCGTGCTGACCATGTGTCTCAGTGCATCAGGTCCTCAGACAGAGGGAGGAAGGAGGGGCTGATTATGTAACTGCCTGGAGGACGAGGGATGCAGCATGTTCTCATGAGCTGCCGGCGTGCAGCGCTGCATGTGCAACCAGCTGAGTGGTCAGAACACTACCAGCCAAAAGGCCTTTTGGGTAACAGTATCTGAACGTGTCTGTGTTGACTGTCTTCTGTACTCCTAACCAATAATCATACAGATACTAGAACGCAATGCAACAACAAAACAAGTTGTGTAGTGTCAAGATGGCAGGGGTGGATATTTTTCCGACATGGACATGTACAGTTGGATGCATTTGCTCTGACGTTGGTGGTAAAATGCGCTTCAATGTGGCACATTTCTGTCCCTTCAAAGATTTAAATTTTTTTTTTTTTTTGCTGATTTCCCATTGTTAAAAACTCCCTTGACCCATTTCCTCTAATAATAATAATAATAAATAAAAAAACCTTGTAATCTTTGTTCAAGATGAACTGCTAACTAAACCGCTTTTTTTTTTTTTTTTTTAAATTTACATTTCTTGTCAACAAAGTCTCCCTATTCGGAGATGGTGTTTGATTACAGGAGAACACCAGATGTGTGTTGTAAAAAAGAAATATGGGAAATCACAAAGACAAAATGTCCGTAATGCATCGGACATCTCGGTAGGCTATGTTCTTTCTTGTAATCAAGTTTTCTTCTCTTTCAGAGTGGACTTCAATGTTCCAATGAAGGACAAGCAGATCACAAACAACCAGAGGTAATGTCCAGTTCATTTCTAAAGCATCTGTTCTTAAAATAACAATGAGATTTATATTGGCACAGCAGAGCACACCGTTTCTTTAAGGATAGAGTTTGTTGATTTTCAGAATCAAGGCGGCCGTTCCCACCATCCAGCACTGCCTGGACCACGGAGCCAAATCCGTTGTGCTGATGAGCCACCTGGGCCGCCCTGACGGGAACTTTGTGCCTGAGAAATACTCCCTGCAGCCCGTCGCTGCCGAGCTCAAGACCCTGCTGGGGAGGTTAGTTGATGGGACGTAATAACACGTTTCATTCTTTAATTTCTTAAAGTAGGGAAGTTGGAAATGTTTTGTTTAACAGTAGAACAGTAACTGTAGTAGAGGTACAGTATCTCTCAAGCTTCTATCACTGAGATATATATAATTACAACTGCACACTGGATTAAGTTCATCATACACACGTTGCACACATCACGTTGTTGAGGAGAATGAAGCATCAGAAATTGTTGCACGCACGTCTTGACCGTTTTCTCTGTGACTCTGCAGGGACGTTACCTTCCTGAAGGACTGTGTGGGTGCGGAGGTGGAGGCTGCCTGCGCCAACCCCGCCACCGGATCCGTCATCCTGCTGGAGAACCTTCGCTTCCACGTCGCCGAGGAGGGAAAAGGCAAGGACGCCTCCGGAAACAAGGTGAGGTGTCTCCCAGCCTGTTCTGATTGTGCTGCACATTTGAAGATGTTTGTGCAGAATCTGGTGCAATTTTATACTTTTATGCTACATTATAAGTATCTTATGTATCTTTTTCAGTCTCAGATCAGTAATTTATCATATCAGCTGTAGGTTTTGGGTGGTTTTCCAATCTGCTTGGGACACAGCGACGCATCACTGTTAGCAGCCCGGTCTCTAAATCATCCATCTGTGTGGAGACGGTTGTTTTACGTGAAGTTATAGAGGTGGTGGTGCTCTGTTTTGCCAGATTGGGATTATTTTCTGCCTCACTGAGCAATTTTGTATTGGATTTGTCAGGTCAAAATGGTTTTGGGCAACTTGTGATAATTCAGGTGACTTTACTAACCCTAACTTAAAGAAAAGTTAAAGGATACCTCCCAATATATCAGCTCCTTCTGTCCTCTAATTTAGTATAGAGCAGAGATCTTCATCGGGGCCCCTAGGGGGTCCTCAGTCACTGCAGGGCAGCCTTCAAATAATTTTCAATTCCACAACATAACTGGTTTGTGATGCTTAAACATATATCTCTAAAGACCAGATGTAAATCTTCTGAACACTGTATTTTATTTTAGTTTTCATATTCAGCCACAGATCATAACAAAGGGACTCTGAGGGGCCAAACTTGTTCACAGGACAAAACCAATAATGTTGTCAGTATGCAGACAAAGCTGCGTGTGTTATTTCAACCAAAATATCACATTTAATTTCATACTTTGAAAATATACAATTATTTCATACTTAACAAATTGGAAGAAATATACAATTACAATCCAAAGCACAAAAATTAGACTGCTTATGTGTACTTTGGGCAGTTTTTGGTGTTTCAGTCTGCTGTTTCCTGGAGGAAAACACAGTCACTCCAGCTGCAGCGTCCTTCTAAAATAGCTGCGTCACTGTCTGACATAGTGGGGAGTGGTGCATAGACTCTGGCTGTGTCCGAAACCACTTTTTTTTTTTTTTTTATTTTATTTTTTTTTTTATTGCAACCTGATTTACTATAAAATGTTTGATTTACATTGTTTTTTATTTGTAAAATCTTGACAAACAATATGTTGTGTCCATAGCATGTAAACTGCTTCATTTTCTTTATTAGATGTATGCTCCATGGTGCTCTAGGATTTTATAACTTACTATAACTGCTGCTTAACAAGGATGTGATGCCTCTTTTAGTCTTCATCTTGGTAATGCACATTAACCCCTGGGGGTTAATGTGCTTATTCAGGCTGTAAAGGATGCAGTGGATCTGTTATGATCTTGAGAGACTCTCATACATTAAGCTGATATGCAGATGGTCTGATAAATTACTACAGATCCAGGCTCAGGACTGTCTGCAGCGCTGACCTGCTGACATTTACCCTGAAGGTCCTTGCTGGACGTGTTACTTTTCCTGTCCTGAGCGGCCATGCTTGGTATGCGTGGGTTATTTTCTACTGTACTGCTGTACTGTATCAGACTATTTTTAGTATATTATACAAACATTTCTCAGACATGGAGGCTGAGATAATCTCAGAATTGGTGTCCCAGCTCCATACGTGTGATATTAATTTCATAATGCAACAAATACAAGCGTGGTGCCCTTTGCTTTTTTTATTTTTTAATTTAAAAACGCAGCAGTTGACTTAACTGTAAAATCTGAAGGAGGGAACTGTTGCGTGCGGCACTCGTCTGACATTTGAATGACACCAAAGAGATCTCTTGACATTTCTCTCCCCTCCAGTCACACAGTCATGGCCTTAACTGTTTAAAGTGCACCAGGAACCTGATCTACAATGACCCACCTGACTCTGATACAGACGCACATCAGGGGGGCGGGAAGCTGGAGACATTTGCCGGCTCCAATTTCCCCAACATTGTGATTTGCTTTGATAAATTCCCATGGGTGTCCAATTCTTATTTTTATTTTATTTTTTTATTTTTTTACTTTAAATCTAAAATTGAACAAAAGGAGCTTTTTGCTTTTGGCTGACATTGGAGAGTATGATCGGTGATTTCCGGTGGCGCTATTTCACTTTTTTTTTTTTTTTTGTTTGATTTGATTAGTTTGAAACTTTTTTAATATTGAAATCATTAGGCCTGTTGGCAACGGTTGTGAATATGGACATTAGTTTAGGTTTAGTGAAAAACAAACCCATGGCAGGCATGCTTTGAATCTTGCAACAGCTGCTCACAACAGTGATATTAAAACATCAATTAGTGCCTGAATTTCAGTGTTCAACACTATCATTTTTTTTTTTTTTTTTTTTTTAAATATAAAGAATAAAAAAAGACAACCCCCTTAGCTTGGAAATCAAATGCCCTTTTCAGTGGTTTCCCTCTAGCAGTTGTACTTCATCCGCCTCTCTTCATCTCTCTCTTGTTTATGTCCCTCAGACGAAGGCCTCCCAGGGGGATATTGACTCCTTCAGGGCATCTCTGTCCAAACTCGGAGACGTTTACATCAATGATGCCTTCGGCACGGCTCACAGAGCCCACAGGTGAGCCAGATGGTGGTTAATGAAGGACGGCAGCAGTGATGTTGATGATGATGATGATGATGATGTCTGCGGCGTCTCTTCCTCCTCTCTCCCAGCTCCATGGTGGGAGTCAATCTGCCGCAGAAGGCGGCTGGCTTCCTGATGAAGAAGGAGCTGGAATACTTTGCCATGGCTCTGGAGAAACCTCAGAGGCCCTTCCTGGCCATCCTTGGAGGGTGAGAAGGGTTCATTAAGTTTGGGTGTGTTGCCACGAGTTCAGACCTGCGATAAAGAAACGACTCCTAACACTGCAGAGGTTTCTAATATTTTTATTTTGATCAAGGGCTGTTTATGAAGATCTTTGGTGGATATGAGATATAAACAGGCATCCACCCACCTACCAGACTAATGGCTCTAAATTAAAGCTGGTCACTGATATGTATTTACCTGAAATGAGACAGTAATTATTATCTTCCTGAAATTTACAGAACCTTGGCAGCCGTAGTTGCCACCCACCGGATTGGCTTGAAATGAATAAGAGGGTGTGTGTCTGCCTGCCTCACTGGAACTTATTCAACCCCAGTAGAACGTATATTTTGAACGTTGTGTACCGGCTGATTGGATTCCTCCAACCCAGGCTACAAACATTAAGCATTGCCTGTTATTGTCTGGACCATTTTCCCTTAAAAAGTAAAAACCTCTTTCCCTCGTGCGGTTTTTAGATGTATCTCACTGCAGCCTTTTTTTCTTAAAATACCCAGGTGGCTGTCCAGGAATAGAGACTATAAGCACATTATGTAATCTGCAGTGTCACGGTACAACTGCTCTTTAATACGCTATCACTGCTCAGCATTGAGTGTGCAGATGGCGAGCAGCAGACATGAGACGTAATACAAAGTGTTTGTGTTTTTAGTAACACTTGCATTATTATGCCAGGAATATTTTCAGGGTTGTTTGGTTGATTTAGTTTAAAGTTACTCTCTATTTTAATAAAAAAACAGATGAGCTGAACTTTTCAGACCGTCTCAGTTGTTTAGTGATACTGAAGGGCAGTTTAGTTTGATCTAAAATACAAATATTGTGTATATACACAGTCATAAAACTACAGCCAATGTTTATGGTCAAGCAGGCCTTTAGTAATAAACTGACTGATGCACAGCATTGCGCAGTGCATTACTTATTTATCTATTCATATTTGTACCGTATCTTTGATTTGTCGTTATGTGCTAGTCTTTGTGCTATTTTTATATTTTTTAAAATAAAGTTGCTAGAATTTCAATTTCTCTATAGCGATTTAGCTGAAACCATCGTATTTTGTCAGATGTTACACGGGTTCAGTTACATATATTACAAAATGTTAGAATTCACAATCAGGAATATCTGCTGTAGGTCTCTTCACGACAACAGACACAGGTTGGTTCTTTGGAACGGGCGTTTATTGCTTGCTGCTTTCTTTGGGCTAATGCATCCACGTCACGCAGTTAGAACTGTATGAATGAACATAGTAAGCAAGTCAAATAAATTAAACATTACAGAGATAAACAAAACGTACAAAATTGTGCTTGGCGCGAAATATAAATGAAGCTTCACATGTAAGACAAAATGCCTCGTTGGCTGCTTGTTCTGTAAATAATTGAAAGTGCTTTACTGTTCGCCTTGGCCAGTGTAACTCCAACTTAACTTGCCGAGCACCGTAACATGCGCTAACACTAGACTTCGCTGGGTCCATCAACATATTCCGTCGTAGCGGAAACAACAACAGGGAACTTTAGTTCAGAGAAAAACAAAACACAATAGACCAAATCTTTAGCTATTACGTCTACATTACTTTTACATTAAACACATTTCCTATTTATTGAGTGCATGAGACCATAAATATAAAAAATTAAATTTACTATTGTGAGTTATGCATCATAACACATCACATATTTAAACAGCACTTACATCTGTAATCAGGTTGGAGGGATTTATAACAAAATCTCAACGTTTAAATGCAATAACTGCAACAAAATGCTGCCACTTCATACAACTTCCTGTGGTTTCACATTTGTTTTCCTGAGTTGTGGCATCCCAGTTGGGGGAGTTCAGAGGCAACAGCAGGTGAAGCTGCTGCTGCTGCAGACGCTCAGTTTAACCGAGCTGCCGGTGGCCACATGTGGGTTTAGGCCTCGTCTCAGAGTCCATTTTTAAAGTGTGCATTGTGTAACTGTCACTGCTGCTTGGCAACCAATCCCCTTTCCAGGACACGGACATTGATCATTAGTGTGTAATGATCACAGAGAAGCTGATAAATCATGTGTTTGATGGCTGTAATTCAGCCCCGAGATGTTTCCATCAATGATTTGTTGATGCGCAGTTAAAGAGTGTTTGTTTTTTGTTTTGGTGGAATCGTATGTGTCCCCGTAGTTCTGATCCCAAGAAAATGGTTATTAACTGAAAGACATGATTTGGTTTTGTTTGACCCCTGAAGTCAGTTTAAATATTTATTTCATCTGAAAGCTTATCATGGAGCAAAACACAACTACACAACCGTTTATAATACCATGAGACGGCATTTTACGACTCTTGCGGCAACTCTTTTTGATGAGACGATTGTGGTTTTTTTTTTTATTTTTTAAATTGAAATTTCCTGCAGCAGTGTTCAGCAAGATGCAGTATAGAGAGAAGGAAGACAATATAAAGAGAGCAATAATAACAATAAAACCTTGTGCTATAAAAAGACATTTACCATAAATTATTAGTTAAGAGCAGTTCAAGTGTCCAGGTGTTTATGTGAGTCAGGTATGTACTGTCCTCTTTAACCCCCAGTGAGGAGTTGTAAAGTATAATGGCATGAGGGACAAAGGACTCCTTGAGTCTGCTGGTCCTACACATTTATTTTATTTTTTTTTATTTCTTTATATTTTTTTGGGCTCTCTGTTATCTAAACTGTGTGCCGCCTCTGTCCGTCTGTTTCAGAGCGAAGGTGAAAGATAAGATCCAGTTGATCAACAACATGTTGGATAAGGTTGACGAGATGATCATCGGCGGTGGCATGGCCTTCACCTTCCTCAAAGTCCTCAACAACATGGAGGTGAGGGAGAGGGTTTTATCAGCCTTCTCAACACATCTCTACATTGGGCAGTGACGTGCGTTGTTGCCCCCTCCGGGTTGTGGTGTGAAAGACACATTACATTTTACAATGACTTATTAAAGTAGTGACAAAACTTTACCCCTTTAAAAACTTTATAATATCAACCAGTACAGCACTGTGCGTGTAACTGGAAAAACACAAAGTCCAGCCTCCCTTTCAAATGTTTAAAATTCCTAAAAAAAAAAATTTTTAGGACTTATTCATACAAAAATCTCATGTACCCCCTGCAGTATTCCAAAGTACCCCTAGCGGTACTAGTACCCTATTTGAGAAAAGCTGCATTGAAGCTATAGTGCGTAGTTTGTGTCTCCCCAATGAGGTATTCTAAGTAATGACAATTCTCGCCACGTCCACATGATAAAAGCCTTCTGTGATCACGCACCAAACCCCCACCCCTCTGCCACACAGTTGCTAGTGGCCAAGGAGGACACGGACTATTGTTGGGGGGGAGGGGAATCACCGGACGCCACATTCTTCTGATCAGTGATACTGAGAAATGCAGAGAGTTGTGTAGAGTCGATGGTCTTAAGTATCTTTGTAGCAGCTTATTTGTCAATGGCTTGAATGTAACGGACGTTCTTTATTATAAATTCCGTTGTAAATCTTTAAATTTGCATGAATCGTCCATGTCCGTCATTTGTAAAGGAAAAATTCCCCTGCCAGACCTGCCATATTTGCCAAACACCCAGGTGCTGTGATTATATTTAGCAAAGTTTCTTGATTTGTTCTTAGCTAATTAACTGTTAATGATATTAGTTAGCTGGACATGGTACATTAAGGTTGCATGGTGTATTTAGTCATTTTACAACACAGGGTTGCACAATTAGGTTCAGAAACAAAAACAAACTTCTAGCTGGCACGCTACATGCTGAAAATGGTATGTTTTTGAAGAAAATCTGGATAATGCAACAAGGCAGGCCTGCTTGGTCCTTTCGGGGAATGTTTCCGCTGTGCCTTTTGTCCCTTGTCAGGAATGAATGGACAACGGACGATTAACCGTCCGGCGCAAACGTGCTTTTCTAATGGAGCTGCTGGACTCACTGTTTACTGTTTCTGGTGTTCAGTCTCTTGTGAAATTTTTTTTCTTTGTTAGTTTCTCAGCAGAGATTGAGAATCACGTTCATGACCTGAATTTGACCTCAGACAAAATTCTTTTAAAAGACAAGCTTTTGTTTAAAAATGGTTAGTTCCCTCAAATAACAAAAGAGCATGTTTTCTCACTTCTCAACCGCGGTATAGGTGTGAAAGCGCCCTTATTGTCTGAAACAAACTTCATACGTCACTGCTGGAGTAATCAAAGTCAAGGCTTTTGTAATTTGGGTGAACTCTCCTGGGGGGGGGAGAAGAGTTATTATTATTATATATATATATATATATATATATATATATATATATATATATATATATATATATATATATATATATATATATATATATATATATATATATATATATATATATATATATATATATATATATATATATATATATATATATATATATATATATATATATATATATATATATATATATATATATATATATATATATATATATATATATATATATATATATATATATATATATATATATATATATATATATATATATATATATATATATATATATATATATATATATATATATATATATATATATATATATATTTTGTTTGGAGATCAAATTTAGGTCATGACAAAACTATTATTTTTTTTTTTTTTTATCTCTCCATGAAATGATTGGTTAATGTGGCTTCTGTTAGTTAAATCAGCAATGCGTTCTAGAATGTTAGAAAGATGACCAATCACTGAGCTTCCCAGCATGTTCCTTACCTAGCAACTAGTCAACTATCCATTCTGATTGGAGGGGACCAAGGTGGTTTGTTTCCTGGGACGTTTTCCTTCCATACGGACGATGTGGTGTTGGGAAGGTTCACTTTGACATAAGCATTTAGATTTTTATGGTAAATATTTTATCAGCGTCAAAGGGAATTCTTTTTTTAATTTTTTTTAAACAAAATAAATATAAAAAATGAAGCGGCACTACTAAAACATTTTGTGAAAATACACCTGTTATCTTTCTGTTGTTGTTGTAGAGACATGCTCATCCCCACATACCTGTAGACCGTTTAGCACCAGAACTAATTCACTATCAAGAGACCTCAGACCTTACGGGGTTGCTTTCACGCCTCCAATACTGACCCAAATACAGAACATTTCCTAGCCTGCAATTTCAACCCTGCACACAAATTATGGACTTATATGATGATTTAAAGTGTTAACTTTTATATCCATAAGCTGTTCTGAGCACAAATCGCTCTGTCGGTCAGCATTATTCACCTTCGATTAGAATATTAGACACACTAAAGCAAAACCAGGAAACCCGAGACGTTCTAAATGTGGTGTTGCTCCATTGTTTCTGAGACCAGAAGTGTTGGGTGAGTTTCGGATATTCTGTCCTAATAAACAAGCAACCGCGTCACGTGTGTTTGCAGCATTTGGTGCATTTAACAAAGTGCAGTGTCAAAACGAACCAAACCAAAAAATGCAACAATGTTAGACCTTTATTTGAATGGCACCAAACTATAGGTGTGAAAGCGCCCTTATTGCCTACAACAACTTCATACGTTAGTGCTGGAGTAATCCAAGTCAATGCTAACATTAATCCATTCCTTTTTCCAGGCTTTAAAGACATTAAAATTAAACAACCATTCTATTTATTTGATCATCTAAACACCAGAATATTCTATATCTATAGATGGTCCTGTTTTCCTCCTCAATATCTTTAAATCTGCCAACCTCTAAACTCTCAACTGAAGATGTTTTGCTTCAAGATTAGAGATATGATAAATATTTCCCCTTCTGTCTACGGTCAGATCGGTACCTCCCTGTACGATGAGGAGGGGGCTGCCATTGTCAAGGACCTGATGGCCAAAGCAGAGAAGAACGGCGTCAAGATCACGCTGCCCGTCGACTTCATCACCGCCGAGAAGTTTGACGAGAAAGCGGCCACCGGCACGGCAACCGTCGCTGCCGGCATCCCCGCCGGCTGGATGGTGAGAAAACAACAATCTTGTTTTCTTTTCACTGTTCTTTGCTTCTGTTTGGGTAACGGTTTCCTCTGCAGGGTTTGGACTGTGGACCAGAGAGCCGTAAGGCCAACGCGGAGGTGGTGGGCAGGGCCAAGCAGATCGTGTGGAATGGCCCAGTTGGTGTGTTCGAGTGGGAGAACTTCGCCAACGGGACGAAGAGCATGATGGACAAAGTGGTCGAGGTGACCAAATCAGGCTGCGTCACAATCATCGGTAAGAAAGACATTATATTCTCTCCGGGCTGGCATGGTCAAAAACATTATCCTTTAACACTGAAATGTCATCAGAAGTGATGCATCTCTAAATAATATCCGCTCCGGGCCTTGATAACGTTTACACCTCACGTTATCAAATCAAGGTAAACAAAATGTAGGATATTTATTATATGTATTTTATTGAACTGCAGTGGAGAGACAATAACTCAATAAGGGGATTTTTTTTTTTTTCCCCAACAACACTGGGGAAGCACCAGAGGCCTCATGATACAATATTATCATCAATGTCAAGATACAATCTTATTGCAATTTTTAACACATTGCAATATTCTGCCATATATTGCAATTTATTATTATTATTTTTTTTTCTCAATTTCAAATAATGTCCCCAAAAGGAAACTTTGTCAACATCTGTTTTACAAAAAATAACCTTTCTCTGTTCTAGATTGACCGGCCCGCGTCCAACAGGCATTGATAGATTTAAATAAAAATATCTTATTAATGACACATAACGCAACCTTTCCTGATTGCTTTGTTTCTGAATGCGGTTGGAAAACCGGGGGAAACGTGTTACCTCCAGGGCCGACGTTGTAATAAAATGAATAACGTCGGGGTTAAAACCCCGTTTCTGGTGAGCAAATGACTGAACTTGGCTTTCAGCGGGGTTTATATCGGACACAGCACACACTGTGTGCCAAACTTATTCCACCAACTCTGCTCCGGGCGCATTTTCAACACATCTGCTTCCTCTTTCTCTCTTCTGCCAGCTTCCCACTCACACACACACACACACGCACCGAGCTCTCTTAAAGGAGCCGCAGCACCATTTTACAACAAATGCCTTATCGCGCTGACGTGACCGAGCCCGACCTGAACATCAGTCCTAAATATCTATTCAACCCCGGCCTGGTCACAGTTAAAGTTTAGTCGTTGTCTTAATCATTCGGTGATCACACCAATTAAACACAACACACGCTTATATTATCAGGAAAAACAATCCAACCTGAGGTCCTTATTTTTTTTTAAAGGCTGTGATTTAACCTTTAAGTCGTGTATTGTTTGTTTGTGTCCAGGCGGGGGCGACACCGCCACCTGCTGCGCCAAGTGGAACACAGAAGACAAGGTCAGCCATGTCAGCACAGGAGGCGGCGCCAGCCTGGAGCTGCTGGAGGGTGAGGCACAGAAACGTGATCATTAACAAAATAATAAAAACACCAACATGAACCATAACTCACTGCAGTGTTTGTGTCATTGACGCGTGAATCTGACTGACTTTGCTCTCGTTTTCAGGTAAAGTCCTGCCAGGTGTGGATGCACTGAGCAACGTCTAAACTTCCCATCAGCCTGCTGGTGTTTGTGTGAATGTGTGCGTGGAAGTGTGTGCGCGAGAGTTGTGTATCTACTCCTGTTTACTACTGAAACCTTCAAAACAAAGCCACCTGCTTTACCAGCCATTCAATCATCTAGTCAGTGATTGTTTTTAAAAGTAAAACCAGAGAATAATTTACTGTCGATGCGGTCTGTAACGAGTTCTGCCTTCAACAGGCAGAAGAAACTCCTAAAAGTCAAACAGCTGGAAATAGATATCCTTAGATCAAATGGTTTTAAGGCGGATGATGTTTGCTCAGATGATACATTTTCCTGTTGACCTGCTAAATTAAACTGCTGAAACACATCATGTCACGGTCACCTGACTCTGGGTTTATACCGGCTCCTGTAGGAATGTGTGTAACTGCTGTGTCACTTTTGAATACTAACCCTTGGAAACGTCACTGCACCATCCTCTGTGTGTGTGTGTGTGTGTGTGTGTGTGTATACATACAGGATAGATATATAAATATATATTAAACGGTTTGTCTTGTGTGTACGTAGACATTATGTCTTTAAATCTGGTCTCTGAGCAGCTTCATCGAACACATGGTGTAGAGCTCATCTAATCTGTTCAGATTAATAAAAGCGTCTCAGTAAAAACTTTACTGTCAGTTTCCTTGTTTTTAAGTCTTAATCAGAGGGTAACTCTCAATACAATGGGGTCATATCACAGGTTATTGTTCAGTCATCCGTCATCTCACTGGGGGAGACTCCTTAGAGGTATGTGTAATGGCCCAGTGGATGTGACACATGCCTTTGGTGTGGGAGATCTGGGTTCAATTCCCACTGTGATACACGTGTCCCTGAGCAAGACACTTGGTTAGACCGTAGTTCCTCCAGAAGCATGCAGCCTCTGACATACAGAATGTAGCTAATTGTTGGCTAAATTAAATTTCATTAAAAACAATGTATAGACTAATATTAAAGTAATCCTGCTTATTCGTCACATATGACCCGCTAGGAGTGGTTTTGTCAGCATCTGTAGAGACTCTGCCCTCTGAATTTTTATATATATATATTTTTTGGCCTTTGGCGGTGGCCAAGATTTATTTTTAAAGCTTTTAACTTTAATTTTGTGAGGAGTAAGCCACTTAAGTACTAAATGTCACTTTTACGAGTACTTAATACTAAGTTTCACAACTAATCCTTCGAGAAACACTTTTCTATGATTTATGTATTTATCGCCACTAGATGGCAGCCTCAGTTTTCACACACAATCAATCATAAGCATTTTATTCACAAAGCCGTCCACATCATTAGCACATGATACAGGGCAGGAATGATAAAAATAAACAAAGTTCAGAGTGCATGCTGATGTTTTCTGCTGGCGTCCACATCAGGTGCCGTCATTCATTTTCATTCACATAATCCGGCTCATCTGTTGCAAAAGAATGTGGATGAATGTTTAACATTTGTGCCATAAGATACAGAACATGTCAGTGTTATTGAAAGCATATGTAATACATTGGTACGATGACAATAACAGCAAGCTAGCTAGTCTGGATCAACGGATGTACATTTTCAAGATAATTGTCCCTCAATTTCCCCTCTTTGTGTGGTGCGGCTCTCAAACCGTTTGCTTCGGGAAATCACAAACTCGATGCTACACACTGAAAACGGCATGTTTTGAAGAAAATTTGGATCAAGGAGACTAGAAAACAGAGTGTCATCACATACTCCAACTCCACGATTCAATTTATACATTTTGTTTTCAGCAGTGACAACAATGCCACAATAGGAGCCACTAGATGGCAGAAGGGTACTTAACAAGGAACGTTTTAGTTTCTCACAACGCTGTGAATGCACCATTAGTTTACCACTTGTACCTGAAGGCACCATGGAGTCCCGTCGGCGCACACATGCTTTTAACCTTTGCTGTTTGTTTCCATAACCCTCACGGGAAAGACTAAATGTTGCTACACCGGTGACTCCAGGGAAGCAAGAGGATTTTCCAGCTGTGGCCGTGGTGTCTGGGATATTCAAGCTGCATGCTACCGGTAAGCTAACGTTACCCTGTGTCTTTAGCTGCATGCTACCAGCTGGTAAGCAAGCTGTGTCTGTTGTCTGTTGTTTTTTCAGACATGGAGAGAGAAAAAAAAATACTGCGGGAAATCACCAATCCTGCTCTTGATTTCAATCATGTCAAAAGGTGAGAGTGGGGAAAAATTCCCTTAGTTACAGCATGGCGGCTCAGTGGTTAGCAGAGGCCCTGCAGACTCCCGGTCCGGACAGGGCCTTCCTGTGTGGAGTTGTCATCTTCTCCCCCGTGGTTACGTGGATTTCCTCTCACCATAAAGACATGCACTCTTGGTAACCAGGATTACAGTTGACACTGGTGCATTTACATAAATGTTGATTAATTTGCATTGTCCCAATTAAAAAAATACAATGAAAGGTCATTTGGATCAATTTTCAATTTAAAATAAAAATCTTGACACCTGTAGTAGAAATCCTAGCTGAAATAGCAAGCAGTTCTTGCTTGCCTCCAACCACATCACGTCAAATGACGCCTCAGGATATTGACCGATTCGGCAGCTGCAAACGACTAGCTTAGAAATCTAGACGCACCCTAGTGGCAGCAAATATAATTGGCAGCTAGGGGCAGTCTAGCAACTCTCAGTTGGCTTGCAAGCTGGAAAAACCAAATCCTGGTCAGGCCAATCAGATGGTGTATACAGGCGGTGGGCGGGCTTAACATAATGACGGCAGAGTTGTGACAGTTCCGCGTGAATGTCCTGCTTATTGAAAACAAAGAAAATTGTCTTTCGAATTGTCTTTGGCCGCAACTCTGGAAGATTTTAGCACTGAAGTCATTCTTAAAAAAGGAAGATGTGTTCGAGTTTTGCCGTCCTGATACGGCAAAAGTTGAATCCATCAACTAGCGTTGCTCTGGTTGGTTGTAGCGCTGTCCTATTGCGTGCAGAGGAAATGTGAAAGACAACCGATTATCCCGCCCCTCGGATCGAGTCCTGCCAATGGTCAGTTCCTAGACCCAACATCTTGATGATGTGGGTCCGGCTTGTCAGGCTGGGGAACCGCAGCTTTCTGGGTCAATACAAAGGTGGTGACACACCAACCCGACAATCGGCCGTCGGACAGTCTGACGAGGTCGGCGAGGACACCGTTCGGCGTGTTCTGTGCCGTCGGCATCCATTTTGATGCTGATTTGACATGTTGAATCGGAAGGCGGATTGAAATGAAGACAGATTCAGCGACTGCAGGGCTTATTTCTCATTTAAAATGTTTTCAGAAACACATTTTCGGTGAACTATTTTCCTAAAATACGAGATCGTATTTTCCGAACGAGCCGCCATTATGCTCGGCTTTGAAATTCCGGAGAAGCCAGACCCACGGGACGCGTTCGTCCAATCAGCTGCCGTTTTTTTATTCTTTGGGCGACAATACAGATTACTCTCAAATCGGCGTGTCTTCGGTGTGTTCCGAGGCGCTTTTTGGTACCAACTCGAAGGTCGGCCGTTGGGTTGGTGCGTCGAGCCTCAACACCCACTTAGATCTGTTTTAGCGTTAAAGGAGACTCATTTTCCCTTCAACAGATTAGCGAAATCAAAAGAGTTGCTGATGCATTTCCTGTCTTGATCCATTTATTGATAATTGGACTTAATGTTGCAGCTCTAGTTCAGTCTGTCGGTACACATATAATATAGGATACAATCAGGCTTCTGCATAAGAAGAATATTTTTGGTTTTCCCCGATTATTGATTAAAACCCGCCTATATAGAGTGTACTACCCTTTTGTTAATACTAATAAAGTTTATTTATGGCACTCACCGTCTTCCTGCTTCTGCAGAACTTGGTCCAGAAATTCCGAGTTCTCGTAGTCGTCGTCATCTGTTTGGTGAGACAGCAGCTTGATATTTTGATATTTTATTTCAGCTTCAGTGTTTTGATACGATGATTGAACATACTGTACCATCAGTAATTGGCAATGATGTGATGATGTTGGCGTAGACACCTGGAGTCTCATCAGCATCTATAGAAACGTAATCAATGTTAAATCCAAGAACAATTAGTCATAAGTCATAAGGTTTTTTAGTTTAAAAGGTAAAAGACAGATGCTCACCAGTTATACTTTCTTTAGTCTGTTCATTTTCATACACTGAGATTGGGAGTGGAGCTCTATAAAACAACAGGAAATAGATGTTTTTTACCTTTTATTCTGTGTGGAAAAAAATAAATATTTATTAAACATCCTAAATCCTTCGAGGCCTGAGTTACAGAGGTTGCTATGGTCTCTATGGTCTCTATTGGTCTCAATGGTCTCTATGGGTCCCTATGGGTCCCTATGGTCTCGATGGTCTCTATGGGTCTCTATGGGTCCCTATGGTCTTGATGGTCTCTATGGGTCTCTATGGTCTCTATGCTTAAGGTTTGGCTTCGTTTCCTTACAAACTAATTTATTTTTGAGTTTTTTAGAACATCCCAGTAATTCTTTCCATTAGATTCGACCAAAAAGAGGTTGAAGAAGTACTCAGATCTTCTACTTTAGTAAAAGTATCAATACTACAAAAATACTACTCATACTACTTACAGTGGCTTGCATAAGTTGACACACCCAGGCTGAAGTTGATTAAAAAGAGGAATGAAAAAACATCTTTTGGAAAGTGATCTTAATACCTTCAAAAATAATTTAGAAAATCCTTCACAACTTTCTTTGTGAATGAATAATGTATCTTAAATAAATACATGTTTTTCCTTAAAATACACATAACTACACCCCTATGTTAAAATACAGGGGCATAAGTATACACCCTATGTTAAAATACAGGGCATAAGTATACACCCCTATGTTAAAATACAGGGAGTATACACCCCTATGTTAAAATACAGGGGCCTAAGTATACACCCCTATGTTAGAATACAGGGCATAAGTATACACCCCTATGTTAAAATACAGGGGCATAAGTATACACCCCTATGTTAAAATACAGGGGCATAAGTATACACCCCTATGTTAAAATACAGGACACACACTATGTTAAAATACAGGTTGCATAAGCATACACCTATGTTAAAATACAGGGGCATAAGTATACACCCCTATGTTAAAATACAGGGGCATAAGTATACACCCCCTATGTTAAAATACAGGGGCATAAGTATACACCCCTATGTTAAAATACAGGGGCATAAGTATACACCCCCTATGTTAAAATACAGGGGCATAAGTATACACCCCCTATGTTAAAATACAGGAGCATAAGTATACACCCCCCTATGTTAAAATACAGGGGCATAAGTATACACCCCCTATGTTAAAATACAGGGGCATAAGTATACACCCCCTATGTTAAAATACAGGGGCATAAGTATACACCCCTATGTTAAAATACAGGGGCATAAGTATACACCCCCTATGTTAAAATACAGGGGCATAAGTATACACCCCCTATGTTAAAATACAGGGGCATAAGTATACACCCCCTATGTTAAAATACAGGGGCATAAGTATACACCCCCTATGTTAAAATACAGGGGCATAAGTATACACCCCTATGTTAAAATACAGGGCATAAGTATACACCCCCTATGTTAAAATACAGGGGCATAAGTATACACCCTATGTTAAAATGCATAAGTATACACCCCCTATGTTAAAATACAGGGGCATAAGTATACACCCCCTATGTTAAAATACAGGGGCATAAGTATACACCCCTATGTTAAAATACAGGGCATAAGTATACACCCCTATGTTAAAATACAGGGGCATAAGTATACACCCCTATGTTAAAATACAGGAGCATAAGTATACACCCCCCTATGTTAAAATACAGGGGCATAAGTATACACCCCCCTATGTTAAAATACAGGGCAAGTATACACCCCCCTATGTTAAATTCCCATAGAGGCAAGCAGATTTTTATTATTAAAGGCCAGTTATTTCTTGGATCAGGATGAAGTTCCCTTGGCTTTGGCATTAAAATACTCCCCCACCCCACACACACACACACACACACACACACATCATCACATACCCTTCACCATACATAGAGATTTGGATATTCCTATTTTTTTAATTAGGAATTAGGATCAATTTTAATCAACTTTAGCCTGGGTGTGTAAACCTATGCAAGCCACTGTAAATAATACTACTTGAAAGTACTGCATTCAAAGTCTCACTTAAGTAAAAGTGCAAAAGCATAAAAAAAACCTACCAAAAATAAACCTACTCATGTTTAATAGTATATACATTACATTATTGGATTATAATGAGTGATGCATAAATGTGTTCATCCCTTTAATGTTGCAGCTGGTAAAGGTAGAGATCATTTTAATTACTTTATAAGTGGCTGTGTAGTTTAATCTGTAAATATATCTTCATTTATTAGTTGATTATATTTTGTATAATCTGGTTCTGGATTGTTTCTACACTGTCAGACAAATGTAGTGAAGAACAATATTTTCCTCCAAAATGTAGTGAAGTGGAAGTATAAAGTTTTATAAAATGTGCAAGTATCTAAAATTGTACCTAAATACAATACTTGAGTAAATGTACTTAGTTACATCCCTCTCTAGTGGAAAATATTTCCTATTGTATTGTTTTCCATTTGAAAGAAACACATCTGGATAATATTTGTAAGACCAAGGATCGGATTCTGTTGATTTAAATAAAAGAAAATGTACTGTATACAAATGTACATTTACTTAAAATCAACATATTCTCTGTTAAGTAAAGTCACTCCACTTCTGAATGCAGAATTTTAACTATTTGCATAAAAAGAACCTAAACCTTTGCAGTAATTGCTTTTCTATATTTTTTTGTTTTTAAAATGAGAAAATGTAAAAACAGCTTAACTACTTACACGTATGTGTGTTCTGGATTTCCTGTTTGAGCTGCAGCAACACAGTAATTATAGAAATGTGTGAAAAATGACTGACACTTTAAGTTAAATGTATTTACTGTGAATGAGGTATGCGTGAACTTACCATCTGATACATTTTCATAGTCTGACTCCTGTTCATTGTTTACAGCTGTAATACATGAAATATCACATGTAAAGATAAGATAGATAGTTAACTTCATTTATTCCTTTGGGGAAAATGAAGGTATATTCATATATATATATATATATATATATATATATATATATATATATATATATATATATATATATATATATATATATAACAAGAGTTTCTGCTGCTGTTAGTGTTAAAATCTTTGTAATCTTTGACATTAAAATAGCTTAAAAACACAACAATCTTACCTGTTAAAAAGTCCTCAAATTCCTCTCGAATTTGGCTGAAAAACAAATAAATTACTAGTTTATTTTAGTGTAAATATGTGTCTTATCCTAAATCTCCTCACAGAGAAGCAGAAGATCAATAACTGGTCATTAAGTGCTGGGTGGAGGGATACACTTTTGCTTGTAAAGAAACAACACCACACACACACACACACACACACACACACACACACACTTAAAATCCCACATTTAAGCCTTTTTAAATGTTTTTGCATCTTTGTTTATGTATGTATGTATAAAACACATTTTACTTAGTGAGATATTTTAGGCCATGCTGGCTGTTTCCCCCTGTTCACTGTCTTTATGCTAAGCTAGGCTAACTGTGTTGGGGAGTAACGGATTACGTTACGTATGCAGAATACAAATTATGAGGAACTATATTCCGTTACTGTTACAATTTAAATAAATGGTATTAAGAATACAGTTACAGTGTTAAAATCTGTGGATTACATGACGATACTTCTCTTTTCACGTGTTTATTCACTATCTAAATTAAGGCAACTTCATGCATTTCCCAGAAGCCTCAATATGAAAACGAAAAAATGAGCCTGATAGACGTAGAGATGGAGCTGGAACCGGCACAACTGAGCCAGGGCAGGACTGCGTTTCTATCTTGGAAATTCAAACAGCATTTCACATTAAAGAAAGAACAGAGAGAACCAAATATACAGTAAATGCAACCTCTGCTTGCCAGCAGCCAACCTCCTTTCATCGTCCAAATGACTCCACCTCCAACCTGAAGCATCTAAAGTAGTAGTCGTCTGCTGTAGGTTACTGGTCACCTTGCTATTTTATAGTTGTATCAGGTACCTGCTTAGTTGACGTGGGACTTTACATTCTCCTATGTGCTGATTTACTCGCCCCAGAGCCGTTGAAAGACTGACTAGCCCCGACATGCTAGCTAACGTTAGCTCAAATTAGCTCGTGGTAGCAAGACTGGGGTTAGATTTTTGTAGTAGGCTATGCAGTTTGGGACTACAAATACAAAAATCTATCTGCTTATTCATGTACACTTTCAGCCAGTTGGAACACAAGAACACACCAGAATAGGCATGATTACTAAGCAGTAATCGATGGCCGCATTCCAACACAATTCAATGTGGAAGTAGGCCTAATCCAAGTATTCAGATTACATTACTCAGATTGAGTAATGGAATGTGTTGCAATTACATTTTTGAGCATGTACTCTGTAATAGAAAACGTTTTGAAAGTATCTTTCCCATCGCTGTAGGCTAACCACGTCTCTCTGGCTCTGTACTCAATGCACAGACAGGAGACTGATATCGATCTTCATCATTCATCATCATGAAAAGAAAGCAAAAAAAGCGTATTCTGAAAAAAACTGAACTTAATGTTAGAGACTTGAGTGTGTGTGTGTGTGTGTGTGTGTGTGTGTGTGTGTGTGTATGTGTGTGTGTGTGTGTGTGTCGGAGTAAACATACACTGTTGTTGAGTCGATCTGATTGGCTCTGGTCACTGAAAAATAAAGAAACGTTAGTTAAACACAGCGGTGGAAGAAGTATTCAGATCCTTTACTGAAGTAAAAGTACTTATATCACACTGTGGAAATACTCTTGTTACAAGTAAAAGTCCTGCATTCAAAACCTTACTTGAGTAAAGTATGTATTATCAGCTAATACACTTAAAGTATTTAAAGTAGGCCTACTCATGTTGCAGTAAAGTCTCTGGGTTAATATTCCTGCTGCATTCATGTGTATGTTGCATGTTGCTGCTGTAGATGTTAAAGGTTGAGCTTATTGTAACTCCTTTATATACTGTTGGATAGTTTAATCTACAGCAATGCATCATATTATATAAGATGATCATATGTTCGTAGCGCTGATGTCCTGTGAGAACCACTTATCTCTAAAAAGTGTAAAACTTTTCACGGTGTCAGAATAACAGCCCTGTTTTCAGCTTTGTGACGATGCATTTTCCAGCTGATCCAAGAAGCTTTTTAAAGGCTTGATTTATCTTAAGAAGTAGGAGAATCATCTCAACACACGAAGGAACATTTCATCCTTCAGTTCATCACAAACATTCAACATCAACACATCTGGAGATACGTGGTTTTCACTGGGCAGGAAGGGGATGAAAAACTGTCATCTGGTAAGTAACTAAAGCTGTCAGATAAATGTAGTGGAGTAAAAAGTACAATATTTACCTCTGAGATGTAGTGGAGTACAAGTAGAAAGTTGCATAAAAGGTAAATACTTGAGTAAAGTACAAGTACCTTGAATTTGTACTGTAGTTAATGTACTTAGTTACATTCCACCACAGGTTAAATATGCAAATTTAAAGGTGGATAAAAATAAATTCTCACTTACCTGTTTTTGATCGCGTCACAGCAAACCTGCTCCCCCCACGCTGACTGTCAAGATATTTATTATAAACACATTAAAATACATTAAATATTCATTTAAACAAACGTTAGAGCAAAACATAAAAGGATTTACCACAGCGTTGACTGAGACTAAAAGTAAAATAAAGATGCTCGTTAGTCTTTGATTGATGTCACAAAGAGACTTTATGAAGATTTGATAGCTAGATATCACACAGTTATGGACAAATGATTGAATTTAAAGAGCTTCTTATACATGTAACATTTGATTTTTTTGTATCCAGTTCTCTCAATACCTCCGTGTAAACTGTGATGGGTGGTTACAACACACAGTTTAGGTAATCATGTCATCATCACCTTCAAATATGTTTGACTAATCTGTAATATCTGCTATATCTGCTATAACAATATATACAAATCTGCTATTACATGACTTGAGAATGTGGAACTAACACTCACAACGTCTGCGGGTCGTATATTTGATGCTCCTCGTGTATGATCTCTGCGAGAAACACAAAGCAGTGAAGTGGAAGCTTGTTTCACAGATACTTTGACCCACACAGTGTCATTCAACATGAATGAAATGAGCTGCCTATGAAGACAGACATGCGTGCGCTGTAAAAAAACAACAACACAGCTGTGAAGTCTTAACAGCTAAAAGTAGAAACTGGAAAATATTACAGATGTTCAGCAGCGAGTGTGTTTCCATCCATCCTTCGGTGTGTTCATTTCACAATTAACCTCAGTGGAAAGGCAGAAAATAAAAAAAAACATTTTGGTGAAAATCAAAGGTTTTTACACTGGGCTCAGGAGGGAAAGTCTGTGTATCGATGACAACAAAATGAGACAATGGAAACAGACGTAACCAGTAAATCGTGTGCAGGCCAGTGGAGAAATGTAAGCTAAGTACATCTACTCAAGTACTCTACTTACGTACAAATTTGAGTAATTTGTACTTCACTTGATTGCTTACTTCTCATGTTACTTCACACTTCTCCTCCACAATATGTCAGAGAGAAATGGGTTTTTTCTTGTTACTCCAGATATGTTTATTTAAAGGGGATCACCTTTTATAATTAAATTAAGAATTCCAACATGTTATTTCAAGCAACTCGCAAAAGTTCAATCAATATTTGTGAACATGAGCATCTCTGTCTCAAAGCCAGAAACCAGACAAGTAAAGTGTCAAACATCGAATATTATATATATATAATATATAATATACTTGATGACATCAAGTAGACCATAAAGTGCGGCTGTGGCTCAGTGGTGGAGTGGTTGCCTGCCACTCAGAAGGTTGGGGGTTTGATCCCTGGCCCTGCAACGCAGTCCCATGTCAAAGTGTCCTTGGGCATGACACTCAAATGTGTGTGAGTGTTATCTGATGAGCAGGCGGCAGCCTTGGCCACAGTGTGTGAATGTGTGTGAATGGTTCCTGTACTATGTAAAAGTGTTGTTGAGACTAAAGCAGTATATAAGAACAGTCCATTTATTAAGTTTGGAGCCGCTCGAGACTGATTTGGTTTTCTTTTTTCATACCCAATAAGCTTTATTCCATGGACCCAACCACAATGTTTACTTACAATAACTTCCGGGGTAGAAAAACTCCTGCATGCCCAACGAGGTGTTCATTGTCAGGAATTAACGGACAGCGGAGGAGGCGTGAAAGCACTGATTGACATTTTTCACCATTTCTGACCTTTTTATAAGTCATCCACTCAGAATCTTGGTCTTTTCTCCGTTGCCCGCTCCGACTACACCACCAAAGGTGATCGTGCCTCCATGTTAGCTCCAACCTTCTCCCTCAGTCTGTCAGGTCCGCTGAATCTCTCGACTGTTTTAAGTGTCTTTTAAAAACACACCTTTATACATTAGCCTTCGTGCGAGGGGCTGCACCCCCTTCGTGCTGTACTTTAGGTGTAATTAGTATTTTGTAAGTTTATTCTTACTTAGTTCTTCATATGTATTTAACATGAGTGTGTGAAGCACTTTGTAACTACTTACAAACAAGTAATTGATTAATTGAGTACATAATCGGCCCATAAATTGACAATAAAATAATCCTTAGTTGCCCTACATGCCACCATTGGTAAAAGACTTTGTGCTACTCTGACGACCCCCTCTGCTTGCCAGCTCTGTTTTCCTGTCTTTAGCATCTGGACCTGAATGCAGCACATCCCTATACTGCTGATAGTACAGCTCAAACTTACTAGAGCCCAGGCTGAACAAAAAGCAGTATGTGTGTGAAAAGTTTTCTCTGCAATATATGCCTGTGGATTGTAGAAACAGTCTACATTTGACTCTGATTTAGCTGTTCTTCCTGCAGCACGCACGCATGTGTCACAGTCACACTGGGAGAGAAATGCACTTACTGGATTTCTTTCTGCATCGTAGGCAGAGAGCACACATCGCACTCAGCGACACCATCGACACAACTGTCAGCACTGCAGCCAGCAGACTGGAGTTTCCTATCATACCTAAAAGACACACAGACAGACAGAAATGAACAGCTATGATGTGACTTCAAAGTGGATTAGCTGTTAAACTGTAGTTTGCAGGTCAACGATCAACCGTTCTTCACTCTGTCGTGGTTAAAGTAGCTGCTGTGCTCTGGTTAACAAAGACAGTGGAGTCCACACAGGATGTGGTTGGCCAAAACAGAACAAAACTGAAACCTTGTTTTGTCATTTGTATCGGAGACTTACATCTGAAGCTCAGTACAGTGGAACGTAACAATGTACTCAAGTACTTAAAGTAGCAAAGTGCCAGTCCTGATTGATTTATTAATTGTATTTGAGTGAAAACAATGGGATTCTGCTGTCAGTTTAGCTTATTCACACATTATTAAATAAAGCAATAAGGTTTGATTAAAGGTAAAACATTGTGGAGAGGAGGAAGCCGAGATACCAACCCTCCAAGTAACAGTTGTTACACTTAGCAGCAGTGAAAATTAGAAAAAAAAGAACATTGATGTAATTATATTCTTAATGGTGACCCTGAATAATCCACAATTTGACGATTCGATCTAAGGAGCCTGAATCAACGGCCAATCTCATGGTCCAATTCAAGAAGAAAATAGAGATTTCTCTGCACTTCTGCACACCACACCAGTCTGGTGCAACCAGGGCAGGACCAAATGGTGTGGGATAAGAAAAGAATCGCCGGTGCAGCACAGAAGTCTTCTTAATTCATAGTTTAAAAATAAAATAAAATAAATAAATAAATGAAGGTGCACAACAGTGACTAACGTTTCAATGTAGAGTTACATCTTCGTCAGAGTCCTGGTCGAAATGTTGCAGTGTGTTATGAAGGTTATGAAGAAAAAAAATAAAAAATCATGTGTATCGTGATTTTTTTTTTAATTGATTCTTTTCCCTAGAATCAACATTTTTTATTTATCTTTTTTTTTTTTTTTTACTAACGGTTCACCTAAAAACATTCTGTTTATACAGTGTTAAAAAAGGGGAAAAAGTAAGAAAAAGATTAAAAAAAACATCAATAAAAAGCATCAACAATAGTGTTGAATAGTTCACTGATAATAATAATAATAATATAGATGTTGATCAGTGATATGGGTAGATTGTCCTAAAGAGATGGTCCTGTGTATTTTGAATGTGTTTATGTGATACACGAGCTTTATCTTTTCAGATATGTGTGCATAGTTTCATTTTTTTGAATATACAACACTGTAAAACCGGATTTGTTCTGGGAAATGTCATGCCTGACAGAGACCTGGTTTGTAATACTGCAAATATATAAATACTGCAATACTTTCATCAGTGGGCCAAAGGCTCAATCACCGTTGTGTTGCCACCTTCAACGATAGATAGTTACCTAACAGACATTTATTTAAATGAAATTACAAGAAATCACAGCTTTGACTTTACATCTGTCAGCTCTGTGGAGTGGGAGGATTCAAAGGTCCGGACCCAGGCAAGCGAGTATTCAGGCTACTTTACTCGAGTATTTCTCTTCTATGTTACTTTGTTCTTGTACTCCACTACATCTCAGAGGTAAATATTGTACTTTTTACTCCACTACACTTATCTGACAGCTTTAGTTACTTCCCAGATGACAGTTTTTCGTCCCCTCCCTACCCAGTGAAAACCACGTATCTCCAGATGTGTTGATGTTGAATGTTTGTGATGAACTGAAGGATGAAATGTTCCTTCGTGTGTTGAGATGATTCTCCTACTTCTTAAGATAAATCAAGCCTTTAAAAAGCTTCTTGGATCAGCTGGAAAATATATCGTCACAAAGTTGAAAACAGGGCTGTTATTCTGACATGAAAAGAAAACGTTGACATACACATGAATGCAGCAGGAATATTAACCCAGAGACTTTACTGCAACATGAGTAGGCCTACTTTAAATACTTTAAATACTTTAAGTGTATTTAGCTGATAATACATACTTTACTCAAGTAAGGTTTTGAATGCAGGACTTTTACTTGTAACAAGAGTATTTCCACAGTGTGATATAAGTACTTTTACTTCAGTAAAGGATCTGAATACTTCTTCCACCGCTGTGTTTAACTAACGTTTCTTTATTTTTCAGTGACCAAAGCCAATCAGATCGACTCAACAACAGTGTATGTTTACTCCACACACACACACACACACACACACACACACACACACACACACACACATGTTTACTCCGACACACACCAGCTACTCTCATTAAGTCTCTAACGTTTCTTTAAAGTTCAAGCTTTTAGGGAAAACATTGTTTTCTTTTCTTTATATGAATATATATAAATATAAATATATATTGATGTTATATCGATATATTGATATTACATCGATATATTGATATTTTATCAATTTTGTGATATGAGACTAGATACTGCCTTAGATTTTGGATATTGTAATATGGCATAAGTGGTGTCTTTTCCTGGTTTTAAAGGTTGCATTACAGCAAAGCATTATGTCCTCTGAACTTACAAGACTGTTGTAGTTGTTCTATTATTAGCCTTTATCCACTTAGCTAGCTAGTCATTACATCCACATTACTGATGATTATTTACCTTTATCCACTTAGTCATTACATCCACATTAGTAAGAAGTAACTGTAACTAATTACTTTATAAAGTAACTTGCCCAACACTGTTTATATCTGCAGGTATGTTTGATGAACTGGTCCAGAGTTAAATAGATAAGGTCAACCCTCCAGACTATCTGGGACCTAAGCGCTGTGTTTCTTAAGTGAAACAGCTGTTGACCCAAAAACAGCGTCTCACCCACCATGTTTCTTCTCAACCAATATATATATATATATATATATATATATATATATATATATATGTATATACATATATATATATATATATATATATATATATATATATATATATATATATATATATATATATATATATATGTATATACATATATATATATATATATATATATATATGTATATATGTATATACATATATATATATATATATATATATATATATATATATATATATATATATGTATATATATATATATATATATATATATGTATATATATCTCTCTCTGATCGGCTTTCTGAAGCCACTGATGTAATAACATGACACAGTTCAATAAGAAGTGTTGAAGTGAAAACAAATCTCCACATATTTTAATTACTAAATTATTTACAGTGACTACACACACTCACACACACACATACACACACACACATACACACACACACACACACACACACACACACACACACACACACACACACACACACACACACACACGCATGTCTGTCTTCATAAGCAGCTCATATCATTCATGTTGAATGACACTGTGTGGGTCAAAGTATCTGTGAAACAAGCTTCCACTTCACTGCTTTGTGTTTCTCGCAGAGATCATACACGAGGAGCATCAAATATACGACCCGCAGACGTTGTGAGTGTTAGTTCCACATTCTCAAGTCATGTAACAGTAGATTTTTATATATTGTTATAGCAGATATAGCAGATATTACAGATTAGTCAAACATATTTGGAGGTGATGATGACATGATTACCTAAACTGTGTGTTGTAACCACCCATCACAGTTTACACGGAGGTATTGAGAGAACTGGATACAAAAAAATCAAATGTTACATGTATAAGAAGCTCTTTAAATTCAATCATTTGTCCATAACTGTGTGATATCTAGCTATCAAATCTTCATAAAGTCTCTTTGTGACATCAATCAAAGACTAACGAGCATCTTTATTTTACTTTTAGTCTCAGTCAACGCTGTGGTAAATCCTTTTATGTTTTGCTCTAACGTTTGTTTAAATGAATATTTAATGTATTTTAATGTGTTTATAATAAATATCTTGACAGTCAGCGTGGGGGGAGCAGGTTTGCTGTGACGCGATCAAAAATAGGTAAGTGAGAATTTATTTTTATCCACTTTTAAATTTGCATATTTAACCTGTGGTGGAATGTAACTAAGTACATTAACTTAACAAATTCAAGGTACTTGTACTTTACTCAAGTATTGAGTACCCTTTTATACCCTTTTATGCAACTTAATACTTGTACTTTACTTGATCATTTCATCTGCTCCACTAGATCTCCGAGATGAATAAAATAAGATATATTAAACTTGAGGGAAATTGCATTGCAGCAGTTGCGATACAAAGAGTGTAAACATAAAAAATCTGAAAAATATCAACAAGTAACATGTTTAGGTGAAGTATGATTCCTACTTCAGGTCAAACACAAACAAACAAGATCATTCAGACATCAACTGGAGCGAATATGAAGCTTAACTTACCCAAAAGAATTTCTAATCTGATGATTTTGATGTGTTTTACCTTCAGTGGTCCGGCTGCCGTCATTCTTTACACAGCAGCAGCAGCATTAACACACGCTGAGTTTCCTCTTTCAACACCTCGCCACATCCGTCCCTCTGAAGGCCGAGGACCCCCAGGGCTGCATGTCTTCTCTGTGGTGGCAGCGTGGGCACTCTGGTTCTGCTGCACCTTGCCTCCTGTTTGGTGTTTTCAATTCATTTCATTTAAGCTGATTAGTGATGGGTTAGCACAGTACAAAATACCGATATGGCAATATATTACACAGCCCGACCAATAAAGGATTTTTAAGGCCAAAAATCTGATATGCCGATATATCGGCTGATATATAAATATATTTTTTAAATCCAGAAACGTGCTACAAAACAAACAGATTTCCCTATCATTAGTTATTTGTAGTTATTTGTGGGTTCTCACTAAAATATTATGATAATAATAAACAGAACCGAGGGACATCAAAATATATATTAAAGTTCTGATAAATAAAATGTATAAAACTGCAAACTTAAGATATAAAACTTAAAGTCCTTCGAACACTGTGGTGGACAGACTGTTCGACGCCAACGCTCACAACATGGTCGACAGTCCGTTTTTATTTATTAAATATTCATTTATCAGAATAATTTATTTGTTAATAGAAACGATTCTGATAAATGAATATTTTTTTTTTAAAATGCCGATAGATCGGGAAATGCCTAATATATAATATTGGCCCACCGATATATCGGTCGGCCTTTGTGCGGTACGTGAATCCTGCCAAATATTAATATTTCTTATTAATAAAATTAAGCACTCAATAGATTGATGTATTTTGAGGAGCTATTAATTATGTATAACATCCCACAGAACTTTTATTTTATTTTATTTATAAGCATTGGATATACCTCCCTATTCAATGTTAGAGGAAAATATTCTGAAGAACTGTACATGAAAGGAATAATACCGTATATATCTATGTAATACCTGGATTTTATGAGCTATATCTAGGCCCCCTGAGTCCTCTGAAGCTAAATTTCAAGTCTGGAAAGAGCTGGATTTACAGGAAGACATCTCGGTTGAGGAGTGGCATGATGATAATTCAAAGAAGGCCCAATCACAAATACCCCCTTAGGTGTAGTTTAATCTAAAATAATATAGATTTAATGATCGAAATCTAAGTAAGCTTTAAAATGAGTAGCATGAAATGGAAAGTAAAGTACAAGTACCTCTTACTATAGTACTTGAGTACAATAATGCAGGCCTGCTCACCACTGTCTGCAGGATATTAAGAATTTTAATAAATACATTTATTTAGTTTTATCCAGAGGGTTCTGGTTTTATCTAATTGTATATTTTATTTTAAGTATTCATTTGTTATCATATTGTCACGTATTTATATGTTGTATTACTTTATTTAATGGTTTTATTTAAAGTTTCGTCCGTTTTATTTGATCTATTTACTTTACTTTAGAGTATTTTATTCATTTGTAGCCAAGAACTCTCCTCTGGACGTGATGACGTGATGACGTGATGACACGTCACAGCACGTAGGCGTGAGGACCGTACGGGGCCCAGTCTGGACGACTAACCCAAAACACTTTGGATTAAATTGTAGTTTTTTAAATCTTTCATTATTGAAGGATTTTCACTACTTCCGCTTTCATTCTGAAGGCGGGGGGTGTGTTCCTGCAGCTGCTTGCGCCCCACCCTCTGTTGTTGTTGTTGTTGTTGTTTTTAAATAATTATTACCAACAGTCGCGCGTTGTGGCTCGTGCTGCTATCACCCCCTGTGATTTGGGTGCCGCCGCCCGACAGTTGGCTCGCAGCGCGTATGCAGCAGAATGGCTCGAGCGGTTCCAACGGTTCTGGCGACTGCGGCGGCGGGAGGGACCGCCAGGCTCTGTCCTTCAGCCCGCTGCCCGCCGCCACTACACGGGTGAGGCGGTTCATTCAGGAGAGACGGACGCTGCCTCTACCCAGAGTGATGGTGGTATTCTCGGCCGCGGGTGACACCGAGAAACCGGGCGATGCCATGTCCAGCTCGGACTCCGCTGCGGAGGACGAGTTCCGAAAGCCGGCCTCCCCAGCGCCGAGCTTCGCCCTCAGCAAGCCGCTCCGCTCCTCGCTCAACACACCGGAGCTGGAGGTAGGCTAGGCCGCTTTGTCTGACAGTTTCACCGGTGGGAAATCACGTTGAATCAGCACTAAAACAAGCTTACCACACTCACATGATATTTAGCTTAAAACATTACAGGAATTATTACTTAGTTACCCGTGGCGGAAGAAGTACTCAGACATAGTACTTACTCTAAGTAAAAGTAATAACATTAGGCTATTACCAGAAATAAAGCCCTGCATTCAAAATCTTACTTTCATAAAATTACAAAGGTAGCCTATATTAGCATCAAATACCTAAAGTACAAACAGTACACTTATGCAGAGTTGCCCATTTCAGAATAATAAGATAATATATGTATATGTATATATATATATATTGATGCATTAATATGTACATAGCTTTATGTTGCAGTTGTTTTACTACTGCTGGGTAGCAAGGGATCAAAAAAGTCTTATCTTAATAATATCACAATTTATTTGTCAAGTTACATTTTGTATTATTAATCAGAATCTCAAGTAACTAAACTTATCAAATAAATGCAGTGGAGTAAAAAGAACAATATTAGCCTCTGAGATGTATTGAAGTAGTAGGTAAGCATAAAGTCTGATGAATGGCAGTCAGTTGTGTCACATGACTTGAGTTATTGAGCAAGCACGGGATGTACACATCATGTCTGCATCATAGTAATCCTCTTATTTCAGAGGTCTAACAGTGAAGTCAAAGACAGGGTGTTTACAGTTTTTTAAATAATACAATAATTTGTTATTGGTCAGATATATTAAATTGTCCATTTTGGGCGCCAATAAACATCAGGATTCACAGACAGAAGTACAAAAATAAATACAGTATAACACATTAGTGCAATAGGTCAAATTACAAAACCATAAAATATACACAAAAGAGAAATGTTGTTGGAGATCCAACTGAAAATCAGTACAAAGGTTGTTCTACTTATAACCTAATGGGTCCACTGTGTGCATGCATCTAACTCTTATATATAATATCCTATATATCTTATATATAACATATTCAGTAATTAAGTACACTATGGTAGGTTTTTGTTTGTAGTAAAATGGTAAAATATACCCCTTTTTGTTTCACATCTTTTGACTATCAAAGTAAGTATTATAAATAGATTTCAATGACACTTTTATGCCTTCTTGTTGTACTTTCAAGCTGTAAATCTGTGGTGAAATACGCAGACGTAGCCATGTTATAGCTGAAATATCTCAATTTTTTATCTGTTCAACACTTACGTAATTATGGTGTGTAACAAACATTACAGTCTTGCTTTTATTTCTATGTTTCTAGTTTCCGGAGGTCATCTCTCTGAACGTTGGGGGCACATACTTTACCACTCGCCTGTCCACGCTGCGACGATACGAGGACACCATGTTAGCCGCCATGTTCAGCGGGCGTCACTGCATCCCACGTGATTCTGAGGGGCGCTACTTCATCGATCGGGATGGAACATATTTTGGGTGAGTTGCACTGTGTGTGACCTTTATTTTAGACCAGGGAGCTGAAATATTAACAGTAGATTATGATATTGATACAATGGATTCAATGGTTAATCTAGGGTTAGCGCTGTGGGAATATCAGCTGAACATACATCACAATCTACCCACTGAGCAGACTGCAGAGGGCCCAAAGAAACACAACAACTCAATATTTAGAGCCACATTGCACCGTTGGGCTTCAGTAATGATTGAGGGTCACTTATGCTTTTCTGGACTGGAAAACTAATTCAACGTCCACATTATAACAGTATTCTCCCATCGTGCAACACTATGGGGATATCCACTAAATGAAAGTTTGAATTATTTAATTCTTTTTTGGGGCCAAAGTACAAAACCATTTCTGCTAAACTCTACTAAACTATTTTGGTATCTGAACTATTCTGTGTTTTTATGTTTAAATAGTTATTATTGAAGGAAAAGAATAATATAACAGCTGATAACAAATGTTTGAATGACATAATAATGTAATTATTATTACACTAGTTTAATATGGTTGTAAGTAATTTGTCTGCAGAGAGGTTGCAGTAATATCTTCTCATGAGTAGGGCAGAAACACCTGCTAGAGGAAGGTTATGTGCGAGACTAAGAAGTGTGTAAATGGCAACCGAGAGATAGCGGGGGATACAAAAAGTTCACACTCTGCAATCTGAAAGGTGTTTTAAAGCCGCTGATGGCAGCTCGTATATATTCTGACAGGTATTCATGAGCCTCCCTGGCTCCTCTCAGTGCTGTACTCTGATTTACATTTCTATTTCCGTCCTTGTTTGCATGCATATATGCCTTTACCGATTAAAAACTGGCGAATGTGAGTCTGTCTGTTGCTTATTTAAAATCTCCATCTCAGCTTCTGATATCAACAGAACTTTACTGAGATGTTGTTTTTTTTGTTCACCACTGAGCAGACAAAACAAATTATACTCAACGGAAAGTAGTTTTTTTTTTGTTAATGATGATGAGGTTTCATATGTACTGTATGTAAATATGTATATTATGTTTAGCAGGTAAAATGTTTACAGTACCATGTTTACCATATTGGGTTAGCGCGTTAGCAGGTTAACAGTAGCAGTTAACACAAAGAACAGCTGAGGCTGATGGGAATAAGAAAAGATAACTTTTTTTTATCTTAAGACTTGATTTATCCCGAGAGAAAGGAAGAAGGAAGGACTGCAAAATCAAAATGATATACATTAAAGGTCAATCAAAAATGTGCAAATAGTAACAGATAGCAGCATATCGTACAAAAGCAGTTCAGACTGCTTTATGTGAACAAAATAAAACAGAAAAAGTGCAAATAAACAGACATTCATGCATACATACATATTAAAATACACATACATACACACATACAAACAAGTATAGTGAAGAACTAAGATGTGCTCATTTATGGAAAAGCTTGATTGAAAAGGAAGGTCTTTCATTCGGTTTTAAAGAGAACACAATGTTGGAGCAAGTCTAAGATTAGCAGGCAAACTGTTCCTTTCTTTAGCTGCATCAATAATGAACGCCATCTCGCCAGACTTTAAAAGTGCTCCAGGCACATGGAGGAAATTTCCATCTTGTGACCGTAGAAACCTGCAGGGGTTATAAACTGACAGCATGTCTGAGATGTACTGTGGAGACAGACCAGAAGGTGCTGGTACGGTGTAATTCAAAATATTAAAAAATGCCAAACAGTTAACGGTGAGGATCATGAAAATAAACAGGTTGGTGGTAAGATGCAAATCCAAACAGAACTGTAAGGAATGCAATTTTTAAAGTGTTTGGCCATAAAATGTAGTTCTAAATAAACTATTTTGACGATGAAACGCCAAATCTCAAAAGTAATTTAGAATTTAACCTGACGGGAACGTGAATGTCTGAACCAAATTTCATAGCGCCATCTAGAAGTGTCATTATTCCGATTTTAAATCGAAAATCGATCTAAATGAGCTTTGAAGAAAAAAGTCAGTAGACGTCATGGTCATGAGATATTAACAGTAAGTTAAGTGGGCACGTAGCATTGCTAAAAAGCTAAAATTATGAATGTGATCACAGGCTTTAGTCAAGATGTTTGACTTATGTAAGAGTGGGTTGGGGTAAGGTCAGTTCTGTACCAATGTGTCTGTGTGAGGGTGTGTGTATTGAAGATTGAAAAATAAGGAACTAGCAGAATGAGACAAGGAAAGATGTAACTATATAAATTAATAAAAACCCAGACACTCATTTGGGACGTTAAAACACGGTGCTTTTAGCCAACTGTGTTTTTGTGGCCATTGTCTTTGCTGAAAATAAATCCTCTTCCAGGTTGCTGTTGTACGCTGCAGCAACTCTATTTTCCCACAAGGGAGTTCTGCTGCAGAGAAGCAGAAGCAGAACATGAACTTAATTGGCCAAATTTGTGGATACGTACAAAGATTTTGAGTCCAGCTGTCAGTAGCTCTCAATATACTCTTCAGTTGTGGAAGAAGTAAGTAAAAAAAAAATTCAAAAGTATTACCAGCTAAATGTAGAAAATGAAGAAACAGGAAAATATTCACATTTAAGAAACTGGAATCAGAGCTTTTACATTACTTTAATAAACTCCAATCGATTCATTGATGATCAAAATAGTAGTTGATTAATTTAATAGTTGACAACAAATCTAATAATCGAGTACTTGAGTAATTGTACTTAGTTAAATTCAACCCCTGGTGCAGAGAACAAATGTACAGGAATATTTAAAGAAAGATATACCGCTAAATAAAGATAAAGAGACATTAAATGTAAAGCTAGTCTGCGTTTACGGGAAGGAAAGTATGGAAATAGATCTGAAACAACAGAAAATTAGGAATACTAGTACATCGCCCGTGTGTGCGCCCGCGGAGAGAAAGAGACAGAAGGGAGGAAAGATAAAGTGGAAGGCAATGCAAATAAAGAGAGTTTTTGTTGTTTTTAGTGTCTTTTTGGTCAATGCTATTGCATGTCGATATTGTCACAGTCATGACGGTGGACCTGTCTCGTCTCATCATTATTATCGTTAACGAATTTAACACTTTGTGTGCTTTTCCTAATAGGCTTGCCGGTTAACGTGTAAGTACGGATTTTATTCGTGGGGGTATTTTGCCAATGTGTGCTTTTTTTTAACCAATATTTAACCATATCGTTTGCGTTTCTAATCCAAACAACGTCAAACTTGACTTGGCACTGCTGTGCCTGCAGCAAGACACCTGTCACGGTTGAAATCCATCAGAATAACGATATGCCGATGACAGACAGACAGACGGACAGACAGACGTTCCTGTAATTTATAGATAGTTGATTGTGGAGTTGTTCTAGTGATACCTGTTTCCATTTAAAGGGACATCCTGAACTTCCTCCGAGAAGGTGAGCTTCCTCACAGGGACCGGGTGCGAGCGGTGCACAGAGAGGCTCAGTACTATGCGCTCGGCCCGCTGCTGGACAGCCTGGAGGACACTCAGCCGCTCACAGGCGAGAAAGTTCGGCAAGCTTTCCTCGATCTGATGCCCTACTACAGAGGTACCTGGACTCTGTCTCCCTCACGCTGAAGCATGAGAATGGATGTTAATGTTTGCTATGGAAAGTAAAAGTTTTAAAGCGCTCATATTATGCACATTTTCAGGTTATAATTGCATTTAGAGGTTAAATCAGAATAGGTTTACATGGTTTAATTTTCAAAAAACACCGTATTTTTGTTGCACTGCATGTTGCTGCAGCTCCTCTTTTCACCCTGTGTGTTGAGCTTTCTGTTTTAGCTACAGAGTGAGGCATCTCACTTCTGTTCCATCTTTGTTGGGAGTCACACATTCGCAGTACCACGGTAAGGACTACAGCATAATATGAGCACTTTAAATAAGGCTGCCTGATTATAAAAAAAATTCACTATGGGTAAATATTAGTCACACTGAATCAAAAAATATGTGTATCATGTCTGCGTGTTGAGATTTGACTGAGTTATGACTTTGAGAAGGAGTGTGACTTTGATGCAAATTGCTGCATCGAGCACTGATTGACAAAATGCAAACTTTGCTGAGCAGCTGATAAACATGAATAAATCAGGCTGTTCTCATGACCCAAGCATGAAATCACGGGGCTTTCAAGTGGGGGAGCGGAGTTTGTGTCCTGGAAGAATTTAAGGGGAAACCACAAGACTCTCACCCAGGAAATGGGTGTTTGTGTCCTGTGAGTACTACTTAGGGGGAGCGGTGTTTTAACCCAAAACACAATCTTTCTTTTAATCTTAACTAGTCGTTTTGGTGCCTTAACATAACGTCGTCACCGCAGGACAGTCACCTTTCGTCTCGGCTATATTTAACTGTAAGGACAGCTAAACATAACTGTCATTTGACCGGCCAGCGATTGCCGTAATTTTGTAGGATGTCATACGAACCCATCGTATGGGATGACATTAATAAATGAAACTGTTTCTGTTTCAGACAATCTGGAGCGTATTGTGGAGATTGCCAAACTGAGGGCGATTCAGAAGAAGGCCCGGTTTGCCAAATTGAAGATCTGCGTCTACAAAGAGGAGATGCCCATCACGCCGTACGAGCGTCCTCTTTTTAACTCTCTGCGTTTTGAGCGCTCGGACAGCGAGGCCAAGCTCTTCGAGCATCACTGCGAGGTGGACGTTTCTTTCGGACCCTGGGAGGCGGTGGCGGACGTTTACGACCTGCTGCACTGCATCGTCAGCGACCTGGCCGAGCTCGGCATCACCGCCGAGCAGCAGTGCATCGGCGTCTGCGACAAGCACCTTATCAACCACTACTACTGCAAGAGGCCCATCTACGAGTTCAAGATCACATGGTGGTGATGCCGGAGGAAGACAGTCGAGGCTGATGGGACCCAGGAGCAAAAAAAGATGGACGATCCATTTTTACTATGACTCGGCCGATATTGGTTTTTTTATTGAAGGCGCCAATATTTTGTGCTGACATCTTAAAATGTGACCTTTAAATCACAATTCAACATGTAAGTATTCTGTTTCCCCAAAATATATATATATTTTTTTTCGTATCAAAGACATTACATTCAGTTGCCAGTTTATTAGGTACACTCAGCTAAAATGAATGCAGTCTAATACAACAGTCCTGTATTGAATTAGAGCTGCAAATATAAATTGATTAGTTGTCAACTATTCAATTAATCAGCAATGATTTTGACAATCGGTTTGAGTCTGTTTTTTTAAAACCAGTTTCTTAAATGTGAATATTTTACTCTTTGACACTTAACTGAATATCTTTAAGTTGTGGACCAAAAAATACATTTGAGGACGTCATATTGGGCTTTGGGAAACACTGAATCCATGTTTCACCATTTTCTGACATTTTATTGACAACTAATCGATTAATCGAGAAAACAACAGACAGATTAATCGACTATGTAAATAATCCTTGGTTGCAACCCTACAATAAATCTTAAATCCAAAACAGTTTAACAAAAAAAATGAACATACTAACCTTCATGAAGGAGGATTTATTCCCGGACTGTTGGGTTAGTGACATTAGCTTTAGCTAAGTGAGCCAAATAAACTGGTAAATGAGTGTAAATACCAAAGCACTACTACTTTAAAGAGTAAAAATCCAGTTTTTGATGACCTCCAGTGGTTAAACTTCTCACCTTGATGCAGTGATGCACAGGTGTACTTCAGGACCTCGTGACATCACTGTCGGGTGTGGTTACAAAGCCGACTTCAGACCACACCCAACAGTTACGAAACAGGTAAAACAGGCTTTACCCTGAATTCCACCAACTGCAGATCAGCTGCAGATCCGCTTCGGAACGGCGGAGGAGTCAATAGGTTTCCATTGAAGTCAATGTGTGGATTTCCATTGACTGCAGAACGGCTGCGTCCCGAGTCCGTCTCAGCTCCGCGATCCTCCACCCTCCAGAGCAGATACACAGAGCTTCTATTTTTTTTGGATGCCGGAGAACTCTGCAGCAATTTAGCACACGGCAGATAGTGCGGGACAGGATGTTGAGCACAGAAACAAAATAAAACATCAGGTTGATTTTCAAAATAAAATACACCATGCTCACGGCAGATCATATTTCCCTGCACCACACCTTGACAATGTCATAATGGGTGGAGACAGGCCTGAAGTCAACAGGTCAGAGGTTTTGTGGTTCTGTTTATAGAAACTAGATCCTGTTATAACGCGCGATCATACGTGAATTCGTGACTTCAGCTGTCAGTCATGGCCCCAGTCGTTCCGCAACAAATCCGGACCCGGTGGTTATTGAGCAGCAGAGCCGATCCGCAGTTGGTGGAAATCAGGGGTAAGACTTTGTACCAGAGAGGAAAAACACTGCTGTTCAGTCTGCCGGTAAGTTACTCAAAAAAGGTCTAACCTTGAAGGAATAGTTCACCCAAAAACAATTTGAATTAAATATAGCACTAACCTCTCTAGACTCTCTGTGGATCCATGAAAAGTTTTCTATCGGATGCCTTTAAAGAGAGCGGAGTGCCCCGAAAATGAAAGCATATCAGTGAAATGAAAAACGGCAAACAAGGTTATAAAACTGCTAAAAACATTTCTGAAAATTCCTATGCAGCATTATCCAAGTGTCTTGTATCATCTCATGGAAATCTCAACAAAGCATTTTCTCATTATCTTCCCTAGAAACACTTTGGATAGTGCTGCAAAGCAATTCTCACAACGTTTTTCTGATGTTTTATAACCTTTTTTGGTGTCTTTCGTTCAAAGTCTGTTTGCACTAGGGATGCACCAAATCCAGATTGTTGGGGTTCGGCCGAATACGGACTCCACTGATTAAGATTCTGCCGAAACCGAAGACCCGAATCCTCCTCCCATCCTCAGTCCATTAACACAGTAAACACATTAATGAAGTAAACAACGTCCACAGCCTCTGAAATAGTTCAATGTAACAACTTAATGTTGAATTCACATCGTAGGAGAGCACATCGCTATCGCCAGATGAGTGTCGACTTTGTTTGGCAAATTTTCGCTAACCAGTATATGATGAAGGCATGTTTGGGTGAAATTAGAAAGCTAACATTAGCTAACGAGCAGCAGCCGGCCGTTTGATTGCTCTATTCCCACTGTAGGGAGACATTTACCTTCGAGAGCAGCTGACAGCCCGGGAGAGGCGCTGTCTGGTTAACACACGTGTTTAGCTGGGACTGTCCTTCCTTTGCCTGAAGTGGCTACATTTTGGCTGCTGTCTGTAGATTCCTTCATGCACAACTTGTATTCTTTCAGATGTTTCATACACAAATGTTCTAACAGCGGTGATGCTGTGTATTCTCTAGGGTCCTTGACAAGGCATTGCAAATTGAACATTTAGCTCGACTTGAATCGCCTTCTTTTGACTGAAAGTACTGTCAAACAACACTTTTTCTGCTCACAATTTCCATTTTCACTTTCTCAGAGCCTACGGCACTGAACAGTCCACCTACATAAACACCTTCCTGTAATCAACGGCAGTGTCATTACGTCGACCAAGCGTAGGGTTCGGTGGAAAAAAATTCTAATGTTCGGCAGAAACTGAACCACGTCAAAAAGCCCAATATTTGGCTGAACCCGAATCCTGGATTCGGTGCATCACTAGTTTGCACTGATACTTTTCCTTTTGTTTGGGCGCTCCGCTCTCCTTAACGCCATTCCACGTAAAATGTTTCCTGGGACCATTAAGACCCGAGGGAGGTGAGTTATATATACAATTTATGTTGCTTCTGGATAGACTATTCCTTTAAGTTACTAATTAAAGGTCTATTCTTAAATTATGATGTTTCGGGTGCGTTTCAGACGGGTTTTGTTGGAGTCCAGTGCAGTCACAGTAGTTACATGCAAGTTAACAAAAAAACACAAATGATATGCCTCAAGCAGCTGTGTGTGCAAAACCGAGTGATAGACCAGCCAATATGGAGCTTCTGTTCATTGCTGTGTTGATTAAAACTGAAGTGTGTCTTTTTAGGGCCTTTAAATATAACGTGACTGAAACACGTTGGTGTTGCAGCTTGTTGCATGTCTGACAGAACACATTATCTTCCATTTTAATCAATATTTTTGCCAAACGGCAGCCACTGTGGCCATGAATAACAAAAAAAATCAATAATGATAACCCTTGTTATACAGTAGTAGCTATCTAATGGTCATTTCAGACCAAGTGTGGCTTTAGCTGCCAAACTCCTGAGTGTATTGAATTAAACAATGGTGCATTTTCAGATTATGCACACAACTTTAAATTTGTAAGAGAAAGAAAGAGGCTTTTTCCTCTTTCCTGCTTTAAGGCGCATAACGTGGACCCAAAGCCTTGGTGTCAAATCAATTTTTTCTATTTCCAACTTGCAGGTATAACTACAGATACTGTCAGAGTTCTGTGTGGCTAAATGCATCCAGAGTAGACACACCATAGACTGTAAAAAAAAGATGGATGACATGTCTCCACTTCCTCCCACTGTACAAAAGGGAAGCAGATACAGGCGCCGCCATCTTGTAATGTTGGAGCCAAGGTATCAAAGTCCCGCCCATACACTTGCCCGACCAATCACAAGTCAATCCCAGCTGTCAATCAGGATCTTTCACCCTGTTTTTAAAGCATCAAAAAAACAGTTAAAGCCAAACTCATCAGAGAAATAAACACTTTAACAAACATCAGCGTGATCACGACTGCCTACAATGACAGAAACATCTTTGGGAAAATAATATTTGAGGCGTATACGAGACTGGAGGTGATCCAGATGTGATACAGGAGGGGATCCAGATGTTTATGGCTTCACTTACACAGTCTATGCATCAACCCCTGAGACACGCTGACGAAGGATTAAAGCTGCAAAAATGTGCTAATCAAATTCTGAGATCAGACAGTGACATGACCGCATATCTAATTTAAAAGCTAATTCTGTCCTAAATGTATTATTATTTTTTTAATAATTTACTGCATTAACTTTTTCACGGCTTTGCCCCAAGCTGAATTGATTTGGGTTCATAACCGTCTCACCAGATCAAAGGAATGACCTCGTAGTAAATATGGAATATATTGTAAGTAGGTAAAGTCTGAAGTCAAATCTGTATTTTTTAGGACTAAGTTTTGTTTCAGGTTGCAGATTAACGGTGAGCCTGTTCCTTTTTTGGATAAACAGAGTATATTTTAATTATGCAACCTCCCGAGGAGAGTGTTTTTAAGGATGTGTGGTATCCATTTTTTCCAGTTTTCACGTTTTACTTGGTTACTGTTAAAGTTGCCCGGGATTGATGGTAGGTTAAGTTGTTGCACACTACTGCAGATTTGCAGATGAAGTACAGTTGTTTACACATTTGTTCATTGTTTCTTAGTCAGAAAATGCATAATATTTATTATAGTCACTGTCACAAAGAGAATTAATAATTATTGTTATTGAATGTCAACTTTCATTCCACCTTTTACAACATTATGAAATTCACCGCTGCAGTCTTGAAAGTTAAAGTTAAATGGTATTTCTTCTGTTCCTTTGTAATTGTAACCAATATATTATTATTATTTTTTTTACCTCAAGTGAAAGTATCAGATAAACAACGGTAGAAAGCAACAGCGTCAGGATCAGTTCATTTATAACATGCTTATTTTGTTGTTTTATACTTTGAACAGATAATGCAGAAGAGATGCAACACTACTAATCTCTGTTTACACTGTTATGTTCGCAATGTTTTATATTGTTATTTATCTGTTTCTGTTTGCTTCTAGGAAGCTTTAGTTCTATAGTATTATTTGGGTTAAGTTTGTGAAAAAGGAATGTCATTTTTATTATTTATGGTAAAAGTAAAAAATAACTGTTCACATGCTTTCACAATGTGTCCCTCTGTTATTTATAAAAATACTCTGGAACGCCCATAGACTGTATACTACTAATGGACAGCGCATGTGTAACGTGAGCCATTGGTGACGTTACACATGCCGAGTTTGCCGTTACGGGTGCAGCCATCCTGGGTGCGGATGTGACGATTTTAGACGAGAGGGCGGAGTGAGGGAGGAAAGAAGAATTATCACTTGGGGTGGGACTAAATATCCATCCATCCATTCATCCATCCATACATCTTCATCTGCTTATCCGGTATCGGGTTGCAGGGGCAGCAGGTCCAGCAGGGGACCCCAAACCTCCCTTTCCCGAGCCACATCAACCAGCTCTGACAGGGGGATCCCGAGGCGTTCCCAGGCCAGGTTGGAGATATAATCTCTCCACCTAGTCCTGGGTCTTCCCCGGGGCCGCAATATATATCGTCTTTCTTTGTGTGACACGAGAATCGATACACTGACGCCAAATATAGATATTTTAAATAATTAAATAAGGCGCTCTAAATAGATTTCCCTTCTCCCAGCGCTACTACTTCAATGCTCCTCAAGGTGGCGCTCAGCACATGAATGATGGAAACTTAAACATAAGTTAACGAGCCGAAGAGGTTTTCAACGGGGTGGCGGACAACAGTTTGAGAAAAATAACAGATGCCCCAAATATGTTTAAGTCCAAAGTCTGGACCCATAGTTGCTCCATAGTTCTGTAATTTTAATTAAATGACTGAAACACTGTTGCACACTTGTGCTGTTTTGCAGTTTGGACTTGCAGTGAATAAAGAGATAAACCTGCACTCAACCTGTTTAGGGGCATCTTGTATTCATAGTTAGACCGTTATCGTGTTGTTGTATAGGCTTGTCTTGCAATATATTGATTATGGCAGAATTGCTGTATCGTGATATTATCGGTATCGTGAGATGTGTAACGTATCGTGAGATGTGTAACGTATCGTGAGTTACCCTGTGATTCCCAACCAGAGATGTAAGTGGGTGGTGTTGGTTTTTACCAGTGAAAAAGCTGTGTCAAATGTAGTGGAGTAATAAATATTTTCCCCTGGTGGAGTAAAAGAAGCCTACTGTATGAAGTAGCAGAAATTGTAAATACTCAAAGTGGGCTTCATGTATTAGTAGCCTAATGCATGATCTTTAACATGAAGTAGCCTATAAGTAGGCTGTGTTGCATTCAATCTTAGCACCACTCATTTCTCCGCCTCTCTCTCTCTCTCTCTCTCTCTCTCTCTCTCTCTCGTCTCTCTCTTTCTCTGTGGGTGGAGGCTGACAGCCGATTCCTTTTCTGTGTTGAGGATGGAGGAAAGAGGGAATTAGAGGCTATTTTTCAGTCGGTTTTCGCAGAGAGAGCGACTTGATCATCCCAACCCAAAGAACGCAGCAGGGATATTTTCTTTTCATGGGACCAAAACGGCTTTAAGAATGACTCGGGGAGTGAATCTGCTGCACAAGGTATGAATGCACCTTTCCTTCCTTGTCCTGGTAGCTTGTTAAATGTAATCATCTGTTATATAGGGGGAGGGAGACAGGGGGAGGCTGGAGTTACATAACAGTGAATGCCGAATCAGAGATTAATTAAGAATGATTAAGAAAACGCATGTAGATATGAATATTAATTATAGGTGGCTGGGTTTTTTTTTTCTTCTTCTTCTTCTTCTTCCTGTTGACACGGCGGAGGGAAAAGCAGCCGGTTAGATTGAGGAAGGAAAAAGCTGGAAGAGAGAAAATGTTCCGGGCTGTGGGAGCCTGCAGGCCCGCGGCCTCACATCCCCGCAGGGGGACCCCACAAACGAGCCATAATGCTCACTGGCAATACAAAAAAAAAAAAAAAATAGATATTATTATTATTATTATCTGGATCACCTCCGTCTCCATGACAACAGGAAATCTCCCGCCTGTTAGTTTGCTCCCACATTATTTATCCGAGCTTTGCTCTAAAATAATAAGAAAAAGTTAGTATCATATGCAGGAAAATCCCAAAACGCAGGTGGCTTTCTGTCGACAGGCCAATAAAGTCCAGTCACTGTGTGCGGCCTATATAGCAGATACAAGATTAAAACAACGTTTTTCTTTGAAAATGTGTCATTCAAGCCCATGTAGCTATAAAAATCATACATTAAGATCTTCTTTACCACATAGAATTAAATGCACTTTAAAAAAAAAAAAAACACTAATTTTTCTTACTTTACCTTTTCATGTGCTTGATTCCCATGCCCCCAGTCCACTTCTACAGGAATATAAGCCATAAAACAATAAAATGCTCAAAGTATTCTTAAATTATTTTACAGGCCATTTTAAACGCTCTACTAAATATGTATTAGGAATAACTATAGTTATGTTTTGGCATTTTCATCATTTACTGTCCACCGTGTCCGTAAAGTAATTTTCCTCCCTGATAGTTTGTAGTTTCTCGCCTTACCAAACAAAAAAAAGCTACAGTTCCATTGAGATCATTTTCAGGAAGTGACATCATTTGTTTGGGAGGTTACTCAAAGGAGCAAAGTGGGTGCAAAGCAGCATAGACTTTCACTTATGTCTTTTGGGTTTAACATGTAACATCATGTGATTTCCGTGTTTTTTGTATTCTAAAGTAGATTGAGGTGCTACATAAATACTATGAAAGTATCCAAATCTTAGTCAGGAAGTACATTTCCAGCATAATTAAGAGAACCTTCCACTTACTGTATGTTGCCGCTCTCAAACTCTGTTCACTTGAAGGCATTTCCTCACTAACTGGGACGTTTTGGGACCGATTGGTGGGATTATTGTGGATTAAGTGGTGATACACAGCTTTAACTAGCTAATTTAAATAGCTCACGTTACTGTATTGTGCGAACAGTTAGCTTCATTTAATATCGGATGTGGCGTTTTCTTTTGCGGGGTTCAAATGTTCCAGGATAGTATGTGTGGTGTAGCCAGAGCTTACTCTACAGGGCTGTGGACATAGGTCTGGCGTAGCGTAACTACAAACTGCTCAATCCACAAAGAAATGCACACAACTCGTCAGGACGTCTGTACAGTTGTAATGTCACAACTAAACTACGTAGGCTTGGCTCGGTTGGTGCAGCAGGCGCACATATACGTGGAGGTTTATGCCTCGACGCAGAGGTCCAAGGTTCGAGTCCAACCTGTGATGATTTCCTACGTCTTCCCCTTTCTCACCTAGCTGTCCTGTCCATTAAAACAAAGCCCTTACAGTCATTCCCTGGCTGCAATGACGGTGAGAAGACTCTGGGAGGGCAGATCTGGAAGATCCAAAAACGCTGACCAATTAGAGCAGACTGGTCTTTTTCGGGAGGGGGCTTAAAGGGACAGGTGCTAAAACAGAGCGTTTCAGACAGACAGTATGAGAAAAATAAAGCGTTTTTTGGACATTAAAGCATCTAAACATGTTCTAGTAGAAGACCATAATACAAGTACGAACCTGAAAATGAGCTTTAAATGGGGCCTTAAAAAATCATCTTGTGAGCGTTGACAACAAAATTAGTAATAAATAAAACTGCTGTTGATTATATTGGCTTTTATAGGTTTTTTTAACTGTAAGTACCATCATAACAAACATGCTCTAAATAAACATGTATAATTATGTGTCTATTCACAGATCTGTTAGAGCTAATATATATATTTATATAAACATATAATTTAAAAATCAAACAAAAAAAACAGATGTTACATGAATGACACAAAGCAGATACAGTACATTGTTCCTCCGCAGGCCGCTGAAACAAGATGAAACAGACAAATGTTATCCAACGCTGGATGGCCTCATCCAGTACATTCCTGCTATTTTGTGAGCACTTGGGTAGACTGAGCTGTGCGTTGCCATGGAAACCAGCACTGCTCATGCTCATAATATTCTCCAGTGAATGGAGAGCAGACCAGCTTCAACACAACCATTTGTTGGTAAAAAATAAAATAAAAAATAAAAATAAAAAAGCAAACACTAATGGGGGCTTAGGCAATGTGGATAGTAAATAGTATGGTATGGATAGTAGACTATTATACTGTATTTCACATAGTTGTTCCATTTATTTTGTTATTTTATTGTTTATTTTTCCACTGGTGTGGCCAGACTGGACTGTACATGTTGTGACATGCATATGTAACAGGTGTAATCTTGCATTGTGTTATGGAGAGACACCACAGGGCAATATTCCCAGTTGAGTGGTTTTACTTTGGTAATAGACAAACAGTTTGGTCACTGGACTGCTCTGGACACCAGGCTGTACTCACGACCCATTCATACATACGGCTATAAAAAGTGAAGCACTGTAATTCGTATCTATTTAATGTATTTATTGCTGTATGGGCCACATTAAATGCTGCGGTTTACGAACGCTGTGGACAGCGAACACAGCGCTTTTGAGTCGGGAAGCGGAGTTCGCTTTCTGGGGAAAACAAAAGACTTTCACCCAGGAATAGGGGAGGGAATCAGCAGAGGGCTCACGATACGATATCATCACGATACTTATGTCACGATACAATATAATTGCAATTTTAAACATATTGCAATATTCTGCAATATATTGCAATTCATTACCTTTTTTTTTTTACTTCAAATTTTTCCCAATTTTCAACTTTGTCAACATCTGTTGCATCTAATAAGATAAATTTCTCTGTTTGTTCATCTCACTTTAATTTTATTGCTGCAAAATGGGATTGTCAAACAGACAAAATGACTAACACATATAATAATAATAATAATAATAATAATAGATCGATACTTGGCTTCTGTGTCTCGATACAGTATTGCCACAGAAAATATCGCGAAACGATGCTGTATCAATTTTCTCCCCCACCCCTACCCAGGAAACACGTTTTAATCCAAACTATATTTCCTAAACTTAACTGTTGTCGCAACACGACACTCACTTTTTGTCGGCTGAACTCCTCGGCATCGGCCTCTGAAACGACAGCTCATGTAGGTCTGTCCAGCGTCAGGTGACCAGCATCAGTCACCTTATTGGTGTGTATACATTTTTGTACCATATCATACGAACCCTTTCATGAGAAGGCGTTGCAGGCGCACACACAGCTCATGGCTCATTTAGCTAACAACGTAGGCTACATGCCGCTGTTCTTAGAACAGAAATGAATATGTCATCCATATTTAACCTCCTCTGGGACGTACAATATCCATCAATATAATGAGCAAAAATGAACAATATCTTAAAATACTATGCACAGTGAGAAATAAACATGATTTACAGCTTACATGATCAATTTATACTTGACCTACAGTGCGTGGGTACATGTACTCTCTAAATCAAAGCCTAAAACAACAGCAATTTAACTATTTACTAATTACCACCATGTTTCTCCTCTTAAAGGCTTGAATCCACCTAGAAACCACATGGAGCAGGATGTGGAGAGCCCCTCCATCATCAAACAGCCTAAGTTGCCAAAGCAGGCTCGTGAGAACCTGCCTAAACAGCTGGCAGAAAGGGACCGGGCAAAGAAGATCCAGCGGTACGTCCGGAAAGACGGGAAGTGCAACGTTCATCACGGGAATGTTACGGAGAAGTACCGCTATCTGACAGACATTTTCACCACGCTTGTAGATCTCAAATGGGGGCTCAACCTGTTCATATTTGTATTGGTGTACACCGTGACGTGGCTCTTCTTCGGCTTCATGTGGTGGCTGATTGCATACCTTCGGGGTGATCTGGAACATTTAGCAGACAACAAATGGACTCCATGTGTCAATAACCTTAATGGGTTTGTAACAGCTTTTCTGTTCTCCATTGAGACAGAGACCACCATCGGTTATGGGTACAGAGTCATCACGGACAAATGTCCAGAGGGGATCCTTCTGCTTTTAATTCAGTCAGTGCTGGGATCTATCGTCAATGCCTTCATGGTGGGTTGCATGTTTGTGAAGATCTCACAGCCCAAGAAGCGAGCCGAGACACTTGTGTTTTCCACCAATGCGGTCATCTCAATGAGAGATGGACGGCTGTGCCTGATGTTCCGAGTCGGAGACCTCCGAAACTCGCACATCGTAGAGGCTTCGATCAGGGCCAAGCTTATCAAGTCAAAGCAGACCAAGGAAGGGGAGTTCATCCCTCTGAACCAGACGGACATAAATGTGGGTTACAACACGGGAGATGACAGGCTCTTCCTGGTGTCACCGCTCATCATCTGCCATGAGATAAACCAGGACAGCCCCTTCTGGGAGATCTCACAAGCCCACCTGGCCAAGGACGAGCTGGAGATTGTTGTGATTCTGGAGGGGATGGTGGAGGCCACAGGTGAGTTGTCAGATGTTGTATTCGTGATGTTATTATGCATTGATTAGAATAATGTGTGCAGTAATTGTTATTCAATGGATTTTAAAGTGTTGCACAGTACGTTTCATCCCACATGAACGCTCATATACAACCCGTATCAATAAGTCATACTGTCTTTTTTTCAATTCAATTCAATTTTATTCATAGTGTCGAATTATAACAGACATTGTCTCAGGACACTTTACAGATGAAGTAGGTCTAGACCACACTATAATTTACAGAGACCCAACAATTCCCCAAAAGAGCAAGCATTTGGTGCGATAACCAACTATTTTTCAACAGACAGAAACCTTGAACAGAACCTGACTCTGTTCTAGTTTAAATAAAATATAAACATAAAAAAACACATTTTTAACGAAAATATGTCCGCCAAAATAATCTCAAGTCATTGAAAGACAGCTCAGCAAGGTTTCTGCCGAGACAGTTTTTATTTGATTTTATATTTTTAGCGATGCCAGCGGGTATGGCTGTCACTTTAAAATCTCAACAACTATGAAACTTTATTTATTAGATTAGATTAGATAATACTTTATTCATCCCACAGTGGGGAAATTCCCTCATTACAGCAGCAGCAGTAAACACACAAACAACAGACAATGAGCAAAAGGTATTGAATGAATGTAAAGTATAAGTACAATGAATGTATACAGACATTGATTGTCCGCAGAGGATGACTACTGACTTTGGTGATCAGAGGATGAATATGTACTTGTGGTTATCCTCTGACATTTCCTGTAGCACCACCACGAGGTTCAGACTTGTAATTTTAATATTTCAACAACTATTGGATTGATTAATTGTCAGGGTCAATTCCAGGATTTTTAATACTTTATTAATCCCACAAAGGGAAATTACAATTTACACTCTGTTGTTATTACACACAGGCCTGAATTACACACACATTCTCAGTACCTATACATGCACTAATGGAGAAATGTCAGAGTGGGGGGCTGCCTATGGAAAGGCACCTCGAGCAGTGGGGGGTTTGGTGCCTTGCTCAAGAGCACCTTGGCAGTGCCCAGTAGGTGAACTGGCACATCTCCAGCTTCCTGTCCACCACCATACTTTGGTCCGTATAGGGACTTGAACCGGCAACCCTCCGGTTCCCAGCCCAACTCCCAATGGACTGAGCTACTGCCACCCCAATCAAGGCGTTATGTCCTCTTCAGGAAACATTATTCATTGTGAAGATTTACAAAGAATATATTTATGGCATTTACTCTCTAATTGGGGTGTTTTTGGACCAATTGGAGGGATTGCTATAGACGAAGTACACATGGAGATACACTGGTAAGAGCAAATGCTGTTTAACCATCTATCCAGCTAATTTAAATAGCTCACGTTACTGTATTGTGTCAACAGTTAATTTCATTTAATATTGTATGTGGCATTTTCTTTGTGGGTGCAAATGTTCCACCAAAACAAGTCTCTTCCAGAGACTATTTTGCAGAGCCACCGTCTCTGCGTCCGGAGCTTAGCGCCGCCCAGGACGATTGTGATTGGTTTAAAGAAACACAAACAACCCAGAGTTTTTTTCCTCCTATCCCACAATGTTTCTGTGGTGTAGCCAAACCTTACTCTACAGGGCTGTGGAGTAAGGTCTGCTAATGCAAGACTGGATTGATTGCAATCTGCAACCTCACTACTATATGCCACTTCATCCTATACACTGCTCTTTTCAATCTATATTCCACATTGTGTCTCCAGGCATGACGTGCCAGGCGAGGAGTTCATACATCGGCAGTGAGATCAAGTGGGGCTACCGCTTCACACCAGTCCTGACGCTGGAGGACGGCTTCTACGAGGTGGACTACAACAGCTTCCACGATATCTACGAAACTAACACACCCGCCTGCAGTGCCAAAGAGCTCGCTGATATGGCCAACCGCACCCGCTTGCCCCTCACTTGGTCACTGGCCAGTAAGCTGAGCCAACAGGGGCTGCCAGAGTTGGTGCAGGAGGATCAGGAGACCAAGACCAGCCTGGACAACCAGGAGCTGATTCAGCAGACTGAGAGGAATGGGGACATTACCAACCTAGAGAGTGAGTCCAAAGTGTGATAGAGCAAAGAAAGAGAGCAAGTTTTGGCTCCTTATGAAAGTATTGTGTGCTGTACGTCTGTACGTGTAACACAAAACGTTGCGGAGCACAGGTGAGAGTTTGAGGTGCTAAAACGAGGACCAGTGAGCACAGTAGACCAAGTATCCCTGCACCAAGAACTGCTTTTTTTCTCAGTGACACACAGTTACACCCCCCCCCCCCAAAAAAAACAACAACAACAACACATCTAGACATGTGGCCCACCGCTGAACTGAAAGCCCTCTGCGGGAAGTGCATGTTTCAAATATAATGTGATGTCCTCCTGATGAGATTCCTATTATTTTTTCTATAAAAATATCCCTAGGGACATTTGCATAAGTATTTTTGTATATACTAGAAAATGTTTTGAATTCTTTGTTTTGTTGTGATGTGAATATTTGACGGATGTTTGATACTGATTCTTTTAGGTTAGTTCTGTATATTCTCTGCCTTACTGTATGTATAAAGCTTTCATTATTTGGTTTTTCAGAAATATATTAGCATGTATTAACATTATCTGAAGTTAATTTATATTGTATTGTGTATATAATGTAGTGTTATAAGGAACACATTCATCTCAATGGATGCAAACACTAGTGTAAACCAATAACAAATACTTTCCCATGATAAATGTTTGTTTAAGGTAGTACTACACAATGTCCTTTAGAAGCCATGCCTTGCCATTTACAGCTGGGTGACTTCAGACAATGGCCCTTTAAAAACTGCATCTCTTTACTTTTGCACATTGGAGGCCTCTGATGGAGAAAGTTGTTGTTTCAGTCTCCAGAATCCCTTACATTTCACCTAAAAATACCGGAAAAAAAACAATAAATTGCATATTATGCACTTGGTGAGACTTTTTCTAAGTGATTGTTGCATATTAATGTTTTTCAGTGTTGGGAGAAGTACTGAGATCCTTTATTTTCAAAATCCTGAAAAAGTCCAAAGAAATGTTCAGCATAATGTACTTAAATTATCCAAGTAAAAGTATTCGTTCCGCAGTGAAATATCTACTTTGACTGATATTTTATGATATTATGAGAAGATTTTGATCGTGCAACAAGGCAAGCCTGTTTGGTTCTTTCAGGGAAATGATTGGAAAGATTTACAAAGAATATGTTAACGGCATCTGCTCTCTAACTGGGACGTTTTGGGACTGATTGGTGGGATTCCTGTGCTACATGCTGCGATACACTGGTAAGAGCAAATGAAGTTTAACCATGTGTCAGCTAATTTAAATAGCTCACATTACTGTATTGTGTGAGCAGTTAACTTCAGTTAACATTGTATGTGGTGTTTCCTTTTGCGGGGTCCAAATGATCCACTTGCCGACTATTTTGCAGAGCCACCGTCTCTGCGTCCGGAGCTTAGCGCCGCCCAGGACAATTGTGATTGGTTTAAAGAAATGCAAACAACCCAGTGTTTTTGTCCTATCCCACAATGTATCTGTGGTGTAGCCAGACCTTACTCCCCAGCGCTGTGGAGTAAGGTCTGCCAATGCAAAACTATATTAACAATATATTCATTTCTACCTGGACCCTAAAACAGTTACACAGCTTATTTATTTTTTGGTCCTAAACTTGTGTTATTTTGCTATATGAACAGTATGTATGAGAAGTTAAATAAAGCAATCTAGATGATTTAACACCCCTCATTTTGCTTCTTTTCAGGAACATTTTGCAGGTAAACCATGACTGCCTACAGAGTACTTTGAGTATTTTTGTTCATACTGGAGAAAAAAGAGGTCCAAAGCTTCCTGCCATAGAAGATCCACACAACTCTCATCTTCACAAATATTATACATATAACATTATAGGATAAAACATTACAGAAATCTGTTGTGCAGGTTATAGCCCACAGCTTTAAGTTGCTTTATCTTGAAGGGGAATTTACACAACAAAGCCTGTTTACAGCTGTTGGTTAGTGATGGAGGAAGTATTCACATCTTAAGTAAAAGTACTAATACTGCTCTGTAAAAATTCTCTAAGTAAAACTCATGCATTGAAGATGTTACTTAAGTAAAGGGATGTAATTCTTATCAAGGAAAATGTAATATAAGTGTTAAAAGCAAAATGCAGAAAACAAAAAAACAAGATTTAAAATAATTAAAAACAAATTAAAATGAATTGAAAGACATTTCCTCCTATGGAGTCCGTTCATCCGCATTCGGAGATCGACTCTTTTTGACTGGCAAGATGGCGGATAATGTAAAAACCAACTGCCACAGTGAGTTGTTCAAAACCTTTTCTTTAGTAAACTGCGTTCACACACAATGTTCTCAATGCTGGAGTCCATGCTACTGTAAAAGGGGAGAAAATATGATTAAAGCCTTTTGTGGCTCCAGCTGTAACATGTAACGTTGTTTTTGTTTCACAGAGTCTGCTCCATGTTTTCTAGCCCCTCCTCACGTCCCCTAGGCCCATGTCATTCTCCATCCATCCACCAGTTGTCCTCAGATTTTCCACCTGCTCACCTGTTCCACGTTCCCCAAATTACCCCTCACAGTATTTAGGTTACACTAGTCTCGCTTTGCAGCAGCCACACAGTCCATAATCCACACAGCCTTCCGGGATGGGAGAGAAACGTGCTCTTTAAACCTATCACAATTGTCATAGGCTGCGCTTAACGCCGGACAGAGCAACGGTGCCGCTGCAAAATTGTCTCGGGAAGAAACTTGTGTACGTTCAAAAGTTGTAGTCGTGCAACAGAAATCTCAGACTGGACAGATAGTCTAGCTAGCTGTCTGGATTGACCCTGCAGAGATCTGAGGACCAGGTAACCAGAGTCCTCATGAATCCACCGGAGTTTAAAATTACAACACAAAGAAAGAAAGCGGAAGGAATTGGAAATGGTACCCGGAAAAGTGGATCGTTGGCCAAAGACACGTCCCATTGCTCTTAAATTGTATCTGCGATTCCTCCACTTGCCTCCCTTCCTCGCGTCCTAGTCCCTCCCACCGAGGAGGCCAGGGAGAGACGTGAGGGAATCATTGAAGGACAGAGGCAACGAGCAAATGTGTTTTAGAGAAATGAGACGTCCGCTGTATGGGTGGAGTTAGCAACTCCTTCAGCTGCACAGCTTCTCGTGTATCCTCGGCTATAGTTCCTCGATGCTCCCACCTCGATGCTCGCTCCTTATTTGTTTGGTTTTTTTATTGTCAAAAAATAACAACATACAAAACTCTCGTAGGGGAAAGAGAAGATACATATGTACGTCAATGTCCAAGAAAGAATTACCTAAGCAAATAAAACAACCGATGCTCGGTCCTCGGGGCAGAGCTTTGAGACAGCCTTCACCGAGGAGGGATCAAATAAGGGGCATGAGATGCAGCTATGGCTACACCAGCTTGCTTTCCAGCCGTCTGAACCAGTTGTTGACCCGTGGTGCCCCTCTAGAATGTGTCTGCTTGTTGCTGATCATCACCCGAAAGTAAGTTCCCCTTTATCCTACCTGCTTGCCTGGTTTATTCATCCCCTCTCCCACTGGCCAAAATACCATTAACATCTGGATTTTGTCCCTCTGTTGCCAGATTTCAGCCGCCGTAGCGAGTAACCAGAGGTGTAACGTAAGTAAATTCGCTCTCTTCACTACAATTTTGAAGTACTTGTAATTTACTTGAGTCGCCTATTATCTTTTCATACCTTTTTAAATGGTTATTGAACTAAAACCATGTGAAATGTTAAAGGAGAAATTAAACTTACAGACATCTGAAACGTGAAGGAGGCCAAACACATTGTTTCAAAGAGGTCGGGAGCCACTGGTTTAATACTTAATGTACGTATGTGTCGTTGTTTTAAGATTATCATGAAATAGAAAATATTTATCGGAAAAATAACTGTTGCTGGCAGACAAATATAGTGTCTGAAATGTAGTATAAAGTACTGTAAAAAGTACCTCAAAATGTTCTCAAGTAGCCTATAGCAGCCTACTTGAGGAAATAAACTTTTTTTTTCACTACTAAAGTTTTTGGTTTGTGGGAAAATAAAACTAGAGCGGTCAAAGCGTTGTGGCTCTCAGCCCATTTTTCATTTCACAAAACATATGAAGAGTTCATAAAAAAGTGATGTTTTGTTATAAGATTCCAACAGTTTGTAGCCTATAAACGAAGTTTGATTGATTGATTGAGTACAGCTGAAAAGATTAGTTGATTCATAAATGATCAGATTGGCTGCTGTTGCTTTGACTAATGTTAATAACGTTAATGTAGCCGTAGCAATAACGTTGAGGTCTGGACTGTTGGTCGGACAAAACCAATATTGTGAAGGTGTCACTTTGAACTCTGGGTAATTGTGACGCCATTTCTCACTTTTTTCACCAATTATACAAAACAAACAATCGATTGATTAATGGAGAAAATAATCAGATGAATCCATAATGAAAATAATCATTAGTTAATAGTTTTAAAATGACAGCTCAACCAACTCCAACAGTAAAATCCTGCTTTTACATTAACGCTGAGTAATAATAATCTAATGACAGAATATATAATATTATAACAGTCACAGGGGGCATTTTTAGACTTTTAATACTTTAACTACATTTTCCTGACTATACATAAGTGACATGTTTACTGCAGGACCTTTACTTGTAGCAGAGTATTTCTACTGTGTGGTATTAGTTCTTTTACTGCAGTAAAGGATCTGAATACTTCTTCCAACACCGCGACCGCTGAAGAAGACAACCGTCCCCAGGATGAACCCACCACCCCCCAACAGTCAGCAAAAAAACATTTGTTTCATTTTTCTGTCTTCTTTATTTCACTCAAATGAAAAAAGCAGCTAAGATTATTTATATCATTTGCAGATTTGCAGTTTAAAGTACAGTTTAGTTTCCAGACCAGATAACAGGCTAGAAAACATTCAAACATGTATTCAATCAAGAACAATTTGAACTAGATTGGTCATTAATGGATAAAATGTTATGGTATCATAAACACAAAATGTGTACACTTGGATTTAAAGTTAGTTAGTTTTTCATAAATCTGCTTTTTGGGAGCTTTTGGTAGTTTCTTTTTAAAAAATCACATTTTAGAATATGTTTTATATTTTCATATTGTCAACAAATCCCATAAATACTTCCTGACTTCCCTACCCTGCTTGTGGCACCCAGCCCCAATTATAACAATATAATTATATTATAAGGGTAACTTGCGTCTTGCAGCTTGTGTGCACCATAAGTAGAAGGCAAAGCCATCAGCTCTTATATAAATATAATTATATTATAATTATATAAGAGCTGATGGCTTTGCCTTCTACTTATGGTGCACACAAGCTGCAAGAAGCAAGTTACCCTGAATCTTGCTAGCATAGCGTTAGCTTTCTGACTCGTACCGGCGGGAGCGTGCCTATGTTCTCACCATAGACTGTATAGTCTATGGTTCTCGCAGACCTATGTTCCCCCGTTTCTTACATTTTTTCAAAAATTAGGTTTCATCAGATTCTATGGGGATATACAATCTCCCAATTTTCAGAAAAAAAGCTGTGGGAACATTGGGCTGACCCTGTACCGTCAGCTGGCCTCGACGAGCAATGTCTCCGGTTGCTAAGGGTGGCGGTGGCAAGTCGTATCTAAGGTCCGTTCTATTTCCTGGAGCAGTGACCAACGTTTGCATTGCATAAGAACCTTATTGGATGGGAATGGTTGTTCCTGGTCGTGTAAAACCGTGAAGCGTAACCAGGGAAACCAGAACCAAGTTAGCTTTAAGAATTAGCCATGGCTAACAGGTTAGCTAGCGTTAGCTGACACCGTTAGCTAGCTAGTCGACTCGGCATTAAACCACACATGGCAAACCGGGTGAGTCAACATTACAGTAATAAATCCTTTTACAAGCTTTTATGTGCTTTTAATTCAATGCTAGTCACTGAATTAAAATACTAAAAATATTTTCAAGCTAATGAACAAAAGCAGTCGTTTGGCAGCAGTGTTTCAACAGGCAATCGGACACCACCAGCATGTTTTTACACCCATTATTATACAGTAGTGCATCGCACAATGACAAAATAAATCAATATTTAAAGTACATTATTAATAGTTTTGTCTCATTGAGATAGCATTTTACATTCAAACACCGATTCATTATATAGGTGAAAATGCAAAAGCCTACAGTGACTTCTAACAGTTCAACGTTCAAACAGTGTGTTTAAGAAAATAAAAACTTAAAAGGCCTCTCTACGATGATAATATATGAAATAAATGTTCCAGTGTGGTTCTGTGTTACAGCAGAAACATATTGCACAAAATATTACACACAGCAAGAAATGGGACAGTGTTGCAATAAAAGTCAGACTTTTTTTTGGAGAAAACAGCAACAACAAAAAAAAGAGAATAGAAAAAATAATTAAAAAAGGGAAACTTTGTTTTAAAAGAAAATAAATTAAAATGGGAAAAAACTATTAAACAATCAAGGGAAAAAAGATTTAAATAAAAGGACAATAAATAAAAGTAGAAAAGAAATTAAAAAGGAGAAAAAAAATCAATACAAAATAAAAATGGGAAATGTTAAAAAAACGAACAAATTAAATTTAAAAGGAGGAAATATAAAAAGGAGGAAAAATGATTTTAAAAAAGTCCAACTGGCCCTAAACATACACTAATATGCAGCAGATTATCCTTGCCATTGTTTGTTCAGACAAACCAAAAGCTGGTTACTAAAACAGTGTCAATAAGCGACTGTGATGACAGCGCAGCGGTAACAACGAGTAAAGTGGAGAGCTTTACAGTAGGGTTGGGCGATATAGCTATATATATATATATATATATATATATATATATATATATATATATATATATATAATATTGATAAATGAGGCTAGATATCGTCCTAAATTATGGATATCCTGATATGTCTTATCTCTCTCTCTCTCTCTCTCTCTCTCTCTATATATATATATATATATATGTCTATATGATATGTCTTCTCCTGGTTTTTTAAAAGGCTGCATTACAGTAAAGTGATGTAATTTTCCGAACACACCAGACTGTTCAAGCTGTTTCATTATTTACTTTCACCCACATAGTTATTATATCAACATAACTGACGATTATTTATCAAAAATCTCATTGTGTGCATGTTTTGTGAATGCACCAATAGTCAACACTACACAACCACAATATTGATATTGAGGTATTTGGTCAAAAATATTGGGATATTTGATTTTCTACTCATCGCCCAGCTCTACTTTACAGACGATCCGATAACCATAAAGACTCGGTCACACCAGAAAGTGGCTGTGTGGCTGGAAGTGTATGTGTGTGTCTTTGTAGCTGCTAACGTGGCAGCAAGCTGCCATGTTTTCCAAGGCCTGTGCGTTACTTAATTTAATAAAGAGTTGCTGAAGACAGGAAAACTAAGCTCTCCAAGCTAACTAGCTTGCTAACTGACAATACGCTCACACAGTTTATTCAAGAGACATATTTGTACCATTAACTCCTGTCTCAGAGGAGTATACATACTTAAAGTGTCAAAAGTAAAAGTACTCATTTTGCAGAATGTCCCATTTCATAATAACACATATATAATTTAATTATAATGAGTGATGCATTAATGTGTTCATCACTTTAATGTTGCAGCTGTTAAAGGTAGAGATTATTGTAATTACTTTAATTACAGCTGGGTAGTTTAACCTATAATAATCAGCGTAATTCATGAGTTGATTAGATTTTGTGTTATTAATTTGAATCTGCAATAAGTAACTAAATTGACCAAATAAATTAAGTGGAGTAAAAAGGACAATACTTACCTCTATAAGTATAAAGTATAAGTATAAAGTAGCATAAAATGAAATGTTCAAGTAATATACAAGCACCTCAAAATTGTACAGTACTTACATAAATGTGCTTTGTTACTTTTGAGCGCTGAACACAATTAATAAGCTACATTATTGTCACTTTGGACTCTCCGATTCTCAGACTCGAAACTCTACACTGTCCAAACAACTTGCAATTGATGAACGGGATTCATGCAGACTTATTTTGCCCCCTATGATCGCTGCGATTCCATAAAAATTATCTAATTTTGCTGCAAAATTTCTGTTGACCGGGTGTTTAAAGTGCAGAAGAAGCTCCAAACTATTCAGCAGCTAAGTGCGTATGGGATGTTACCATAAAGCTCAAAAAGCTGCCTTTTCAAAGCAGGAGTACCGTTGCTATTTGTGAAATATTTGTCCACTACCCAGCAAACACCTGGGGCGTGAGGGGCGGTGGAAGGTTGTCATTGTCCACGTTGTTGGCATCGATGGCGGAAACGGTGCGAGACAGAACCTCTAGTGGGTATTTCTCCAGGATGCCGTTGACCTCCCGCTGCACGCTCTGGGGCCAGGCGAGGAGGTCGGCCTGCAGGCTGCGAGCGGCCTCCATCAGCGACTCCTGCCGGCTGCTGAGGCCCGACAGCACCTCCAGGTTGTGATTGAGCTGAGCCAGGGCCGGGTTGGTGGCGGTTGGTGCCGGGTCGGCGTGGGCCCAGTCTCCCTCCGAGCTGTTGTATCGCGGCGAGGCTTGGCCTGACATGTAGCGCTCAAATTCCTCTGGGGAAAGGTTGAGAGACTGGGCGTCCAACTTCTCGATAAAGGCCACTGCACAACACTAAAAAAACAAAAACACAGGAGAAACTACAATTAAATGATGGCTGGGACTCAAACAGCAAGTTTACATCAACCAGAGTCATGTGGAGCATATTATTATTATTATTATTATAGAGCTGACTGTTTTTTAATTTATAAAAATAAGTTACTAAACAAAGGAACTAAAAGATGTGTTCAGCATAATACATTTTAACATGAGTAGCTAGCATTTTTATAAAACTCACATGAAATCATCGGCAGGAATATTACCCCAGAAACATCAGATAGAAGAGGAAAACACTGACAGGGAACATTTGTCTGCACTATTTAGCTGATAATACATACTTTTACTTAAATAAAAAGTTTTGGATGCAGGACTTCTACTTGTAGTGGAGTACTTTTACAGTGTGGTGTTAGTACTTTTACTTTAAGTGCTCAGATTATGCCCCTTTTCAGGTTCATCATTGTATTTTTTAGTTATTAATTAAACTACATAAACCTATTCAGGTACATCCTCTAAATATATATATATATATATATTCAGAAAACGTCATCTATTTGTTGTACTGCACATTTCTGCAGCTCCTCTTTTCACCCTGTGTGTTGAGTTCTCTGTTTTAGCTACAGAGTGAGGCATCTCACTTCTGTTCCATCTTTGTTGGGAGTCACACATGTTCAGTACCTCGGTAAGGACTGCTAGCCAGTCAGAAGCAGAGTAAGAGGGCGTGCCACGCTAGCAGCTAGGCGAGCATTATACCGTGTTACAAAGTGATGCACGTACGTCACGGAAGTAAAGGCAGAGCGGTTTGGAGCCGATTGGGAACAGTGTTTTCTGTTGGAGATGATAAGTCCCTTTGGGGGGCTTTTTCACTTTGTAAACCTATAAGGTGCGCAAAAAAGATAAATAACACAATAAAGGAAAGGGAAAATGCCAAAACGCATAATATGAGCACTTTAAGAGAGGGAATACTTCTTTTACCACTGGTGAAACTAGAAGCCTACAGCTCAGAGGCCCTGACAAGAATGAAAGAAGATAGAAGAAGGAAAAAAACGGACCAGGTTGGTGAAGTAGTATCCATCCTCTCCGCTCATCAACCTGCTGGGGTTACAGAAGCGGGTGATGTACTGGATGTTGGACTGAAGTCGAGGAGGGTTAGCTTTGAGCACGATGTAAATGAGCGCGGGGAGAAAGTCGTCAGCTGAGGCCGGCTCGTTCTTGGTGGTCCGGATGGCACTGAAGATCTGTTTACTGCAGTGTGTGATGCACCCAAGTTTGTCCCGAGGAACCCTCTTCGAGTCCATCTCAATGATATCTGGAAAAGACAATGGTACAAAGTCAGGGGTTGGACGGACCCAGGTGTCATCTGTCACGTCTAAACAAAAAGCTTTTAGTATTAGTTTAAGCAAAAGTGCCAAAATAATTACTGGTTCCAGCTGCTCAAGTGTAAATGTTAACTGGTTTTCTCATCCTCTATGAACGTAGATTTAATACATTTGTCTTTTGGACTGTTGGTCAGACAAAACAAGGAATTTGAAGAACTTGGGCTCCATTAAAAACTGACATATTTAACAGTTTAACCCTTGTGTTGTTTCCCGTCAAAATTGAAAATCAACAATTTTGTTGACGCTTTTTATTGATGTCCTTTTTCTTACATTTTTGTCCCTTTTTTTCAACATTTTGACGTTTTTTTTCCAATGTGTGTCCCTTTTTTGACGTTTTCAACACTATGTAACACTAACTTATTTACTTTAGTTTTAGTTATTTTTGGAATTCATGGTCAATAAACCTCATTTATAGGAAATTATACCTAATGTTTGAGTTAGAAAAGCAGAAATTAGGAATTATTTGGACTAAAATTAAAGGAACGGATGTTGATGGATAATCACAGACTGGAATATGTCAACTTTTACTCAATACTATTTGGAAACCGCTTAATTTTTCAAATGCTATAAAATTGAATAAGACACCCCAAAGTTACCCATCAAAATCACCCCAAAGAGCGTTGTGTGGAATCAGTTATGTTATTTAGGGTAATTACAATTGGGTAGTGAAAAAGAACATTGATATAGAAAAACGAGTCAATTTGACCCGAGGACAACTTGAGGGTTAAAAGGATGACTTGATGCTTCAAGACAATGATTATGAGCCTAAAACCTTTTTTAGGGTTTTAGGGTTTACTCCTCATAATATGAATGTTTTTTTAAATTATAAAAATGCATTGTGAATAGTTTTTAATATATTCAATTTCAATTAAACACATGAAATTAAACTTCAGTTGGACTTATTAGATGCTGTCACACTGGACGTTCAAGCACAAGCTCTAACCTGTGATTGCTTTGACCACATTCTCAGAGACTTCGGGGATTTCTTCATCCATAGACACACACAGCATCTGGATGGTCACCCAGTGTAACGCCCTGCAAGACCAAAAAAGAATCAATGCAGTAAGCCTTTTTTTGTGTGTGCACGATACGCATGTTCTTTCCCAGTAACTTCCCCCCTGGATGACAAACACATGCAGTCAGCAGCTGCCACTATGGAAAACATGGAGAACGGTGCTAAAAGTGGCTGTTGTGTGATCTAACAGATGCAGACAGACAGGTTTTTTTTTTCACAGACTGCAAGCATTGTGCAGTGATGCTTAGAAACCCACGCTTCCACTTAACGTAACATTAAAATGCTCCTTGACAAACAAAACTTCAATTGAATCTCAATATGTGTATTGTTCCACTTCTAGTTATACCTCCCAATTTACATTTCAGTTGCATTTATAAATCAGCTGTTTATAAAGTTATGTTTTTATCTTCTTTCTTTCAATAATGGCTACAGGCATATATGTATGCAAACAAGGACAGAAATAGAAATGTAAATCAGAGTACAGCACTGAGAGGAGCCAGGGAGGCTCATGAATACCTGTCAGAATATATAACGAGCTGCCATCAGCGGCTTTAAAACACCTTTCAGATTGCAGAGTGTGAACTTTTTGTATCCTCTGCTATCTCTCGGTTGGTTAAATAATTCAAACTTCCATTTAGTGGATGTCCAACAGACAGTGTTGCATGATGGGAGAATACTGTTCCAATGTGGATGTGTAATTAGTTTTCCAGTCCAGAAAAGCATAAGTGACCCTCGATCATTACTGAAGCCCAACGGTGCAATGTGGCTCTAAATATTGAGTTGTTGTGTTTTTCGCCCTCTGCAGTCTGCTCAGTGGGTAGATTGGACATGTTTAAATGTGTCAGTCTATAGTATGTTCAGCTGATATTCCCACAGTGCTAACCCTAGGCTAACCTTCTGTTTTAATTGTGAAGTTTGAAGAAGAGTTTTGCTCAAGCAACACGTTGCCTCTTACCTCCAGCTTGTTATTGGCTGCAGGAATCTGCATTTGACACTGAAACAGGAAGTTCTATTTAAATCTGCACACATTTTGATGTTAAGCTTCCTGTATCTTTGACCAATGACTGCTGATTTCATCTCTTCTTATTCAACTGTTGCTCAAAGGGATCTTTGTGTCTTTTTGACCTTTCGGTCGTCAGTCTGGTTGTACCATTGTACAGTGTTTTGTTCTCCATATACAAAACAAAATTACATCTATTTGTAAAGAGGACTTCATGCAACCTGAAAGCATCAAAGACCATTCAGACATATAGAGTAGAGTAGTCCTCTCAGACATCTGACTGGACCCAATCAAGCTTTTGGGGCAGAAGATTACACATATTATTATATTATTATTATATTGAATACACCACTGCCCACCTTATCCTGCTCTGTGTGGCCAAGTCCTTCTTCTCATCGTCAGTGGTTTCTGGGCAGAACACGCTCTTATACAGACGAGTCATTATGTATTTTTCCACCTGATCCATCACCTGCTCCACAGACTCTGACGAGCCTGGTGAACAAAGAGTTATCAGACCACATTAGTCTAGGGCTAATGGGCTGGAGCTAGGGGGGAAAATCATGCTTGTGCTTCCATCAAGTGGTGGCTACATACTCTGATATATTGAAAACATATTAGTGGAAATAATTAAATGTTACGGGTGAGAAAGTTCTCTAAACCAACCTTTAAAGGGACCCATCAAGCGGTCAGCCAAGTTTTGGTAGAAATCCTGAACGCACTCCGACAGCTCGTCAGCACCCAGATCCTGTCAACACAAGTTGGAAGTAGGGGTGTGAATCAAAGCCGGACGCATCAGACGCCTCCCAATACGATGTCATCACGACACAAACGGAAACTTTGTCAACATCTGTTTAATCTAAAAACATTTCTCTAATTATTATCTATTTATCTAAATACATTTCTCTGTTTGTTGATATTACTTCAATTTTATTGCTGCAAAGTGTGATTGTCCAGCAGACAAACTGACCAACACACATATAATAAAAGATCCATACTTGGCGCCTGTGTATCGGTACAGTAGTGCAGCTGAAAATATTGCAATACTATGCTGTATCGATTTTTCTTCCTAGTCGGAAGGTCATGAAGTTAATACTAAACCTATTATTATAAAGAGTATTATTATCACACTAGATGTCAAATCAGAAATAACTTGTATTATGTAAGATACTTGGTAAGTAAAATTATATATTTGTAAGTTTAAAAAAAGATATGACTGAGGAGGCTTGTCAACTAACTAACAAGGATTAATGGAGAAGAAGTGGGAATAAGTGTGTACTTGCTCCCACATTCTTTTGTGGGCATTAGTATTTTCTGCATAAATCTTTCTGTTTCTTTAACATGTTCAAAATAAATTTCCTTCAATCTATGAATGAATCAATCAGACCTTCTTGTTTGACATGCTGACAATGAAGGCTCGGCACTGCTTATGGATTTCCCGGCCGGGCTTCTGGAGGTTTTTCAGGAAGTCCACAAAGTCTTTGGACACTTGGTCTGTCTCAAAGCTGGCATGCCGGCTAATTGACGGACTGGGTGTCTTGCCCTCTTGGTTTTCTGATGAGGAAGAACCACATTTAAAAAAACTTTGTGTGTGCGACAACAAGTCTGCCGTCGTTTACAGGAGATAGTTTCAGTACGAAACGCCACCAAAAAACCACATTTTTGTGAAGTTTGTGTTTAGATTAGATGTTACGTGTTAATTAGTGAGCTTTAGAGGTGTAGCGGTAGGCTTTCATTTGGCGCACCTCATCTTAAATATTTCAGGCTAGCCTAAACAAGCAAAGCATGAAGCTGTGAGTTTGGCAACTAACCAGTCAGAAAGTAAAACAGACCGGTAGGTGTATCCAGCTTCTCCTAATGTCGTACCTTTCTTCGTAGCAGTACGTGACGAAGGGCTGAAGAACTTCTTAACAGTGGTCACTTTCCGTGTCTTCTCGTTGGTCTTCTTCTCCTCGAACTTGGAGAAGGGTCCCAGAGAGGCGTGCCCCGGCTGTGGTTGTGTTGCTGTGGACTGTGTCTGTGATCCCTGACTGCTGGCATATGCGGCCTCCTCCTCCCGCTGCAACCTGGAGCAGAGGACATTTTACCAGCAAATACCAGCAATCAGCAGGGCAATATGGAGGAAAACTCACAGTACTATATACAGGAAGCAAATTTGCGTTTCCTATTATGGTGTAAGAAGGTCCTGCCTTACTCTGCCTCTGATTGGCTCACCCTGGTATTCTTACCCTAACCCTAACTAATCCCACTCCTCATGCTTTAACCTAATCAATCCTACCAACGAAGACAACGAGTACCAGCCAATCAGAGGCAGAGTAGTGCAAAATATTCCTTTGCCATCCTAGGAAATGCAAATTTGCATGTAGGAAGGGCACATGCAAATGGTTTAACCCAGTAGTTGAAGTTGTTGGTAATGAAGTAGTAGAAGGTCTTACTTTTCTGCCAAAGCCCAGTCGTCCTGGATCTGTTTCTGTCGTACCCGCTGGTACTCCTCCCTCCAGCACTTTGAGCACAGGCCCTGCCATGCCGCGTTGCCATAATAACCGCATCCCTTATTGCACAGCAGGTCTGACTGGTCCACGTGTATCCCCCCCCGGCGCTCTGTCCGCTGACTCATGATGCTAGACAACCAAAATGGAATAAATCATAATATAACTTATGAGTGTATTTGCATGCGCCGCCGTAGACTACTCGTCTCTATTTATGATTATAATATTACACTTTGGAGGATGTATTCAAAGTGACACCTCTACAATGTTTGTTGTTATTAACAACATAAAAAGAAAAAACAGCTAATCTGATTATTTATGAAGCTGGAAACATGAAATGTTTTAATGACGTAAATTACCATCAAAATAGTTCAGTTAATCGTCAATCAACTAATTGTTTCAGCTGTGCTGTTAATAACGGTTGGTAATTTATATAACTCTTTATGTTGTTTATGCAAAACTCTTGATTGGTAAAGTAACTAAAGATGTTAAATAAATGTAATGCAGTGAGAAGTAAAATATTTCCCTCTGAAACGTTGTGGAGTTGAAGTATGAAGTAGCATGAAATGGAAATAATCAAGTAAAGTACTTCAAAATGTACTTAATTACTTTCCACCACTGTCTATTTCAGTCTATCTGTACAATTTTGACATAACATAACACAAAAAAACATAGGCTACTTATCCTAATGTTAGATTAGATTCAAATGTATTGTCATTACACAGGTACAGGTACAAGGCAACGAAATGCAGTTTAGGTCTAACCAGAAGTGCAATAGTAGCAAGTGCAGGATATACAATGATGCCGTATGCTACTTATCTACCCAGTAGTATACAATTAGCTACACATTGATAAACAACAACATTAAAATGCTGTAACATGTATTTGTTAGTGATAAAACCAAAAATAATATAGGCTTATTTTCTATTAAAAAAATATAACCCTGTGAAAAGAGCCCAATTTGCATGAGTCGTTCCCTATACTTTAATGTATGTCTACCTTTACTTAAGTAAAGTATCTGAGTACCTGTTTCCCCCCCTGCCTTGTAAAAACAAAAATAAATGTCACACAGACTGGTAGCTTTAGTGTTTTTATGTTTATTTTTCCCAACGTTGAGTTGTCGCCAGTCTGGAGGTCAGTAAACGCAGCTAAAGCTCCGGTATTTTACGTAGCTATAACAGGGTAGTAACGTAATCGTTAGCTAAGACAATATGTATTATAACTTGTCATTAATGTTTGATTCAACATGTGAATGTACCTACAGCGCTGCTTTACTCACCTATAATGTGTTTTCAGCGATCAGGCGTACTGTCCTCCTCGCTTCTGTTATGAGAGCGAGATGACGGAGCTATGAGGGTGAGGCCAACGACGCTTTGACTGGCCAGTGGCCAAATCCCGCCTCTGTTCGTTGGGGCAATACGTCGACGCGGCCGCCATATTGGGACGGAGTAGTCGTGCCTCCTAATACATATAGGCCTAAGTATAGAGATGTCTGTCTAGAATTAAAATCATAAGTTCTCGCTGAATTTTAAACGTATTTTCAAGCAAGTTTGCTTTGTTTCAAAGTCCATACATGTATTTATGATGCAGATACTTATGGTTACAGCGGGCTGAAGTCATGTTTTCACATGTCAACACACTCTCCTCTTTACCACATTCAACTATATTTTCCTGAAGGTGTGGGCTGTCGGTCCCTTTTCCCCACGTGGATTGTGATGTCTTCCCATTGACTATGCAACTTTTGTTTTTCTGGGTATGAATTTAAAATTAAAACTGTTTGGTTTTCTTTTCTCTACACTTTTGTCGCTTTCCTTACGTTTTTGTCACTTTTTCCAATGTTTTTATCCACTTTTTTCTGCGTTTTTTTATGTTTTTGTTGTTGTTTTTCCCACCTTTTTGAAGCTTTTTGGACATTTTTTCCCACTTTTTTTTAGCGTTTTTCCCCAATGCTATAAAATTGATTTAAACCAAATGTAATGAAAGTAGTGAATTGATCGTTTATTTTACTTGTTAGAAGCATTGTAGGGAACCTCCTTCCTTATTTTTATTTTTGACAATTTGGTTAATAGAAACCCAAATTTCTGATATAGAAACCTTTTGAAAATGGGTTAAATTTGACCCAAGGACAACCGGAGGGTTAAAACCACTCACGATCCTTCGGAAGCGCGGTGGCATGTTGGGCGCATCGCATTGATTTTCTTCGTTGCCCAAATAAGGAGGGCATGGGGGCTCCACAACAGTTATACAAAAAGCCTCTTCCTGCCACTCAAACTAAAGAAGTGTCACCCCCTATAACTTTTAAGAGAATACAGACACTATTTAATTAACTCAGGAAGCCTTCTTCTCTCATACCCTACCTAAAACCCAGCTGCAGCCTAGGCTATATATTGTGAATACATTAAGGCATAAAAATACATTGATATCAAAGATCAGCATTGTTTTAACGTTTTAAACTCAACACTACTATTGGCATTTATTTCGCATGAACATCCCAAAGCAGCACAAAAGTGTGTTTTTCTACGAGTCTTAATTGTCAGAATGGGTCACATGTCAGTCCCAAGATGGCGGCAGCAGAGACGAATCTCACATGCAGTATAGGCATAGACTGTTAATGTCATAGACCGTTAATATTAATAGAATAATATTTAAAATAATATATATAATAATATTAATAATATACAGTCTATGAGTATATGCTATATGTGGACTCTAATTATCACAAGTAAGGCTACCTCAAAATCTTAAAGTACAATACTTGCAAAACAGTTATATCATGTATTTATTTACACCCCAAGCTGAAGCTTAGTAACATGTTATCTAACTAGTTCATTTGTAGGCTATAAAAATCCTAGTATAAAAACCACAAGTTGTGGTTATGTGTGACTATTTCTTACTTTCTAGCGTCTATTCACAGTTAAAGTTCCACATTCTCACAACAGTTTCAATCAGTGTAGGCGTCTAGAGAAGTTATTTTTGGACATCACTGAACAAACTCAATACCTCTTTGACTTTTACCGGAGCTGAGCTCAGCAAAGTAAAACTGTCCCTCCCTGTGAGCTAACTGCTTGCTTATTGACATTAAGGTTAATGTTCAGTGGTTGTGTCTAAATGGCAGTTAGATTACATAAAGGGTAGTGGTATCAGTTTTATTTATTGGCTACACTGAATCTGAAACAACGAGTTATTACATTGATATTTGTTCCAATAGTTTCAGTTGTTTGCTCTTTTCCAACGTTGAACACTGTTGCATTTCTGACACAGGTGGTACATTAATCTTCATGAGTCAATGTTTAATGTGGCTAATAAATTCTACTTTTTCAACCTTTGCCAGGAGAGATAGAAAACTGACCATATTGAGTGACCGAGAGGCAGTGGTGGAGGGATGTGTTGAAGTACCGTAGGACACATTTGAGGTACTTCACTTGAGTATTTTTATTTCATGCTTCTTTATATACTTTATACTACATCTCAGAGGTACATATTTTACCTTTTCCATTACATTTGTCTGACAGCTTTAGTTACTTGTCAAATTTTTTCATCTTTTCCTGTCCAATAATAAACACGTATCTCCAGATGTGTTGATGTTAAATGTTTGTGATGAACTGAAGGATGACGTGTTCCTTTATGTTTACATCTTAAGCTAATAAATAAAGTCTTTAAAAAGCTTCTTGGATCAGCTGCAAAATGCATCGTCACAAAGCTGAAAACAGGGCTGTTATTCTGACACCGTGAAAGGTTTTACACTTTTTAGAGATACGTGGTTCTCACAGGACATCAGCACTACAAACATATAATCATCCTATATAATATGATGCATTGCTGTAGATTAATCTATCCCACAGTATATAAAGGAGTTAAAATGACTACCACATTCAACATCTACAGCAGCAACATGCAACATACACATGAATGCAGCAGGAATATTAACCCAGAAACATCAGATAGAAGAGGAAAACACTGACAGGGAACATTTTACTGCACAATTTAGCTGATAATAAACACTTTTACGTAAGTAAGGTTTGGGATGCAGGACTTCTACTTGTAGTGGAGTATTTTCACAGTGTGGTGACAGTGTTAGTACTTCAGAAATATTACTTCAGAAAAAGATCTGAATTTCTTGAGTTTCATTTGAGAGCAGATGGGTTAGTATGCATTTGTGTTTATATTCATGAGAGCTTTGTTGGACTGTTCATGCTGATAATGTCTTTCTGACAGGGGCAAATAAACACAGAACACAGATAACAAGCAGACACTGGGTAGACACACACACACACACACACACACACACACACAGACATAGCCATGATCCCGATGGGTCCTACTTTGTGTCTTCCTTCTCCAGCCACCATCCAAGAGCTGTTTTCTGTGGCTCGAGACGGCAACATCATTCCTGATATCTCCTTGGATCCCGTCCTCACCACCTTCCTCTCGCTTGACTCTTCAGCCGCTCTGCAGCACCAATATGCCTTCTTACAGCGGAGCATGAGTGGGGAGCAGCAGGCTGCGTTCAGCCTCAACTTGACTGGAGAGCTGGGAGGCAGCAGCAGGGTCTCCTGTGGAGGAGTCGGGGTAGTTGCTCTGGCTCTGTCTGTGCTTTTTGAGCAGGTTGCTCATCAAGTATGTTTGTTTTGTCTATTCTTTGTATGGCAGTAGTTTTTGAATGCAGGACCTTTACTTGTAAGGTTATTTTTATACTGTAGTATTGGTACTTTTACTAAAGGATCATCTGAATACTTCTTCCACCACTAATCATCATCATATTTCCCTCTAGTTCCATTGCATTATCCATGCAGTGCTAGCTATGCAAAAGAGATTTTTAACAAAGATAATGGTAGGTGATTTGACACCAATAAGGCTACTATTAAAATATTTTTTGTATTGTAGGAGGAGAAGAGGCTTGCTTAATTAGTGACTTCTTTTAAATCACTTAAATCACATTTTTATAGACTTGGTTTTATGTGATGTTGTCTTTTTATCATCTTTTTACCCTATCATGTGTTCATTTAATTTATTCATTTGTCGTTTTTATTTAAAGGTTTCCATCTTCTATTTTGGCTTTAATGATGTGTATATGTGTCTGGATTTGTAATGCTTTTTACTTCTTCTGTCAAAGCACTTTGTATTGTTTTTAAAGGTGCTATACAAATAAAGATGATTGTTATTGTATCCCTGAGCATGATGCAAAACCACATTGAAATGAATAATTCTAGATGTTCGGTTACCCCACCAGGTCCGAGCACAGAGCTCCACAGAGGGGGACCCATCACCTCAGAGATCCCGGGCTAAGAGGATTTTTGGTATCAGCAGTTTTTCACGAATCGGCTGGATCATCCACAGCTACCTCCGCCAGATCCCCGGCGTTGCCAACAACCAGGAGAACATGGCCGAGGCCACGGAGCTCCATGACAACTGGCTGAAGCTTGAGCTGCTTGACCATTATGAGAGGATGACCACGAAGAAGAGGATGAGTTCAGAGTCCATGCAGCAGTGGTTGGCAGGAGCTGCGTTCCATCTGCACATGAGGATTCACCAGGTAAGGACAGACACAAAACAGTAAAAATGCACGTTTTTATTTCTGCTACAGGCTCAATATCTGAAACATAATGTACACATCCCCTGAAAAGATCAGCACCTAAAAAAAGAAACATTTCTATTTCTTGTTATTGTGTAATAGTTCATCAATATTGACGCAACAGAAGCAGAGATATTGTCCTTTTTTTACCACACATTCTTTTTCCTCGTCAAAACCTGGCACCTACATTTCCCATAATGCTACTTGAATAATTGTACAGTTCCCCTTAAAATAATAAGGGAAGGATTGAAAAAATAGGATTTTCCTGCAGCTAATGCTGCGTTCATGTTATATCAGAGTAACTATGAGTTTTCAACTTGTGAACATAATTCACTTCAATATCGAAGTTATAATTAAAACTGGGGAACTCTGATATTTCCGACTTAATAACACTTAATAAAACAGAAGTGTCACAAAACCAAACAAATATGGAGGCTTCACATCAGCCAGCGACCGCCGTTCAACGCAACTAAACCTACTTTTAATGAATATGGTGTTGTATTGTTTATGATGTGTTGTTGTGTTGTTGTATGAAGGGTGGTGATGGCGCAGTGGATATGACACATGCATTTGGTGTTGGAGATGTGGGTTCAATTCCCACTGCGATAATATTAACCAATGTGTCCCTGAGCAAGACACTTAGGTGTGACCTCTGACATATTTAGCAATTTTATTTATTACAGCAATATAATTGTAAGTTGCTTTGGATAAACGCATCAGCTAAATGACATGTAGCCTAATGTAATAATAATGTAATATTGTACAGTATTTCAACCCTGGCAAAACCAACTCTGTAATCATACAACCGTCTTGATAAGGTGAACAAGGTCATAAACATCACATCCCATCTGAAGTGACAAAGACAATTCAGGGAAAGTTTGTGGTTATGGCTGCTTGGTATGGAAAGGCAACTTAAACACAAAAGGGGTCATTTGTATTTATGAACCTACAGAGAATTATCAGCTAAATCTGCTGCTGCTCTCAGCTTTGCAGAGCTTCATAGTGAGTTTCAGCTCATTGTTTATCTTTCCGGCTGCAACTCTACTGCTCTGGTTGCAGCGGTTCACTCTCAGAGCTCTCATAGTGTTGTTTCAGAGAAAAAGCTGTACAAAATTCACTGTACACTTCCACACAGTCAGAAACTAGCTGGTGCACATAGCGATTAGCAGCTAAAGACACAGATGTTTCCCTCAAGAGTTGGTGGAGACCAAAAACATAAGAGAGAGAGAATATTGGACTGACTTTCATCAGGTGGACACAAACACAAGGACTGAATGATCATGTTGCTCTGTAACTGCTGGATGTGGAAAGAAGAATCTGTTAAGGCAAATATTAATTGCAGGCCTATAGTGGAAGCAAACTCTGTGCTCCTGCATAAAGTCAGATATGCTGGTACACATCCAACCTCCACACCTTTACTTTTCCACCTCTTTCATTTGGCCTTGGATGATGTAAATTGTGAGGGGATGTGACCTGAAAGTCCTTTTTTAATCTTACATCTAACAGGTTCGTCTGCATTCTGTGCCTCTTGGGTCAGCCGAGTCGCTGCGTCTGTCTTATAGGACGGCGTTCGGTCGCCTGGTTCAGGGCTACACAGCCTATCTGCACAGAAACATCCAGGAGACTCCAGGAGCCCAAAAACCCAGAGGCAGGACAGCCGCTGGACTGGGACAAACAAACACATTTAGCAGAACCAATATGACTTGTTCAACTAATCCCATTTTTAATGATAGCGTGGTTAATATCTCTACCGAGACTGCCACACCAAATTCAACTGCTGACATCAACAGGAGTTGTAAAACGGACATATTCAGTGAAAACTTTGGACACAATGTGTCAGACAATATGTCTGGATATAGCAGCGATGGGGGCGTTCAGGGTCTGTTGGTGATTGAGCCGTGCAGGAATGTAAGTCACAATGTGCAGCATCACCCCTGTGAGTCTCCGGCCATACAACAAGCTTTGGTGACGCGTATTATTAACGCTCAGGACCTGGAGCGGAACAGAAACTTTTTCCAGTTCCCTGAGAAAGTTTTCCGTGGCCTGCTTAGGCAGAGGGACGACTTTGAGTTGAAGACAAATTAGACAGAAATGAACAGTGGTGGACAGTAACTAAAGTACATTTACTCATGTGCTTTACTTAAGTTCAAATTTGAGATACTTGTACTTGAGTCTTTTCCTCTTATGCTACTTTCTACTTCAACATCTCAGAAGGAAAATACTTTTTACTGCCTCACAAACAGCTTTAATTGCTTAATGAATTAAAATGTTTGAATAAAAAATACATGAAGAGTTTATAAAAACGTTTTTTTAATAAATTAAACAGTTCATACAAAACAATTTCTCGATTGAGAAAAAATTTATTGGCAACTACTGATCATTTTGTGTCTTTTTCAGTGCAGAGAGGTGACACATTTCATGGTTCCAGCTTCTCAAATGTGAAGATTTACTGATTTGTATTTTTTTTTAATTAATTTGGTTAATGTATTAGTAATGATGTTGAGGTTTGGACTGTTAGTTGGACAAAACCAAACATTGTGAAGGTGTCCCTTTGTGAGTTAGGGTTTGTGGTAATTATGACGCCATTTCTTTAATTCACTGTATTTCTGTTGCACAAACTGTAAACTATATTAAACTATTTCTACCTAAAATCATGTCTAATGAGAGTTAACTGAAGTAGTTTTATTGTAATGCAAAACTCAGTGGTGTAGTAGAAAGAAATCATGTAGGTTTGTGCAGAATAATATCTCTCATATCTTTTTTTTTTAAATGATGAGTGTATTTTCAGGTTGTAAAAATAGAAATAGAAATAGAAATAGAAAGCCTTTATTGTCATTATACACAAGTACACAGTACCTGTGCAATGAAATTGGAGCAATCCCTTTTCAGTGTATATATAACAATAACATAAAGATAACAATATAAAATATCACAAATTTAAGTCAAAAATATATAAAAAAAAGTCAAAAATATAAAGTGTAGGTAGTGCAGAGAAAGAAGAGGCGGGGGTGCACATTCCTGAGTCCGGAGAGCAACTGTATACATATCAGTATTAACAAATAAATAAATATTGCACAGTAATGAAATGGTTTACATGGTTTCATTTTCAAAAAACACCATATTTTTTGTACTGCACATTGCTGCAGATCATGTTTTCAGCCTGTGTGTTTGGGTTTCTGTTTTAGCTCCAGAGTGAGACATCTATACTATCTTTGCTAGGAGTCACACAGCTCAGTAGCTCGGTAAGATAACATCAGCTAGATAACTCTTTCTCCAGCTTTGGTCAGTCCAAGGCAGGATTAGCTGGGAGACTTCTTCTAGACGAGGGATACTTGTGGAATACCTGCAGAACAGGGACAGGAAGTAGTTCTTTTGGAGATTATGGTGAACTAGTGTGTGTTGTAGCAGTGTTTCTGCCAATGAGCTAGCATGCTCGCGGTAGCATGTGCTACGGTTAGCCACCCTGTCTCAGCTAGTGACGTAGAAAGCCATGCAGATTTTGAACAGCTCACCCAGAGACTGAAGGCAGAGGACATTCAGAAACCTGTATCTCAGTCAAAACAACATGGATGGGTTTTTTTCCAAGTTTGTATGCATGTGGAAATACCAGAGACACAAAATAACACCCCAAATCTCAGAAAAAAATATTTTTTCATAATGTGGGCACTTTAAAAGAAGTTTGATTTTGTTTACTATATGAACACCTAAAAAATAGTTTGACGGCTCTGGTTTGAACACTTAACCACTGCAGGGTTGTTCAATTAAAAACTGCCAATGGAAGAAGGCGTTAATGTGCTATCTACAGTATACAGGTACCTGTCTAATGTATGAGGCATGTGTTGTGTTGCATGAGACTATGTGTTGTTTATTTCTGTATTTTGTAAAGCTGCGGAACGGACAGAGTCCAAAACTAATTTCCCTCTAAGGACAATAACATCTTATCTATACACACTGATTAGGCAGTTCCCTCCTTCTCATGGCAAACATCACCCTATGGTGGTAGAAAGCTGTAAACGTATGTAAACGGAGCTGGCCGTGCGGGGGCGGCATTCACGCCTCGTTGCGTGATGCCTCCCGAAACCCCATTTGAAGAAGAAGACGAATAGTTATTGAACGCCCTCCCCCTTTTCTATGCGAGCTGATGATGACACGCGGCGCAGCGTGAACAGTTTAACTTCCGCACACTAATATGAACAGGACGAGCCCAGACTACTGCTCGGCGTTCACACAATAGTTATAACAAGGTACGTGTTGTCTAATTAAATACTTAACTATCGCCATATAGCTACTAACTGACTAACTAACTAACTAGCTAGCTAGCTAACTTATTAACCTTGGCTCGGGTAAAGTTACCATTAGCAGCTGGTTGCGACGCGGTAAAAACAAAGTGTTGAAACGTTAATTAATTGCCAATGAACTAAAGCCACGTCTTGAGAACATGTTATAAAGCTATTATGTTTACAACACAGCATTTTAATGAAACTAGCTCCGAACTTTGTACTTTACGAGAACTACTGAGAGGGGTTTAACAAAAACTACGTAGGTTAGCTCATAGGCTAAAAATGCTAACATCATAATAACCAATCAAAGAGCAGCGTTAGCCAAACGACGTCATTCCCGAGAGAAAAACTACACAACGTAACTTCAAATAATGACATTTTGCGCCATTTTGTTGTAAGTATACGCCGAATAATGTGGCATAATACTGTGATTCTGTTTGCTGGTACGGTCCTTTCATACATTATTTTTGAAGCGATAATTGTACAAGACATTAAAGGTGAAAATATAACGTCAATACAACTAAGACTCGGGTAAAGCTTAGTAAGCTGTCCATTGTTCAAACACAAAGCATGAGTAATGTAACTGTAATGAAGTCAAACGAGGACTGAGACGCCCCAACAGAGAGTAATAAACAGACTGCCCACCCTTTGAACCACGATGGCTTCGGAAGTGATTTTCCCCATTCAATTGCTCCATTGACGTTTCCTAAAATGCTTGTTTAACGAGTTTTAAGGCAGCTTTATTTGTAGAGCACACTTCAGCAACAGGGCAATTCAAAGTGCTTTACACACAAACAGTTAAAAATAAATAAAAACAAGCCTGGGACCAATCCAAGCAGCAACAAGATGTACTGATAAAACATTTGATTCCACACCAAAGAAAATGTTGAAAACAGGAAGAATTGCAAGGGTACAAGACTGTACAAAGCAATCCTAGTAATTAATGGTTTTTTTCGTCTTGAATCACCCTCTCTGTGTCATGTGGGTTTCACCACTGCCGCACCCATAGAAATACAATGGAAAGAAAAGGCATTCACATCAACATAGTGGTCAGAGGAGTCAACTAACCAGCAGTAACGTCACAAGGAGGGTCGGGTGCTACTACTGCACACGTAAAGAAACCTTCAGTTTAAAATGAAAATACTCAAGTAGAAGTACTTCTTCCACCACTGGTACTCAGAGTTTAAAGGGCTGTGCTCAACATTCAGAACATTAATATAGCGGAAAACAAATATTTGCTATGTAAAGTTAAAGGGAAGTAATGACGTCCTGAGCAGAGAATGAAGTCACACTTGCTGAAATGTATTATTATAAATTTAGTTTATAGTTTTTGCAAGTTGATTTTTTTATACAGTGAAATAAATTCAAATCAGAATCATTTAGATTAAATTTACTACAGCATGTTTTTTGCAGAACATATTTCAGTAATTTATGCAAATGTTCTTACAGATTTGGACAAAATGTCAGAATCTGATTCTGACTGTGGTGTTGACTGGGAGGGCATCAGAGAACGGATGAATTTTGTGAGTTATTTAACCAATAATCAAAATAAGAGCCTTTAGCAAAGTATTGTTAATGTCTCTAATGAACTGTTTTTCCCCCTCAGAAATCTTTGTCCAAGAATAGTACAATTGTTGCCCTCCGTCCATCAGGTAAGATATTTAAAGCCGACCTATTATGCTTTTCCGTACATTCTGTCATACTTTATCTATAAAGTTGGATTTTATGTTAAATGTAACGTTCAAATAATGAGATAAATGTATTTCAGAGAAATCCCTGTGAGCTAAAGTGTTCAGATTTCCAACTGTTTTTGAATGCTACAGTTTTAAGTATTTTTATTTTTTTTTCTACTCTCGTCTCAGTGTCAAGTTACACTGAGCTGGCGGATATATATATATATATATATATATATATATATATATATATATATATATATATATATATATATATATTAATTGTTACTGTAGTGTTAACATTGTCTTATGTAGTTTACATGCTAAGAGCAGTAAAAGGTGTAATTTTGGCTGCCAATGTTGTTTATTCTCCCCAAAGCTGGGCCACATTACTCCTAAAAACTTTTTGGTTTAAAAGCCAGATACGGATGCCAACGAATAGCAGGTTAAGGCTTGTTACTATCAGCTTGTTCCAGAATCTCTCCAAGACAATATTCACCTTTTGAACCAGATGTGAAAGCTTAGCTTGTGGTAATTCTCTCGCCTTTTGGTTACGTCAGACAACATATGCATAAAATCCCTGCTGTTAGGTTACGTCCATGCTAATATGTTCACATGTCTCCATTTTATTTTTATTTTTTTTAAAGTTACAAGTTTGAAAACAAACCATGTATAAGCATGGAAGAGCCTCTCTTGCTGGCGTTACAGGTAGATAGGAAATTCTCTATGCTGCTCTCAGGTAAAACTAAGTATATTTTCTGCATGTTTTTGATTTTAGAGGAGGTGTTTGAGCGATGGAGTCGTATTTCTGTCGATATCAGAAGAGATGCTGGGGAGCGAATGAGAGTTTGTGCCTTCTGGCTTCCCATCCTGTTGCAATGGGAAGAGTCCAGCATTACTGCCGGCTGGGCTGTAGAAATAGGCCTGATCAACTCATAGTAAGTAAAGTTATGACCCCCGGTTATTAACACTTTCAGTCTTCAGTGTTTAGACCTTTTTTTTTAAAGAGTTTGTTCTGTCTCCTTCAAGTGACAGTGATCTAACGCTGAAGCAGCTGTCGAGGATCGAAACGTTGGAAGCAATCCTTAGAGCTTTGGAGAAAGGAACTGTAAGTTAAATTTTTTGGTATGTCAGCCTAATCCAGGAACCAGATGAGATTTATTTGGGGATAATAATGAATTAATAATGAAGGAATACTTATAGTCTGGGTATGGAAGTTATTTTAGATGAGGTACTCTATTTAGCTCTGAAGAGAATGAGACTAGATTTGGTTTGTCAGTCTATCAGATGTTGTTGATGTTTTGACATTGAACTGCTTGTTTGTTCTGTTCTAGGTGAAAAAGAACCAAACAAAGCAGGTTGTCTTGATAAGTAACATGTTTAACTTGGTAAGTCTGCAAAAGAGTAATTGTGTGCAGTTGATGATTAACAATGAGTGGAATAGAGTAAAAGCAAAGGTATTGAAAACAATGGATCATCATAAAACCAATTCTAAAAGAGACATGAAGCATATTTAATGAACATAAAACAGCTTGAATGTACTTTTTTTATATATATATATATATATATATATATATATATATATATATATATATATATATATATATATATATATATATATATATATATATATATATATATACACTTGTTTTTGTTAAAACTGGCAGTTCCATTTTGTACCTTTTAGTGTCATAAATACCTGCATGTGCTATCATTGCCTACGTAATGGTCAGTAGAGATGAATCGTTGTCTATTTGCACCATCAGCGTTCCCCAGAGGTTTTGGATAATGCGCTACGTTGGTTGGAGCAAACAGAAGAACCTGGTATCCGCCATTATGTCACGGCTCTCGGCCATGCACACACCTGCTTCCGAGCCCTGCACCTTATCTTCACAGAGTGTAAGACACAAAACCACTCAATAATGCATCTCTGACATTCTGCTCGCTTTTATCAGCATTTCTAGTTATTCATGTAAAGAGGGAAACCTAATTTTTGGGGGCGTTTAGTGGATTTCAGGGTCAATTTGTTCTAAATTCAAATAAATCTCATTGTACAGCAAATATGAAGTATTGACCCCTGAATCCGGTTAGAGCTCACATGTTATTAAACACACACACTCCTTTCATTTTCAATCAGTTGCCAAGTATATTCATGAAATGGGTACTAACTTGGATAAGACGATGAAGGCACTAATGGCTCAACCACAGGAGTATCAACTAGAGGTAAGGCACTACAACATGCTCTGATATAACTAGACGTTTGTTTGCTGGGAAATCATTTGGAAATATCTGATAGAACCTGCACATGGATTGAAAATTCAGACAGTTTGCCATGCTCCCTTTTTTAGTTCATAGAGCAAAAGGGATTCAGTGAAGCTGCATGAATTTGGACAAAAAAACCTGTGAATCGAATGTTTTGTTTTTTCCCCATGTTCGTTGTTAAATGTTTGTATGGGAAATGAGGGAATAAAATATTTGGTGTGTTGTGTTTCTTATCCAGAAAAGTGAAGAAATGAAGAAGAAAGGAAATGAATTCTTTCAGAAAAAGCAGTATGAAGATGCTGTGAAGTTTTACTCCAAAGCCATCAAATATTAGTGAGTAAAAGTTTAATATTCTCTTTAAAAGATATTTCATGATTAATATTTGTTGTCCTATTCAGTACGTAATGCATTTAAATACCATATTGACCTGAATATATAAGACTACCCTTGTTTTTTTTGTTTTTTTAAGTTTTTAAAGAAAAAAGAAAATACATCAGATCCTCTGGGATCTTAGAATATAATCATGTTTTTAATCTTTTTAGAGGAAATTGTCACATTTAAGTTAGGCTAAATAAGATTATCACATTTGTAAACAAACAACCTTATCATAAAATTCAAATCAAACTGTCTGGCCTATTTCTAATACCATTTTAGGGTATCTATCTATCTATCTACCTTCCTTCCTTCCTTCCTTCCTTTTTAGTGATAATACCGGTATATATTTGTCAATCTCTGCCAGCTGTTGCACAACTTTACCAGCAGACACATGGACAAAAATACATTTACGTTGATGTCTGGCTCAGGTTGGGTTGGCACATTAAAACAGAATGCTGTTGTGTTTTATTTGGACTTGGTTACTACTCTCTAATACAGACAGAATTATGTGGCCCAAGCTGTTCCCTCTGACTCTCATGTGCTGGATCACCCAGCTCTGCCGTAGAACGTCACCCTTGCTGCCGGGTAGCTGGCTATATGAAGCCCTCTGGTGCTGTTTGTGCCCATTTAAAAGTCTAGAACTCAATATATCCAGAAATGTCTTATATTCAAGCCTATACACTATAATGGCCCTGTCTTTGTGAAGCTTAGGTATTTCTGTTTTTGTTTGTACTGTCTAATTACTTAATTCATGAAGGGGACAGATTATTAGAAACACCTCAAATTAGTACAAACCCACCCCAGGAAAATGCCTGATTTAGAGGGTATTTTAACACAAGTTTCACAAACACAGGATTCAGTGCAGGGCAGTTGAATTAGGTTGTATATGTGTAACTAATTGGCAGATTTATTTCTTGTCCATCCAGCCCTGACAACCACATAATTTATGGAAACCGAGCCCTATGCTATATCCGATGTGAGAAATATCTGTAAGTACAATTTATTCCTTTTTATTTAATACTTTATATGCACTTTATTATAAAGTGTTCTGGTCTATGGTGTTTGAGTTATAGTTGGTGGTATTATATTACTAGATACTAAATTTTGTTGCTACTTGCCTCACACTGACTTACAGTACATCTGTTTGTATTAGGGGTGGGACAAAAACCAATACTGCAATTCATCGTTCATCATGAGAATCAATATGCTAGTTCCAAAAATCTATATTTTAATTAATAAAACTAGTACAGTGATTGATTTTATTAGATCGTTATGGCACTAAATAGATTTCCCTGCTCCCTGCATCACTAATTCAAGACTTCTTGAGGAAGCGATCGATACATGAATGACGTAAACTTAAACATAAGTTAACAGGCTGAAGAGGTTTTTAACAGATGCCCCAGCCATGTTTAAGTCCACAGTCTGGACCCATGGTGTCTTTTATAGTTCTTTAATTTAACAGTTTTGACTTGCAGTGAATTAAGAGAAAACCTGCACTCAAATCTTTTACGGGCATTGTGTATTCATAGCTGGGCCAATATGTTGTATAATTATTGGATTGTCCAGCAATATATTGATCATAGCAGAATTGCTGTATTGTGACGAACCCTGTGGTTCCCATCCCGAGTTTGTATAGTGCTTACATTGTAATTGTGAGTCTAATTTCTCTTTTTATTGGTTCTATTTTTATTCTATTAACTTTTGATTCTTACAGAAAAGCGGTTAATGATGGAAAACGTGCTACGTTGATAAAACCACGCTGGACAAAGGTACTAATGTTTTTTATGATCTGGTTACATTAATGTAGGACAATGTTTCCCAAACTTAGGGTCGGGACCCAAAATGGGTCGCAGACCCGTTTTATTGGGTCGCCAATTGGCAGAGTAAAATAAGAATCTGGCTTTTCGACTCTAGCGTACCTGAAAAACTAATACAGAAACAGACTAAATGCTCAGCATGACCTCAGAATGACCTCAGCATGACCTCAGAATGGCACTTTCAAAAACTGAACCTAGAGTAGATCAGCTGGTTGAGATCTTCAACCAGACACAAACATCTCATTAAATTCAAGTCAGCATTATTGACGATGGGAGGGGACGGAGACACAGAGAGGACAATAGAGACCTTTTCTGTTTTTGAGAACTTTTATAATGGAATAAATATACTTCATATACATTTAAATTCATAGTTTGTTCCGTCTTTTGTCCACAGTTTAAAAATGTAGATGATACAATGATTCATGGTGTATTTTTGTAAATTTGGGTCCCAGGGAGACACCAAATTTCTCTTTTGGGTCTTGAGCTGAAAAAGATTGGGAACCACTGATGTAGGACATGTAATATGGAGAAATTTGTGACATGTGACATGAGACGTTAAGGATGTCCTGAGTCAAACAGCAGTGTCAGTACTAATGCGAGAGGAGGATGTATGGTTAGGTTCAGATTCAGTACAATGTTCACACCTCAAAAGGCTTTTCACGGCTACAGCAGTATTAAACAGACACAGGTGTCATTGAATTGATTATTTATTTTTTCTGTTGCATTGTATCATTTCCTTCGCTTTTTTGTTTCTGTAATTTGTATTTATATTTTTTGATTTTTTTTTTTTTTTTGAATGCTAATTATTTCTTCTGTTTGCAGGGTCACTACCGCTACTGTGAGGCTTTGTTCTACATGGGAGAGTTCGGTAAAGCAGTTGAAGCCAACAATTCAGCCCAGAGTCTTTGTAGAGACAACCACGAGGGCATCAAAGACCTGGAACAGCAACTGCAGAAATTCTTTACTGAAATGCACGAACTCAAAGGTATTTTCACTGCACTCGTGTCATGCTAACAGCAGCACCTTAAATCCCATTATTATGTGAAACAACTAGGGAAGGGAAGAGTTTCTTGTAGATTTAAAACACATTTGTAACTATTTTAAACGTTTTGCTTCCTTACACCTCTACACAAGTAGTACAGAACGTGTTACACTGTGTTTACTAGGCAGATTTACACTGTCAGGGAACAGCCTCTATACTGAAGGGATTTCACATCTTCTCATTCACAAAAGCAGGAAAGTTAACTATATATCTTGCAGATCTTTCTTGTAGTTTGTTTTTTTTCTCATTTGAAGTTGGGGTGTCTATTAGAACCTCATATTTTGCTTGTTGTGGAGGACAAAAAAATAACTAGTTGATATTTAATCTGGATGAAATCCTCCCTTCAACTTTTGCTGTCACTTATAAACGAAAGCTGTGTTTCTGTGCTTTGATTTCAGTTTTATACCCTCTGAAAAACAACAGTAAAAGGTATGTGTGATGCCTTATACATGTTATACAAACTTAATTCATAAACGCTGATAAACATCTAGAAGATTTTTATTTTTTTTATTTTTTACAGATCGCAGAACATTTCCAGAGCACGTACCGTGGACCCACATCATTTTGTGAAAGTTAATCAAAAGATTGAGCTTCCTCCTCAGAATAAAGTTAGTAGAACCTTTTGTTCATGTTAAATTAGCAGACGTTTGCCCTTTTCTCATTTTTATCTTCCCTTTTTAAATTTTAATTCTGGTTAAATTATCCTGCATACCAAACCAAATAAATCAAGAATATGATCTTGAATGAACAGATAAAAAAAATCATTTAGTTTCACCCATTAATTTGGTCAGGGTGAAACACCAGCTTTAGAATATAATTCACATGTAAAAGACACATGACTGCACTCACTGAGTTTTATGCACTGTTTGTGGCTTTACCTGAAGTATTTTTCTTAAAGCCAATACAGATATATTCAGACAGACAGAATGAGAAAAAGGAGGGTTTTTTATTTTGTTTTTTTGGAAATTAAGCATGTAAACATGTAGTAGAAACCCAAAATACGAATGTGAACCTGTAAATGAGCTTAATATGTCTTGACAGGTCTCCGACGTTAAATTGGAAAAGCAACCAGGTGAGTTTGTTTCCACGTCTTGTGACACCTGACACATTTTCTGGCTCAGGTTCAGATCCTGGTAGCAGTATCTCTTGGTTGTCCAACGCATACAAGCTGACTTTAACGTGTCCTAGGGTGTACACAGTATGTTGCTCATATCATTAACTACACAGTTGTTGATTTTTAAAGGTGCTCTCTGGAGTTTTGTTGACTTGTGTTTTTCATACCCCCCAAAAAATGGACTCGTGTTCATGACACCTAATGACTTCATGGCTAATTTCTTTTCCAGTGAAAAATGAAAGGACTGCACAGTCAGATGGCAGTACTAAAGCGTCTAAACCATCAAAAAGGTTAGTAGAATATTAAAGCTTTAATAAAATATGCCACTGCTTAAAACATAAGGAATATAACATCCTTTAGCTTTAACCCTGCTTTTGTGACAAACGCACATTTGTTTGCCTCATGAATAATGGCAATACACCCCTTACTTAAAGTGTCATTCCCCTGCTGCCTTCACACGCTCGTTATAAGCACATAAGTTGCTGATTTAAAAAGCGCAATAGTGTTAATAGATCATATGTAATAATACAAAGGGTAAAGCCTTATAGTCGGATAGGTAAGGAAACCCTTAAATTAGCCAGCTAATGCAAAGAAAGCCTGGTTCTGTTGAAATTGCTTCGTAGTACCCCCCTCTGGTATCACTGACATGTTTTTTTCACTTAAAACAAAGACACTATTGTAGCCTTATTTCTTGTATTTTCCATGCGTCTAACTATATAAGAGCTGTCTGCAGTTATTCAGTGCAAGTGTATTTGTTTCTGCAATACGTGTTAATATAAATCAGCTTTTAATAAGAATCAACATTGTGGCCTGTTCTATAGATTTCATCTCAAAATCAAAGAATCTCTCTTTCAGACTATTTAGCTGATTAACAATGTTGTGCTTCCAGTGAGCTGTCTTCAAAGAATGGGAAAGGAGAGCCCAGCACCCCAACAAAGAAGAAATCTAAGAACAGAAATCGGTCTGAAGATGAGGTGAGGTTCTGCATTTAGTTAGTTTGGGAGCTTGGCTTCATCCAACTTGTTGCATCTGTTTTTAGTCATGGTTGTGGTTTTTGAAATCGTAAAGCTTTTCCAGCACACTGTATCAAAAAATCTCTGTAGAGATGATCATATCAGTCTCTCCCACACTTACAAAAAGTTGTAAAAGTATCATTAAATCAATTAATTGACTGGCTCTGTTCTTTGTTTCATCTGTTCAGAACCAGAAACTGGATGACAGTAAAGTGGATGTGTGTGAAGAGTTGAGGTCATTAGTGCAGGACGGACACACTGCTCTGGCCGACCTCCGCAGCCACAATGCAGAGCAGGCCTTCAGGAAGGCACTGGCTATACTGGGAACCAGCTCACCCAAGGTAATCCTATCACTGATGTGCAAACCAGCGCTAAAGTTGTAGCACTTTACACTGTCAACGTTGTGTGAGTAGATTCAGAGAATTGTCTTGTTTTTGATTGTTGTTGTAGATAAGTTTTGTAAAATAAAAACATTATGCACTAGGGCTGTAATGGTACACAGGAGTCACAGTTCTGTTTTATACCTCAGTTTAGGACTCCCGGTTCAGTTCAAGTTTGGTTCAGTGGGGGAAAAAACAAGCATAAGAAATGCAGACAACGTATAACCATGTCAATCAAAAAGTCAGACTTTATTTGAATAGCACTATTCATACATATAACATGTAACACAAAGTGCTTTTACAGAATTTACACAAAGTGATGGGTGGCTTTGTAGTTAATAAAGCACTCTAACAGAATTCACTAAAAATAAAAAACTGCAGCTGAGAAAACGCTTTCATAAATCTCATTAACTGCTTTATTTCCAGCTGGAGACTTTTTTTTTTTTTGGTGCAATTCCCTTTTTTACACAAAAAAATACAAAAAGGCCTCAAGTTTTGTAAAAGGCTTGTGAATTTTTTTCTACTGTGGCATGTTCCTGTTCACGTCAAACACACATCTTAAGTGATCTGCTGCAGTGTAAGAACCATATTAAAGCTACTGGATTTACCTTGTGCTGTAAAAGACATAAACTAATTTTCCTTGCTTTCTCAGGAACTTGGACTTTCCACGCTGGATGTACTTTTGCTGCCATATGGCCGTGCTACAGCCCTAACAGAAATCGGCCAGCCTGAGGTAACTTAAAGATAAATGTAGGCTTGTTAGCCCTGAATGGCAACGTATCTAGACCACTTCATAGTGTCCATGTCTTAGCCTCCTAGATAGAAGATAAACCTTATTGAGTCCCATCGGGGGGAATTTGATTGTTGCAGCAGCACAAAGACAGAATAACTACAGATAAATGGGGATGTAAAAGAGAAATAACAGGTACATAAAACTAAAATAACACTTATATATAGAAACTATATGGAAAAGCATATGGAAAAAAATAACCAAGTAGGGGGACAATAGTGTGATTAATAGCAGCAGAGTCGCCAAGCTAATATATATATTATTCTTTCTTCCTGATGTGGCAACAATCTGATTTTGATTAATTACTGTGAGGCAAACATTAAAAATTGTAAGTGAATTTCCTGTGATGCTTTGTCACACGCAGGAACTTAGAGAAGCACAAACACTTCTGGAGAAGATCAAATCATTTGAGGAGAGGACGTTTCAGTGTCTGGTTTACTACGCCATTGGTAGGGTGCATCTCAAAGAGAACAGGTACAGTGGCTTCTAGTTTTTTACCAGTTTGTGTGTCATTGATTCACACATTTTGTTGTTTCAAACATAATGCGCTTCTGCTTTGGACAGGTTTGCAGTTGCTCTGCGGCAGTTTTTAGATTCACTGCAAATGGTCAAGAATCAAATAATCCCGGGTAAACTCACCTGGCCTTTAACGAAAGAGATTGTCAAAGAAACGCAGCCGGACTATTTCAAGGTATGTTGTCACTGGTTTGTGTTTATATCAGTTTATTCAGAGTATTTAGTTGCATGTGAGTGTTTTGAACATAGAAAATATAAAGATTTACATAACAGTACAATACAGGATTGCAGTTGTGGTCCCCTTCATTTTAACCATCAGATATTCAAATATTTAAATAGGATAATGAAATAAAAACATTAAAATACAACACAGTATATAAAAGTAGCGTAGCACTAAGTTAAGAAATAAAAACAAATTTAAATTATACTATGACATTTAAATCACAGGTTTGGCCAGTTCTTTTAGAAGTCAATGGAAAGCATTAACCATACAACAAGTAGAATGACATACTGTATGTATTTTATGTGTAGAATACACTAATTTTGATTGCATATTGGGCTTATCTCACTTGTATTTTCTCTTTTTATAGGACGTTTTGGAGCAGGCTATAGAGTTGTGCAGATTTCCTCCTGTTCCTGATGCCATTTGTCGACTTGAGAAATGCCTCGGTCATTTAAAAGCTGAAATCTACTTTACTGATCCAGATTTTAAGGTAAATGGCAGCCATGAAACCCAGCTAGGTTAGTTAGTTTTATTAATCATTGTATTGTTATAACGAATGTGCCTCTTTTTTTTATAGGGCTTTATTCAAATATGCTGCTGTCAGAGCTGCATTGTTGAATACCACATTGCGTGTTGGAAGGCCCTCAAGACATCCTCTTTCTGGGAAAAGAATGAAAAGGTACATTTTCCATATTTCTGGATTTTCAGTCATGATCATCAATCGAAAATATCCGGATTAAGTACTTTTTTCAGTTGTAGCGGTTTCCTACAATGGCATATAATGGCCTTTTGTTGAAAAAGTTTGGTTATATTCCTAGAAGGAAATATCTCAGAATATTAACCCCCTCCCCCGGCTCCACAAATCTTTTTTTAATACGTTTCCGTAGTTTCCCCCTGCTGCTTCCAGTCTAATTGTTATTGTGCTACAGGATTTCCTGCAAGAGCCGTGTTTGACTCCAGACTGTGTTGGCCAAATCTGTTGTATCAAGATCTTTGGTCCGACGGGGCTGGTGAAATGTAAGGTAAGATGAGTCACTGCAGGTGAGGTGAAGCTTTTTTGAGTCACTGCTCGTGAATCGCAGGATCAGTGGCTGACCAAAGTCCTTTCTCTCCTCAGTTTGAAGCTGCCATTCCAAAACCACAGAATCCAAAGAAGCCCAAAGTAAATCAGAAATGTACAAGGTGAGTACAGTTCATGCTGGTGACTGAGTGTAGCTGCAGGGGTTAGTGGGCCATCACAGCAAGTCATCTTGATTGGTACTGTGTTACCAATAACACCGGTTAACATAATAAGCGGGTTGCATATTTGGGAAGATGCATTGATTCTGACATATGTATTCTTACTACTACTTACTTATACTACTTACTTATACTTGGATCAGCAATTCTGTAAACTGGTTTGACATGAGGAGTGCTAGAATTTAATTCAGACAGTGATGTGTAATTTTTGTTCAGTTCTCACTCAAAGGGTAACATAATAATACATTGTATTTAAACCACCTTTCATGACACTTCACAAACAAAAAAGGTTGTTAAAACCATAGTCATCTCATAAAAATCAGTCAGTCAAAACAATTACCTTGGTCTATTGTGATTTATTTGCAGTCTGAAGAAGTTAAAATCAAAGGAAGAGCACAGACTCAAGAGAAAGCAGCATAAGCAGTCATTTCAAGAAAAGCAGGCGCTCAACGATGAGATTCTGCAGCAGAAAGACGACTCTGCAACAGAGAGTCAACAGAAAGGTACTGCTTCAAATATCCTTATGTGTCAAATGTTTCACTGACTGCATTTGTAATTGTGGAGCCCAGTCTTGTTAAGTCTGTAATTTTTTCATCAGGGGATTTGATTTATTACATGTTTATATTCACAATAGATTGTGATGATATTTCATATTACTCCATATTGCACGATCTAAAGATTTGATGGCTATCCTTTGTTTTTAGCTTTAATTGTTGGAAGAGTTTTGTAAGTTTTTGTTTGGATAAAGTGATAAACATAACTTCGTCCTAACTGCCAGTTTTTCTGATGTCCACCACGCTAGAGCCTGATCTGGACACTGTCAGGCAGCGGTTAGCTTATTAGAGCCGGATGTTTTACATTGTTTTTAGCAAAACAAATTTTGATCAGTCACTGTTTGTCTTCACTGTGTTGTCAGCCTGGTTGCTGTACAGGGATAGAGTTCTTCTGCAGATCAGCCAGAACATGGAGTCGCTCAGAGAGGAGAAGGGCCTCCATGTGTCGGCCTTGACCGGCAGTCTGAAGCCCTGGCTGGAGCTAGACTCGTCGAGGGGGAACCAAGTAGCTGCAAGGATATTGAATTGGCAGCTGGAGCCGCTGGAGAATCTTGGTCAGGCCGTTGAGCTGCTACTGGAGAGGAAGAACCGGGTTTGGGCTCGTGTACTTATTCAACTACTCAGTACCTGTCAGGATATAAATCCTAAACTCAGCAACTGGGCGTGCCAGCTCAACAATGCAGGTCAGCATTTATCAGTACTAATAATATGAGTCCTCTAGAGTTCAAGTTGAAAATTTGTACAACTTAAACGATGTGTGACACAAAACATGGAAGGAACGTGTGGAAGTTAAATGGATCAGTTTCAGTTATTTTACAAAACATTGAAACCTGCTGTTAAGGATTTTTCTTTTACTTTAATAACTTTAACAGAGATAAAAACCGAATAATTTAGACACCTATTTCTATTATGAAATTTAAAGAAAAGCTTTGCTAAAGCAACACGTTGCCTGTTAACTCCAGCTCGTTATAGGCTGCAGTATTGTGGACTTGACACTGAAACAGGAACCTGTTGCTATTTAAATCTGCACACATTTTGATACATGTCCTCTCAGACGTCTTACTGGACTCAATCAAAATTTTGTGGCAGGAGATTCCAAACTTTTCAATGGTAGTGAATATTTGCGCACATAAGTTGTGTAAAAATTGTGGACTTCAACATCAGTGCCATATGAAGTGTGACCAACTACTTTCTGACTTCTTCAGGTTTGGATGCAGCCAAATCCTTCATTGAGCGCTACGCAGGACACTTGGAGGAGCTGGATCTGGCTTTTCTGCTCAACTTTGGCCCTTTGCAGGATGTGATTATAGAGAAGCTCGGTACTAGGCCGGAGCTTTTTTCAAGCATTGGCTTGACTGTGACTGAATACCTAAAACAGGCCCCCCCACATGACATGAGACTCTTTATCTGGACTCTGGAGGAGCATAGAGACGGGTATCTCTCCTGCCACTCTATACTGGATGAGTATTTTGATATGATGGGTATGTAAATTTAACTTGACTTAACATTTACTTTGAAGGCTTCTTTATTTGTTGCTCATGTCTGATTCTTTTATTTTCAGATGGACATTGTTCGGTCTTAAAAAAGTCTGATGAAAATCAAAATGTAAGTCTTTAGAAACTTAACATTTTGTTCTTTAACTCTGGAATTAAGTTGGTTGCCTCATAAACTAAACCTCAAAGGACTAGGTCAATTTTTGAGAAATACACTTTTTGGCCTTCTTACCGAGAGATAGATGGGACGATCCATGTCAGATCTGTAACAATTCAATTCTAAACCAATTATTGATGTATCTTGATGCAACCGGATTTAAAAAATATGTACATATAAATCTGAGTTTGTTAGATTTAGACTTTTTTTTAATAATCGATTTTAACTAATCAGAATCGATTATCAAATTGTTCTAGAGAGAATCGCAATGCATCTAAGAATAGATTTATTTTTTCTCTAGTCTTTAATATATATTCAATATTTGACTCATACCTAGCTTAACCATGTCATGTGACATGCTAGTTCAGTACACTTTAGGAACAAATATTATTGGGACCACCGCACCAAAAATGTAACATTAAATATCCAATATTAAAAATCCAGGAACTTAAATTATTGACCCTACCGCTGACTATCCCTGTAACAATTTGCCCACAAATTAGCATATTGACCAAACACTGTCCAGAAACATACTAGGTTTAAACTTAGTCTTATTACACTTTAGCAAAAAGCACATTTCCCATAATACCTTTTAAATGATGTGTTGTGAATGTGCCTGATCCCTCATGGTAATGAAAAAAACTGAATGAAACTTGAGTAAGTTCTCAATTAATTTGTTTTAATTTCAGAATTCTCCTATCAAGAGTCGAGGTCGGAAAAAGAAACAAAAAGAGCAAAGGGTGAGAAGAAATGTGATTTCTAGTCGTTGGTTGTAAAGAGAATATGTCTTATGTCTTTATTTATGTCTTTGTAGCGTCACTCTGAAGTGTTTCCTCTCATCTTCCTCTCAGGGTGTTTTTGTTTGGTCGGAGGTGAAAAGAGTAACTCCGAGAGATGAATGGGACCAAGACCTTTTTGAAGATGACTCTTTGTAAGTTGTCATTATTGTTATTGTATACATTTTAAAATAAGTGTTTCATATAATAACGTTGAGATTTGCTGTCAACAGATCATTCCTTCACCCTGGTGATCCGTTCAGTGTACCCAGTCACCTTCGAGAGCAAGTGGCCGAATTTGAAAACCAGTACAACTCCAGCACACACAGAAGTCACTATAAAAAGATTTTGGACAACAACCCTGATCCAACAAAAGAGAGTTTGTATGAGTAAGTGCAAGCTGCAATTCAGAGTAAATCTGCTTAGTTACACTCAACCCCTAGGGATGGATGGATGGATGGATTATTTTTGATTTGAATATTTGGATGTCTCTGCAGCTACTTTGCTCAGATTTTGGAGGAGCACGGCCCGCTGGTTGCTGAGGACCCTCTGCTGGTTGGTGAACTAGGGAATTTTCCTTCAGAGGCTCAGCTGAAGATAAAGGAAGCGGGTGGCTTCGAGCTTTTCCTCCTAGAGTCTCTTCGCTTCATAAAGATGGGGAGGTGTATCGGCCTGGCGAAGCATGCCGTTACGCTACAGCAGGCTGGTCACGGAGCCAGCCTGGATGACCTGGATGACATCAACTCAGACTCTCCTTCTCCTGATTTTGAAGCGAATCAAGAATCTGCTTTCACAGGCTATCTGGACGCTTTTTCATCTGCACAGACTGCCGTCTATCCCGTGCTCCCAAGTCCTTATGTATTTGGCTCCCAGTCTCCTCTGCTTGGTCAGTCAGCTAGTGGAGTTACTCTGACTAGGAATGATCCATTTTACCCATGGTCTAATGGTGACAGTCTACAGCAAGCCTCTTTCTTTTTACCTAATGGCTACGAGGAGCTAGATCTACCTACCAGTGAGTTGGATGATGGATTTTTGGAGACATCTTCAGTGACAAATGAGGAAAGCTTTTTAAAGAAACATGCAGCAGTACAGGTTAATACCAAATATTTCACCGCCTTTTTAAATAAACTAGATGGAATATGTAAATACATTAATGTGTATTGAATTGGGTGTTAAGTACGAAATGCTTTTTTGTTTTGTTCTCTCAGACGTGTCAGGAGACCATGAGGAGTGTAGCGGTGAATACAGAGATTCATGAGCGTTTCGAGACCTGCCAGGTGAGTTGCTATAGCTTCATGGATTACCTGTACCTGTTTTAAGTAGAGCCAGATCGATAGTGGATGTTTTGAGGCTAATATTTAATTAGATATCATCTGGCTGGCTGATTTTTTTTTTTTTTATTGGCTCTGTGTTTTAAGTTGTTTTAACTTCTGAGTTTTGCTGTTGACCCTTTTTGGCCTGGTTTGTTATTCCAGGGTGATCTCAACAAAAAGCAAAAGGGCAACAAGAAGTTGGAGCACCAGATCAAGAAAATGGTGAAAGACTGTGACAAAGTCAATCAGAGACAGGAAGAAGACATCGCTCTCCTCGAGGCAGAAGTTCAGAATATCACTGCCAATATACAAGTAGGTCCATAAGCAGTTATAATTAAAGTGAAAGATAAGCCTTTATTGTCCAGAGGGGGTGCAGCAGCATAAAAACAGAGTAGAAGTAGTAGACGGAAGTACAAATAAATATCAAGTTTTAAGCTTTTGGCTCAAAACTCAAATATAAATGTAGCCTAAATGGAAGTTTGAATCATTTAATTCTTCTTTTGGAGCTAAAACTACTTAAAATATAAATAAATTTGGTGTCTGAGTGAAACCGTTTTTATCTAAATACTTTATTATTGAAGAAAAACGGCTGATTCTATGCTTTTGAAAAAAGTGATGAGCTGAATCTGAAAGTGTTTGTTATTGGTTGTTATCTGTTGTCCAGGTGACCAATAAGGAGCTGACACTGTTCCAGCAGAAGCTGGAAGAGGAGGTGAAGAAGGACCAGAAGGAGAAGAAGGCCAACCAGGAAGGACTGAAGTCCCTGAAGTTGGAGATAGAAGAGCTGGTGGAGCAACACGGCAGGTGAGACTAAGGCCGATGAGGGTGGAAAGTAACCAAGTACATTTACTCCTGCTCGTTTATAGTCTCAGCTAGTCACATTAAACAAATTATTCTGTTTTTGTCTTTTACATGCACAGTCTTAACCGAAGCATCCGAGAGAAGAAAACCAGCTTTGACACAAAGTTGAGTGATTTCCTTGAGCTGGGGTAAGTAATGAAGAAAGAGTTGATAATGAAGCATAAATTAAAAGCCTCCCAGACCTTTTTGTTCACTTCTTTTCTAATCGTTTCCTTTCAGCAATCAGTCAGCAGCTGAGAAGATGAGTCTGGAGGATGAGATCAAGCGCTGCAAGGTCTCGGTTACCTCGGCGTCCAAGAGATCTCACACAGCTCGGGTAGGGCTTTCATTCTTAACACCAATCACAGACATTTCATTTAGAGTTAGTTCTTTTTCTTCTTTTTGTGTGAAGCCCTGATAAATGTTTAAATAAATGTAATGTTGGCATTAAGCAAGTACAAATATGGGACTTACATTTTTTATACTTTCTGTGAATTTAATCCAATTAACGATATTTCAATTGATGTATTTTCTATATACTCGTTAACACCTTATTTTGGAAACCAGATGTAGTCACACCTGTATCCTGGCCATTTCAATTCATTTACCATAAAGATCAGAATACGTGTGCACTCCAACTTTAGCAGCAGCTAGTTTGACTGCAGAGATGCCACAGACCGGGTTTCAGTAACCAACCCTAGCCGTAAATGCCACAACTATTGGAGTGAACACGTGTCAAGCTTCCAGTCAGTCAACTCTTAACAGGTTGTTAAAACTATTACCTATTGCCTTTCAAGTTCAGTAAATGCCTTAACCTTCATTGTTTTGCTCCTCCAGGTGTCTGTAGTGGAGAGCAGTCGGGATCAGGGTTTGTACGGCCTCTATAGAGAGCTGGCCAATGGCAAAGCTCTGCTGACCAAATTGGATGAAGCAGCACACAGGTTAAAAAGAGTAAAATCCCAGCTTTCAATCAGAATAGACAAGTTTGTATTAGATTTATTCATTGTGTGACATACTTTCATCTTTTCCAGATACCCTTCTCCAGAGCTGGAATTAACTAGAAACGGCTGGAGAGTTAATGTCCAAGAAATTGAAAAGAAAATCGCCGCTGCTGAGGTACATGAAGTCATCTCATACAGCAACACAAGTAGATCATTGCACACTGAGACTTCAAATTATATCATATTGTAATTTAGTTCAATTTTGACGTACTTGTACTTTTTCCTACTAGTATGTGTAGCATTTTCCTTTTCGGTGACTTTAGACTTCTGCTGCAATACATCTTGGTTAAATATGAAGTGCAGCAATAACAGGCTTCATCAGTGTCACTTTACAACCTACGTCATGAAGTGGATGTCACATGACTCAGTTTGGAATTATCTATTTGAGTTGAAATAATTTGATCTACAGATATTAATCCCTGGACCATTTTTCTTAATGTGGACATAAATAGTGTGCGTGCGTGCGCCCGCCCATCTCCGTCCGTCCGTGTCCAGATGTTAATAAGACTTGATATGCTCCACAGGCACAGTACCAGGAGCAGCTGGATCAAGTGAAGAAGGGTAGACGAGTCAACGAGTTGTCTCCAGTCAACATCCACAACCAGCCAGAGCCTCCAGCTGCACCAGTAAGACATTTCAGACCAGACCAGTGTAACCAGGACAACACGTTACTGTTTATTTTCCATCTCCAGGATGGGCTGCTTTTCTCTGTTCTATAGCATCGTAAATGAATACTTTTTTTCATTAGTTTCATCAAAAAAAGCAATTTGAAGACATTAATTTGGACTTTTTGTCTAAGTGATCTAATCATTGGATAAAATAGTCAAAGTTTAAGTTATACTGTACTATATTTTTACATATTCATGTATTTCATATTTATGTATTAATAGAAGAACTGTTGCATTTTACAAAATGTCCTTGTGTTGTTGGGAGGAAATAAACATCTTAAAAGTAAATAAAAGTCATAGTATAGTATGTTGATAAAGTTTTAAATACCAATTTAGTGTGTCAATAAAGGCAGTATATCCCAAGTCAAAAAATAAATAATAAAGTCGTAGTATTTGAAAATGTTATGTCAAAGAAATCATAGTATAGTATGTTGGGAAGTTTTTAAAAAGTCATATGTCAAAAAGGTAAAAAACAAAATCAAAAGAAGTCACTTTGAAAAGAATCCTAGTATAGTGTGTTATGAGAAGTTTAAAAAAGAAGGTAATAGTATGTAAAAGAAGGTATTACTATAACGTAGTACCGTAGTAGGCGCATAATTACTTTATAGTTTCGACATATTCTACTATTAGCGATAGAGTGGCAGAATCAATGAAAATGTGTAATAGAAAGGACTAATTAAATGTAAACTGTCCTGATGTTGCAGCCGTCTGGGGCAGCCAAAGAGTTCGCTCCTCCACCTTCAGCCTCCCACAGAGCTTCACCGATCATCCACCCGTCTGCAGCTGAAGCTGCGGCCTCTCTGCCTCAGCACAAACCTCCGACCAGGGCGCTGGAGTCTCCACACAGCACTGTGTTCGACAAAGCCATAGAGCGCCTGACCACCATTTTTCCTGAGAAAACGAGGTAACGCCGGACCGAGTTATACACACTTTACAGTGGCTATACTTTCTACTAAAATAGAAATAGCTTTTTTGTTCATTTTATTACACATGCGTTTTTATTACATCATTTTGATGTCCTATTTTAAAATACTGAGTTGATTTTGGGAATATTTTTTACAAGCAAAAGATGGAAACCGTGATAATTTAGGCATTACAATGACTTGATTGTGCGTTTGTGTTCAGGTCTGACTTGATGAAGTATGTTCAGGAGCTACGTTCATCCAGCGGAGGCAGCCTGAACAGCATGGCATTGCAGGATGTGGTTGGCGGAGTGACCCAGCTGATCCTGGACCACCAGGTAGGTTTTTAAAGGTCCTGGTCGGGGACATAGGCTTCCCATTCAGGTCTCTGTTACTGCAACCTGAGATGACCTCTAGTGTTGATTGGCCCAGTATATTTTTCATCGGAAAACGCATCACATGGATTTTCTTTTTTTTTCTCTCAGGAGAAGCTTAATGCTGCCAAATCGAACATGAGACGTGAGAGTTCAGCCAATTCTGCCAAATCGAACATGAGACTCGAGAGTTCAACCAAAAATGTGGCGCAGGTTTGGCAGCCACTTGGACCCCCCCAGAGAGCCATACACTCAAACGCAGTAAGTCCAAAAATCTATTGGTATGAATGGCACTGACTTTAGCGCAAGAGTTTGACTTGAAGCAAAAAAAATGTTTTATGCAGAAGTGAGAAAAAAGTTAACTTTGCTTTCAGTGTTTTTAGTGCTGTCAGTTCTAAATAAGAAATTAATTCACAATCTTGAATTAAATATCGAATTAAAAATTGGAATCATCAATACTGCCACGCCCCCACGTTATGGGGTCACGTACGGTCGGCTTCTGAAGCAGCCAGACGAGCCCCCAGGAACAGCGCTCAGCGGTGGAACTCCACCCCTCTAACCCAGACAAACGTTTGCCAGAGGCTTGGAGAAAAGAAGAAAAGACATTTTTGGGATACTTACCAGCCGAATATTTAAGGGTCCTGGTTTAAGAAAGAACCGGCCAGAAAGAACGTTAATCTCGCGGGAAAAAAACAAATTGACACCAATAAAATGGGTTTGTGTTAACGCGTTTAACTGACAGCACCAGTGTTTATTATCCTGCCGTTTGGTCTTCTGTAGGCTGTTAACTGAGTCACAGAGAACAGCGCAAGATAAAAGCATGGTCTTGGATTAGGGTTGGACATGTTTTGTCACTCAATTGACAAATAATTTCATCTATATAACATCAAAAATAGAAAACCGCCATTTTACATTACAATTTACCAGTCTCCTTAGCACTACTCAAATCCCTGCAGCACCAGATCTCCAGTCTGGAACTCACACTCTCTCTCTCACTCACTCACACACACACTCTCACACACTCTCACTCACTCTCTCACACTCACTCACTCACTCACTCACTCTCTCTCACTCACACACTCTCACATACTCTCACTCACTCACTCACTCATTCACACTCTCACTCTCACTCACTCACTCACTCACTCACTCACACACACACACACACACACACACACACACACACACACACACACACTCTCTCTCTCGCTCTCTCTCTCTCTCTCACACACACTCACACACACTCTCTCTCTCACACACTCTCACTGACTCACTCACTCTCTCACTCACTCACTCACACACACTCTCTCACTCACTCTCTCTCTCTCTCTGATTGCAGCTGAATGTCGAGGATCCTTGCATCATCTGTCACGAGGACATGAGTCCAGATGACATCTGTGTGCTCGTGTGCAGACACAGCTTCCATGACGAGGTGAGCGAAGATACTCTTGTCTGTTTAAAAACTGCTTCATGGAACTTAAGCCGCGAGGCGTGAAGTGTGTTTTCTAAGTTAAATTAAATGCCACAACAAACTGATATTTTGGTAAGCTGTGTAAGACACAAGTCCTGCTTGATCAAAGGTCATTCAAAAGGTTTTATATGTTAAAGAAATATTTAAAAAGCATTGGTATTAATTAGTTAACTTATCATTTAACAGACGCAGAGTAGAATTAAAGCATTTAATGTTATTAAAATGTTCTCTCTCTGCTGCTATAGACAGTCATCTTAAAATGTAAATTATGGCAAAAACTAAATGGATGGCTCCAGGGTCACATTGATTTATATTACAGAGAATGATTATTCTTTACAACTGACAAAAATGTGAGACAAATGTCAATAAATGAACGTACTTACTAAATAATTGTAGGCCTTAGTGTCCCCCACTGGTTTTTGGTCATTTTTTAAGTTACATTAAATTGCATTACATGTCATTTAGTTGTCGCTTGTATCAAAGCAACGTGGAGCAACTAGGGGTAAAATGTCTTGGTCAGGGACACATTGGTTGATGTATCGCAGTGGGAATCGGACCCAGATCTCCTACACCAAAGGCATTTGTCATGTCAAAATGGGCGGTGATGGCACAGTGGACAAGTATGACCCTAAAAAAGTACTAAATTAAACTTTGTGGTCTTAAAAATGTACTTTTGTTCATCCTTGAGGTATAACAAACTGTTTAGCCAGTGGCTGCTGTTGTCAGTTTGTTGTGCTGGTGTTAATGTGCGGCCTTGCTGTGTTTGTGTTCAGTGTATTCGGTCGTGGCTGAAGGAGCAGAGCACCTGTCCCACCTGCAGAGAGCACGCATTGCTGCATGATGATTTCCCTGCGCTGTCCGCCAGAAGACGCCAAGCTCCATGATGTCTTAACCCTTTTCCTTCATGTCTGCTTTTATCTTTTTTTTTAATCACATATTTCATTATACTCTATAAACACTTTTTTGTATCGTTAAAATGTTAAGACATTTAATTTCTATCCTTTGATTAAACAAAACGTCTCGTTTTGAACTTGTCTCTGCCTGATGTTCTTTTCTGCTTTTTTAAAGCAGATTCCCGCTCTTTTAAAAGTGTATAATTTCTGACACTTAAAGTAAGTCATAGTATAGTATGTCGAAAAAAGTAAAGTCATAGTATAGTATGTCAAAAGTTAAAAAAAAGTCATAGTATGTCGAAAAAGTAAAAAAAAGTCATAGTATAGTATGTCGGAAAAAGTAAGAGTACAATATTTTTGATGGTACATACAAACTCTAGAGAGAAAGGACCCTAACCACCTGCGATCAAACCCTGAACCTTCTTGCTGTGAGACCACAGTGCTAACCACTGGGCCACCATGATAATACTGCTATGTCCTCGTGTTCTGTGGTTAAATATTCCAACAAATAAAATCAACAAAAAAAAGTCATAGTATGTCAAAAAAAGTAGTCATAGTATAGTATGTCAATAAAGGGAGAGTACATGATGTCAAAAAAGTATAAAAAGTCATAGCATAGTATGTCAAAAGTATAAAAAGTCATAGTACAGTATGTCGAAAAAAGTATAAAAAGTCATAGTGTAGTATGTCGAAAAGTATAAAAAGTCATAGTATGTCAAAAAAAGTAAAGTCATAGTATAGTATGTCAAAAGTATAAAAAGTCATAGTATAGTATGTCAAAGTATAAAAAGTCATAGTATAGTATGTTGAAATAAGTAAAGTCACAGTATAGTATATTTAAATAAGTAAAGTCACAGTATAGTATATTGAAATAAGTAAAGTCACAGTATAGTATATTGAAATAAGTAAAGTCACAGCACAGTGGGGTGAACAAGTATTTGATCCACTGCTGATTTTGCAGGTCTTCCCAGTTACAAACCACGTAGAGGTCTGTAATGTTTGAAAGTCCGAACTGCCCAACGACAATAATGTCAGGCAATAAAATACAAATTAATTATTTAAAAATCATACAATGTGATTTTCTGGACTTTTGTTTTAGATTCCGTCTCACAGTTAAAGTTTACCAATGATAAAAATTACAGACTTCTACATGCTTTATAAGTAGGAAAACCTGCAAAATCAGCAGTGGATCAAATACTTGTTCTCCCCACTTCATAATGTGTTGAAAAAAGTCAACTCTGCCTGATGTTTGTCACTAATTAATATAATTAAAAGTGTACCTTGCATAATAACCCTGATTAGCATGGTCTGCAAAAATAAATACTTCATACAATTTACTTTAAAAAATGTTTCATTTATTGAACTGAAATACAACTTTCACAAAGGCATGATTTCAAACACTTTTGGTCATATTCATGTATATTATTGGCAGAAAATCAGGTTTATTTATAAAGTCCGATAAGCATTATTAGAGAAACTGTTGCATTTTACAGAAAGTCCTCAAGTTGTTGGAGCATCGAGTGCTGACGTGACTTCAGGGTTTCAGAGTCTGCACAGCTTCAGAGGGAAGTTCTCCGTGATGAGGTGATCATCATGAAGCACGATGACAACGTTGACTCAAATCTTCAGATATATAATCAAATATCTGAATCTGAAATATTTGTAATTTGCTTAAAGTGGAATTCAAACATTCTGGGAAATCTATGTACAAGCCTGCATCTCGAGTTTAAGTTTAAATAAAGTCATAGCATAGTATGTCAAAAGTAACGTCAGCGTACTATGTCGGAAAAAGTCATAGTATACTATATTGAAAAGTAAAGTCATAGTATATGAAAGGTTAGTATTTATGCATGTAAGTGTTCAAATGTATTCAACTATTCTCAGGGAGCATTCAGGGCAGGGGAAGGTTGCAGGAATAGATCGTAATGTGTAAAACTAGAATTGTTTCACAAATAGGAGTCGTTTTAAAGGTAACCCTGTCTCACAGAAATGGATCAACTGACCGTTGCAGGACAAGAAACTATAAAAAATACATTTATTTTGATGTTCATTGATCACTGGTGTACAGACATCTGTGTGTGTACACATGAAAGTTTGTTCACTGTTTGAATGAAGCTGCAAACAATCTGAAATCTTTGAAGTCTCCATTATTTACTGATGTCAACCCCAACAATATGTTGAAAAAGTGAAAAAGAATGAAGTAAAACTAACAGTCAAAAAAAAGTCATAGTATAGTATGTCGAAAAAGTAAAAAAAGTCATAGTATAGTATGTCAAAAACAGTAAAAAGTCATAGTATAGTATGTCGAAAAAGTAAAAAAAGTCATAGTATAGTATGTCAAAAACAGTAAAAAGTCATAGTATTGTATGTCGAAAAAGTAAAAAAAAGTCATAGTATAGTATGTCGAAAACAGTAAAAAGTCATAGTATAGTATGTCGAAAAAGTAAAAAAAAAGTCATAGTATAGTATGACGAAAAAACTCATAGTATAGTATGTTGAAAAAAGTTACGGTATAGTATGTAAAAAAAAGTAAGAGTACAATATTTTTGATGGTACATACAAACTCTAGAGAGAAAGGACCCTAACCACCTGCAAAAAAAGTAAAAAAGTCATAGTGTAGTATGTCAATAAAGGGAGAGTACATGATGTCGAAAAAGTATAAAAAGTCATAGTATAGTATGTCGAAAAAAGTAAAGTCATAGTATAGTATGTCAAGAAAAGTAAAGTCATAGTATAGTATGTCGAAAAAGTATAAAAAGTCATAGTATAGTATGTCGAAAAAAGTAAAGTCATAGTATAGTATGTCAAGAAAAGTAAAGTCATAGTATAGTATGTTGAAAAAGTATAAAAAGTCATAGTATAGTATGTCAAAAAAAAGTAGAAAAAAGTCATAGTATAGTATGTCGAAAAAGTATAAAAAGTCATAGTATAGTATGTTGAAAAAGTAGAAAAAAGTCATAGTATAGTATGTCGAAAAAGTAAAAAGTCATAGTATAGTATGTCAAAAAAAGTCATAGTATAGTATGTCGAAAAAAGTAAAAAGTCATAGTATAGTATGTCGAAAAAAGTAAAAAGTCATAGTATAGTATGTCGAAAAAAGTAAAAACTCATAGTATAGTATGTCAATAAAGGGAGAGTACATGATGTCGAAAAAAGTAAAAAAGAGTCATAGTATAGTATGTCAAAAAATGTAAGAGTACAATATCTTTGATGGTACATACAAACTGTAGAGAGAAAGGACCCTAACCACCTGCGATCAAACCCTGAACCTTCTTGCTGTGAGACCACAGTGCTAACCACTGGGCCACCATGATAATACTGCTATGTCCTCGTGTTCTGTGGTTAAATATTCCAACAAATAAAATCAACAAAAAAAAGTCATAGTATGTCAAAAAAAGTAAAAAAGTCATAGTGTAGTATGTCAATAAAGGGAGAGTACATGATGTCGAAAAAGTATAAAAAGTCATAGTATAGTATGTCGAAAAAAGTAAAGTCATAGTATAGTATGTCAAGAAAAGTAAAGTCATAGTATAGTATGTCGAAAAAAGTAAAGTCATAGTATAGTATGTTGAAAAAAAGTCATAGTATAGTATGTCGACAAAAGTAGAAAAAAGTCATAGTATAGTATGTCAAGAAAAGTAAAGTCATAGTATAGTATGTTGAAAAAGTATAAAAAGTCATAGTATAGTATGTCAAAAAAAGTAGAAAAAAGTCATAGTATAGTATGTCGAAAAAGTATAAAAAGTCATAGTATAGTATGTCAAAAAAAGTAGAAAAAAGTCATAGTATAGTATGTCGAAAAAGTATAAAAAGTCAGAGTATAGTATGTCGAAAAAGTAGAAAAAAGTCATAGTATAGTATGTCGAAAAAGTAGAAAAAAGTCATAGTATAGTATGTCGAAAAAGTAAAAAGTCATAGTATAGTATGTCAAAAAAGTAAAAAGTCATAGTATAGTATGTCAAAAAAAGTAAAAAGTCATAGTATAGTATGTCAAAAAAAGTCATAGTATAGTATGTCGAAAAAAGTAAAAAGTCATAGTATAGTATGTCGACAAAAGTAGAAAAAAGTCATAGTATAGTATGTCGACAAAAGTAGAAAAAAGTCATAGTATAGTATGTCGAAAAAAGTAAAAACTCATAGTATAGTATGTCAATAAAGGGAGAGTACATGATGTCGAAAAAAGTAAAAAAAAAGTCATAGTATAGTATGTCAAAAAATGTAAGAGTACAATATTTTTGATGGTACATACAAACTCTAGAGAGAAAGGACCCTAACCACCTGCGATCAAACCCTGAACCTTCTTGCTGTGAGACCACAGTGCTAACCACTGGGCCACCATGATAATACTGCTATGTCCTCGTGTTCTGTGGTTAAATATTCCAACAAATAAAATCAACAAAAAAAGTCATAGTATGTCAAAAAAAGTAAAAAAGTCATAGTGTAGTATGTCAATAAAGGGAGAGTACATGATGTCGAAACAAGTAAAAAAAGTCATAGTATAGTATGTTGAAAAAAGAAAAAAAGTCATTGTATAGTATGTCAAAAAAGTATAAAAAGTCATAGTATAGTATGTCGAAAAAGTATAAAAAGTCATAGTATAGTATGTCGAAAAAGTATAAAAAGTCATAGTATAGTATGTCGAAAAAGTATAAAAAGTCATAGTGTAGTATGTCAAAAAAAGTAAAGTCATAGTATAGTATGTCGAAAAAAGTAAAAAAGTCATAGTATAGTATATTGAAATAAGTAAAGTCATAGTAAAGTATATTGAAATAAGTAAAGTCATAGCATAGTATGTCGAAAAAAGTAAAAAAGTCATAGTATAGTATGTCGAAAAAGTATAAAAAGTCATAGTATAGTATGTCAAAAAGTATAAAAAGTCATAGTATAGTATGTCGAAAAAAGTATAAAAAGTCATAGTATAGTATATTGAAACAAGTAAAGTCATAGTATAGTATGTTGAAATAAGTAAAGTCATAGTATAGTATGTCGAAAAAGTAAAAAGTCATAGTATAGTATGTCAAAAAGTATAAAAAGTCATAGTATAGTATGTCGAAAAAGTATAAAAAGTCATAGTATAGTATATTGAAACAAGTAAAGTCATAGTCTAGTATATTGAAATAAGTAAAGTCATAGTATAGTATATTGAAATAAGTAAAGTCATAGTATAGTATGTTGAAATAAGTAAAGTCATAGTATAGTATATTGAAATAAGTAAAGTCATAGTATAGTATGTCGAAAAAGTAAAAAGTCATAGTATAGTATGTCGAAAAGTATAAAAAGTCATAGTATAGTATGTCAAAAAGTATAAAAAGTCATAGTATAGTATATTGAAATAAGTAAAGTCATAGTATAGTATATTGAAATAAGTAAAGTCATAGCATAGTATGTCGAAAAAGTAAAAAGTCATAGTATAGTATGTCAAAAAGTATAAAAAGTCATAGTATAGTATGTCAAAAAGTATAAAAAGTCATAGTATAGTATATTGAAACAAGTAAAGTCATAGTATAGTATGTTGAAATAAGTAAAGTCATAGTATAGTATGTCGAAAAAGTAAAAAGTCATAGTATAGTATGTCAAAAAGTATAAAGTCATAGTATAGTATGTCGAAAAAGTATAAAAAGTCATAGTATAGTATATTGAAACAAGTAAAGTCATAGTATAGTATATTGAAATAAGTAAAGTCATAGTATAGTATATTGAAATAAGTAAAGTCATAGTATAGTATGTTGAAATAAGTAAAGTCATAGTATAGTATATTGAAATAAGTAAAGTCATAGTATAGTATGTCGAAAAAGTAAAGTCATAGTATAGTATGTCGAAAAAGTAAAAAGTCATAGTATAGTATGTCGAAAAAGTATAAAAAGTCATAGTATAGTATGTCAAAAAGTATAAAGTCATAGTATAGTATGTCAAAAAGTATAAAAAGTCATAGTATAGTATGTCAAAAAGTATAAAAAGTCATAGTATAGTATGTCAAAAAGTATAAAAAGTCATAGTATAGTATGTCGAAAAGTATAAAGTCATAGTATAGTATGTAAAAAAGTATAAAAAGTCATAGTATAGTATGTCGAAAAGTATAAAAAGTCATAGTATAGTATGTCAAAAGTATAAAAAGTCACAGTATAGTATGTCAAAAAGTATAAAAAGTCATAGTATAGTATGTCAAAAAAGTAAAGTCATAGTATAGTATGTCGAAAAAAGTAAAAAAGTCATTGTATAGTATGTCGAAAAAGTATAAAAAGTCACAGTATAGTATATTGAAATAAGTAGTCATAGTATAGTATGTCGAAAAAAGTATAAAAAGTCATAGTATAGTATGTCAAAAAAGTATAAAAAGTCATAGTATAGTATGTTGAAATAAGTAAAGTCATAGTATAGTATATTGAAATAAGTAAAGTCATAGTATAGTATATTGAAATAAGTAAAGTCACAGCACAGTGGGGTGAACAAGTATTTGATCCACTGCTGATTTTGCAGGTCTTCCCAGTTACAAACCACGTAGAGGTCTGTAATGTTTGAAAGTCCGAACTGCCCAACGACAATAATGTCAGGCAATAAAATACAAATTAATTATTTAAAAATCATACAATGTGATTTTCTGGACTTTTGTTTTAGATTCCGTCTCACAGTTAAAGTTTACCAATGATAAAAATTACAGACTTCTACATGCTTTATAAGTAGGAAAACCTGCAAAATCAGCAGTGGATCAAATACTTGTTCTCCCCACTTCATAATGTGTTGAAAAAAGTCAACTCTGCCTGATGTTTGTCACTAATTAATATAATTTCTTCCCTTTTAAAAGTGTACCTTGCATAATAACCCTGATTAGCATGGTCTGCAAAAATAAATACTTCATACAATTTACTTTAAAAAATGTGTCATTTATTGAACTGAAATACAACTTTCACAAAGGCATGATTTCAAACACTTTTGGTCTTTCATGTATATTATTGGCAGAAAATCTGGTTTATTTATAAAGTCCAATAAGCATTATTAGAGAAACTGTTGCATTTTACAGAAAGTCCTCGTGTTGTTGGAGCATCGAGTGCTGACGTGACTTCAGGGTTTCAGAGTCTGCACAGCTTCAGAGGGAAGTTCTCCGTGATGAGGTGATCATCATGAAGCACGATGACAACGTTGACTTCAAACTCTAAAAAAAGACATAAACATTAAAACGTCGTGAGAAGAGTAATGCTTGAATCAAATATCTGAATCTGAAATATTAGGAATTTATTTAAGGTGGAATTTATACATTTTGGGAAACATACCAGCCTGGCTCTGTCATACAACAACAAAAACTGACTTTTCCACTATTGGCTTTAGGGGCAGTATAGTCAGTATATTATGATGTAAAATCACAAAAATGCCATTGAAAACTCTGTCGAATAAAGTCAAAAAAGTCATAGTATAGTATGTCGAATAAAGTCAAAAAAGTCATTGTATAGTATGTCGAATAAAGTCAAAAAAGTCATTGTATAGTATGTCGAATAAAAACAAAAAAGGTATAGTATACAGTATGTTGAAACAAGTAAAAGAAAGTCATAGTATAGAGTGTCATAAAAAGTAAAAAAAAAACAGTAATAAAAACTAAAATGCAAATAAAATGCAGCATTCAGTCACCGGGTGGATCAGTGAGTGAACGGTTGTCAAATCTATCAGGACTCCACAAACTACACAGAATCCCACTGCACGCGTATTATTCTGCATGAGTACTTCCACTTGGTACTTTAAATATGTTTTGATGCTTATACTTTTGTACTTTAAGTAAGACTTTGAATGCAGGACTTTTACATGTGACAGTATGTCTACACTGTGGTATTAGCACTTTTACTTAAGTAAAAGATAGAAGTACTTTCTGCACCACTGTTTACGGCCTGTTTTTTTTAGATTTCCCAGTGGAACCAGTGGACTTGGGACTTAAAGCAGACTGGGAGGCTTCACTGACCGACTTTGAAGTTGGTGGTCTCCAGCGTGGGGCAGGTGAACAGCCTGGGGAACACCATGTAGATGGGAATAGGGAGGCCGTGGCAGACATCGCCTTCAGCTATCTGGATGTTCTGGATCTCCGTGGCATCTCTGGCGTACCCCTCAGCACAACCTGAACATAGCGGACTCTTAGGAAGAGAAAAAACAACAACAACAAAAAACACCAGCTCTGCCGTTGCAACAGAAATCCAATCGTCTCACAGCATGAACTCACCACAGGTCTCTACTCGCACGAGCTGCAGTTCTATACTCTTTATGGGGACGTCGGAGTTCTCCACCACCACCTCTCCGGTCAGCGGATGGCTGATGACACAGTTGGTGGCTTCTAAATGGCCTCGGACCAGAAACTTTGGCAGTAAACTCCTCTGAAGACATAAAGCGGGTTCATTGTCTCAGTAAAGATTTAAAGAATAGTTAACCACATAACAATACAAATAATATATATATATATATATATATATATATATATATATATATATATATATATATATATATATATATATATATATATATATATAGTTTATCAAAAATAGTTGTATTTGAATTTCATGAACGGATATAAGCCACTCGGAGCCTAGGAAGGCGAGTACTTTATACAATTGATATTGTTTTGGGTGAGTTAATCAACAAAATGAGTCAATAAAATGAATGTTTTTTTTCTGCCCTCACCTCACGGGTGTTCTGCAGCGTATCAGGAGTGATGGTGAACTTGACGGGAGTGGGGACAACTTTAGCTTTCTGAGGCTGAAAATCAACAAATTACAACAAGAAATTACACAGAGTTTATACACAGCTAACATCTCATCTGAGGGTTTTTTCAACATTTATATTAAGTCAATAAGCCCAAAGTGACTTCTTCAAATGTCTTGTTAGACCAAAACCCAAAAATATTCAGTTAACAAATACATAAAACAAAAAACCTAATTTCAGAATCTGCAACCAGAGATTATTTGCTTTTCTATTCTGTCTGTAATGCTGATAAATCTAATTCATCCATAACAATCATTGAGGTTTTGATCTAATCATTAGTTAAATAATAGTGACTAACAGGAAGACAAATACGATGTTGGTTCAAACAACACAAACTCGTCTTACAGCTTTAAAATGTCTTATTCACATCACCACAGTAGTTTATCTGAATGAAATGCGTCTCACTCACCTGACAGTGCACGATGAACTCACAGTTCCTGCTCAGGTCTTTGGCCAGCAGAGAGCGCTTCATGTCACAGCGGAGGGTGTACTGAGGAGAAGACAATGGGACCATTTACTGACAGGAAGTTGAAATGTACCACAACTATTTGAGCAAGGGCTGTACCGAATAGTTCAAAGCTCCTTTTATAACGTTGATATTAGAATCAATCAACATTCAAATGCTGCACAGCTTCTTTTTTTGCATGTCTATTCATTCTCTTAAAAGCTATAGTGTGTAGTTTCTGTTGCCCCCATGAGGAATTTTAAGTAATGACAACAACACTGTCGGCGCATCCACATGATACAAGCCTTCTGTGATACAAGCCTTCAGCAATCCTCGCCATCCACACCTCACTGATTACCTCACCTGGAAATATACCTAATTCCCAGTGATGTGTCACACCCAGTGCAATACTCCCCTAAGTGGATAAAATAAATAACTAAATCAACCTAACTGAAAAGTGGATACAAATGGCTCCTACACATACCAATGACTCCAAAGCTGTTCACTTAAGGCAAATTAAGCTAAAAAAATTAATAATATGCTGTTTGTAGAATTAGATTCCAGTGGTGGGTTATGTTGAAAGTGATGCTTTCTCACCTAACCCATTTGGTTCAGTTCAATCAAACTCTGGTGTGGCCTAAACAACCTGGGCCCCTATTTATCAAGCCTCTGGGAATGTCATGAATTCTCACTTAAGATTAAAACGGCACTTTGAGGAGCTTGATACTGTAAATACAGACCCAGACCGACAGTGAACTTTGGAGCAGTTTATTTGTGGTGTGGAAGCCAAAGGGACTAACCAGGACTGTGTGTTGTATGCGATTTTAACTTGACTTCAAAGGCTATTACATCCGTCTGCTGTTATCAGAGTCCGGTGAGGAGCTACTGGCAGCTACAGGTGTGGTTAAGGTGTGTGTGTGACGCGTTATTATGGAACCTGTGCAACTTTTAGGCAAGACCCACCCTTCAATAGCATTCACACACTATTGGCCAGGTCCTATCCCCTGACAGATCGGCTATCCTAACCTTAACCACTCAAGGTCAATGCCTAACCCCAACCAATCGAGCTGCTCTGTAGGGCGGGACTTGCCTAGAAGTTACGCGGGATCCATAATAACGCGTGTGTGACGGCTACAACTGTTGGTTCAAAACAACAATGGTGGAAGTGATAGACCGATGCTTTATCCAATCACCTGCCAGGTATTTCTTTTTTGTCTGCCCTAATTTCCAATGACGGCTTTTCAAATGGTTCTGTGTAACAGACCATCTGGAGCATCAGGTTACTGATCTATATGAGTGCAAAGTTTCCCCCGATATATCAGAAGGTGAAAAGGAGTTAAACTACAGGTGTGTTGAGTTTGTGTCCTTCTCCGTTTATATAAAAGTGAGTAAAAAGACCGGAACATAGAGACAACTGTCCTGTATTATCACAGCACAAAACGTCTTTTTTGTCCTTTCTTTTTCTAGACTAGACATGCTCATAAACAGAACTTTCTTAGTCAGCTCTTGTGAAGCAGATTCAACCTCTGCGCCCCCCACTCACCTGAATGTTGACGAAGACGCCGTGGTAGGTTTCGTACAGCACTTTGTTTCCTTTCGTGTTCAGAGGGAACTCAAAGGGGATTTCAGTCTTGCCTCCTGGGATCTTTCCTGCTTTGGCCACCTCGATGTTACTGCTGATCAGCTGGATGGGCTGCAAACATGGCAGGCAGGGAGGTCTGATTAATATGGGCAACAGTTCATTGACTGCTGTGTGGAAACATAAATATCAAATATCAAGGAATTTTTACTTAATAAATTACTGACGTGGCAGATTCGCATGGGATTAAGATCACAGACGACTTCCACAATTATTCCAAATCACTAGAAGTCCCCAGCTGATGCTCGTCCCGTGCACATACACAAATGTAGTGGCAAAAAAGTACATTTTCACTTGTAGTGGAGTAATAAATAAATATATTCCAAGTCAAAAAAAGTGACAAACATTGAAAAAAAGTGGCAAGTGTTGAAAAAAGGGACAAAAACATAAGAAAAAGTTAAAAACATTGATTAAAAAGCATAAAAAAAAGTGTTAATTTTCAATTTTGATGGGAAGACAACATATAAGGTCCATCACCTCTTCCCAGAGCCCCAAAATATTCAGTTTACACTGATAAAAAACTGAAGACAAAATAGAAAACCATCACAATTAAGAAGCTACAACCAGTGATTTTTTGCTTTGCTATTCTGTTTGTATGACAAATAATATAATTTATCTGTGTGGATCAGTGAGGTTCTGATGTAATTATTAGGATGGAAATCATCCATTTAGACTGCAGATCCTCTGACCGACTTTCTTCACCTTAATCTTTGTTTTATTTGACAGGGACAGTGCATATTAATAAACATGTCAGGAAATATGCCAAATTTAGCCACAAGGCAAGTTTCCATCTGCAGTTTTTGACCAGATGTTACAATAGGCTCCCTAAAAAAGCCAACCTTGACAGAGTTGTAGAAAGCCTCGAAGACGCCAACGCTCTTGGAGCTGAGCTGTAGGTTCACCAGCCCCTCCATGCTCAGAGAGATGCCATGGTGCTGCAGCGCCTCCTTACACACCAGCAGGATGACACCGGCCACCACTTCCTGCACACAAAACAGCACTGCATTCAAAATATAAAAATATTAAAAATATAAACGTAAAAATACAAAAGTATTTGCATCACAACATACTTTAAAAAACAAAAATAAAAGTACTTATGCTGAAATTAGAATGGCCCATTTTAGAATAATGTATGTATTATATTACTGTGTTTTTTGCTTTAATGTCATAATAAATGTCTAAATGTCTTATAGACTATATTAGCCTTATTCCCCGTTATATATTGTTCAGTCAGTTTATAGGTTATTATGTTTATATTTTATATCATAGTTAATATTTAATTATGATCCACTGCACTGTTCACTTTTGCACTATCACCAGTGCACACAGTCTACCATAGTACCATGGTCATTGCATTTCTGTGAGTGATTTTTATTCTTATGTATGTGTGTTTGTTGTGTTTGTTGTGTTATGGTTGTCTTGCTACTGGATGCCTAAAATTTCCTTCGGGATGAATAAAGTATCTGTCTATCTATCTATCTATCTATCTATAGTGTACAAGTACAATAGTTGCTTTCAAACTGTAGTTAAGTAGAAGTATAAAGTAGCATAAAATTTAAATACTTAATAAAAATGCAAGTACCTCAGACTAAGTTACCTTCCACCACTGATATTGGATCAACTTGTCAGAGTTGTTCTTGCGGGACAGGTGACAGATCATCAGCTGCTGGTCATGTGCGAAGAGGAAGACGCCTCTTAGCTAACTACCTAGCGTACTAATACATTACACTAATAATACACTATTTTACTAACAGTAACGCTAAACACTATGAGAGTATCATTAAATAAATAGCACGTAGAAGCTACGTTAGCTGGCTAGCTAGCTAGCTAGCTAACGTTAAGCTAACTGTGGTTAACGCTACTTACCCCTTCACGGTAAACTTTGTTCGCTCTTTTCAGTCTTATATCCAAAGTGACGCTCATCTCTGACAATCACACCTCAAACAGACATTCAAAATAAATGGTCCCAGGCTCTTCTTTGTTAATACAAACACACAAATGTCTTTCTTTACATCATCTTTTACTCTCCTCTGGTTTGTGCTCCGCTCGACAGCAACAACAATACGACTTCCGGTCCAAATCTTTCAAAAATAAATGCGCCATCTCAGCAAAAAAGGCTTCCTGGACGGAATCCTTCAAAGTAAAAATGTCACTTTCCCGATTCCAACCTGACAAAAGAAACCCTTGATGACATTTAAATGTTTAAAAAATGTAGCTGCCATTCACCAGGGAAACAGTGTCCTCTTTTACTGTGAATAATACACAGATCTTATTCTGAATAGTTCCCACTGGAACCACTTTATAATACGGATCATATTCCCAATGAAACCTGTTAAAGGGGCGCTATCCCTACTAACACAGAACGTTAGGGAACGTTAGGGAACGTTAAGGGAACGTTAAGGGAACGTTAAGGGAACGTTAGGGGACGTTAGGTAACGTTAAGGGAACGTTAGGGGACGTTAGGTAACGTTAAGGGAACGTTAGGGGACGTTAGGTAACGTAACGTTAAGGGACGTAGGGAACGTTAGGAAACGTTAGGGGACTCAGGGACGTTAGGGAACGTTAGGGTACGTTAGGTAACGTTAAGGGACGTAGGGAACGTTAGGAACGTTAGGGGACTCAGGGACGTTAGGAACGTTAGGCGTTAGGTAACGTTAAGGGACGTAGGAACGTTAGGAAACGTTAGGGGACTCAGGACGTTATGGAACGTTAGGTACGTTAGGGTACTTAGGGACATTAGTTTATGGTTCTCTAAAGGTTAGTTCGAACCAAACCAAAAACTAACGTTTAGGAACGTTCCTCTGGGTAATAATGTTCCCTAAACTTTAAGAGAACCAACCAACTGTTAATGTGTTACCGTTAACATAACGGACACCTACTGTATAAATGTGACTATAGTCCAGTGTTACATGTATGTTAAAACACGGTACTTTAGCATCCAATATGCATCTTGCACACTACATTTGCACTATTGTCTAATATATTATAAATATTATATTGTATATTAAAGTTTTAAATCCCATCAAGTTTGCCTCTATATTAATTCCTGCTAAGTTATCGTGGTTAAAGTTTTTAAAGGTTGTAAAATATAGCCTAAGAAAAATAGTGTATTATTAGTGTAATGTATTAGTACGCTAGGTAGTTAGCTAAGAGGCGTCTTCCTCTTCGCACAGAGGATTGTAAAAAAGAACGTTCCCGCAACCAAAGACGAACGTTCCCAGAACGTTCTGGGAACCAAAACTTGTTAGCTGGGATGCAGTTTTGGCATAGACAGTAGAAGAAATGGACAATGTGACGCCATTGTTTCTAACCAAGGGGATAAGCCAACCTCCACAAAGCATAGCATCTATGGCGCCATTTCAATGCTACCAAGCACTGACCCACCGTTAGCATGACTGCCATTTATTTTGGCACCACTTTGACAGCAAATAACTTTACATCTGAAGCATTTAAAAACTTTGTCCATTGTTCATTTCTAAAGGAACACAACAATGTATAAAAGGCTCTATTACCTTATACGTCACGTTATGGCTCCGTAGCAGGCATTTTGGTAAAAATAGGCTAAGAATTGTGTCATAACCAAGCAACTTACTGTCACATAGTCGACAAATCACCGTATTGTCAGGAGAAGCTCATGACGGTTTCAACTTACATTAGCCGTTTAGGTTTAACTACTAATGTTAACTAGCATTTTAGCTAGCAACAATTAACCTGTGCCTATGTTATCTCCTTATATATACATACGCTAAGATTGGGAATGATTGAGATTTCTCTTGCACAGCTACCAGAAGACTTACAACTTTCAGACAGGTTGCTCACGTCACAACTACGTCATCAAGCTCAGTTGGAGGCTGCACAGTAACGCCTAGCCATCACCAGAAAAGTGCTTCTAATATCCTTCACATGGTCCATTTCTTTTACTGTCTTTGTTTCCAACAGAGACCGGCCATATCTAGGTAATGGAGCCTTTTACACATTGTCATGTTTAGAAATGAACAATGGACAAATACATTTTTTAAACGCTTCAGATGTAAAGTTATTTGCTGTCAAAGTGGCTCCAAAATGAATGCTAGTCAATGGAATGCTAATGGCGGGTGAGTGCTTGGTGGCATTAAAATGGCGCCATAGAAGCTAAGCTTTGTGGAGGTTGGCTTATCCCCTTGAGTTTTGGCCATTTCTTCGCTGTTTTTTCACTTTTTGCTGGCAGGTTTCTCCACAGCCCCCCCTACAGCTTCGGAATAGATATTTAGCAGCTCCTCTGTTTACTTGTGTCTGACTCCTCGCTGTCAGTCTGCCTTTCCTCTTTCTCTGTTCCTCCGACAATGCTTTCCTAGCTTTCTGTTTCTTTTTTGCCGGCTCATGACGATGGTGTGAAAAACTCCATCGCTACCTTGTTAGTCGGTTCCTGAATGGGCGTATGTGTGCAGTGCCGTGAAGCAATTCGTTACATCGCGAGACCTGATATCACGTAATCCTTCATGACGCTGAGTCCGGCGGCCTTCTGGCCGCAAGTTTCAAGGGTGGTTTTGCAGCTCACAGGCGCCAGGGGGGAGCGAGACGACCACCATTCAACTCGAAAAAAAGTCATATAACCATTGGTATCTTTTTTTGTATATGTGTGAACCAACCCTTTAAAATGTGCACATAAACTGCCACAATGCCACGTTAAAATACTGCTGCAGTTGATAAAGAAAAATAATTCAGAATAAAAGTTGACTTTTGATGGTTTACGCTCTACATGTCAAAAGATTCCTCTTCACCTGGAAAGTCAAAAGTTTTCTGTACAGTGGTGACATTGCTGACATTAGTGTTTTAATATCTGAATAGCCTCTGTAGTTCACAAAGAATACTAATATAACTGGCCTGGCTGTAATCTCCATTTATTCATTCATATTGCATGCGCTGACATTAAGACTGTAACCTATGCATTTTCTAGCTAAGCTATTTTCTTTAACTAAAGTTCAAAATGTGACCCCTATGTCTAAAAGATAAGTTGTGTTTTGTATTTAAAGGTTGTTTTTACCAGATACAGTCGCCGCACACAGTGTGTTGCCTCAACAAAAGCTGAAGACAACACAAGACTGTATAGCAGGTGGCTGCACTTGTTTTATCTTTCATTCATCTATTCGCGAAACACATATTTATACTGGGTTTCTGGATGCTATTCCAGCATGAACTGGGAGGCATTTATTTTTGCAACAACAAAATAAATGTCATTTTAACTTCAAAGAAATATTTATTTACAAAACAAAAAGCATTGAAAGTCAACATTGTATAGCCTACCTCTTTATACCAGCATGGGCAGTGAATTACTGTACTTCACTGTTTCTCCATCCTAATAACATAACAAGCAAAGCTAACATTTTTTCCCCCAGGAATCATGTCATTTGTCACGTTATTAAAGTGAACTGAAGCTAAAATTAAAAATCAAGCAGTGAAAAATATTTGGACTAAACTGAAACCAACTAAAAACCTTCAAGAAAACCTATATTGCCAGATAAAAAAAAAAAAACTATTTCTTTTCTACAGAAATCAAACAGACTTCCATTCCAGGTGATGTGGGTGTGCTGTAAGTTGTTCACATCTGAAACTAAAGTAGCGAGAAGATTAAACACAAAACATCATGGCCATTCCTACACATTTCTCCATCCCTGTATTTTGAGTACATATGTAGCTAAAAGCGTCTGAGTCATTATACTTGACCCTGACAAAAACAAACTAAACCCTTCTGAAAAAGAAACTAGCACACACTCTGAAAACTAACTAAAATAAAATGAAATTGGAAAGTCATAACTAAATAAATTAAAAACTTATAATAAATTATTTATTAGAACCTTGTATGTGTACCTAAGGTTAATGTGGCCAATATGTATGTTAACATGTTAACGAGGAGCCTGTGTAAGTGCTTTGATGTATTTTTCACTTCACTTATCAATCATTTCGCGGTTCAGGTTGCTAACGTTACTTCAGGCTGCAGGCGACAGTACACATTGCGGATAATTGTTCGTAAAAATATTGTCATGGGGACAATGACATGGCCGAGTTAACTAACTGTCTTGTTATATTTACTGATTGCCAACTGTACATAATGTTATTGAGTTTGAATCTTGCTTTCTGGCTCGTAGCTGTCTGATTCTATGAGCTGAGTGGACTATAAATAACTCCCATGGCTAAGGGTGTCAAGTCATCTAAGGCCCGTCCTATTTACTGGAGCAGTTAACAACATTTGTATTGCATAAGAACCTTATGGGATGGGAATGATTGTTCCAGGTATTATTAAAACCCTCAGGCGTAACCAGGGAAGCAGAGTTACTGTTTAGAAAAACTTTTAGATTTCCATTGTAAAATGCATTAAAATATAAAATAATGGTGAAAAAACAAATGTTATTTGGCAAGTGGCCATGGTATAAGCGGTTTAATGCCCTTCACGGCGTCTAATGTCAGGTATTAATGATGTTTGGTGGAGGCATCCCAACCGCTGCGCAACAGACAGTTGGCACCAACGGCATCGTCCATTAATACAAAGCCCATCTACGCAGAGTCTATTCACTCCCTATTAAGCCCCATTGTACCAAATTGGGTTGCAGTTCCAGCAAAGTTGCACTGGGGGTGATCGCAGGCGAGGGGAAAATGAGTTGGAGTAAATTTGTCTCTTTCGGCCAAAATGCCATTGAGAAATCTCAGATTTAAGTGTAGTTTTTGCAAGTTCAACATTGATCATAGGTCGAAAGTTGAATAAACGAACCTTCCGATTTCTTACAGGTTGAGTTGTTATTGCCCTTAACACGCTAGCATTCTGCTAATGAATTCAATTTGAAACACTCAAATAACTAGACAAAAAATTATATCCTGAGAAAAGTGGATTTTGAGGGCTATAGCTCTATAGACCCCCATTCATTCTGCAGTCACATGTGAGCGCCTTCATATGAAACCAGAGTGAAACTGCAACAACTTATGAAGCCAGAAGTATCCAGAGATTGGAAGTTCTCTGATTAATACCTGACAATGGACACCTCAGAGGGCATTAACCCTTACTTATATAGGCAGTGGGGGATGTTATAGGCCTATGTGTGAGGGGGAAGAAGGGAGGGAGGGTGGCAAAGGGAGATAGGGGATCTAATGTTAAAGTAACTGTATACAAATTTAATAAAATAGTATGTGTTTGAATAATGGGTCATTTCCGTGAGGAAACACTGACTAACTAATGCCACATTTACACTGCATGGTACGGCACGGCTCTACTCAACTCAAATCTTTAATTTTGGTTTGTGCAAAGTTCCTGGTATCACCTCGGTCATGTTCACGGGAACGCACGCCTGCTGAAGTGTGAAGGAAAATCAGATTAAAGATGTTGGTGCCTGAATTGGTAATAGCTGGTGTTGCATGGTGTACTGCTACTAGAAAGGTAACATGATACTCCATCATCAATGAACAGCACCTAAAAATTCCAAAAATTCCAATCTCGCCTACATTAAGGGGGGTTACAGTCCAAAGAAATAGAGAAAAGCACCTGATACCTAAAGTCGAGTCGAGCTGAACCATGTATAGGCACAACTACTATGACGTATACTGATCAAACCAAACTAACATATCACTGTTACATCAAATAGGAGCAACACAATGACAACACATGCATCCTTTATTCTTTCTTAAAGCCCTCTCCCAGTTTGAGCTTCTCTGTGTTGTGACTAAGGAAGGCGGCATCATTGCTCACTTGCACCTTGTCAAAAAAGTTGAAATCTGCCACATAACGGCCACCTGTGCTGCTGAACAGCACCGGCTTGAACTCGTAACCCCAGAGGATCTCCTGAGGTATGTAGGAGGTGCGGCTCTGGCAGGTGGCGGCCGTCGACTCCATGGTGGCGTTGAGGGTCACCAGCAGCTCAAAATCACGAGTGTGCAGGTTTTCAGCATTGAGTCCTGCCAGCGGGCTGTGCTCATCCAGAACGTGGTAGAAGGTGAGCGGAAGGATGAGGAAGGGGCACTCTGCAGTGGAGTCCATGTGAAAGTCCACAGAGCTCTGGTGGATTTGTGTCTTCTCGCCTTCCTCCGTCATATTGGAGTGGAGGAGCTTTCCTGTTAGCTGGCACTGGATCAGAAGGCTCTTCCTCATGTTGGCTACTCTCACCATCAGACACAGCTTTCCCTGTAACCGGCAGACCACCGCAAACTGGCTGAACTTGATGGTCTCCGCCCGTTTCTTGGGGCGAGCCAGTTTGGCCAGGAAGGCCCCAGTGATGAAGATCTCTGCCAGGCCGGTGATGACGAGCTGAGCCACCAGAGTGAAGATAGCCAGAGGGCACTCCTCTGAGATGTAACGAAACCCATAACCGATTGTGGTCTGAGACTCCAGCGAGAACAGGAAGGCTCCGGTGAGGGTCTCCACGTTCGCCAAGCAGGCCGTGTGGGTGGCGTTCAGGACGGGCTTAAAGTCTCCGTTGCCCATGCCAATTAAGAAAAAAAAGACCCCGAAGATGAACCAAGTCGTGACAAAGGTGGAGGCAAACAGAGTGAGTTTGTAGCGCCATTTCATGTCCACCACGGTGGTCCAGATGTCGTGCAGGTACAGCTTCACCATGCCCTCCACGTTGTCGATCCGCACATTGTTGTGGCCATCCTTGGACACAATCCTTCGCTGGAACTCGGCCTTCCTGGTCGCCATGTTGTTCTGGGTCAATTAAAACGGATATTGACTTTTAAAGGTCTCAGTATGGCATTGCCAATGTTAGGACTGACAAAAGACAAAGAAAAATGTGATTAATACACAGTACAAATACTCAAGTAATTTACTTAAGTGGTACTTTATAATTATACACCTCTACATCTCAGATGGAAATATTATATCTTTCACTGCACAACATTTATCTGACAGCTTTAGTTACTTTGTAGATTGGGGCACAAAACATATGAAGAGCTTGTAAAATGTGTTTTGTTATAAATTAGCTAGTCTTGCATTGCCAGACCTATCTCCACGGTGTTGTGTCAGTGCCCGGGTAGGGTCTGGCTATATCACCTAACTATTACTATAGAAAAACACTCTGGCTTGTTTGTGTTTCTTTAGCCTCGATAATGTCTACGTAGCGAGAGTGGATGGACGCCTGGTGCGCGAGAAACGCACCAGATCACAGGTTTTATCCCAGCAATGTACATTTGTCGAGCCAGACTATACATTAACCTACCCAACAGTTTACACAGGTACAGCAGAAACCATTAGCCCATCAACCAATTAAGAAGATCAATTGGTAACTATTGATAATAAGTCATTTTTAAAGCAGAGAGTAACCTGTGAATGTGTGATAGTCTTAGTAACACAGCCTGTCAAAATAAATGCAGGTCTCTAAACTAACTCTGTGTGTGTGTGCATGCTTGCGTGCGTGTGTGTGTGTGTGTGTGTGTGTGTGTGTGTGTGTGTGAGTGCGGATGGCAGACAGTCAGCGCTGATTGACACAAATCACAGCAGGAAGAGTAGAGGAGAAATAACAGAGGTACAGGTCCAGGTGTAAATAAAATAACTCAATCTTGGTTATAAATGTATATTTCCAAAACAGAAGAAATGGTAAGAAGTTAGACATTGCCTGTTGATTTATACTATGAAATGCACTTCTCTTTATTATGATTGTAGGTGGCGTTTTATTTTATTTTACAAACCTTACGCTGCATACGGTTATGGTGTGAGCTCCAGAGGTCCGGGCTGTTTAGCTGCCTAACCCTAACCCTAATAATGGTAATAATAGTAATGTATTACTAATAATGTTGAGGTTTAGACCGTTGGTTGGACAAAACAAATTTTGTAAAGGTGTCACTTTGAACTCTGGGTAATTCATGGGATTGATTATCACTCTTTATACAAACCAAACAATCAATCAATTAATGGAGAAAATAACCAGCAGATGACTCCATAATGAAAATAATTATTTGTAATAGTTTTATAGTGAGCTCCAGCTCAACCAACTTTTACATTAACACTTAATCTAATGATATAACAGTATAACAGTCACAGGGGACGTTTTAATTCTTTATAATTCTACTTCAACTACAATTTCATTAAAATTTTCTACTTTCACTGAAGTTACATTTTTAATGCAGGCAGGACTTTTACTTGTGTTTTTACAGTGTGGTATTAGTACTTTTACTGGATCCTAATACTTCCTCCACTGTGTCTACTGTGTGTACAGAGTTAAAACAATGACAAAAGTTGAAAGTTAACCTCTCAGTAAACCATTGCAGGAGCCGAGGAACATACTCTACTCTAACTTTAAGTAATCCATGATTCCTTGATAAATCGGTGTATTATACTCACATCCAGCTGCACTGTTGAATCGTCTCAGGGCCTTCACCTGTCTCAGGCGTGTCACACACAATCTATAAGATTAAGCTGCTACAGAACATCTAGTTCAGTGTCTTCTTTCTTTCTATTGTCCTGAGTAGTGAGCGCTGAACTTTGGCACAGTCGTATTCAGGGTCGAACAGAAATGAGAGACAAAAGCTGAGCAGTTAAGTCTGATCTGCGTGTGGGTTGGCTTTAATTCCTCCGCCTCCCCTCTTACCTGTCCCCAGGTGGGAACAGCAAACCCTGCACACTTAAGTTTGTTTTGATCACTTTAATGGCTGATGTTGATTTAAATAACACCCAGTTTTCAGATAGTTACCTGAAGGCCATGGAGATTTCTTGGGACCCTTTCGGTGTCAGTACAAATTAAAATAAGTAAAAATGACCTTACGCTGTAAGTGAAAACTAGAAAATGATTTGTGAAAAATGTTGAAAGTTGCAGCTAAAACTGTATCTTTGTTGCTTTTGAAATGTCTTTGTGTGGCAGTAACAGCTGAACAAATGACCAACAGAAAGGAGTACTAAAGCAGTGAATGACATTTAAATAAGTTTAACACTGAAAGGAGTTAAAGTGAGGGCAGTTGTGATGTCAGTTGAAGTGAAATCCTCAAAAAGAATTGGTGTCATTTACAGTATGTGAACTTATCACACATCCTAATACTTACAAAATAAAAATCTGATTAAGTTGACATGTTGAATGACATTCATGCGTTAAAGAGCTGAGTGAAGCTGAAGAGTCAGCTGGAGCTGAAACGAGTTGAAGTGGAAGCACTGAAAGAAGTTGTAATGTCAGTTGAAATGATAAAAGGAGCCAGAAGTGTCCGTCGCAGTGTAAAAACTGAAGTACATCTGTCAAATTATAAACATCACGTTCAAACAAGCAAGCACTGAATAATGTGTCAGTTTTTATTTGTTACAGTGAACAGTGTGAATGTGTCTTTAAATCTTGACCACTGGTTGTTGACCTTGACTCACACGTCTTACTGTAGCTTTGTTATTAACATTATTAATTACCCACATTCTTGAAGGCTCTGTGTGTGTGTGTGTGTGTGTGTGTGTGTGTGTGTGTGTGTGTGTGTGTGTGTGTGTGTGTGTGTGTGTGTGTGTGTGTGTGTGTGCAGCAGGAGGGATTTTGTGGAAGTGTCTAGCAAAGAAGTGAAACTCAGTTTTACAGATCAGATAATTGATTATTGGACAGAATCGTATGAATCGACTGAGAATTTCAACCGCAGTAAATACTACGTACCTACCCCAGTATTTACAATAATACTTGCCATGTATTTTACTTTTTCTCTAAAGTGTTACTCCCTTTTTCCTTTGCTTTCACTGTTTCTACATTTAAGGAACCAGTAGGAACTATTTTGTTCTTGGTACATGATTCATACAAACTAATTTCGTTGTTTGTCCGGTAGGTAAGTTCAATATCTATGTTATTGATTTAACTTCTTTCAAACTATTATTCTTATGTCATTATTATCTGTACTACTCTGTACATGCCTCTGCAAATTGGCCCCTGGGGACAAATTACAGTAAGTGTTTTGAAATGAATCTTCCAGGTTTAATCTGTTCATAAAGTGGTTATTTTGTCAATGTGTTGAGTCATCTAATCCGGAAATATCATAGGGAAAGATGGCAGCCCACCATTTTGGAGCACATCAATAAAATGTTTCATGTAAACTAAAATGATTATTAATAAGCAGTTGTGTTTGAAAAGTGGTGAGAAGTCACCACTCAGCCAGCTGTAAAACTTCTTCTGGGGCTCTGAAGGGGGATTTCAAAAGTTAAGGTAAAATCTTAAGGCCTTAGAATTAAAGGGGAACTGTGCAGTTTTTTAGCTTAATTTACCTTAACTGAAAAGCTTCGGAGTCATTGGAATGGTTATATGTTGTTATACAGTATATGGTACGGTTATATGTACTTTTTTGAGTTGAATGGTGGTCGTCTCGCTCCCCGTCACTCCCCGATGTGAGTCGAGTGCAGATGTGAGATAGATAGATAGATCACAAAGGAAATTTTAGAAATGATTTCCATCTGCCGTAAACTGTTTAAATCTGAGCATGCGCGACTCAAATCTGCATCCGACCAGAGCCACCAAGCTCTGCCTCATGAAGGATCGCGTGATATCAGGTCTCGCGATGTAACTAATTGCTTCACAACACTGCACACATACGCCCATTCAATATTCAAAATTTGTTTAAATTGTGTCATGTCTTTTTGATAATTGCAGGAGGGTGACCTTACTGATGTTCTTCTGTCAGCATATAGTCCAGGTCATGCAAGGAAATGTTCTGTGTGAACAGACAATAAAGTTTTATCTTATCTTAACTAACTGTAAACATACAGTATGTACTGGGAAATAAAATAATACAACAAGAGCCGTCTCTTTAGCCGCTTTCCGACGGGAGGGATTTAACCTAGAAAAAGGGTCCTAGAACATAACGTTCCTAGGACCCTTTTTTTAAGTCCCTTGTTTTAGGCGAGAAATTATCTGTTTAGATTTCAAATATAGGCAGTCTTGCAAAAATTGTTGCGAAATTGACAATTTGCTTCAAAGTTTTCGGAGTTGAGAAGCCAGCTAGCGCCTGCGGGGGCAGCTAGCTCATCGCCCGGCTGGTCCTGCTTGGGGACCCCGCTGTAAGCTGGAGGGCTCTCAGATTTTATTTAGCTGTTGACGGATTGTTTGGTTAAATATCACAACGTGTCCATCATAAGATCAACGGGAACCTGTGGTTAGCTGTCTTTTCGGAGTTAAACACCAAAAGCTGGCTGGCCGACTCTCTCACTCTCTCACTCTCTCTCACTCTCTCTCACTCTCTCTCACACACACACACACACACACACACACACACACACACACACACACACACACACACACACACACACACACACACACACACACACACACACACACACACACAGTAAGGCCGTGCGCCCCATGTAGGCTGTGTCCTTTGCAGCGGGTTCGACTCCGACCTGCGGCCCTCTCTTTCTGTCCCCTTTTCCTGTCTATCCACTGTCACTATTGAATAAAAGGAAAAAATATTTCACTGATGGCTGTTTGAAAAGAGTCCAACACCCCCATCTAGTGGACAAAATGTATAACGCAATATATAATGGTTAAAACCTGAGGATATTTTCTTTCAGGTTGCCATTAAAATAAATTAAATTAAAACATCTGAAAAAGAATGTCAAAAAAACATTTTTATTTACAGAAAACATGAACCTTTACAGTAATCATTGTAATAGAAGTATGACATAGTAGTATGATACATGTGTACTACTACACCATACTACACATGATGCAGAATACAGGTAACACTTTACTGGAGGTTTCCCTGTTTTGTACTTACAAGCAGTGCACAAACCTTTAGAAGTTTATATCACACTACAATGTAGTTGTACGCAGATGTGAGGTTATTTTAATTAATGTATACAATATTCATAAGCATTTATAACTTCTCCTTTGAAGATATTTCATACTGTGACACTTTATTGTCATTACTTATGTTTGTACAGCAGCTTCAACTTATGTAAGCCCACAAGAGGTTGTTTACAAATACATTAATTAACACTTATATCTGAATACAACTACATTATAGTGTGTTATAGACTGTTTATTACATGTTTATATACTGCTAATAAATGCTAAATAGGTGGACTTAAAGTAAAGTGGTGCAGAACACACAGTAGTTTAGCATAATTACTGACACTCAACGTTAGCCTCTCTTTTATTGGCTACTCTAGCTCACAGCTGCTGAACGTTATTATTTGCTACAGCCCGTCCACATTATGCTTTTACAAAACCTGTAAACCTTAAAAAACCTTGGCTTGGTGTTTGAGTTTGTATGGGGTAAATAGATCTTTTCCAAATCCATGACATAAGCTGGCCACAGAAAAGGGGGTTTAAAGTTTTTAATTTGGATGGTACTGCAGAATGTGTTCGTCTTCTTGGAGCATGAAAGTAAATTAATTTAAATTATTCTCCTAACAAAAATTTTAGAGATCATCAAAATCAATGGGATTTAATGTGTGGGTATTGTGAATATCAACAGCTCTTTTAAAAGGAAATCCAACCAGATTTTGACCTGATGAGGTCTGGGGGGGTCACGGACTGACTAAACAAAAACATTCTCCTCCTACATCGGGAAGTCTGAATAAATAATAAAGCCTTCATACTGTGAAAGGTTTAAGTTTACTGTGGTGGAGGGTTAGCAGTCGTGGCCTTCAGGATGCCTCGCAGCACCTTGTAGTTGTTGAGTGGTTGGTTCTCTTTGGGGGGGTAACAGGGGCCGCGATCTGTTGCGTAGGAATAAGGGAACCGCAGAACCCAAAGACCATCAGGTGGCAACACTATATCGGTCTTCTCTGGGTGGAAAACTGGGCAGGGAGGAGGACCGGGCATCACCTGAAAACACAGCAGACAAAAAGCACATTCATTCATACATGTCTATTTTTACAAAATACATATTACAACTTGAGCCCCCTTCATTTAGGGTCTTTATCCGTTTACATTTTGTCAAATTGATACCAATGAACGTATGCCAAATTAGATATTCACAGTTCCTGTTTGTAATGTACCCATGGTTACACAGAAAACTATCACTGGATTACTTTATGTACTGAAGAGACATTTGAAACGTGATGATTCTTAGGCTGGAGTTATAAGAAGCGTCTATTTTCCATGATGTCAGCGGATCTACAAACGTTTATCATCAGAGATGAGGATATCTACGTCAGACTGAATCAAATATAATGTGTATAATATCTGCGAGTTCAGATTTGACTGAGTTATAAGTCGAAGAAGATATCCAGTGGCTTGCATAAGTTTACACACGCATGCTAAAGTTGATTAAAAAGAGGAATAAAAAAACATCCTTTGGAAATTGATGTTAATGCCTTAATTCAAAAGATTTTGTAAAATCCAACCTTTTAAGGACACAACTTTCTTTGTGAATGAAAAATGTATCGTAAACAAATAAAAGTAAAATAAATACATTTATTTATTTACTTACGATACATTATTCATTCACAAAGAAAATTGGTGTCCTTAAAAGGTTGGAATATTTAAATATAATATATTTAAATATATTTTTCAGGGTATCCACTGGCTGCCTGTTCATTTAGTGTCTTCATGTTTAAAGGTTAAATACTGTAGCAGCTTAATTGACAAAGAAGTGATATAGAAGTGAAGTGGAGTCCCATTAAACTGTTTACCTGTGGGTTGAGGGTAACCTCCAGGGGGGCGTCCGGCACCACAATAAAAAGACGAGCCAGCTGGGCGAAGTGAGGCTTCAGGCCGCGGCCCTGTGAAGGGGACTGGATGTTCAGTGGCATGTCGGTGTTTAGCACCCTGGTGGCAGGTTCTTTGGCGCCCCCTGGCCCAAGCACCTTCACTATCTTATCCGGCCCGCAGCTGATGAAACGTCTTCCTCTACTGTCTTCATACTCAAACCCCACGAAGATCCGAGCCATGTCATCCCTCCTGCGACTCCTACCGAGCCCTCCGGTGCTCCCTCGCTTTCCCACCAAGGTCTTGTTTGGGGCTGGCCACGAGGAGGTGCCCCCATCCAAAGGCTCCGTCAGTCCGGGGTCCTCCTCGGACCGAGAGCGGATCACCAAGTCCCACGGCAAGAGGAAGGAGGAGCCGGGTAGGAAGCCTGGCTGTTCCAGACCGGTGTGGCAGTTGTATGACTTGGCTGGGCCCAGTTTGACCAGCGACCAGCTGGAGAACTTGGGTAGCAAGCCCTTGGGGCAGCCGGAGTGCATCATACCCGGGAGATACTCCACAGTGGAGGGCTGGCGGTCAACAAGGCTTGGCCTCTTTTGCTGGACTTGGGTTTCGGTGCCATCTCCGTCCGCATAGGGCCCCAGGCTGTCTGTGGACTGGCCTAGACTGAGAGCCAGGCTGAGGCTGGGGTCTCCAGGTGTGTGGCTCTGAGCAGTGCTTGGCTCCTTCAGCCTCTCTGCATCACCAGACCCTGAGGCCTCACTTGGGAGTCGCTGAGCTTGGTTGCAGGCCGGCGCTGGGTCAGGAGTGCTGGGCTGGAACACCGGAAACTCAATCCTCTCCAGCTTCCCGCAGCATTTCTCCTCCAGTATCTATTTAGAAATAAAACCATTTTTGAAGACATGGAGAAACTGATATTTCAGTTTGGGCAATGTACCGCTATACATGTCTCAGATTTTATTTAAAGACACTATAAACAATATTTGTGTGAATGCTGATTCAGCAGCATTCACAGTATTGTTATCCGATTCTTCATTCTTCAACTTTCTTTGGTCGCCTCTAACTTCTGCATACGTTCAGCAACAGAAAACATTAAAATAAACTGTTCAGCTCTTTAAGCACATAATGGGACTTCTTCAACATTTGTTCTGTTATTTATTCTTTTTAAAATATTAAGCTTTTTTTGTTTTCTTTTTACAATTAAAGCAGGCTTCAAATCCTTTAAATCCCGTTCTACTTCAAAATCTATCTCCTCTTTCATACTTTCACCTACAAACACAAGTCAAACTTTCAACCATTTGTGAAACATTCAGCTATTAGGCTATATCTCAGCTCTTTTTTTCATTTTGGGATATTTCTGTGTATATAATGTGTGTGATTAGCCTTAACAAAATCATCTTGTCTCTATAAATTGCTCTCACGCCCACAATGTTTACTTGTCATACATCATTTGCATTTTATTTATTTATTAAGGACTTATTAAGGGTTTTTGAATTATCTGCCTCAGAGAAACAAGACGGTCGGTGGATCTTTCATCGACGATAATGTTATTTATCCTCATCCACTCTTGAGCCAAAATGCATTTTTGCAGTATTTTGAAACTGCGATTTCAGAGTCCTTTTTTTATTTTTATCCACACAAATTACATACCAATACGTTGGCAAAGGCCTTCTGGCGCTCACGTTGAGGTCATTTTACTTATGCCACCTACAGTTTAGACTGTCTGAGGCAAACCCTTTCGTTTCACAGAGCATCGGCTTTTTTCAATACAACCGTAAGCCACACTGCGAGCTGTGTACACGGTGTTGTTGCGGAGATAGGTCTGGCAGTGCGATACACAGAGGGCCTGCCCGTTATACCGCTTTCACACCAATGCCCAGGGTTTCATCAGGGTTGTCTGATCAGGCTTCAACCCTCCTTTTGGAAATTCAAACCAAGCCGGTCCACATGGGCATATCCCTGGTATGACAATTCAGAGATCACCTGGGTCAACATGGGAGCAACGCATAACAATTATCTTAAGTTCTAGAAATGGGCGGAGCTTTACACGTCATATTCAGTGAACTGCTAACATCACATACCAGCTATGTAGCAGCAGAACTGTTTTGTCGCTACTTGAAATTGTCATTGTGCAAGTAGAGAGAGAGAGATAAAGCTATTTGATGATGGTTCCACAGTGATTACATTCTGATTTCTCCTCCTCTGCATCTTTATTGCAGCAGCTGGAGGTTACTCTAGTGTCGATTTATTGAACTTTTTAAGACGAGGGGAGAACATTTCTCATTGTTTGATTTCATTTAAAGTAAAGATGGGCTTTGCTGTTGTCTTCACGACTCCTTTTAAAATAGAGAGGAAAAAAAAGAGAGATTTGTGCAACGCAGCAGTTAGGGTTAGCAGTTTACCACTGTGGTGCCGCAATGTGTGCCGAATGGATGTCGCTCGCTTGCCACTGCTGTGCCACTGTCAACATCTACAACTGTCATACAATATGGCTATTATACTTTTAAAGATATCATATTATTAGAACAATTATCACTTTTCCACATTTCTTACAACTTCGCCTTTTTTTTTTTTTTACACATTTTAACCAGCAATACAGTTTAGCTTTAGCAATAGCTTTTCAGAAAAAACTTTAATTATTCCACATCTTTTTTACATTAGTGGTGTTATTCAACTTGTTAATGAAATTCACACTTATTAAAACCATTCCACTTTTCCAACTATTCTCACTACTTCACGTTCTTCTTACGGATTTAAGCTATTAATCCAGTTTAGCTTTAGCAATTTAGCTGTTCAGCATTCACACACATTTTCTGCAGGAAATGCATTTTCTAGTTTGCTCGGCTGTGTGAATCCTGACCTGGTAGAAGTCAAAATTGGCAGCCTGGATGTCAAATGGATCCTCACGAGGAGCCTGTTTCCTGCCGCAGTTACAGGAGCTGGTGGAGCGCCCCCTGCTGTTGTGGTTCATGATTGGTGGATTGCGATCCAGATCTGGCTTCTCTCCTACAGAAATAAATGTCAGATTTCATGCGTGTTAACTAGGGCTGTCAAAATGAACACGATAATAACAAGTAAAGACAAATTCCTTTTAACGCCACTAATTCTTGATGTTTTTAGAAGAAAAAAGTACCAGAGTGCTCTAGGGGCGGGAATCACCAGACGCCTTCTAATACGATACCATCCCGATACTTATGCCACAATACGATATTATTATGATTTTTAAACATATTGCAATATTCTGCGATATATTTTAATTTTTCCCAATTTCAAATGATGTCCCCAAAAGGATCGGTTTCATCTAAAAATATACATTTCTCTGTTTGTTCATTTCACTTCAATTTTTTTGCTGCAAAATGGGATTGTCAAGCAGACAAACTGACCAACACATATATAATAAAAGATTAATACTTGGCGCCTGTGTATCGATACAGTATTGCCATTGAAAATATCACAATACTATGCTGTGTCGATCCCCCCCACCCCCACCCCTAGGGTGCTTGGGAATTTAAATAAGGAAGGTGCTCTTTGGAAGAGAACACAAAAGTTTCAAGGCACTCTTTGGGCAAAAAAGACTGGGAATAAGAAAAGAAGGTTGTTTGTGCTGCTACGCGTGGGTTGTTACTCAGCTCTATTTTAACATGTAATTAGCAATTAGCTCACCTGGCTGAGGCAGTAGGTGGAACTTATGAACACAGTGTTGGTCAGTCAGGCTTCGCTCCTCACACAACTGGTGGCCGTTGCTCCAGAACTTGTAGCAGTCCTCGTGAAGCTGCAGTGCGTAGCGCTTGAAAGCAACTCCTCGGGCATGCTGGCTGTACACCCGCAGAGCTTGCGCCAGCTGGTTTTTGTGCACTGTAGTGGTGTAGTTATGGGGAAGGTTGGACTGGTAAGCGCTGTGAGCCAGTGGCAGAGCTTTCTGGCACCTGTTCTCAGAGAACTTTGTGTCAGCATCGAGAAAAGCCTCCAAAACCTTCAGTTGGCCTTGCACTTTCGTGGCTAGCTCGGCTAATTCTTCTTCTGTGTTGCTAATCAGGACTTGGTGGAGTCTAGAGGCAACCTGGACCCATTTGGAGTAGGTCGGCAGCTCAAAGTGGGAAGGTTGTGGGTTGCGGCCGACGCTGTCGTCAAAGCCTTTCTTGGTGAGCACCAGCTCCACGTGCTGCCAGAGGAATTCCTTCAGGCTGCAGTCCACCAGCTGACCGCCCATCGACATGCTGCCTGGGTCTCCGCCGCAGCTGGACTGCCGAACAGAACGTCGCATCTGCTGATAACGCCTCGGCCCTGACACCACCGTGACGGTGTCTTGTTCACACAAGATGCAGTTGGACCGCAGCTGACCAAGCAGGGCACCCACAGGGTCCTCGTCTACTGCCGGTATCACGTACACAAACGCTTGGTTAGCGGGCACAGTAAACAAGCAGTTGCTGCTCTGGTTGGTCAGGACTCTGCTTTTACGGAAGATCCGATAAATTTGGTCCTCCAGGGCGTGCTGCAACCTCCTCCTGGGAGAGTGCTTTTTGGGCTTGTCTTGGTTTCCCCCAGACTCTGGACCGTTTGCAGAGACCTTTGCAATAACAAACAAAAGAGCTGTCAATTAAATTCATATGAAACTCAACCAAACAATACAATGCAGTTTAAGTGACAGTAATATATTTTATCCGTGGGCAGGGCTGCCATTTAAAAGAATAGTTTGACATTTTGTGAAATACGCTTGTTCACTTTCTTGCAGACAATTAGAGAGGAGGGGGGGTTTGTGGTTTTACTAATCTTCTCCCTGATCTTAAGTAACTAAGTAAAATGTATTCATAGACCATTTATTACAGATAAAAACACAAAGTGTTTTGCATAAAACACACAAGATGATACATATTAAAACAAAATAGACAACTTAAATTACAAAGCAATACATACAAAATATAGTGCAGACAGGTCAACCAAAAGCCTGTCTTTAACTGATTTTTAAGAGAGTCCACAGACACCGTAAGTGTGGAGGCGGAGAATACACAGTCTTGGTGCTCCACGGGTCTTAAGCCAATCTTCTCACGCAACTATCAGCGCTCTACTTCTGCCGTTTATTTGCATTCTGCCCAATGTGGCTTTAAGCATCCCTCCTGAGTCAAACTGGTCTATGTTTGCAGATCTCACACATCTGCGCCCCGGAGTATCTGCATCGTCATTGCAACCGGGGAATAACTGTAACAGCACTGTTGTGATAATTTCTACCAATATATAGCGTAGTTGTGACATCAAACTGTACAGAAGTCATGATGACGGCTGGTTTAAAGGCACAGTTTCTGAATACTGGCTGTGTGAATTTCTCTGTGGATTGAGCATTTTGATACTTTACAGTAGTTATATAGCACCTCAACCTGCTTTATAATAACAAAAGACGTGGAAATCTCACTTTTTACAACTAAAAGATCTGAGTACTTGTTCCACCACTGGTACACATCTGTGGGTTCTGGGACCCCTGAGTGTCTGGGTACCCCCCAGCCAGTGGCTTGCCTTGACCACAAGATTAATAAGCCACCTGCTTGTGATAAAAACACACATTTAGGACTTTATAGAGAAAACCCAGACCTTCAGAGAGCCGTTCATCTGGAAGACGAAGAGCAGGCGTGGAGGGCAGGGCCGACAGTTCACCTTCCACTCTTTGGACACCGGACAGTCTTTGATGGCAGCTCGGATCAGAGGCAGCACCTTCTGTCGCAGGGCGTCCAGGGCTCTGAAGAGCCGGTCGTAGGTAACATCGAAGGTCTGGTTGGGGTGGACGAGCAGGAGGACGTGGCACACGGAGAACATGTAGAGCAGATGGAGGCAGTGCTGTCTGTCCAGGCCTTTCCAGAAGTCGTGGGCGTCGGAGTGGCCGGTTCCGGCGCTCAGAGACTCGCAGGCCCGCAGAAGCTGCCGGCTGTCGCAGACGGAGGAGAGCAGCAGGTACAGCACCCGGCTCTCCTGGCTGTAGAAGGCCTGGATGTGGCTGTCCGCGGTGCCGCCGTCCTCCGGTCCGCCGAACAGCGAGAAGATGTGTTTGTCCGCCAAATTGTTGATAAAAGACTCCTTCGGTGGTCCGGGTTGCATGTTGCTTTTACCGAAAATACCGACAACACACAAGCCCTCGTCCCGGCTAGCAGCGTCCTCCTGGAGGTCTTCCTTAAGCAGAGCCCCGATACTCACAGGGAAAGACATGTTTACCTCCTTCATCTTGAAGTTCGGGGGAATAAAAACAACGACGCACGCATTTCCGGTTTCGTAAACTAAATGTCCGAGTAGCTACAACAAATGCGTTACAGTTCCCCTTTTGTTTTTCTCTTTCACCCATTTGTGGAAGAATTATAGCTGAGAGAGGGGGCGTTGTCACACTTTTCACACGGTCACAATGGGATAAATGTCATACCAAATGAAAGAAGGAATTCTTGGGCGCATATTTTGTATTCATTACATCTTTATAACTTACCTCGTTGTGGAGTTGCAGACAGCTGGATTGCGTTGGGTACGCTTAAATTGTCACACTGTATTATCAAAAATAAGAACACAACGGCTTAATTGTAAATGATGATTTTTAATTTCAAATTCACACCAGAATTAAAAAATAAAAACAATCATGCCTAGAGAATCTGGAAAATTCATTATTTCAATTAAAACAATAACACTGGCAGAGGACACAATTAAGTACAACAACCACTTTACTTTGAACGTTGAAATCAAAGGGTCGCTGGCACGCACAGAGCCATGCTAACTGAATGCAATGCTGCCGATAACTCGCTCTAATTAAAGTTAAGTTAAAGTAATTAACTTAAAGGTGCACTAAGGGATGTTGGTTGATGTCACTTCTTGTCATGTCAAGTACTGTCAAACAAAACGGAGGCTAGCTTGCCCCTCCTCCTCCTCCTCCTCCTCCTCCCTTCCGCCCACTAACCCTCCAACCCAGATCCCCAAATTATTCTTGTTGATTGGCTGGTACACTGTTTATGTTTCATGGTGCAGGTTGGCGCTGTTTGTTTTTGTTGCTGTTTGTGGAGCCTGGGCTGTCACACTGTGTTCTGGGGACAGACAGCTCGCAGATAGTGTGGAGATGTTTGCTGTATGTGACAAAAAATGTTGTAGCCTAAAAAACGCATGACATCGCTTAGAGCACCTTTAACAAAACAGATGAGATGTTTCAACACACTAATGCCCTGATGTAGCCTACATTTTCTGATGACATACATCTGTATCAACTAATTAGACTCATCTTCACAGTTCTGGAACACATAGCCTGTGTGTGTGTGTGTGTGTGTGTGTGTGTGTGTGTGTGTGTGTGTGTGTGTGTGTGTGTGTGTGCGTGTACTCAAGTAAAACTTTGATAGAATCTGGTGATGAGGGGTTGCAAGTAGATAACCAACTACATAAAATCTAATCATTTAGGAAAACATGGTGGACCAAGTGTTTAAAAAGGGTTGTGATAATAATAATAATAAATACTTTATTAATCCCGCAAGGGGAAATTACAATTTACGTACATGACATCAGATATTTTCCAGATATGTGTGACCAGACAAATGGGAAAACATGATAAAAAATGAACAAAATAATGCTCTACATCTACTTGTGCATTCACTCATATCATCAGGCATTTCAAGCTATCATGCTCTTCATCAGTTATTTAAGGCTTTTAATGCTGCAACTAAAAGCCTCTGAGACAGGTCACATTATCACTTACTCATATATATATATATATATATATATATATATATATAATCCTGAATAGAACAAGATACATTTACTAAGTCCTACAAGTGAATCCTGACTTTTAAAGGTATTCATATTGATTATTAAAATATATACAGTATATGGCAAATTCTGTTGTAGTTTGACATCATAAAGACCTTTTTTCTTTCCATTTCTTTTTTCCATTTCTTTTCTTTTCTTTTCGACAGATGTACAGGGTTAGACCTACTACATTTACATTTTATTGTTTTTTGTTGTCTTAACATTAGAAACGAAGCTGCTATATGGTTTAAATGTATTAATAAAGTGGAGGAAACAGACATCCTCTGAACAGAAATATCTTCTACGTCAGACAACATGAGGTAGCGCTGCGTGCGCGTTCACGACCTGTACGTAAACCGCTGCGTTCTCTCGGACGTCATCACCGTCCGAAATCCCTGAAAACGCGATGCGCATTCCCGCTCTGTTCTGAATGGGGGGCTCAGTCCAATTTCTGACAGCGAGTCCAGTAGTGTAACGTTAACCGTAGACGGTCCACGCATCCATTCAGGTCCACTGTTTTCAGACACACCGGAAGTCAACGAGCCCGCCTCTCCGGTAGTACACATTCATTCAGGTAGTCTGCTCGTGCACTGACAGCCCAACTAGTTCGGTCCAGTGTGCGGACTCTTGTCTTCTCAGCCCGGGAAGTTCGTGTAACGTTACTGACGGGAGAAGCTGTCTCTGTCTGTCCAGGAATGAGAGATGATGGCCGGCTCTATAGCAGAAGAGAAAACCTTCCGACGGTTCCTGGAGCTCTTTCTTCGGGAGATGAGAATGCCTCTGCAGGAGAGCGACCCTCCGCCGATGCGCCCCTTATCGGACCTGGTGACTGAAGACGAGGTAGAGGGCGAATGCCTCGACCTGTGTCTCCAGCACCTCTACAAATAGTTAAGTGTCCACTTTATGTTAAGGCATGTTGTAATTAACGGTGTGTGTAACGTCTTTGTATTAAATTAAGTCACTGTAGAAGCTTAAATAGTCGTGTTTTGAACGGGGGTTAGAACGGGAAGATGTTAACCCTGGTTGGCTGGGTCCACATCAGATAAACCGGGATGCCTCAGGATGCCTGCTACCTGCTTCATGTCATGCTGGGTGTGTCCAACACCAAGTTTATAAAAGACGATTGTCTTTTACCGAACCGTTACTTGGAAGTAAAGATAAAACACGGTAAAACCTGCATCCACCGGGGTTGTGTGGTATGCTACTATTTGGTATTATATATATTGTGTTTTGCATTTTCCTATTTTTTAGTTTTTTTTAATGCCGCAAATCTACGCCAGCGGTGACGGTGCTGGAGGTCCACAAAAGGTGAACCCCTGGTTTTGCGTAACAGCACGACGTCATGATGGTGTAGGAGGGGGAGGAAGCCATCGCCATCACTGCTGAGCGCATCTTCATGCAGGCTAAAAATAACCTCGCCGGTTACGTTATTAGCCTCAATCGTTAGACTCTTAAAATCCCAGACACAGGATGAATGGTGGCGGAGTAAAATGCTGCTTTTCTGAATACAATTCCAGGTCATGACATTTTGCACATGTCTAAATCACATTGGTTCTTTAAAAAAAAAAGGGGGTTTGCCAAGAAAAGATGCAATATAACAATCAAATCCATACATTATTAAGACAGGATGCTCTAAAGCAGGGGTGCCCAAATGCTTCCCCTTCAAGGGCCAAAAATGAGTCACGGTGGGGGGGCCCAAACTAAATGTTCAAGTCCCTTGACATTGAAATGTTTTGCATATTTGCATATCATAGATTTGAAGTTGAACACATATTAAGGAATAATAAAATACATCTTCATTAGTAATAAACTATATTTATTGATACAAATAGTTTTGATTAATCATTACAACTATTCATGGCAGCACAGGCCCCTGTGGCATAAATACACAGTCACCCTCGTAACCCACTCTAAATCATTAATTTATTTGTAAAACAAAACTTCACACCTTGTGACCATTGTTCAGAAATGCTCTGTAGCCTCATTAGATTCACCAGACAAAAGACACCAGCAGGCGGAACATTTCCGGCTGTTTCTCCTCTGTGAAAATCTCAAGTATCTCAATATCAATGTTGATGCTGATCTATTTTGAACAATATTGCATTTTACAATTTGGAAATAGGACAAATGTGAAGTGAACTTAAACCAAAACAGCACTTTAATATACAGTCAGAAATAAATATGTTCTTTGCGGCCTGAGAGAGAGATTTCAAATCTAAGTTATAATAACAACAGCTTCCAGTCGGTGTTTATAATGACGGAGATTATACTCTTTAAGAACAGCCATTCTTTGTTTACAGATACAACGTTCTGCTGTAGACCCAATTTCAGTAAAAAAATACTATTTTTAAACTTTCTCGTCAGTGTGCCAGTGCCTCAAACGATCCATGTTAGCTAGTAGCTTCTCCTCAGCCCTCTTCTTTGCTCTTGTCATCATAAAGATCAGCGCTGACAGAAGCTAAATAGCGCCCCCCCATCACACCATCTAACCAATGTTAAACTGTGGCCAGATAGTGAACTGCAGCCAGTCTTTGAGTTAATAAAACGTTAAGACAGAATGAAATTCAGACCAAATTGCGGGTCAAAGCTCTAAAGAGCTGCAAAGATTATTCTATTAGTTGTCATCTATTAAATTTATCGCCAACTGTTTGGATAATCAATTAATTGTTTCAATAATCCGTTAAGAAAGAAATGTCAAAATGCTCTGATTCCAGCTTCTTAAATGTGAATATTTTCTAGCGTCTTCACTCCTCTGTGACAGTAAACTGAATATCTTTGAGTTGTGGACAAAACCAGACATTATATGACGTCATCTTGGGCTTTAGAAAACACGACACATTTTTCACAATGTTCTGACATTTTAGAGACCAACAACTAATTGAGAAAATAATCAACAGATTAATCAACAACGATAATGATCGTTAGTTGCAGCTCTAATGCTCCACTTATGTACTTATGCTTATACGTATGCATGATTCTCAGAATCTTTAATATACCTTTGCAGAGTCTGGCGGAAGGAGTTCTGCCCTAAGCTTTGCTGCCTGGCCTGGTTTTGAATCCAAAATAGGTGCAGAAACTGTGCTGGGAAGAACAGGGTGGAACTGGACTCATCTAGGGCACCGAGTAGCAAGGGGGACAACATGCATGTTTGAAAATGACTTTTACTGGCCAGTTTTCCACACAGGTCCTAGGCTTGCCCTTACACGTCTCGGAAGGTCAAGATGCACTCCAGTAGTGATAGAGAGCATGTGTTGGTGGCAGGATGGATCACATTGCAGCCAGTACTGCTGTCAGGTGTTTTCACCAAGATGGAGAGCAGACCTGTTGGAGCAGCCACATCCATATCCCTATTGATTCACTACACCTTCATATCGTCTTTGTCACAATGTCTTTGTCAGGTTTGATTGGCTGGTGATTATAAGGTCATCTTGCGCAGTGAACCCCCCCCCCCTCCAATTCTGTGCTGACAGCACACACACACAATCCCGTTTACTGTTGAAGATAAACAGTGGAAACAGTGTAAAAATTAAAATGCATTTTTTAGGTTTTGCATTTGAACATATTTGGTACATTCACATGATTGGTTACAGCCAGATGTCTGAGAGAACTACTCCGTATGTTTAAAAGGTATTTCAAGCTATTTCACAATGTAAACAAAAGGTTAGTCTAGAGTTAGCACTGTTGGAATATCAGCTGAACATACTGACCTATCCCGGTTTAAACCTCTTCAATCTAACCACTGAGTAGACTGCAGAGGGCCCAATGAAAAACACAACTCAATATTTAGAGCCTTATATTTTATTCTTATGCATAACCTTTACTTGTAATGGAGTATAATTGACATTGTGGCATTTCTACTTTCACATAATTTAAGGATGTCGGTACTTCTTTCACCAGTGGAAAATAAAAGTAAAAACTCTTCGGGCTCCTTGACAATTACAAGTCTTTTGATGTTGAAAGCTAGAAACATGTAATTATTAAGTGGACAGTTGGAGTGGTTTGTGATTCCTAATGTCAGCGTTGCTTCTGCTCATCACCAGGTTGCCATAGTCATGTAAAATGGAGTCTATCCAATCTGGCTTTGTGAAACGGTCATGAGCCAAACTTACCAAAATAACTGCAGCTCACCGCCTAAGTAAAATATCCCTCTGTCTCTCGTCCCTGGCAGGGGTAGCATCTTATACAGTGCATTAAGCTTGTTGCAGTCTATGAATCACAGTCTGGCCTCTGTCCAAAGAGCAGTTTATCTCAGGAGACTCTACCATGAGCTGGCTGTTCAAGCTGCTCACAAGGTCAAAAATGGGCACTAATTTTACTGTTTTATGAACAAAGCTTTACACAGTTTTTTTTTTGAGCTGGTAAATTTGGATAAAATGCTATAATCATGAGGAATCATCTTCTGTTGTGGGTATCACACACGGCCCCCTCACCAGAAAAAGAAGCGCATCAATCATTTCAGCAAATGGCCAAAAAACGTTGTTTGATTACGTTGATGTGACAAAGAAAGTGACAAAGAAATGATGACCCTTTTCTGTTGGGAGCAAAAAAGGAAGCAGTGTGATATTATTATTATTGTTATTATAGAGGCACAAAGTCTGTAGAGGGATGGATGTGTGGAGAGGTCGGGGTGGATGAGTGTCAGATTTTAACACAGCAGATAGCTGTTCATTTCCAACAGACAATCAACGTTAGTTTCTTTTATCCATGATTTTTACCGAACGTTAACAAAGTAATTATGAGGAAAGTGTTTGATATTGGACTGCTGCATCAAGAAAGGCATGCATGCCGGTATCTAAATTATACTGAACTAGTGATGACTCTCCCTCATGCATGAATCACAATCAATAATAGCTATGATCCATAATGATGAAGTTACAGAAAAATGGAAATGCATTGCAAAAATAGCATTTTGTCAACATTTGAAAATGGCAATGGGAAAGAGGTCATTCATAGTGATATACCTGCAGAGAATCATCTGCTGAATCTGCAGTTGCCCTCAGCTTTTCGGAGCTTTGTAGTGAGGTTGAACTCATTGTTTTTCCGTCCGGCTGCTTTGCTATTACTACTTTGTTTCTTACGTTCTGGTTTACTCCACTGTACACGACCTGCTCAGCAGCAAGCAGCAAACAGCAGACAGACACAGTTAGAGACTAGTTGGTGAACCCAGTGGAGCATTTAGCAGCTAAAGAGACAGATATTTCCCTCAGGAGTTGGTGGAGACCAAATATGGAGCACAAATAGAGAAAATATTGGATTATCATTCATCATCTGGTGGTTAATTTCGTCATTTCCAGCAGGAATGCACCTATAAGATACAACCACTTTGTATTTCAACAATCTACGGACAAGAAAACCTCACAATATTACGATTGCATTAATATAAAAAAAAACAACCTATTGTTCATTTTTTTTAGCACAAACACCCCTTACTTATTCAAAAGAGTGGAACACAATCCTTACTATTATTAGTGTATCATACACTAATATATCGGTCGGGCTCTATTTCCTGTGAATCTTATGATGGACACGTGTTGTGATATTCAAACAAACGATCCATCAACGGCAAAAAATAAAAGTCTCTTATTTACGAGACCGGTCTGAGAGACCTCCAGCTTACAACGGGGTCTCCGAGCGTGCCTGTCCGGGCAACGAACCAGGCACCAAGTTGTCCCGCTGTTGGTCTGTCTATGTACCGGAAAGCCGACACTCGTTGAACGCCGAAATGAACGTTGGGATGCTGGGTGCTGCCAAGTTCATACAAGTTACTGTCGGTCAGTCCTGTGCATGCCCAAGCTGTTCGCGCATTCGCAGATTCTAATGCTTTTTTACAAGGATTTACGCCACTGCACGATCTGTTCCATGCTTCCGGTCATAGTTGTAGCGGTCTGCCGTTAGCGTCCCCCGAGAAGCTAATGTTAGTTTAGCTAACAGCTAATTTCAAAATGCGAACTTTATTGGGACAGATGACGTATCACAGGGACACAAGAACAGAAGTCAATAGAAGAACACAGATTAAGAAAAGTCCGTAATTTTTGGAGCCAGTTTCTGCGCAGAAGAGACGGACGGTGGACCGCGGTATCCAAGTCCCGCCCACACAATCGCAAGTCAACCCAGCTGTCAATCATGACGCTTAACCCCGCTTTCATAGCTTTAAATAACTAATAAAAAACAAACAAATGCATCATCAGACAACAAACAGCATGATACAAACTACTGTTGTTGGTTGGTTCCAAAAAGGAATTGACAATAAAAATACACTGATGTTGGTAGTTGGATATAAAAAAAAACCATGCACATAATATTCAGTTTTTTGCCCTATATACTGAAAAAGACGATATTCCAACTAAACTGTTTACATGGGTAATGAAAGTGGCTATTCCACTAGTAATCCCATTTACATGTAGCTTTTTTCAAAGTATATTAGTGGTGGTGGACTTGTTGGAGAGTGCAAACACAGTGCTTCTTTTATTCCTTCAACCAGCTTCTTAAAAAGGTTGGGGTAGCGATGTGTGCGCATCTTTAATAATGTATCTTTCTTCTTCTTACCGGGTCTGCAGCCTTGCAAACTGTTGGCTGGTTGGTTTGTGTACAGCAACCATAGCAACGCACCAAGCTGACCATAAGTGACCTGAAATAAATTCAGAATATTGTCATTTTCGGAATAATAGAGGAATATTGGCGTGCATTTAAACATAGTCGATGTGTTCTGGACGTTAGATAAAGAGGTATCGTACGCGTTGGAGTGAAAACCTGCAGACACGTGGGTGTCAGAGGTTTAGGGTGAGACCTTTTGCTGCGCCTGGAAGCAGACTGATGGTATGAGTGTTTGTATGTTTGTGTGGTGGCCCCGCATTCTGCATGGCTGTCTTCTGTGGCCGTGCTGTGAGTGTAATGATAGTTGGAGGCAGCAGCTCTGGTGATTCATCCCAACGTGTCATTAGTTTGTCTCTGGGTTGAACAGCTAATAATAGACTTCTGCGAGAAGAGAGATCCCCTCTGTGTGTGAGTGTGTGTTTATTAACAGGGGGCGAGTGAAGCACTTGCACTTGTGTGTGTGTGTGTGTGTGTGTGTGTGTGTGTGTGTGTGTGTGTGTGTGTGTGTGTGTGTGTGTGTGTGTGACAAGCGCACGATAGACGATTCCGGCAGATGTAGAGAAGAAGCTGCCATTACTGTAAATTGTTTTACTTTTCAAACTGTCCAGCAGATCCTTGTAGAAAATACATCAACGGCGAGATCATACGCCAATAAAATTTGTAGTCATTTTATGCATTTCTTTTGAATAGACAATAGTAAATCTAGCTGTAAAATTCTGTTTATAATAGTATTCATTTCTATATTTATTCAGTACATATCCATCCTGCGCTTATTAAACCATTGTATATCTTGCACTTACTGCTATTGCACTTCTGGTTAGACCTAAACTGCATTTCGTTGCCTTGTACATGTACCTGCGTAATGACAATAAAGTTGAATCTAATCTAATCTAAAACTCTCAAAGACGGACAAAATCCTCTTGCTGAGGTAACATTTTTCCCACTGACACTTTTGGGGAACTATTTTCATTGTAAAAAGTAACATTTTTGTATTACATGGTTAAAGCAACACTAGAAAACGTTTCCTCTTCGGTCCCCCTGCAGGTTGGAAGTGGAATTGCCCCATTATGTCTCACTGCAACTACAGATCCGCTACCCGATCTGGCAAACTTGCATAATGCGGTTATAGCCAGTAGAGAGCCGCAGAGCGAATGCAGAAATGCCGTTCACCCCTGTTACGAGTGGATAATTTTTTGAAAACATTATTTTAAGGTACAAAAGGTTCTCTAGTGTTTTCCTCACCGCCACTGCAATTAATGCAGTTTCTCTTGGGAGAATTGTTGGGTAAATTCTAAAGTGCAATCTAGACCTACTTAATCTGTAAAGTGTCCTCAGATAAAGTCTGTTATGATTTGACACTATAAATAAACTAAAATTTAAATTTGAAAATGAAAATTGAACACTGAACAAACATGTTACAACAGGCTATTAAACTTAAAAGCATCTATGATGCTCTGAAACTACTACTCTGAAAATACAAAATCAAGATTGCTTTGTGAACTCGTCCCGTGATCAACACGTCTGTGTTTCCACCCCCACACACTCTCCCCGTTGCTGTTGTAGCTGACCGGGAATCCGCATATGTCGCTTACGGTGTACTGATAAATGTTTCTGGGCAGAACTTGCACTTGTGAACTCTAGATGTGCATCACGTGCATTCAAATCCACATACCGCGTATTCTGCGTGTGGTTGCGTGCAGTGGACTGTGACACCTGTACTTTGACTGTTCTGCACAAATACACGTTAGTATCAGCCCTAAAAGACAGAACACATTATTCTTTATGCTATGTTGTTAAAATGAAGTATACAACACGTTTGATGCACAATTTTGTCGTAAAGAAACTTCTCAGTAGTCTGATGTCACTGACACTGTTTGTACGATTGCTGATGAATTGATGATGACTTGAAGAGGGGGAGTTAAATTACCCTCGACACACACACACACACACACACACACATACACACACACACACACAAACAAACAGCTGATAGATAGTAATTGAGGGGTGAGCCTTTCTAGACCTCATTAAACTGAAATGCCTCCTGCAGCTGAAAAGAACTAGGGGGTAGATCCGGCTTCCTCCAACACATGCACGCACAAACACACACACACACACACACACACACACACACACACACACACACACACACACACACACACACACACACACACACACACACACACACACACACACACACACACACACACACACACACACACACACACACACACACACACACACACACACACACACGGGAGTAGGTGGTGTTAGAGGAGCTGCTGGTGACGGATTTAATAAAAGGATTAACCACAGACTGTAAAGATGTGACATGGATGTTGTCTTGTCCCCCATTTTTTTATTTGCCTTTATTTGAAACTAGGGATTATAATCATTATTTTTCTTTATCAGTTGTTTAAAAGACTTATTGATGGCTTTGCACATAAAAAAACAAATTCGGCCTGCTGATTTAAACATTGTAAATTAAAATGTAAGATGACATTAAAGCAGCAGTTGAACCTAATTAAGCTTACCTTCAGGGGAATTTTGTCGACTTTTGAGTTGAAACATTTAGTCAATAAACAGAATATTACTCTGCAACTATGTTGATGATCAATTAACTGTTTCAGTCATTTGTTAAGCAAAAATGTAGCCTAGTTGACACCAGACCCTGGGAAATGGGTCTGGGAAAGGATCATTCACAACAACGGACACCGCTCAAATGTCTCTGGGCGCAATTGGATAGACTTAAAACCAGTCAGAGTGATGAAGGAGATGGCGTGTGCTGATATATCAGACTTTTGCAGAATCCAGTCGGCAAGACCGCAACATCTTTTCTAGATATGAATGCGTCGAGTGTTGTTCTTTGCTTGTTTTTTAACAAAAAGGAAACGTTCAAATCGCCTAAAACAGACGCAATAGCTGATTCAAACAGGTGATGTTTCAGATGTCCCACGGCGGCAGCCATCTTTGTTATGTGAAAAATCTGCTTCAATGTCACAGCGCTATCGTCATCGCGTAAATCCCGCCTCAACAGTTGTGATTGGTTTAAAAAATTGGAAATGGGCTTGAATGGCCAGACAGACTTGCAGAGGAAATCTCTGAGAATCCAGCTGCCGTGCAAGGTAAAATTTAACCTTTTACACCTTTAATAAAACATTCTGTAGTCAACTGATTGTTAGATAGACAGACAACTTTCTAACCAATTTGATGTTTAATAAAGCCCGACCGATATATATCGGCTGATATAAGGCATTTCCTGATCTATCGGTATTGGGATTTATAACGGCTGAAAATATATATATTTTTTAAATATTCATTCATCAGAATAATTTATAATGACAAAATTATTCTGATAAATGAATATAAAAAAAACTGACTGTCATCCATGTTATGAGCGTTGGTGTTGCATAGTTTGTCCATCAGAGGGCGCTCTTCAACATCCCTATTGGCAACACTGATTATTTTTATGTTTTTTTGTTCAAAGAACTTTAAGTTTCATATGCTATATTTGTATTTTTATACGTTTTAGTTATCAGAACTTTATATTTTGATGTTCCTCTCTTCTGTTCTCTCTTATCATATTATTTTAGTGAGAACTCATAAATAACTAATGTTAAAGAAATCTGTTTAGATTTTGTTACGCGTTTTCCGGATAAAAAAAAAAAAATATTGTGCCGATATATCGGAATATCGGATTTATTTATAATATTTGTATTGGTATCGGCCTTAAAAATACTTTATCGGTCGGGCGCTAATGTTTATGCATCAACAAAAAGAAGTAATTTATTCGCATAAATCTTTCACATAGGCTACTGATTTCCTGGAATATTTTTTCTCCTGTGGTGATCAGGATGTACAACGTGACACAAAAGTAAAACGCCACATTATCCGACCAAACTTAATTGGGTAGAGAGAGACCGAGGGAAGGACATGCAACAATGGTCTCGACGTTGTCGCATATAGTGGTTCATAGAATGGCGCCTCAAGCTTTTCATTTAATAAAAGAGGTCTATTAGCCTTCAACCAGCAGGATGACACTGAATGCATGGAGCAGAATCTTGAGTTTATCTGACAATAGGTTCCTGTTTTCTGCTTTAATTAGAAAATCAAAGGTCACGGCCAGAGCAGACGCTTCAAGCATGTCATAGAGAGATGTACTGCATGTATGTAAAGGTGCAGTACAGAGCTGAAATTGGACTTTATCTGCATTGAGCAAATGTTAGACGATTTTCGTCACTCCACAGCAGACAAATCAGACCATCCGCTGAAGTCCCTCATGTACTGTCTCAGAATCAAGTGACCTCCTTTTATGAGCTGAACTAGTTTCAAAGACAAAGGGTACGGCTATCATCACATTCAGTGTACATAAAAAAAAGCTTCAGACTGACACCACTGCTGGGAAAAGCTGACTCTCCCCAATGAAAAAGCATTACTGTGAGCAGACGAAGCTTAAAATTAAAGTCAACATACTCTCCGGCACAGAGAGAGTGTTTAACATAGAATATTTGAAAAGTCCTGTTTTTTTCAAAATGCCATCTGTCTGTCCACTTGCTTTTCACTGTTTAATCAGAGCAATATGAAGCCAGGAGAGTTGATCCCCTGGAGATATGCATCCTTTGAGGCTTCTGGGAAATAACTGTATGGCTTTCTAGAGCACCTTTGAAAATTGAGGCTGCTTGAGGCTCTGTCAGCCTCCTTTTTAAAGAGGGGGTTTTCTGTGACTTTGAGGCATACTGTCTTATAAAAACACCAGCCTGGTAATGCGTACAAAACAAAGTCAGTACTGGAAGCCTTTTAAGAATGACCAGTGCTTATATTTATATTATATTCAACATGTTTTGGGCTTTTTAACACCTCAACCTTGGTTTGACATTATTTTTCTCAGTCCAGTCATCCATAAAAACCTCTTCTCCTCTTTTTTCTCCTATAGCTCTGGTCTATCCAAGCCTTTGAAATTAGTTGCAGGAGTAATCCTTTAATCAGAGTTTCTCGCTTGGATTACCACAGAAGCCAGTTTCAGTTACTGCCCTCCGCCACCACTGGCAGTTGTTGAGCCTGCATTATTTAATTTACATCCTCCAACAAGTACTACCATGAAAACAATTATGGCAAACAATATGTACAATTGTGACTTTGCCCGCTGCAATGTCAGTTTGTCTTGTGACATCAAGGCAAAGTTGAGACAGAGATAAAGAAAGCCTCTCCATGTTAGACAAGTGCAATTGTATTTGTTAATTAAAGTGTTAAATAATAGTAGTCAGGTAATAATTGCATTCGATTTTACATCAGTTCACCGTGAAAAAAAAAAGCCACTGCAAGCCACTACTAAAATAAATCACACATGAATCTCTGACTGAACTGTTAGCTGTCAAATTGCATTTTGGGTAATGAAGGCGCAAGAAAGAAGAATTTTTGGAATAAAAAAAGATGATTTCTGTAGTTTGGTTGCATCAATTTAAATACTTTTTTTATGATCAGTCTGACTTGGTCTTTTTTTCTCTTTTTTGAGGTAAAAAAAGATCAGAAATCAGATCTGAAAGAATTTAATGGAGTTGTACAGTGTACATTAAGGTGTTCAATCATTTGACATACCGTCCTTTAACTAGGGATTTAGGGCTATCCCAGCATGCACTGGGGAGACAGCAGAGACACAGGCCTGACAATTTTAGAGTCTCCTGTGGGAGGAAAGCAGAGCACCCGGAGGCAAACCATGCAAATACAGGGAGTACATGCAAACTCCACACAGACAGGAAACTAGAGCCCTCTTGTTGTGTGCTACAAGCTGTTATACTGCTTGTAGCACAACAAATCTTGCAGTTTAAAATAGGGACACTCTTTTTTCATTTTTTATCTGTCTCTGTACTGAAGTATAGAAAAATAAGTCATGACGTAAAAAAAAAAAATAAACCAGCTTCTGTAACTCAAACTCTCATTCAGCTTTCCTTTCATCTGTCTTTTGGGAAAAAAATGAAGTGTGTTTGTGGGGTTTAATTTTCATATTCTAAGACAAATTTGCTTCACCAGTTGCTACAAGGAATCAAAACCTTTGGATTTTGACTAAAATATATATTTTTTTATTTGTCAGCACAGAAAAACGTACAGCTTCCATGAACAAACTCCATATGTATGAAACTCAACAACACTCTCTTTAGGCGATATAACATTTGCTGTCAAAAAACTCTCTTTCCCGCTGTTTTCACTAACATGTCTGAGCTAGCCACGAGTTAGCGGGACAAAAGGTAATCGTCGTGAAGCAAAAATTACTACAAACACATACAGATTGTGGTTTGGAATAAAACACCAGTTCCCTTAACTAGTACTAGCGGGGCACAAACATGTGTTTCCTGGGTGAAAGTCCTGTGTTTTCTCCGGGACACGAGGTCCACTCACCTGCCTCAAAAACGTTGAATACATCCGAATTACAGTGCATTCATTTTTGGAAGCTTTATGTGTGAATGGTTCATGTACAGCCATTTGCAGGTTGACAGCAGCCACAGGGACTATTACAGTCCAGTTTTAGAGTCCGTAGTTGGTTCATGGTTTATAACTTTGTAACACTGGACTGTGACGAATGAGAGTAGAGCCCGACCGATAAAGGATTTTTAAGGCCAATACTGATACAAATATTTGGTTTGGTTTATTTAAAAATCTAATATTCCAATATATCGGCCAATATATATTTAAATCCATAAACGCTTAGCAAAACATGAACAGATTTCCCTAACATTAGTTATATTGTTATTTATGAGTTCTCACTAAAATAATATGATATTAATTTGTTTTATTGTCACAACAGAACAGAGGAACATCGAAATATATTAGTTCTGATAAATAAAATGTATAAAAATACAAACTTAAGATATGAAACTTAAAATCCTTTGAACAAAAACACAACTGACTGTTTTTGACTTTGTATTTGATTTTTGGCCAATAATTTGTGATGCGCCATTATAAATGCCGATACCGATAGTTCGGAAAATGCCTAATATCGGCCCTCCGATATATCGGTCGGGCTCTAAGTGAGAGTCATCCGTCTTTCCAGCAATGGCTCTCATTGAAGTCTCTAAAACAGGCGCCTTAATTAATTTCAGCTCTGGAGAGGCCCCATTTTTGGAAGTGCAATGACCTTCAAAAGTGTGCAGTGTCCTCCTTTCCCTCTCTCAGCTTTATGGATCGACACTTCTGCACACGCTTTTCCACTCTGCTGCTGCTCCAAAGAGCCAGGCTGTCTTTGTTCATACAAGGTGCCCATTAATTCAAATGATGAGTCACATGTTTGTGGAGCTGAATGCAAAGTAGTTCAGCACTCGTTACAGTCCAGGATGCTCTACCTGACTGACCTTGAAAAATGTATTTTAAAGCTGCTGAATAGGTGGAGAGAAGAGCATGATGAGCCTAAAGCAGCCACACACAGAGTCATTAATTTATCTGAATCTGATTGAGCGCCTGGAGAAAAGGGCAAAAGTGAAGGATTTTATCCCGGTAAAGAATGCATGTTTAAGTAACTGGAATTTAACCTATTTTTGGCTTTATTGTATGTTTATATAAGGCTGGATATAGACTATCAAATCAGTAGCTCTGTAGTTAAAAATGCCACTATCTCTTGGTTAATTTTTATCGGATTTTAGGTTAACATACTGATTACTTTATTGAACTGTTATATTAAATCTGCACTGTGTGGGGTGCTAGAGGGAAGCAGCGGTCATTAAATGAAAACATGTTACTCTTTTAAGTAGGGGCTGCAACTAATGATTATCTTTTTCTATATTCTATATTCACATTTTAGAAGATGAAAGATTAGCACATGGACACACAGTGTAGTGTATTGAGAGGGGACCCCTAACACCTGTTACACCGCTGAACGGCATGCTGGGTACAGCTTGCTCTCGGTCGCTAGCTACAGTACAGTTGAGAACAGATGAAGAAAGAGAGACTGGAGATGTTACATTGTAGAAAACTCAAACCATTTCGAGATTTAGTGATGCATCTTTCAGAATGAATACTTGTGTTTCAGAAATAGACTGGCTAGCCTAGCTTTAGCATATGATGCAACTATGTCATGGCATGTGTATTGCTCAGGACCCAAGGAAGCACAGTGTCGAGTTGTCTGGATAAGCGGTTCTCCAGAAATCGGAAAGCAGTTAAACTGGAAGCTAACCAACCGGCTGATTCGTTCCGCATAGGAAAGAATCAGCATGTGTGAGCATGAATCTGACTCTTAAAATACTGAAAAGATTGCATAAAAAAATGAGCTGCTTGAAAAATGTCTATGATTTTATTCACAAAGTAAGTATTTTAAATTAAATTTAAGTTTACAAGGGCGAGGTTACATTTATTTAGGAGACGTTTCACAACAGCTGTTTTCTGCCAGTAAGCAGAGAGCGGTTCACAATCAACGAGCATCTTTTGACCTCTAAGCAATTTAATACTCTGTTGAAACAGATGGTTTGGCGAGGATCAAGTCAGCACGTTGAGGCTTGAATTTGACATTTCTTTTACACACAAACATTTGACTTATGACAGCCTTGAAGGAAATCTTGTGACTGTGGTATGCTACATGTCTATGTAGAATCTCTGGTATGATAAATGAGTCAATTACAGAGAAAATGTTTGACTCCTGGCTGTTTTTAACCAACGTGTCTGCAGCGCAGAGGATGAACAGGCCGAGAGGCAGGACAGTAGATGTGTTCAGGTCAGGGCTGGTGATATTCTGTTACCAATTTTAAATGTGAAATGATCCCCCCCAAAAAATACCAATAGCCAACAATGACTTTATCCTACTAATCTACAAGGTGGAGGATGGGGGTGTTGCCTTGACCAACTTCCACTTTGCTCGTTTGAAAGCCATGATGTCTCTCTCTCTCTCTCTCTCTCGCTCTCTCATGGGGGGGGGGCAAATTCTCTGGGCAGGCAAAGCAGAGAAAAGGGAGGTAACCTTGCCCCTTATGACCTCATAAGGATCAAGATTGTAGATCAGCCCATCTGACCTTTCATTTTCTCAAAGGCAGAGCAGGATACCCAGGGCTCGGTTTACACCTATTGCCATTTCTAGCCACTGGGGGTCCACAGGCAGGCTGGGGGAACACATTAATGTTGAAAAAACCTCACTAAGTGAAATTTTCATGCCATGGGACCTTTAAAATTAGCTTGACAATTGAATGGAAACACGGCTAGTGTTATGTGACTCACATTCGGCAACCAAACAGAGGAACGTCTGCACTCAATTGTACGCCGTAGTGTATCTAGTGTATAGTGCAGTTTTGCGGGCTGCCATTTAAAAAAAAAAAATACTGTATCTGGGGTACGAGGTACTATCCACAACTTTCGCAAAAAACAAAAAAAATCGAGTCGATAAGAGTCAAGTCAAGCCATGCCATTGCAGTGGAAAAAAAGGCCTTATACTGCTCAAGATGTGGCAACTAACGCATTACTGACACAGAAAACACTAAAAAGGAAACTTCCAGAGACAGGGCATGATGTGCTCTCCCTGATCCACCAATGATCCAGCTGGTAGATTACATAATACTGCCTTAAGGCTTTGTGCAGAGTAGCGCTGGGTCTGCTCAAAAACCTCAGAGGGAATAATTACATGCAACTTCTCCAGTCTGTCTGTGGAGGCTGAGCAGAGGCTGAAGGCTGATGTGGAAACTGACTACACTGCAACAGAGACACAACAAAACTATTTCAAAAAGCCTCATTGTTCTTGCCGTGTGTCACCTTAAATTCTCCGGTTGCTGTCACGTCTTGTTGAAATAGTAGACCCACTGCCTACACAACTCTCAAGAGATGTACTGCAGGTTGTGTGGAGGTTTTCTTTCTAATTTTATGACAGATTAGACACGCCTCTCTGCAGCCAACATTGTGCACTTCATTGTTAAGTGCAACATGGCATCGCAAGTGCGTGCAGCAGCACTCTGACGTCTGCAGTCACAAGTCGCTCCATCATTTCTTCGTTGTTTGAAGTGCACAGTGTTACATCAGCAGGGCTCCGAGAAACATCCAGAGGTGTACTTTGATTAAAACTGCTGAGAGGGCAAAACACACTTTTTGTTGCTTGCTCTGGAGGAAACTACTAGAACTGTTGGGTCCTTGTAAATTATGGAGTGTGGTCTAGACCTACTCTATCTGTAAAGTGTCTCAAGATAACTCGTTATGAATTGATACTATAAATAAAATTTAATTGAATAAATAGTGAAAATAATGAGAAAAGACATCACAATTACCCAGAGTTCAAAGTGACACCTTCACAGTGTTAATGTGATTATTTGAAGCTGGAACCGTGAAATGTTTCTACATGTAAAATGACAAAACAATGAAAATAGTTAATTAATCTATTAATCCTTTTAGCTGTAATCATTAATTTATAAAGTACCTACAGCTGTCAGATAATAGATATTTCCCGCTGAGATGTAGTAGAGTAGAAGTGTAAAATGTCACGAGCAGAATACCTCTAATTTGTACTTACAAGTAAAAAAAACTTAGTTACATTCCCCCACTGGTGAGACAACACATCTGTACAGAACCACCTTTGTTCTACAGTCTTGCTCTAAGTCAAATGTTGACGTATTTCGTGCCGTGTTGAAGTGTTTGTATGAAAAACGTCATTATGTTCACATCAATAACAACATCTCTATGGAGTCTCCACTAGGAAGATGTTGTTATTAAAGAATACGTGTCGTGTTAATCTGTGTTTTTTTTCTTATAGTCCACAAATTCAATGAAAAGAAGAAAACCAACAATGAATTGATGCTACTAACAAATATTGTCTGTGTAGCCAAAGACTGATTCCTCTGTGCCATAGAGCTCCATTGTGATTTAAAAAAAATAAAAAAAACACTTCAATGAGCCACACTGTTACAATGGGTGACATGTTCCGTCATTACAATGACTGAACACACACACACACACACACACACACACACACACACACACACACACACACACACACACACACACACACACACACACACACACACACACACACACACACACACACACACACACACACACACACACACACACACACACACACACACACACACACACACACACACACAGTAATTTACTTTGACCTAATCCCACATACACCATCCTGCTGCTCCTAGATGCATATAACTCTACCTACACACAGACAGAAAAATGCCTCTTGGATCAGCTGGAAACATCGTCGCAAATCTGAAAACAGCTGTTTTTCTTACACCATTTCGCTTTTGACTTTTTAGAGATACGTTGTTTACAGGACAGCAACGCTACAACAATATGATGATCTTATATAGAATATAATGCATTGCGTGTGTGTGTACTAAGGAGACAAATGTATTTATCAAAGTCAATTGAAAGCCATCTTAGAGGAGAAGAAGCAGTAAATGCTTTGATGCAAGGGTTACTGGCGCTCTCTGTGTTATGTAATCCTGTTATGCCCTCTTGAGAATACTGTGCTCACATAACCGCAGTTGTTAGAAGCACACTCAATTTAATGTTTTTCTTTCAACCACATGTAAAATTGGATAAAATAAATATGTGGGATTAGAAAGAGCCAGAGGATTTTCCTTCCTTTCTAGAAAAGGCTTCTCTAGTTTTAACATGAGGGATGTCTGGTACAAGACATGTCAATAGCGCCGTGTGCATTCCAGTACATCTACACTCTCACCTCCACTTGGCACAGAAAATGTTCAATATTTAGAATAATTTAGTGGGAGCCTGTTCTCCGGGTTTGGCAACAGGACGACCGACACCATTTACTGTCAGTCACTCACTTCTGTGTTGCTATAGAGACAACCTTGTTGCTCCACACTGGGGCTAATTCTGTAGAAAGGAATAAGCTTGTAGAAAGCAAAAAAAAAAAAAACATGGCTGCATGCATGAGTCATCTGCTAACACATACACTCAGAGCTCTCCAGTTTTATCACTGTGAGCAGCCTGTCAAAGCCCCCCCTGCACGATTATTGTAGCACACTAAACGCACCACACGAGAGAACAGAAGCAAGACCAGACTGTGCTAAAGACCATCTCTGACTCCAAATGTAATCAACAGTCAAAGCTGCTGCCCTGTTATGTTTTAACCAGGTGGGCCTGGGGGTGAGAATATGACTAAATAATCAATTAAGGGAATTAATCAACAACTATTCTGATAATCAAGTCAATTTTAGGCGAATAAATCCTGATATTTAGGATTTTCTGCTCGTCTCTGTTTCATATGAGAATTAACTAAATGTTTTTTTGCATTGGACTGTTTATAGTTGACAAAACAAGATATTTGAAGATGTTACCGTGGACTCTGGCAATCTGGGATGGACAGATTAGATTTAACTTTACTTTTGTCATTGCAGAGAAAACAAAATGCAGTTTAGCATTTAACCAGAAGTGCAAAAATCTGTAGAAATGCTAAAGTAATGGACAGTAACTACTTTGAACTTTTGCATTTTATTGACCAAACAAAATAACTCAAAAGGAAATTGATTGATCAATAAAACATTGGGAGAAGATTATCGACAATGGCAATTATTAGTGGCATCCCTAGTATTTCATTCTTAAATTCACATTTAATTCGTCTTGATCTCCTTCCTTCTGTATGTCCAAGCTGACTCCCTGACACTGAAGGGATTTGGGCAGAGAAAGTGAAATAATAAAGTCAAATACTTAAGAAATAGCTCACGACAGGACCGGCAACTAACTGATCAAGGCAGTGGTAGAACATCAACTCCCGTGTTCTGCAAGTAAAATTACTGTTTTTGTCATTTTTGGCATGAGGAGAGCCGAAATATCCGCTTCAGTTCCCCGTTGTAAAGGTCTGTCTGGTAAGGTAAAGCGGTGAAAATATTGTAAATATTTACACTTAAAGGGATACTGGGCCGATTTTAAACCAGCTCCGTATCCTGGCAGTGTGTGCAGAGCAACGGCTTCCCTCCGTGGCACTCAGTTTGTTAATTGTTAAGACGTCTCAGACGCGGAATGGTAATTATCGAATCATAGCCGTTGCATATGGTTAGTATATCAGGGCTATGAACCAATCAGATTGATTGGTTTTAGCTACCTGATTCATAATAGCTAAATATATCACTATAAACTGTAAATGCGTTAAGTTCAACAAATATTCAGATTAAAATTGTTTAGCATACCTCATTAGTAATAGAAGAAGAAGAGCATTTCATTGTTTTTTTCTTTACTTTATTCATTGTCATTGGCAAATTGTAACATTTTATGATTTATTGCACAAGATTTGACTAAATTTGGACGTGACTGTAATGAGGAGATCATATTGTGTTTTTGTATTGAGGTCCTTTAAATTTTAACACTGTTTTCTTTGATTTTAAATGTTGAAATTATGACTCTAGCCAGAACCGGCTTTTAATTGTATTTTATTTATAACTTGTTTTCAAAAGATTGTGAAAGTGCACTCCAACGTTTGATCTTATTTTGTGTTTATTATTTAAACATTTTAATATATTTTTTATATTACTTATTTTAAGGGGAATTCAAAAAGTTAAAACAGGAAAAGTATTGCCACAGTTCTAGGTGTTTCCACTATTGATTTATTGAACTGTTTTACTATTTTTAAGTTCACAACATTTTCCAAAAACCAATGATTAATCATGTTAAATAATCTAAATTTCAATATTGACCAAAATAATTGTGATTTTGATTTTCTTTCCATAATCAAGCAGCGGTATTGTGGTTTTTGTTCTTGTGAGCTGGGTATTTGGGTGTGCATGGATCTTCTGCATGTATTTACCACCATAGTTATTTTCAGATATTCAAATTAAAATTAACAGAAGAAAAGCATCAAGCAAGAAAAAAGCATCACTGCGAATGTATGATTTTGATGGACCAGTTAAACCAGTGCTGGTCGTTTATCTAGTCGGTGGTGTTGTTGCAGCGTGATGGTGTGAACTGAGATTAAGCTCTCCTTTAAGCCTCCTCCGCTCCACATAACCTCACTGTGATGCACAAGCCACGGGGAACCGACATTGGTGCACCGTGTGTTCTCCTGCGTGACCTGCAGCCAATCAGAGCCTCTCAGCTCAGCATCCACCCCCACAGGGCAGCCAATGGTGGAACGGGAAGAGCAGAAAGAGTGAGAGACGTGAATGTTTCTATGAATGGAAACCTGGAGAAGGACACTTGTGACAAACAAACCCAAATACTGACAGTCAGACTCTCCCTACACCCTCATCTCTTCATTTTCTTTATTTCATTCTTTGCTTTTTAAAGCATGTAGTATAATGAAGTAAACTGACACAGTGCCCAACCTTTCATTTGCATCTTTAGTAATAAAAAAAAAAAAAACTCCTACCTACAGGTACCTTAAATGTATAGCCCTGTGCAAATCATTCACATTGGTTAACACTGGATGTTTCAGTTCATAGAGAATACTGCAGAGTTAACACTAACTAGAATATAGTTCAGAGGATCAATTCAAACGTTCATTAACAGGGAGATCGTCTTGCATTGCCGGACATTCCTCCACAGCGCTGCGGAGGAGCACAGCATTCTGGTATAGGAGGAAAAAACGTGCTCTGGTTTATTGGCATGACTTTATAATTGTCCACAGTGCCTCTGCAAAATAGCCTCGGGAAGGAACTTATTTTAGTGGGACGAGTGCATCAAAGGTTGTTTTAACCTAAAAACAATGTTACTTGTCTCTCAACTTACTTTGTAAAGTCAATCTGCTCTTCATCATTTCACCCGCAGCTTTCAGCTAAAGCTGTGTGTACAGTGGTCTAAAGTATGTGTTAATGAGCGTGCATTCTCACCGCACATTCTTCCTTTACAAATACCAGTTTGTGGGTGGGAAGGACAATGTCCTCTCCCTCTCTTCCCCCCCAAAAAACGCTCCCACAGGTTATTTACTCAAGCAGCAATTACGACTTATATTTATGCTTATAGTGGCAGCGTCCTGTAGCTCTAGCGGCCATTAGGGATGTAACGATTACCAGTGTAACGGTAAACCACGATTAAAATGTTGACAATAACAATTACCGTTTTCATCATACTATCAGCTCCACACAACTCTCTCTGTATCTCTCAGTATGACTATGTTCAGAAGATTGTGTCGTCTGGCGACCTTTGCATGCAGAAACTCAGGTGAAGATAATGACCTTTTCTGAAGAGTCCATCATGTTATTTTAATTCTCCGTGTCCTCCTTGGCTACTAGCAACTGTGTGGAGGAGGGTTGGGGTAAAGCCTAACCACAGAAGGCTTGTATCATGTGGATGTGCTGACAGTTTTGTTGACATTACTAAGAATTCCTCATGGGCGCTATAGCTTTAAAACTGCAACCGTTACGTTCTGTGGTTCATATATGCGGACAGAAAACACTCCTGTGGGTCGTATATGAGTGCAGTAATAAACAACCTATATCGTTGTATGGTTTGGAGGGCATGAAATGAAAAGGTGTACGCATGGTTCCCGTGGTCTCCTTGTCAATATTTCTTTGACCTGATAGTGGCGCCGGACTGAGATGTCTGTAAAGTTATGATTTAATTCATGATTACTGATGTGAGTCAAACCCTAAGAAGGACAACAAATATAGCTGCCACATTTTCAAGGAGGTTACTGCATTATGGGGTCATGGTTTTGCTACTCTGTTCCTGATGTTCCAGCCCATGACCCAGTTTGGAAAATCAAGCCAAAAAATAAGTTTCTAAAGTGAGGAATTAAAAGACTGGCTTTGCATATGTCTGGTCCAGATAACCTTATTTATGATGAATAGTGGCAGCAGGAAAACTTTTACACTTTTAACAAGAATAACCCCAATATACTGCTACAAGCCATTTTAACTATTTTCTAACTGGAGATTTTCTACCTTTAAATTTCCTGCATTGGTCCTCAAATATGTAATATGTACTTAATTTCTAGGGATACAGGGTTAACCAGATGTCAACACCAGGTGTGAACTGGATCTTACTGTCTCTGACTCTTTATGGTTAAAATGTCCATGCATGAGAACGCGTCACGAATTGTCTGGATATATTCTGATACAGTGTCAGGGGGGAATGAGTAATTGCCTTTTTAATACATTTAACTATTTCTGAATATAAGATGGTCATCAGTGGAGATATTTGTAGTTTCAGTGGTTGCTATGGAGAGAGGAACAATCCTTGTTGTGTCTCAACTTTATATTTAACTTTTTCCAACACTACAGCATACTAAGTAAAAAAGATTGGAGAGGCAGATTGTAACTGCAGATTTATTAAAAGCAAACTAGTTTCTCAGTTACTAGTTTTTTGGTGACAATAGCAAGACTTTTGATATGACATGTTTCATTTCATAAGGGTAATACAGAGACCTTTAGCAGTGTGTTTACAAAATAAATAAATATCAAATGCAATTTTAAAAAACCCAACATAAAACAAGGTAATCTAATATCTTTACTAAGCTTAACTTGGTTGCTGATCTAATGGCAGTGTCCGGTGTAAAAGCAAGTCCACGTTGACTCATTTTAACCAATTTGAAGTGATTTTTGTTTCATAACTTATTAAATACCTATGTACTTGTGTACGTCACGTACGTACGTAAGAAATTAAACAAAACAATCTTTTCCTAAACCTAACTAAGTAGTTGTGTTGCCTAAACATGTTCTACGCTGCAGGGACTTGTGCAGGCGCACTGATCCCTGTAGTGTTACTGGACATTAATAGGATAACGCACAAATAATTGTGGATAATACAATATACATACAATACATACATACAAACCTTGTAGGAGGATACGTTGAGTTGTGTGTTTGTTGCTGCGCTAAATTATAAATTATGAAACAGCGTCACAAAATAAATCATCTGTGGGTTTAGATGAGACTTTTATTCTGAAAAGAAACATCTTTTTCCCTCGCCTCCTAAAGTTTTGCTAATATACTGTATGTATTATTAAGGGGAGTAAATCATGTAAAATGTGTATGCTTTTATACACATACACATTTTAAGAGGAATAGGAAGTTTAGCAATTAGTGTTTAATTTCACAAACTGTATGTGCTGTTTTACTTCCCCTTTTTTATTCCGGACATTTCTCTGGGAAAGCTCAGAGAGCATTTATGCATCAGGACACTATGAAGGCTTTGTTTCTCTACCTGCTACATATTCATCAACTCTGCATGTTTACCAGATGATCTAAGAGGTCTGGCAGGCCCGTATACGACAAACATGTCAGAGACAGGCTATGAAACAAAACCATGGACAAGAATTCATAATCAAATACTAAAATGAATTAAAGCCGTAAGCAGCATTGCACGGGCCCTCGCTCCTCTGCGCGTGTCGAGGTTACTGGCGGACGCCGCCTTGATCGGATGAAATCTCTTGGAGGAGTTTGTTAAAGTACGATGAACGGAAATCGCCAAAATCACACTCATTTTGAACTTACAATTCAAAATGGCGGACCTTCTGTTGGGTTTAGGGTATGGCTCAATTACTTTTTTGTACGTCTTGACATGCTACAGATGTGTACCAAGTTTAGTCTACGGTACGTTGAACGTATTGCAGAGGCTACATTTTTAAAATCTTGTAGGGGGCGCTAGCGAGCCATTTTTTAACACTTATTCCCAAAACCCTTATATACTTGAAACCTACATGTTCACCAGAATTGATGCAAGTGCCCATTTTGGTGAGTTTTTGAGTATGTTAAGCCCCATAAAAAGCAGATTAATTTGCTCGATAAAGAATAACAATACTTTCTTTAGATCCAATAGAGCCTTCACCGCTGTCGGCCCTCGGGCCCTAACTAGAAGCCAATGTAGAGATATAAGGACTGGTGTGATGTGACCACATTTTGCTAAAATACTCTGATGCTACTACATAGTCATACATGTAAACACAAACATTTTATCTTTGTTAGTTACCAAGAACAGAGCTGAATTAATTAAGCTGTTTTCATTGATTACACCCATGTGTGTAATTATGTATTTACATAAGAGCCACAGATGCCCTTTCGCACTTAATACACAGCTTTTAATTGTAAAATATGTCCCTGTGTTGTACTCAGCCAATCCAAGTTCATTTATTTGGATTAATGAAATGCACTGCGATGACTAATTCAAGTGTGCAGCATCACACCATCCAGCAGTTACTAAGCATAGCTTTGAGGATTTAGCTGCAGCTTTACTACATTTTAAATTAATATGAACCAGAGTGGGCTGCATTTATGGTTGTATGAATTAAAATATTAAAAAACTTGAAGGGCACTCGAAGAGCACAGACCCCCGTCATTAATTTTAATTTTATACTGTTTATTGATCCCCAGAGGGGAAATTACAATTTACACTCTGTTTTTGTTAGAATCACTACACACACACACATGCTCAGGACCTATTGGCTGTCATTAATTGACATTTTATCAGGTTTTAAGCCCTATTTTTTACGATACTTGTTTGTCTTGAACTATATATTTTAACTGGATGAAGGATTTCAGTCATCTGATGCCTGAATCTAAAGTAACAGAGAAACATGCTGAGCAAATGTTAATAGCAGCTTGACCCCCCCCCCCCAAAAAAAGGCAGAAAATTACATATGGTGCTTTTGAATTGAATGTAAAAAAGGACCAGCATCCACAAGTGGGGTTGCCGTGGTTACCTGCATCTGGAGCTGACCCAGTTATCTTGGTGAGTCATGTACAGCAAGCCTTCAGTCCTTCAAACGAACCCCCGTTAGCAAACTTTAGCAAAATGTCAGAAATTTGACAATATTTAACACTGGAAAATCAGACATGTAAAATGGCAATGTGTACAATATGCAAAGCTTCTGTTATGAGGGCAGGCACTAGCGTTAGCCACTATCTGTTTCACTACTGCTTTATACTGTTACTGTACTATTTGAACTTTGAAATGTCTTATTGTCCTAAATTGTGGCTGTACAGTTTTTTAGAGTTGTTATTTATTTCTAGATGTATTTATTTATGTTCTTTTTCAGGCATGACTTACTATGTTTCCATCCACTTGTCAATCGAATTATCTGAAGTTTGGTAAAAAAAACTCACGCGAATAAAGCTGGTGAAAGTGTGTTTCCATCCAACGACTTTAAAGCCAAGAAAAACCGAATACAATCCGATGAGACCAAACGTTTTTCCTTTGAATCAATATTCATGAAATTCCATCAAATTGTTTTGTTTCCATAAGGCATTTTTCATTCGATATCACTTAATTTGGATAAAAACGTGGATGGAAACATAGCTACTGACTGTCAAACTTGATAATAAAAGAAACTTCTATGCCATTCATTCTGTTCGTATTTGTTCTAATTTTACAAAGGGTTTAACCCGAGCCAGGCCATATAACACTGATAGCAATCATATCAAATCCATACAGGGTTAGTTGTTTACAGCTAATAGATTTTTTCTTTTTAACACACTGGCATGAGGTCGGTACTCCAAATCAGGAAGGAAAAAATTGTATTGGAACATATCTAATAATATCTGCCATGTCAATACCTTGGTCTGTTCTGTATTAGAAAGTAAAAGCGTACTTCTATTAAGGCTCTAAGAATGGCAAAACCACATTGATATTTAGTCAAATAAACCGGTTGAATGATAGAAGACACTGTTGCATTTCCACAGAGGATTATCCTAATATGGTTTATTTTTCCCTGACCCATTCATAACAGTCTTGTCTCTCCCTACAGTAACTGCCCTTGCTCCCTGGCTGCAGCTCTAGCCAGGGCCACAGCGGACAGCCTCCTGCAGACTGACCTTTCCATCCACCACCTCAATAAGACCGTAGAAGATGGAGCTGACCCATTACCACGTGAGTCCCAGAGGAGCCCACGAGACTGCGCTCTCTCTCACACAGACACGTATAGAGGCACAGACAAATTAGGTCTCCCACACTCATACAGCACGCATCTAACCACCAGGGCTTTGTCCCAGTTCTCCCTCGCAAAGCTGCATTAAGTGGTATTTGACCACTAGAGGGTAGAACTCCAAAACATACTCACAGGCCAACAGATTCTCATTAAAATGAACATTAGATTTTGTCTAAATACTTTAGTGGGGTAAAAAGTACAATATTTGGAATATAGTGGAGTAGAAGCATAGTATAAGTAAGTAGCATACAATGGAAACACTGAAGTAAAGTACAAGTATGTCCAAATTGTACTTACTGTAAGTACTGTACTTGAGTAAATGTACCTAAGGTGCGTTTCAATCCCCTATAGTTCCCTGCAAAGTGCACGGGGTATTCAGCCCTGTTAAGTAAGATACCAAACCGTAAACACATTAATTTACAAGTACATTTCAATTGAATCCGTTTTGTAATTGTATCAGTTTTTGGTTATTATTTATAATTTTTTATTATCTTTTTGTATTAATTTATAGTTATATTATTTCAGTATTGTAAAATGTGCGCAGTAGCAGCAGTGTATCGAAGGTGTTTACGTTACCAGCTACCAGGCTAACGCACAGATGAAGTGACATTTACGTTGGTGACGGGGGAGTAGGGAGTACTCTAGTTGTGTGATTTGGTTCAGTTTTGATGGACTCAAACTGTTCTGCAGCTCGCTGCGAGAGCTTTCTCAACGCAAGTGTTGTATAACAACCGATCAAAGCCTGTTTGATCTTGCTTCACTGCACTCCACTGCTTATTTTCTTCCTTCAGTTATTTGCGAGGTGTTACAGGTAAGCCAAGATGAAACATCTTCATTTTGAAGGGAAGGGGCCAAACACAGTGAAATCTAGTATTGGGCTGTTTCATGTACATGTATTTTTAAAAGGTGGGGTGAAAAAATGGGACACATTGAAGGCTGGTCTGTCTCTATCTCACTGATACTGTTTTCGGGAGAGCAGTGTGAGAGAGAGGACAAAGGCAATGACAGGATAGACTATTATACCTGCAGCTAACATTAGTAGGTCAAGCCCATGCGCACACACAGCCTGTGTCTTTGTTATTAGAGAGAGATGAATCCTGATGCCACTTACGGGCTTGACTCTGTTCCACTAACTTCTCAATGACAGTTTCTGAAAAAGTAAAACAGGTCCGTGGGGGACGTGATTTTCACTGGGGATGGGGACTTTTCCAAATTTGATCCTTGACACATCAGAACAATTTAATTAAAACCTTTTAGTTTAATTTACCTCCTAAAATATCTCTAAACCGCATCACATGACTGTCCGACCGTTAAAGTCCAGATGAGAGAAGATAGGAGCTGATAAAAATGAGCTGACGTGAATTATGACGTTGTGCTCACAGCAATTAATCTTCCTACCTTAAAGGGACAGTTCGGATTTTTTGAAGTGAGGTTGTATGAGCTACTTCTCATACAAGTGTATTACCTACAGTGATTGGTGGTCAGCACGCCTCTAGTTTGGAGAAGCAGGCAGGTATACCAACATGGAAGCTAAGCAATGTACTGCTGTGGGTAATTTAGCCACCTAAAAAAATCTGTATCAGTTAAGAGCATGCTTTATTTAAAATATTTTCACCGCTGTACCTTGCAGTCAGCCATTTCCGACGAGGAAGCCACCAGACTCTTTCGACAAAAACAGTAATTTTACCTCCCAGAGCACAGGAGTTCTACCGCTGCCTCCATTGGTTAGTTAGTTAGTGTTATTTTGTGACATTGGTGTTTTAAAGGGTTAGTTTGGGTTCACCTAAGTCACACAATAGCACTAACTAACTGACCAATCGAGGCAGCGGTAGACCAGCAACTCCCTGTTCTATCTAAAATTATGATGTTTTTATCAAAAGTAGAAGACAGCACATATATTCAATGGCTTTAGTTCCCCCTTGACCAACGATTAATATAGAAAATAAATATTGCTATTTGCACCCCTAAAAATTAGAAATCTTTCGTTAAATGAAATAAATAGACATTGAAATTAAATAATAGTTGTAAACAATTATTGTTTTGCTTTTAAGTCTTTACATGCACCATTTCCTGTGGGATGTCAGAGATATGAAGAGGTGACTACAAGTGCTATGACTAGGGCTGTAATCAACCAAAGAACATCTTAGTCGACTGGAGTCCTAAAATTGACAAAAAAATCGACGGGGGGGGGGGACCCGTTAGATTAATTAACTGCGCAGTACTTGTCCTTGTCCGCATAAATTAATTATAAATAAACATAAAAACCTAGTAGGCTATCAGCACAAGAACTGTTAAGGAACATGCAACATAATATAAAGACAATTGTTTTTGTCATATGTTAAAATACCTGACAGACACTATCATTTCAGTCGCTCTGTGCATGCACTCGTACAGAGTGGGTGCGCTTGTGGGGCAACCTAACGCAGACAAGTTAGCTTACCGTTTTTAGGTGATATGCCATGTTTGTAGTTGAGCTGCGATATGCAAACTGTTGCTTGCAAACTTTACATTTAACCTTTTTTTCCGTTATCTATTTTTGTAAAATGCTGCCACACTGCCGATGTCTTTGCGATGGTCGAGGACTGACTGGAAATTAAACGCTCACAATTAAATAAATATTCAGCAAACCATCAGATGAAGGCTTTCTAGTACTTTAATCAATCTGTCTCTGGTGGGTTGGGCTAATCCAAAAAAAGTGAAAACAAGCGGGGTGTTCTGAAGACAGACTGTTACCTGTGAAACGGGTGCTCCGAAAACACCCCCATTAGAAATTAGTGCTTTCCATCTTACGGTCTATATGCTTCCTCCTGATGAAATTAACACGGCAAAAAAATCGACCAATCAGAATTTTGGTTGACCCAGAACGTATCGACCAATAAATCGACTAGTCGACTGGGAGATTACAGCCCTGGCTATGACTTACGGTAGTTACTTTGCACACAATTGAGAAGCTTTTTGACTGTGTGTGCGTGTGCGTGTGTGTGTGTTAGAGATGGAGTCTGTGAAGCTGGCCTGGCTGGTGTTTAACAGACTGTTTGAGATGTGCTGCCTCTGGCTGAAGGAGCTGCCTTTCCGGCGCCGTCCACAGCCGTATTACGAAACCTCCATCCACGCCATCAAGAACATGAGGCGTAAGATGGAGGACAAGCACGTCATCATCCCCGACTTCAACACACTCTTCAACATTCAGGTAGCCAAAGTACATTTTCATTTTCACTGTATTTCTTCCTTTAGTATTGATTTAATATAGATTGTTCAATTTTATTGTTTATATTCTTTTAATTTAAAAATGTTAAATACCTGCCGTTGGTGTACAAGTATTTGTTGTTCGTATTCAGATTAGTTTATTGTCATTCCAACATGTTACGACATGAAGGTACAGTTTGTTACCCAGGTCCAGCAGCTTACACAATAAATTGCAGTGTCATAGAGAAAATAAAAATAGAGCCTCTCAATAATAAATAAAACCTATAATATATAGAGCACGTAGTTAAAAAACGAGCAGCATGTTTAAAGAATAGTGCATAAATAGCCGCATGGAGTCGCTGCAATTAAAAGTGCAAAACGACTTAAGTCAGGGAGTTCATAAGCCTCACAGCCTCGGGAAGAAGCTGCACTTTAGCCTCGTTAACACAACTTGATGGCAAATGGCGAACAAATTGGAAACATACATAAACTCTGCGACGCAGGTAAGCCACACCCACTTCAGTCAGGTGGCCAAAAGGAAATGATTATGGTATTACTACCTGCAGAACTGTTAATGTGGTTATGTGTTATTTAACTTCAACCATGGCTGACTGACTGGTATTTTCACTCAGGATCAGGAGGAACAGGCTTACTTTGCCGTGTTTGACGGTCACGGCGGTGTGGACGCTGCCGTTTATGCTGCCAACCATCTCCACGTCAACTTGTTCCACCAGGAGTCGTTCAGCCAGGACCCGATCGAGGCACTCTGCAAAGCCTTCAAAGTCACTGATGAAGGCTTTGTGAAGAAGGCCGCACGAGAGGTAACCTCACCTGCAGACAATATTTAACACAGTATTATTTACTAATACTGCTACCACTGGTATTGTTATTACTACTACTATTACCTTGTTTTGTTGTGTGTTTGTCATGTTTTTTTACACAACAAATAATGATTATCAAAATATTTTCATCTGTATGTATGTAAGTACTAGATTACATAGTAATACACCAATACTATAATAGTATAGCACTCAAGGTAGCCGCTCTCCGTAAAACATACTTTTACTTTTTATTTTTTATTTCTACTTTTGTAATGCTGCTTTTACTTAAAGGGATGGTTCAGAGTAATTTCACCCTAGGGTCCTTTGCACGTTGACCTCGAGCCAAACACTCCCCCCAGAAGCTTTTTTCCCTTGGTCAAACATTGGGCAAGTTAGCGCTATTAGCTCAATTGCTTGGTGCAGGCGCTAATGGAACCAAATGTGTTTCTAGTAAATTAATTAAAATAATTACAAATAATTAAATGTCTTCTTCTGTTCTCGCTTCTTGCTCCTACTTTATTGGTAGGTAATATATGTCGTGCTATGTGCAGGAGATCCCGCACATTAAATTAAAATAATTAAAAATATTGAAATGTCTTCTTCTGTTCTCGCTTCTTGCTCCTACATTACCGGTAGGCAATATATGTCGTGCTCTGTGTGGGATCTCCTGCACAGAGCACGACATCTGTTGCCGTAAGAGCCTACCGGTAAAGTAGTGAAGAAGGAGCAAGAAGCGAGAGAACAGAAGAAGAGATCAACGAAATGGCAGAGTTTGAGGTAACATTGAACCATCTCATCGTCACGATGAGTGGCTCAATTTCAAAGGTTTCCCTACAAGGTCCAGCCTGAATACACGGACAAGGAGCAACCACTAGCAGCGCCATGATGGTCATGCAAGTGCTTTTTAAATAAACTCCTGGTGTACTTACCAACTTTCTAATGCCTCATTTTATGAGTACAGAACCTATCTGTATTACTGTAAAAGTTTGGTACCATTCTGGGAATTATTAGTGGGGTAATTTACAAAATATACTTTTGGTTCCATTAGCGCCTGCACTAAGCCATTCAGCTTATAGCGCTAACTTGCCCAATGTTCGACCAAGGGAAAAAAGCTTCTGGGGGGAGTGACCCTGGAATGAGGTCATTGTGCAAAGGATCCTAATGTGAAATTACTCCAAATCATGTAAATGATTTGAATACTTCTTCCACCTCTAGTTGTTTTGTGTTAAAAAGAATCAAATAACTACAGGTGTCAAATAAATGGCGTAAAAATACTACATTTTCCTGAGATGTAGTCGAGTATTTCAATTCAATTCAAACTTTATTTGTGACTCACAAGAGGGTCCATAGCAAAAAGACAAAACAAAAACAAAGAAGTATAAAGTAGCATCAAATGGACATACTAATAAAATTATACCGTGCAGTACTTGAGTAAATGTACTTAGTTACATGTCTCCACTGCAAAATTTAATTATATTCAGCCACATCCTTAAATAGTAGTAGAACGCTTAAAAAAGCCACAACCAAGGATTTCTTCTGTCATGCATTAATCCAGAATTATATAAATGTATAAATTACTCAGGACCACTGAAACCACACTAATTGACCCATTGCCTTTCTTTTTTTGTGTTTATTTTGCTCCTTACCAACATATATGGAATTTCTTTTCACCAATTAGTCTGATGACCCTGATCCAGTATGAAGTAGTCGTAGTGCAGCAGCTGTTGGGTGTGCAAGCTGAATACTGTAACGTGTGTCTGTGTTTGGCAGCACCTACGTTGTGGCACGACGGGCGTGGTGACGTTCCTGCGGGGTCGGACGTTGTATGTGGCCTGGCTGGGAGACTCCCAGGTCATTCTGGTCAGGAAAGGACAGGTTGTTGAGCTGATGAAACCACACAAACCAGACAGAGAGGTAACTCACATATGCACACACACACTATCCGGCACAAATCTATCACTTCCACTGAACAAAGGGTGAGATGAAGAACAATAGCTGAAAGTGGATTGGTAGATTGTATAGTATCATTATTTTACATACGCTACAGTTCAAAAGTTTGTAATCTTCTGCCACAAATGCTTTTACGTGGTATAAGTCCTCGCTTCCAAAAATATGTTATTTGTTTTTTTACATAACAAACACTAATAACAAATAACAAAACAATAGATAACAAAGACATCAAAACACTGTACAATAGTTCAACCAGACTGACAACTGAAAGGACAGAAAGAGAGAAAGATGCATTTAAGCAACAGTTAAATAAGAAAAGAAGAACTCAGCAGTCATTGGTAGAAGATACAGGAAGCTTAGCATCAAAATATGTGCAGATTTAAATAGGAACAACTTCATGTTTCAGTGTCAAATGCAGAATACTGCAGCCTATAACAAGCTGGAGGTAAGAGGCAACGTGTTGCTTTAGCAAAGCTCTTCAAACTTCACAGTAAAATCAGAAGGTTAGCCTAGGGTTAGCACTGTGGGAATATCAGATGAACATACTATAGACTGACACATTTAAACATGTCCAATCTACCCACTGAGCAGACTGCAGAGGGCCCAAAGAAAATATAAGTCAATATTTAGAGCCACATTGCACCGTTGGGCTTCAGTAATGATCAAGGGTCATTTATGCTTTTCTGGACTGGAAAACTAATTACACATCCAAGTTCCAACAGTATTCTCCCACCATGCAACACTGTGGGGACATCCACGAAATGGAAGTTTGAATCTTGTAATTCTTCATTAATGGGGCCAAAACTGTTTTCAATGTAAATAAAATTTGTATCTGTTAAAAAGTTATATTGAATGAAAGAAGAAAGACATCAATATAACAGCTGATGCCAAACTTTTGAACGGAAGTGTATATACAGATTTCACCACAGGCATTTGCACAGATGTTGTATTGCATTTTAACTTATAACTTAAAATGACATTTAACATAATTATTATATGCTTTGTGTGTGTCTCCAGGATGAGAAGCTGAGGATTGAGGCTCTGGGGGGCTGTGTGATCTGGTTTGGCACATGGAGGGTTAACGGCAGTCTGTCTGTATCCAGAGCAATAGGTGAACTATTGATAGTCCGTATACCACACAAACACATATACTCATTCACTAGACTGTGATTTGTTTTCACTTGTGTTGCTGAAACAAGAGAATCTACCAGCTGAATCCTGGTATGAGCAGACCCTAACAGAATAACTGTTATCTGTGTCGACAGGTGACTCAGAGCACAAGCCCTACATCTGTGGTGATGCAGACCATGACGTCTTCCCATTGGACGGTTCAGAAGACTACCTTATTCTGGCCTGTGATGGATTCTGGGACACAGTGGTTCCAGATGAGGCAGTGCGGGTGGTCAGCGACCACCTGGAGGAGAACTCTGGAGACACCACCATGGTAGCCCACAAGCTGGTGGCCTCAGCCCGCGATGCGGGCTCTAGTGATAATATCACTGTCATAGTGGTCTTCTTGCGGGACCCGCGCTGCCCACCACCCACCGGCACAGAGGACGAGGAGGAGGGCGTGGCGGAGGGAGAAGTGGGAGAGGAGGAGGTGGCGGATGTTGAGGAGGAGGAGCAGGAGCAGGAGGAAGAGGATGAGGAAGGTGAGGCAGTCAGGGCAGAGCGCGATGGTAGGGAGGGAGGCAGCACTGCGGACATGGGGGGGAAGGGTCGTGGAGGCTGGCCCTTGCAGCAGTGCTCGGCCCCCGCTGACCTCAGCTACGAAGACCGAACAGACTCGTTGACGGACAGAACTAGCCTCAGCCTGCTGGGGCCATCCCTGGAGGGCCGCATCTTCCTTACCGGGGTCTCAAGGCAGCCTTGCCCCGACTTTAGCCCCGACCTTTTCACAGCCTCCCACATCTATCGAGAAAAACGCCCGCTGAGGCGCAGGTCCTGTATCCCCTTTCAGGAGGCCAGCATCTCCAGCTTCACAGACCCACTGTGGCCCCAGGCATCCATGCTGTTAGGCCAGGCAGTGAGGCAAGGCCGCAGGCTCGGTTATGGTAGTCGCCGGTGGGGCCGGAGGAGGCCAGGCGCATCCAAAGAGCTCCTAGGCCTTTTACCATCCGGCCACTTGCTGCCACACATGCAGCGCCACTCCGACCAGAGGCTCGGAGTGGCGCTGCCTCACCTGCCCCACGATGCCAACATCTAAAGAGATAACACAAACCAAACCATATCCTTCATTTATTCAGTCTTGGCCCACAATCAACACCCACACACCTCTGCCTTCAACAACACATCTTTCTTTGATAGTAGGTAGTTGTGGCTCCTGCAGACGTAACGTGATTATTGACTGTTTGTCGGAGTGGTGCTCTCTGTCCTAAGCCAAAATGTTTCCAAATGTAAGCCGGCCCACTAAACACAAGCCCTGCTCCTTAATGCTGTAAGTAAAGCCGTAAACTGCATCCTCTCCATTGTAACCAGTGAGAATGAAGTCAGAGCTTGAAATGCTGTTTCATAAAATGTGTTCAGACTGAATGAGAAAGCAATCTTGTATACAAAAGGCTGAGAAAATACTTTTAGGAACAGACACAGTTTACTTTTGGCAGTGGAAATAACAGAAAGAATGAGTTCCAGCTAGATTTTAAAATAAATGTGCATGTTGTAAGGTAGCTGAGTCTGTAACAGACTATGACAGCTCTTAAGTGGTAAGAGAAGCAAAAGTTCTGTTGCATTTAGTCTGAACACACATTTAAGATAAATTTATATGCGTTGTTGCTCAACACTCGGCAACGTCTTTAGACGGAAATGATGTTAATAATGGTTTTGAACAGGAAGAATCGTAAGGAAGTAAGTAATTTATTCAGTAGTTTATTTATAAAGCACCTTTGAAACCAGGGTGCTGTACAGTGCAACAATAAATAAAAATAGAAAGTTAAAAACTACAAAATGAAATGCAAACTGAAGTTAAACACGGTTTGTATTGAACTAAAACATGTTTGGCATTCTTATCGGATGATATATATATATATATATATATATATATATATATATATATATATATATATATATATATATATATATATATTTTTTTTTCAGTCATATTAATCTTCAGTCTGTTCCCACAAAGTTGAACAAAAAAAACTATTCTAAAATATCATTGTAGCTGTAACGTAGCATTAAGATTTCCCTTCAACTGGAGCTAAAGGGCCAACCCTTAAAAAACAGCCCTAAACCAAAAGTACAACATAATACTTTTGTGTTTAATCATTTGTCTTTCCTCCTATTTAATGTCACATTTCTTCTGACTCAGTGTGAGGTGACGCATTTCTTTTGTCTTGAGACAGCTGTCGAGCGACCGAGCATCACATTAAACTCTAATGGCGTAGCTTACCTCAGCAATCCTTTAGTGGCAGATGAATAAAGCTCATAGAGGAGGCCGGAACAATTGTTGCTCCTGGTTTCTGGGACTTAAGGCACATGCTGTTCTTTCCGCTTCGCCATACAGTCAATGACCCAGCCATTATCCAGCCACAGTTTGTCTACAGATAAAAGCACTTAAAACCAGATTATAAAAGATTAGCAGTCAATTACCCGAATAAATGCTACATCTAGTCCAGTATTCCAGATGGGGATATACTCCTGAGATAATGTGTATTTAAAGAGGGGTATTTCAAAATATATTTTTGTCATACTGTAGTTGTTGTTGGGCCACATAGCTGTTGCAAAGTATCCAAATGTTACTTTTACACAAAAAAACATTTTCCAGCAGTGCAAACCATTTCAATGTTGGGCCTGGATAGTTGAAAGCTGCAGAACACGTGCCTTTCATATGTGTTACTAAAGCCTACTTTACACACATATTCTCTAATTATTGAATTCATGTGTTAATAATTATCATCAAGGATAATTCTGGCTATGAATGAGGTCGTATTATGACTCTGTGCCACCTTAAAGGAACAAATTGACACTTTTTGGAAATAGGTTTATTCACTTTCTTAGCAAGAGTTAGATGAGAAGATTGATAGCACTCTATAGCTGATTAGCTTAGCTTAACATACAGACTGGAAGCAGCAGGGATAGCTAGTTTGGATCTGTCCAAAGATGAAAATAAATGTTGCCATTATTTACCTAAATACTTATAGCAAAGGGAAACCGTAAACCACTAGCTTGAAGTACAAAAAGTCTTCCAACGATTTGTGGTATTACGTTTGTGTATGGATTAAACAAACAACACATAGCATGCTAGTTAGCGAGCTTGAAAGATGCTGATAGGTGGATTTTGTCACCTTTGGACAGAGCCAAGCTAACACCAGCTAAGCGGCTGCTGGCAGTATACTAGCTTCACTTTTAGTGTACAGACGCGAGAGTGGTATCAAACGTCTCTTCAAGAAGGCAAATAGTAATATTTTCCCAAAATGTCCTTTAAGATTCATAGTCAATTCAAATAAGATAATCTGCACCTAAGAGAGCAGGTTTCAATCTGTACATAAAGTTGTGGTGTTAACAGCAGTAAACATCTCCAACCAACTCCAAGATAGTCCCCCATCGTCAGAGTAAACCACCGAGGCCGGCTCCCGTGGCCCCACGGCGCCTATTATGATTGGATCTTTCTCTGATTTGATCTAGATATCTAGATTCAACAATGGAGAGCCCCCTCTGCTGTCTAACACGCTGTTTTGACAGTGCTGCTGCGCTTCTGTTATTTTAGCATTAATGTTCAAACTCCTTTTATAAGACTGCAGTCGTCTGTAAAACCTGGCTGAGACATAAAAGCCAGTTTCCCCATCGACATTCATTGGTTTCATATATCTAACAGCAAATATGGCAGAGTTCCTCTTTAATGCTAATTCATAATCATAATTAACAAATGTGATCATCAAATAATACTGATTATTTAATATAATAATAATAATAATAATAATAGCACTCATACCCAGTTACTACACTTGCTATGAACATTTTTAAATCATAAACCCTGATTGCCACTTTCAAAGTACCGTACTAAATATGCTTTGATTGCCTCTTGCTGCTAACTATTTAATTTGCTGTGAGAGCAAGTGACTGTTCTCTAAGCCCCGCCCTCTTTAGTTACTGTTGCTACATTCGTAGTAAATATTTCAAACAATGACTTCTCGATTTTACATCAGCTTCTCATTTCTGACCCCAAACTGCTGATTTTTGATTAAGTAACAACTGTCGCTAACATATTTTTTTATTTAGCTAGCTAGCTAATTAGCATAATGCTACCCATGAAACTCATTGTCCCCTGTACCCTGTAAAAGTATCTTTATATTTGCCCTGTCAGCTACATACTGTACATGACATAATGCTAAAAGACTGAGGCTAAAGCTACAACGTTAGCTGGGGTTGCTGGAGCGTAAACCTCCACAAATCAGAGCAGGGCTGCTAAAGTTACACTGAGATATAGCAGCATCCAGTACCGGTGGGAAAATACTTCATAGTAGAAGTCCTGCACACAATATTGTAGTTAGCGAATAATATTCTGCTTTGCTTTGGATGTAACGTTACATTAGTGATACTTAGCTAGTTAGCCAGAACTGCTAACGTTTATGTTAGAGATGACAAACATTCCTTCCACTTATATCTTTTGAGTTTTAGGTTTACTGTATGATAAACTCAAAATAATACCACAGTTTAGTCTTACTTTGAAAACATTGCCTTACAGCTGCTGACATGTTGGAGAGCATGACAATGACTTTGGAAAGGCTGAAATAAGCAACTCAAAAGCAGTATTGCCAACTATTTCCCAATGAAAGTAGCTAGCGCTCGCTCCAAAAGTTGCGTATTAGAGCCAAGTGGCTGTGTCGTATAACTGTCTGCTGCTCACAGCTGAAGGGGAGCGGGAGATTCGTGCTGTTGGCAGAAGAGCCGTGGGCTGTGATTACTACAAGCAGCATGCACAGGACTGAATTACAGTATACCTCGCTTTTTCCCCTGATGGTCTGAAGTTGATACATTTATCACTAGTCGCTTTTTAGCAATACAGTTGCTAAGAGGGTCTGATTAGGTGCTAAATCAAGCGAGAAAGTTGGCAACACAAAAGTCGTTATATATAGTTTGTGGAGATATTTGAAGTTTGACAGACCTGCCGGCTAATTACAGTTGCTATGTAAGCTACGATTGGGCAATCGCTGTTCAGGGGGCGGGGTTTACTGAACAGTCATTTTGGACACATATTCCCAACATCCTAATTCCCCAATTCTTTAGCTGATGCAGTGAATTTCCAAACGTCAGGACGTTGGTAGTCATGTTTCCATCTAATTGATAAGCAAATTTTAGGCAAACTTTTAAAATGTCAAAAAAGAAAAGAAAATGTGAATTAGAAGCGTTTCCATCAACTGGTTTAGAGCGAATAAACTAGACTAGGTTGACGTTACGCAGGGTTGTAGAATGCAAACCGGCTTGCTAAATCAAAGCGTTTAGAAGCGAAGTTCTTTAGCTAAATGGAGAGACGTATAGCATTGTACAAGTTGGCCACCTGTGCAGAATACCGGAAAACCTGACGTGTCTGAGGCACAGGCAACAGCGCACCGCAACTCCACCACGCACCTTGTGCCACAACTGTACAGCGCACTGGATGGGACCCATTCCCCGATCCTCCCCCCCATCCAATGGATACCGGGACTACAGTCATGTGAGTTACATGTTTGCTATGTCACAACTTATTCGGCAAAGCTGTTTCCATCTCCCATTTTGCACAATCTCTTTTTCAAAAAAGGCAAAAAACACCTTTTTTTTCCCCTGAATGTTGCCGTTTCCATCAACACTTTTTACTACATACTTCAAAATATGATAAAACTATGTTGATGGGAACATGACTAGAGACGGCCAGGTTCTGTAGATCGTGCCTCCCTTATCCTGCACTTTCACACACAGAAGGTGTGGTATCAAAAACATGCGATTCACCAGACAAACAGGTTCTGGTTTAAGGGTCCATCGCCATCCCCTGCCCCTTTCAGTCTTACTGGTAGATAGAGGCTCACTCTCCTTTAAACCATCCTGTGGACCGACTAGTGAAGCGCATCGGTGGAGCAGAATGTACCTCATGTGTCCCAGAATGTCCTCAGAGACTCAGTGACGTGTGTTGACGTGAGTTGTTGTTTTTTTGGGGGTGGAGGTTTGTCTTCCCAAAAGACATCCCGTCAATGAGGAATGAACTGCCGAGACCCTCAACAAACTGAAGCCACTGGATCCCTCTTGTGGAAGTGTCACTGCAGTCTCTAGAAACATCGGTCGATACCCGAAGAAGATCAGAAAACAATGGAAATCGCAGTCATTTCAATTCACTTAGGCACGGGTGCGTATGTATATTATGAGCGAGTGCTGAAGGAATGTAAATATAGAAATTCTGTCTTATAAATCCACGAGGCCCGACGGTTGGGTCAGATGTTGGATCTGGATCTCAAATCTCCCACCACCAGGCTGAGGGGGAGGTGAGGATGTGATGTTATTTAACAGCCTGAGAGGGGCTCAAGTCTATTAACACTGCCGCTGCCTTCAAGAGCTGCCAAAGTATTTAAAAAGGTGTTGAACCAGTCCGTCTTTCACTGGAAGAGATGTAGTGTTCTATTGTGGCTTGGCTGCGGTTTCACCCTTTCTCACCCCTACGTGAATTAAAAAAAAAATCTGGCTGAAACATACATTAAGATATCTGCTTAAAATACTGTATCTCCAATATGCAGCTTTGACTTGAACATTTTTATCAATATCTGGCTGAAAAAAAAAAAAAAACATCTTCCAACCAGTGAAATTGTAGTTTGTAGGTTTTAATTGCAACTCTGCAGGTGTTGGATGAGAAGCATGGCGTCGATTAGAGACGAGGGTCATGAGTGAGCTGCTGTGTTGTTTGGAGTAAAATGGAGTTTAATTTTAGATAACAGATTAGATCTTTTGCATGGATCACTAAGGGCAGTTAACTCTAGAGAAGCAGCGCTGTCACAGTTAAAGACATTAAAGTCTCAGGATCTTGTTATAATGACAGTTTTCTTACATCAGGAGTCTTAATCAAGGAGAATGACTAACCACATTTACAAGGACCCTATTATTATTTAATAATAGTTTAATAACCACACACACTGTAAATTAATGGACAAAGCATCCGGTTTGACTCCTTACACCTGCTTTCTATCTGAATTCCAGCAGGGGGAGACACATGTGGTTGCAAATGGAGGTCGGTTTCTGTAGTCTATGAGAAAGTGACCCACTTCACACTCAGTCAACATTTTCATGAGTTTATGGTCTCAATCGCTAGTTTAAGTTTTCTGCAACACAGAGTGACGTTCATTTTTTGAATTATGGTCTTTGATTTTAAAATCGACGACAAAGCAGGGGGTGTTTTAGGCTTGACGTGACGCAACGTGGCTCGTCCCTCACTTCTCCCTCTCGTCTAAAATAGTCACATCCGCACCCAGGATGGCTGCGCCCGTAACGACAAACTCAACAACCCATAGCAGATCTCCACAAATCAATGGGTGGTGTCACACATGCTCTGTCCATTATTATTTACAGTGAATGTAACCAAAATAAAAGCTCAATCGGAATTTAAAAAAACATTTCAACAGGCTTATTCCAAAAGAAACTTCATTCTCTTTTCTGTTTGGGTGTCAGCTGTCAAACACCACTAAATCCCAAAAGATGCGAGTTCTCTTGTGCAAACAAGAGGAGATAGATAATAAAAAGCTAACACAATTCAGCCTGAATTTTGGTGCCAAATTTCATGGGAATCCATCTAGTAATTTTTTTGCTCAAAACCACAAATGTCCACTTCATGGTGGCTCTTTAGGAAAGTCATTAGGATTTATCCTCTGAGGAACATGAATGGCGTGGCAATCCATCCAATAGTTGTTGACATATTTCAGTTGTGACCGAAGAGACGGACCAGATGACATCTTACAAATATCTTTAGGGCTTTTGGGCACTCTTTACCAAACTTCTCTCAAAATGATTTATTTCCTCTCTTACTGTGAGATGCCTTGTCATTATAACAAGATACTTGACTGGGAAGTTGAAGCATGTACTTGTGGCCACACCTCAGAGCAGCTGCAAAGTAGTTTTCTGTCCCCTGTGATTCACTGATAGTAGTTTCACAGCAGGTGTTCGGTGTTGATGTGAATAATTCTTTGCGCTCTGGAGGTACAGTGACAAGGATCCATGTTTTACATTCACCAAAACCTTTACCTGTGAATCAGTTGTACAGCGTGACTCATCATATTGCAAACCGCCAGAAGTTGTCACTATATGAGCAATAAAAACATCAAACTCCCTGTGGTGAATGCTCTCTCTAAGCTCGTGAAACCCACACTTCCTCCCTCACTCACGCTCTGCTTACATTAAAAAGGTTCCTCCGAGTCGGATGATGAAGGCAGCTCTCCCATAATCACGGTCTTAGCTATAGAGGGCCCCTCCATGAATCTGCACTGTGTGTCTATGTACACACACAAAAAATAAATAGCTTTTTCTTTTTTTCTCTGTAAGCAATAATGGCGTTGCATTAGAAGGCTCTCTGAGGGTTTGTCTTCTGCTTTAGGATGCAACAAAAATGTTCTGTCAGCAGGAACTTGAAAGTCACAGAGCAGAAAAGCTGAATTTCCTGAAGTCGATTTATCATTCCCCCTTTTAGAGAATAGGATCATACTATGCTGCCTGTTGTAAGATCCACTTATCAAAGCCCTCCACCTCCTGTAACAAGTCTGCTGCTGGCTAGTTTTAGAGTTCAAAATTCAAAAAGATCATGTTTGCAGAAAAATGAATGTGAAGCTTTCTCCTTCCCGTGATAAAGGAGACATTCCTCAGCAGTTTGGGTACATTTGACATCTTTGACCTGTGCACTTTGTTCTCTCACTGTATGCTAATGGGGGATAAATAAGATCACTGAGGGCTGTGAGTGGTCCCTTCTGGTCCTCCAAGCTTGAAGACAAACCCTATGATTGGCTCTTCTTCAACATGCAGGTTAGGTTAAAAAAAAAAACACACAGTAAAACACACGTTGAGTACCTGTATTATGTGTTCCTGTAGTATATAAAATATGTGTACTGTAACTGGTGACTAATTATCATGTATATAAAGACTAGAACAATTCCTCTTGACTGATGCCTTTTCTTTCCTGAAGAGTTGTGATTGTGTGATCTCCATTTATTGACAAGTACATTTACTCAAGCACTGTTGACCTGCTACCTAAAGTGAGACGGGCCGACGGATGCAGTGGAAATGAGGCAGAAGATAACGGATAACATTCAAACAGCTGTTGGTGACATCACAGATGCTCCATCTTTGGATTTCTTACAGCCTAAAAAGTTGTGAGAATCGCCAGACAGAGCCATCTGTGTCTGCATAAAAGAAACCTGAACAAACAATACTGATGTAGCCGAGAGAAACGGCAGCCAGGAGCCACAGAGAGGAGCGATGTGATGCAGTAAGAGCATGTGGAACAGGGCTGTCTGCGGTTACATAACAGCCTAACTGAGAGGTGAGCAGTCCTCTACATTCTTTCTATAAAAAGACTCATCAATCATCATTTCACCCCACTCGTATTCTAGCTTTATTCTCCCCATTCCATTAGTTTGGGCTTTTAGAGGAGAAAAAAAAAAATGGTGATAAAATTCAGAGAGAAGGAAGAAGTGAGGAGGAGCAGGAGCAGCTGGACTAGAACCACTGTGGGATTAGATTTACCGTCTGTTCTTCAGTTGTCAGCGTTTTCTTTAAATGTATTCAGTCTCATCAGCCAATGGGACATCCAGGATTTATTCCCCATAGTTCAATATTTTATTAAATGATTATTAACGCTAAAAGGCCTGCATTCAAAATTAGTATTAGCATCAAAAATATACTTTAACGGCCAAAAGTAAAATTGCTTAACATGCAGAATAATATATATACACAATTAGATTATAATTATTGATGCATTAATATGTTCATCACTTTAAAGGTGCCCTGCAACACATATTTCATTACTTTGTGGTAATGTATGAAGTTCTACTATGGACTCATGTAACATTTTTGTGGAGAAAATGCCTTGGTTACCTTGGTTACCTTGTTTCCAGCCATTCTAGCATGGTAGAGAAAGCTTGCAGGAAGACTCCATTTATGCCAGTTCTCAATAATATTCAACGAGCTAACCTACTTGACTGTGATTGGCTAACAGCTAGCCAATGAGAGCCTGCCTATCAGCATCCTTTCCCCAGCACAACAGTCATGACATGACATCAGACTGACCAGCTGTTGTAATCGGCCTGATTTCTCCTCTTATTTCTTTCCAGTGGCTAAAGCTGACAGAGGAGGTAGCAGTTCATCACACTCTCACACACACACACACACTCACACACACTCTCTCTCACACTCACACACACATTTTAAAAATGCAAGTAAAAACAGTTGTGTGGCAGGGCACCTTTAATGTTGCAGCTGGTAAAGGTGGGAGCTCATTTGAATTACTTTATATACTGCTGGTAATCTATAATAATACAACATAGCTGATTCATATTTTAACTGAAAAGTAACTAAATATACCAAACATGTAGTGCAGTTCTCTGAGAAGTATTAGAATTATAAAGTAGCATAAAATGAAAATACTCAAAAGTACCATGAAGTTGTCCAGTACTTAAGGGGATGTACTTAGTTACTTCCCACCGCTGCTAACGGGGCAGGAAACACTGGCAGTCTGGCGATCAGACACGTCGGAAGCAAACCTCCACGTTAGCCAAACTTCCTTGGAAGAGAAAAACAGGTTACACGGCCAAAACCATAAATAAGAATTGGCCTCTAATCTTTATGTACAAATCTTAATTCTACATTTTAACATTCAGACAGGACCAAGGAAGCCAAAAGAATGTGGTCATTTCCTGGTTCGTAAAACACTTTATTTATTATACAATAAAGGAATGTACACAATGAATAATGCAATGCATTCTGGGAACATTCAAAAAAAAAAAAAGGACAGCAGCGTTTGACACAAGAAGCACAAATAAGAGAAAGGTTAATAACTGGTGAGATCCTCCATCATGTACACGAACATGTAAAGAAACAGGAACACAAGCACACGGACACATCTCAAACATCAGCTCGATCCAGCCGATGATTTCAGTTTGACTTTCCTTCATTCTTCCTTCAGTCCGGCCGATAAAGCCATGCACGTTCAGCAAGCTCCATGTCTGAACATACCGGAAGATATTTACAGCATAAACTAATGACTGTACGATAATATATTCTATTACCCAAAGATTAAGTGACCTTCTAAATAATAAGATGTGGCTCAATGAAGAGGGAATGGTTCAGTGTCTTACAAAGTGCAGAAAGGTTAAGTAAGCAACGTGTTTTCTTGGGAGTATTCGAGATATATATATATATATATATATATATATATATATATATATATATATATATATATATATATATATATATATATATATATATATATATATATATATATATATATATATATATATATATATATATATATATATATATATATATATATATATATATATATATATATATATATATATATATATATATATGAAGAAAAGCCAGTGAAGCTGTGAGCCATCAGTGCAGCAAAAAGCACATGTTACATAATCACACTGATTTTAAACTACTGATGTCAAGCTCTTCAATGCAGCGCAGTTTCAACATGAAGGTTGTTCACCCAGAATTACAAAAAAGACAAAAAAAAGAGATTTCTTTTACTTCTTGCGGTATTTAAATGCAGACAGGTTTGGTCTTATTTGTCCAAGTTTGGAGAGCTCTGTGTGGTGTTCACAGGAAGGAAGAATTAAACAATTAAAACCAGAAACATCTCTTCCCAGGAAGAATGTAATCCAACGCCTTCCTTCAAAACAGGAGCTTATTCAAGTGGCAGGTGGATCTTGCACTTTTTCTTACAAACTTATTCCAACTTGTGGCTCATGAAGCCACTCCACGGAGTATGAAGTGTGTCCTAATGTTTCGCCAGTGATGTCCGAGGCAGATGTCGAACCTAAAACACCTGCTTGGACGTTGCTGAGCATGCTTCAGTGTTTTAGCCCACAGACATCCAAGTAGCAGCACTTTCATAATCCGTGGGAGTCAGTGATCATTTAACCTTTTCAAATGTCACATAAAGACAGATATGGTGGCTGCTGTTGTGGTTATTAAGAGAGAAGATGGGTGGTGCGGGGACATGGGTGAATGGAGACGAGTAGGTGTGGAGACTAAAGCCCAGACAGGCTGAATGTAACAGCAAGCCGTTATAAAACACTGAGCTCCTATCGACAGGCTGCAGATTATATAGAGTTTCTACCCAGACTCCTGCAAATATGCCGTCGGCTTGATTCACACAAGCATTCATTCACTGAGACGGTGTGCAGATTAAAGTTAATTAAAGTGACTAAAAGGACCTGCAGCTCAGGTAAAATGTAAGCATTCAGGTTTGTAAAATAAAAACCAACCGAGATTCAATCATCGCACAAACAGCTGTGGTCGCATGTTCTCCTCTCAAGTATTTACTGAACAGTCCATGAGAGAACTGACAGAACGTAAGTCCCGTATTATAAATATTATGGTATAAATATATAGAAATACGGTGATAATCCAATGTTTAAAGGAGGTGAAATTATTCAAATGTTAGTTCTCATTAAAAAAAAAAAAAAAAAAAAAAGGGGGCAGTTTCACTGTATTCACACTATATTACCGATATTGATATTATGTGGTCACCTGAAAAAAGATTCAGGACACCAAAAGAAATGTTTCTGGACAAGCAGGTGAGTCGTTGTTGCGTCGTCTTCATGCATAACAAGCAGTCTCTACTCTACAGATGGGTGCAACATTAAGCGTGTGTGCCGTCTCCGGGCCGTTATTGCATCACCGTGTGGCCGCTGAGGGTAAAGCAGTGTGTTTCAGAGGGAATCACCTGTCAGCAGGCAGACTCATGTCATCAGACAGAAGCTGCTCTCCTGGAAGAAGGAAGAGGGGGAATAACTCACGTAAACAAATCAAATAATTAACATCCACATATTGCGAGGTGGTTGATGCAATTAAAGCGTCTGAACAAGAGTCGAAGTCGACTGTGGTGTGCTGCAATTTATTTGAACTACATTTAAAACCAAATGTAAATGAACATAGACATGAAAGGGGGAGAGAGATGGGGCACGACACGCAGCGGACTCGAACCCGGGCCGCTGCAGGACTCAGCCAACAAGGCAGGAACACTTCTACTGGGTGAGCTAGAGGCCGCCCATGAAGACATAGTATGCTTAACACTGCAGTCATCAAATATTCAGCTCCAATTAGGTTTTTATGTTAAGCTTCTTTTGTACAAAAACACATACCTGATTAAATTAAAGACATAAAAAGATAGAATATCAGCCTGATTATAATCCCCCGCCGCAGGCTGTCAGCTTGGATCATGGATGACAATGCCCGTGGGCAGCGTCAATCCATCCTTTTATCTCGCGAAGCGGGACGTATAGTAGACGACAACCGATGCCACAACAGAAAGACTCCCACGTTAGAAAGTTTTATTGTCTTCCACCACGCGTTTCCTCACGTCTGTGACTTTGACCAATAGGAGCACAGAGCGCTCTGGAAAGTGCAAACATGGTGAAAGGAAAGAGGGATGATGTGAAGGATAAAGACGTTGTTGGTGCTGCCGGGGCAACGGCGACACAGAGGAAAGTTTTAGCATCTATCAGCAAATTGAGTTTTAAATCCTCCCACGCATAAAATAATCCTAGTGGAAAAGACGGAAATCCTTTTTTTTTTTTTTTTTAACCCTTGTGTTGTCCTCCCGCTAAAGAAATGTAAGGACATTTTTCTACAAAAACAAATTAGCATTTTTTTTTTCAGCTTCTGGCACCTTTTGTTGAATTTTAGTTTTGTCGCTTTTTTCAACATTTGGCGCTTTTTTAAATATCCTTTAAACCTAATTTTTGAGTTTAAGAAGCAGAAATATGCAATAAAATTAAATAAAAACACCCACAACTCACAATGAAAGTAGTGAACTGATCCTTCATTTTACTTGAGAAGAGCATATTATAGAACTATCCATATTCATTTTTAGAAATTTGGTTGAAAGAAAGACAAATTTCTGATCTAGACACTTTCTGAAAATGGATCAAATTTGACCCGAAGACAACAGGAGGGTTAAAAAGACGAAATATGGCAAAAACGTTTTTATTCTACACACAGGTGGGAAAGTGTATTGAGAAAAGCAAAATGCGACCAAGTGTGACAGAGACAGGCTTAGTGAATAAATGATGACTGAAGAGCTGAAAACATCAGGGGAGACTGTTTCATGAATAATGGGAGAAAGCTTACAAACAAATGACATATTCCATCACCGTTTACTCTTTTAATTACGTCATCTTGTTGGGTCCCCTTTCTCTGAAGTATTTTTTTTTAATGCAGCTGTCTCAGAAATTTGCAGCGCCTACTGTTCATCTCAATAGCCACCTCCTAATTTCCGCATAAAAGAAGTTGCCAACTTTCTGGAAATTTGTTAAAATTTGCTCTTAATTTGGGTGGAAACCTGCCTTTTTCTGGCATACATATTTAACGTTTCATTCCACTCTCACCGCTCTCTTGTTTGGGATTTTTGTCTTTTATTTAGACACAGAAGCTCTACATCAGCTGTCTCACAGCATAGCTCAAGGTTTCACCAGGTCTGACAAATGTCTCATTTAATGTAGGACATCTCAGAACGTCCACACAGTGCAAAGAAACTTTGAATGTTGATATTTGACTGTGTGTGTGTGTGTGTGTGTGTGTGTGTGTGTGTACCTGTGCAGGGAGGAGTCTGGTTGTCGTAGCGAGAGGTGTTGCTCTGCAGCGCCTCGTCCTCAGAGTCACTGTCGCTGCTTGTTGCTGCCACCAGGACAGACGGCGACTGATCTACAGACACGTTCAAACATTCATTAAACAATAGATAAAATAGATTTTAAAGTATTTAACACTTTTAGCTGTTTCCCTGCTTCTTATCTGAATGCTAAGCTAACTGGCTACCTTTTTTTGATTGCTGCGCATGCTAAACAAACTGCTGAGGGTGGCAGTTAGAGGTTAAACAGACCTTCATTTGACTGTGGCTGTGCAGACGGTCCCTCCAGCAGGGATTGATGGGAGTTTCCTGAGCTTTCAGGTTCACACGGCAACATGGCTGCCCTGCAGGAGGAGAGACATTGAAGAGTGTTTGTGAGAGGCAGGGCAGGAAGATAAAGACGAGAGGCAGACTACATTATTCCTGTGTGTGATTAGTCCCTGAGACACACCCCAGGCTCCTACTGCCACAGTTCTTGCTGGCAGTCATGTAGCTCGGCCCTCCCAAGGAGAAGATGTCGTCCCTGGACCCCGAGGCCCCGTACAGCTGCTGCTCCACCGAATACTGCTGCTTGGAGGTTGAAGCCTGCTGCTCTGACGAGGAGCTGCCGAGAGAAACAAGGGGGCCCTGGGTGGCGTCAGCCTTCAGCACACCTGGAGCAGAGTAACACAGCGGGAAAACATCAGTCTTGTTTTGTTTTTCATAAGTAAGTTGGTGTAGACATCAAAAACAAGTCTGTGTTAAAGCGCCCATAGAATGCTCATTTTCAGGTTCATAATTGTATTTTGAAGTTGTACCAGAATAGGTTTACATTGTCTAATTTTCAAAAAACACCATAGACATGAGACATCTCACTTCTACACTATCTTTGTTAGGAGTTAAACATGTGTAGAAGCTAGATAAGATAACATCAGCTAGATAACTCTTTCTCCAACTTTGGTCAGTACAAGGCAGGATTAGCTGGGAGACTTCTTCTAGACGAGGGTTAGTTCTTTTGGAGATTATGGTCAACGAGTGTGTGTTAGAGCAGTGTTTTGCCATTGAGAACGAGCTAGTATACTACGGTTAGCCACCCCATCTAGGCTAGTGACGTAGAAAGTTGTGCAGATGTTGAACAGCTCACCCGGAGACGGAAGGCAGAGGACATTCAGAAACCGTATCTCACTCAAAACAGCATGCATGTTTTTTTGTGTATGCGTGTGGAAGCAACAGAGACACAAAATAACATCCCCAAATCCTAGATTTTTTTCATAATATGGGCACTTTAAAAACATGTAAGGGGCTGCATGGGTGGAGGCGTGATGGCTCATGTACCGGTGAGATCCATCAAGTCTAGCTGGAGTAATACTGTAGATCCACAAACTTGTTTTAGGATGTGGGAATGACTGAGCCACTGATCATGTTATTGCAGTAACTTTGCATTTATTTGTGAATTATCTTGAGTGGGTGGGGTGAGACAAGCGAACAAGGTTTGTAAAATTGTATAACCTGGTGTTTTGTGCTCCATTTGCATTGAATTCTAATATTAATCTACCTGCCTACCAGTGTCAATTATTGTTTTGTTTTTTAAATCATTATTTAACTCTGGAGTTTATTTTATTCTGTTAGGTTGTTTATCTGGTCTTTTTTTTTTTTTACATTTGTTGTTAAAATGATCGTTTGTTTTTTTCCTTTTTCCCCATTTGTGTTACCATTGTTGTTCTGTGAAGCACTTTGGGCTGCATGCTTGAATTAAAGGTGATATAAATAAAGTCTGTGTGACACACACACACACACCCACACACTATGTACTACAAACAAAGTACTGACCCTCTGTACCTCCCAGCCCGTCTTTAAGATGCAGGCTGAGCTCTGTGGCCACGTCGCCCCCCCTCAGGTCCTTCTCTATCGCCTCTGGACTCCTCCTCTTCACCACAAGAGAGCTGTTGCTGTCCAGGACAGGAGACAGCGATTTCCTGGCTGCACACAGAACAAATATGCAATTACCTCAGATCGATTGACCCCATATAACTGTAGAATAAAATGTTAGGTATTGACTCTGCTTGCATGACTCCTGTGAGCCTGGTCATCTTTAGACTTGTCTAAATAATGTATGCATTATGAGAACTGGATACAGTGTTCAAAGCCCGGGGCACTTCCTGGAGGCCAGGGACTAAATACAGTCATCGGGGTTCCAGTCTCAGTATCTCAGGCTTATGTGGAAGCCGAAGAACATATGAGATATCTCTGGGAGCCAAATACACTAATCTGTACCCCTAAATCAATTGTGAGAAATGAGTCTGCAGCAGACAATGATACATGGTTTAGATAACAATGATTAGGAGATCTCTTATTTTGATGTCAGGTTTGTTGGAGCTACAGAAGCAACTAAATACTTCAACTTTGCTTTCACTGTAAATAAACCTCATTATGTCGGAACAGAAGATCCACCAATGACCTTGCTTCAGTTGCAATAGTACAGATGGCTGCACACAGCTTTTGTGGTAAATTTGAATTTAGTGACACATAATTTTGCTGCTGACAAAAAGAAAGTTAATTTAATATTTCAAAAGAGATTCCAAAAAAAGAAAGTCTTTTAGCTCATTCAGAATTATTATTTTTAGCTAAAGTCTGCAAATGATAAACTTCGGTGAACTCCTTTTTTTAATTCATGTGGGACTGTTTAGTATCCAAATGCCCACTTAGGCTGTAACATTTTTAAGATGTTACAGTATTTGTTGATACATGATTTGTTGATCATGTTATGAACTCAAATTTTACAGATGAAATTCTGTGAAAACGTAAAAGTTGCATAGTTTTGGCACGCTTGCTATTTTCTGGTATTTTTTGAAACTCAAAAGAAGCACTCTTCTTCAAAAAGAAAGATTATGAGAATTATAGAGGCTACCTGAAATCTTGGTGTAGCTGGATAATGAGAGGATTTTCAGTTTGTGCTTATGAAGTAACACTGGAACACTAAGCACTGAAGCTTTATAGCAGCTTAACATTATTATCAGCAGTGTAGCAGTCCTCACCAGGGCGGCAGGGCCTGGACCGAGCTGCAGCTGCCCTCCCCAGCAGCTCCAGCTCACTGGGCTTACGACAAGCTGACAAATCTGAATCAGCATGATGAGAGGGTACTTCCTCCACACTGAAGCCCCCTGATTGGCCAGGCCTGGGCTCTCCAGCCCCGCGAGCCTCCAGCACTTGACTCTTGACGTCAGACATCTTGCTGCGGACCTCTGCCATCTGAGCCTTGAGGCGGATCAGGACCCCCGAGTCTGGAGCCGATCGTCGCACCACCTGAGGCCGCCGCTCTCGTTCTTTCCTGGAGTGAGGATGAGCTGGAAGAGAAAAGAAACAAAAACAACAAATGAGAGCAGCTGAAGAAAATACATCGTCAATAAAGAACTGAAGACCTGCCGACACTTTAATCTCTCCTTCATTCACATCTCAAGGCAATCTCAATATCAAATGTCATAAAATCAAGAATCCAATATGTCAGTATTTGGTTACTAAATGTTTTTTCTAACTACCGAACCATGCTGCCACCCAGCTTTGATCCCCATTACATGAACACACTTCATTTGAGTGAAGTTCCTTTTAAAAACACTTCTTTAGTTCAACAAGTCGCACAACTCTTGCATTGAGACACAAACAAAACATTGCTCCATAAAGCTACTTACAGACAGAGGGCATCTTTAATATCATTCTGTTTATTTATTTAGGGTGGCAGGTTTTTGTAATTGCTTTGGTTTCTTTTGATCGTTACCACCCTTGTTAGATTTCTTTTGTTTATTAAGATAGCATAATCCACACTGAAGTTCTAGCTCTTTGAGTCTTTATATTCAACTCTCTCTATGGCTGCTTGAGTTTTGGGGAGGTTGATTTAATTGAATGTTTCTGCCTAAGCCACCTCTACACGGGCATAACACATGACTAATATAGGTAGATGGTCTTCATCACCGGAGAGAAATTAAAAGGAAAAATGCATTTGTTTTCCTGATCCGTTTTCCATTTTGTTTTGGAGTGACCTTGTGTGCGAGTTTGAGTATTGATTCACAGTTTAGCTGGAATGATTTGTTGTTATTTGAGAGCGGAGTGTGTGTGTTTACAGACCTTGGCTGTGCAGCAGAGATACGGGAGGCCGAGGCTGGAGGCCCCACAGAGACTCCACGCTGTTGCGCTCCTTTAGATCCAGCAGCTGGATCAGAATGACCGGGTCGATATCCAGGAGGCTGTTGCTGCCTTGACCAACAGCACCACCAGCCGCAGCTCCGCTACTACTGGCACCGCGAGGGGCAGCAACACTGCGATGTAAGGCACACAAGGAAATGGAGCTGGATCCACCTGAAGAAGATAGAATATATTTGGTTCACTCCTGGTTGTACTTTTCTTCTTCTTCATGGTTATAGCTTGTAATAATCCATGGCCAAAAGGAATAATGTCTTTTGGTACATTACTTAATGACATCAACATGATGCAAGTATCAGATAAGGTAATGCTCTGGTTTAAGACAGAAGGGATTGAAGTAAGATTTTTAACCTTCTCAGAGACAAGTCTCAGACCTCTTGTGTAAATAAAGAGATCAACCAATCCATCTACGGCTTCAATAGTTAATTAATTAATTAATAAACATTCATTTTGAAGACTGACTACTAGAATACTGAAGTTTTATTAGATCTTTGGATAACTTTGTGGTGCAATCACTCCTTGACTGATGTCATGGAGGTTTCTGTAGAATAAAAGGTCAACTTTTTCTTGCTACTTCTCATCAATGCTACTTTTACTGCTTTGCATACATTGCAAATGTTCCACCTAGAACAAATTGTGTGACATGAGTAAAATACATAAAAAAAAAAAAAAACGTTATCTTTTCTCCACCCGTTATTTGAGAACACAGGCTTTGTAAAGATCAGTTAAACAGAAGGGATTCTCTCTGATTGGCCGGGTTCCAGTTCAATCAGTAAATATTAATTTTCAGATAAACGTGATATGATAATTCAAGGCTAAACTTCATTTTAACAGCAACAAACTTGATTATAAAACAAAATCCCAAAATCGTGGGAGCTTAAGAATGTACAGCAGAATGTGAATTTGCTGAGCTCAACTCGCACAGAGCACACACACACACACGCACACACGCACACACAGCACACACAGCACACACAGCACACACCAGTGTTTCCATATCAGAATGCTGCAAAGCAGATACAGTGCACCAACAATGAGTCATCCTCTTCATACCTTTTTCAACACCAACAGTCAAACACACTGGAGGAGCTGTTCTGAGGCCCACTTTCATATCACTATGTTCTGCTTGTACAGCTGCCAAACAACAAAAATAGATTTGGTTCCGTAAAATCTCAAATAGTGGCAGAGGCTTTTATTTGCCTCAACTGAAGAGAAAGCGAAGCTTTTATTTGAGGACATTAAATATTTGATGGTTACAGCTTCACAAACGTAAGGATTTGTTGCTTTTCTTTGGCTTTTGCAACTTCAAAAAAAGTCACCTCCGGCTCTGATAAACTGTGATGGACTGTGATCTTCTTATTTAAATCAGCTGATCAAATAATCAGCAGATTAAACAATAATGAAAATATTGTATAACTGCAGGTCTACTGCTGTAAAAGCAGTTCACCAGAAACCAGACAGACATTTTAGTTACTCCAAACAGCAGCTAAGCACAGAAAGTTAAATACAAATCATTATTGGTTGATTTCATCCTGACTCCTGCACTGATAATTCATACAGATTGTGCTCCAACTGTACAGTGGGCTTTGTGTGTAAGCTTATTGCTGGCAGGTGAAAAAAATGTCCATCAACATAATGTCTCATGGAGTGCACAGCCTCCTCAGGCCAACAGTAGGAGTGACTGGAGAACTGCAGTGCAGTGAGAATTGGTCATTCTACAATCGATAAAAAAATGGGGTGAAATATCTAATATGTTATGTACCAAATGACGGATGAATGAATGGGGGAAAAAAATAAATTAAAAAAAAATTCAGTTTGGGCTAAAATGGCAGTGGATGAAAGAAAAGTTCTTACTAAGAGATTTGTCTTCAAGTTATTAAATCCATGATAACATTATTCTGCTGTTATGCAATCACTTTTTAAGATTTATGAGCCAAAATGTGAAGCTCTGTCAATAAATGGCCGCATGAAGTGTCTGCAGAGGCAAATGTGTAGACGCAATGTGGTCATACATCTTGGGCTGCAAGCTGACGTTCAAAGCTTGTCTGTGCGGACCCTCAAGGAAAAGGACAAATAACTATTTATACCAATTTATGCCAAACAGGGTCTTGAAGTTATGCACATGTCGAAGCCAAACTTTCCACCAAGTTCCACCAAGCTGAATTCTGCTGACAAGTTTTTGAGATAAAGTATCTGCAAACAGAGAGAATGATCTCTTCTGAGCTATTACACACAAAACAGAGGAAATAATTGCAGGATTTACATTTATAATAAATAATATATTTATAAATGGTGTATGAATTATACCCGTTGCTCCCGCCAAGTCATCAGGAAGCTCTCCTTCTTCAGCCTCCAGGTTCCCAATGAAGTCTACATCATTCTCTCCTGACCTGTGCACAAACAAATAGTGGTGCATTCAGTAATTATGAAAATAACTTTTATTACAGATAGGCAGGCAAAAAAACTGCCCTCTTTGTGTTACTGTTACTGGAATTTCGACAGTACATCACATTAAAAGAACGGGAGAAATTCTACTCACATGGTCTCCTCATCTATGTCGTTCTCCTCGGTGTTGCTGGTGGCCGTGGAGCTCCCCGAGGTGCTGCTGCCATCCAGCGGGTTCACCTCCTCTTCGGTCAGACAGTCCACCTCCAAGTCACCATCTGACAGCTCCTGAACAACACAGTAGCGCCATGATCACACGAAGCTTGTTGTTTTACAGTAGAGTAGTCTATATGCTTTTCCTGGTGCTTAGCACTGCCCGCAACGTTTGTGATTGGTTTAAAGAAATGATAATAAACCAGAGCACATCTTTCTCCCATGCCGGAATACTGTGCAGACTAGCCAGACCTTCCTCCGCGGCACAGTGGACGAAGGTCTAGCAAAGCGAGACTAAAATGGTAGAGATATTCCCATTTCTTACAGAGGAACAATTAAATGTCCCAAACATACAGAGATAGGGATGCTCTGAGTAAAATCCACAGGATGAGGGTCTGGTCCAATTAAGGCCCAAAAAACACGAGTGCCAGCTGATTGGAACATTAAGAGTTGTTCAAATTACGTAAATATTGCCAGAACGCATTTTGCCAGTTATTTTTTTGCCATCGCAATAGAAAGAATATTGAAGTATATACAATAGACATTTTTATATCATTTGGACGATATATATCATCCAGCCCTAGCTGCAACCGATTGTACTTTGGTTACGCACATGTATAAACATGCCATTGCACTAAATTTAAACACTGGGACCACTCTGATCCGAACGACAGCCAGCAGTTTCCATTAAGTTACAGAAGCATTCATGATAAAACATTGGAAAAGTTACATCATAATTACAAGACCTGGAGGTAATTATGAGATAAAGAGAACTTTTAACAGTGATCCCTTTTAGTGATTGCTTCCATTCTTACATTTGAGTCATCGTGTTGCGTCCTCTCTTCTTCTTCGCCTTTTTTAGCGTTAGTCAAAGTGGTCTGGATATCGTCGTCGGTCTTCACAGAGCGAGGGTCTCTTTCGGAGGCTGTGGTGCCTGCGGTGAGCCTCATCTCGGGGGGCGAGGAGCTGCGTGACGTCTGGCGGCGAAACAGCTCGATGGCCAACCTCTGCAATCAAAAATTAGATACATTTTCAATATATACATAGACACTTTTTCTTTTAACAATGTTTGGGTGAGCAACATGATTGTTGTTGTATAATGACCGATGTTCTCACTTTGAAGGTTTAAAAATTAAACTATAAAAGCACAAAAACACACGGGACCTCTTTGAGGTTGTTGATCTGCTGGATGTAGCCGCTCTGGGCTGACTCCAGCTGGCTGATGTACCAGTACTGATCTCTGCACTTCTGGAAGAAGGTGGGTGAGCGAACCTGGTAGCTGTGCAGCACACACATGAAAACACGCCGTTACCCTTTTGACAACATAAATGCTTTGCTGCTTGTTTCTATAATATCAGTCATGCAGGTGAGCATGCTCTCCAGTATGTGTGCGTGTAATGTGTGAGCGCACCGGAGGACCAGTGTGTCCGTCTGCATGTTTAGGTAGCCCTCGCTGGCCAGAAGGTCCAGTCTGAAGAAGCGGTTGTAGCCCCAGCATTCACCAACCTCAAAGTCAGAGGCAAACTCACGAATGATGTTCTTGGTTGGGTCACTGGAGGCCTGGTGGACCATCTCCACACGGTACTCATACCTACACAGAACCAAGACATTACATTAGTACCACACTGAAAACTTTAACTTCCTGTCCACAAATGCTACTGAACCCTCTTTTCATTAAATCTTTACTTACTTCTGAATGTCATCTTAGAAACACACATAATAATAGCAGACAACAATGAGGCTAGCAATATTCTATTTTTTTTTTGTATTATTGTCAACAAATCCCATGTGCTAGTTCTTTCCTCAAAACTTTCTTGACTTCCATTATCTGTCTGTGGCTTTCAGTCCCAATAAAAATATACTTTCATTAAAAAAAACAAAGGCTAAATGATTCCCTGAAACAGCTGGTGGTCACTGTACTTTCTAGCAAAATGTTACTCAGACAGGAGAAAATGCATTTGTTGGGGATTATTTCATCAGGATTAATGTTCTACACATTTTGTAGTCTAGGAAGTATTTCCAGCAGCAGGACGCTGTGGGTCCAGTTCTTTTTATTGCCACATAGACAACAGTTACAGATATGCTCTAACAGATATAAATTAATGTGTAATGAGTAATGCGTTTACAGCAAAATCACGCCGCAGCAAAACCTACTTTAAATCTAAAACATAAAATAGTGCAGCAGCTAAAATATAGTAATAAAATATAAGAACATGCACATTATATATGTACTACATTACTGCACAACCTGTTAACATTTCAGTTTATTCAATTTATTATTACTCACCAGGCTACCACACTATAATATTTTCCTTTAGATTTTATTTTTATAGTTTATGTAAGATCAACTCACAATAAACTACAGCATGTGTGCTCATGGTAATGAAGAAACATGTTTGGAACAATAAAGCCCTGCGGCACAGAGAAAGATATCTCAGGCAGTGGATACTACAAATATGTGTGATTAGCACTCTAGCTGATTAAACGTTGATACCCCTGCTAGTCTGCACCAGAAATGCTAGTCGGTTAAACTCATTATAAAAACTATTATTTTATTAATGTACACATTTAAATTACATATGGACATAATTTGCACTGAAATGTCATGTCTTCCTAGTCAAATGTTGTTTTATAAAAAATATGTATGCATTTTAAATCATTTAATTTAACCTCACCTCCAACTTGAATATAAACAAAGACTGTAGAGAAAGATTTCCAGGAGATTGCTTAAGAAATAATTCATACTTTGAGGTTTCAGGGAGTCCAGCAGACAGTTCCAAGAACACAGACAGGTAGTTTCCACGGACCACACCGTTACCGTCCTGAGGAAACCCACTTAAAAGTTAGTAACACACAGACATATTTTTCCAAAATCCTCAGAATTACAGTAACCAGATATCAACTAAATCAATATGAACAGTGTAGAGAGGGTTTAATGGAAAACACCAGTCAAAGGGAAACTCACTGGGTAGACTTTGAGTCTCCAGCAGAGCCCAGATATCTGTAGAGGAGGGCTGTAGACTGGGTCTGCCCGCTGCCTCAGGGTACTACAGAACACACAAAAAACACATCAGTCACACACATATCAAACCTTGAGGACACAAAGTATATACACCCTATAAACTTTGGCCTTTTGATGTATTGGTTTATCTTTAGGGGGGACCGCGTCAGTCCTCCAGGTTCAACTTTCAAGTGGACAAAGCTCTTAAAATACTTTCAGTGGTGGGTGGAACTGCTTCAAAGCGCTCCTTGTCCTCTTTGTCAACAACCACTGAACTCAGCTGACTTTCTCCTTTGTTATTTTTCCTCATGGTGATCTACTTTGTTCGTTTTAGACACATAGCTTTTAAGTTTTCAGTATTTAAGTTTCTATCTTTTTAATTGGAGTATGCATTGGTGAGTGCCCAGATTAAGACCCTCTTAGGGTTTTTTGCATCTCTCCAAATTGTTTGAGATAGATAGATAGATAGATAGATAGATAGTAGTTGTTTGTGTAAATCAATAAACTAAATAAAGAGAAACAAGCATAAGTTTCTAGTTTGTTCAGAAATCTGATTTACACTACATCAAACAAATGACTCTCTTACAGATCTTCACTATAACTACAAAAAAGCATTTCCTGCAGGAAATGCAGTGTGAATGCTGACAACTGAAATACATTTCAAAGAACTGCTGGAAAGACAAAAATGTGAAATGAATTGCAAAATCTTGACGTCGAAATGCAGTGCACTGCAGAAAAGTCAGGAGTTGAACCCCTGACTCTCTATTCCCACAAGGTGTGAGGACAGTAGTAGTAATGCACATTGCTAAGATGATAGAGCAATCAACACATGACCTCTTCATACTAAGGTCATTTTTACATTTGAATGGTTTCTGTAGATCAAAATCTGCAGAAGTAGGAGTCGAAAAACGTACGAATTACAACAACAACCTAACCCTAACCCCTGAAGGTAGGAGTATGCTCGAAACCAGCTGGCTCATACAAATGTTTTCTGACCAAGTCTACTTCAAACAATGTCAGCTAAATGTAAATGTATAAAGATTGGAGGAGCTGTGTCAATCTATTCAAGATGATATACTAAAACACACACGCAGCTGACAAAACTGTTAAAAGCACTGAGGTCTTTTTTATTGTCAGATAAGTACAACCAGAGAGAGGACTTACCTGAAGTTCACCAGAACAAAAGTGCTAGAGTCATAGGCAGGAACCAGCTCACTGAAAGCACACAGAGAAAGACTGATTAACCACACTGAACATTGTTCACAATGCAAGTTAGGGCATGTGGTGTCAGAAAACTGGGTTCCGTACTGAGAGAATTTGCACTTCATAACATTGGGAGATATGGTTTGCCTTGGCAGAGGTCTGCGCTCTCAGAGTGCCCTTCTAGTTCTCTATATTATGGTTGATTCTGTACATCAAACTTCATTTCGTTGTCTCTGCACTTGTACTCTTATCTAATGGAATCAAATTTGCTTATCAGAAAATTACTCAAAAACAATGTTGATAATTGAGTAATCATTTATTAACCAAAGATGCCAAACATTCTCTGCTTTCAGCATTTCAAATGTGAATAATTGCTGGCTGCCATTTGTGCGTTTTTTATCTTTGGGTTTTGGACAAAATGGGATTTTTTAAAACCCTTTCTGGACCTTTTTTAGTCTAAATGGTTAATTGAAAATAAAAAAAGAAACAAATAATCACCGTTAAATGCTGAGCAGATTTGCTTTCCCCAATATTATTTATTTCGGTTTGATTTCTTTTGTTATTGATATTGCTCACTCAGTTGCTATTGTTTATTGGTTGTAGTCTACTGAATATTCCCTTTTGATTGTGAATATTTGAATAATAAAAGAAAAACAAAATGCTGAGCAGATCACCTGGTGAAGTCTGGAGGGACCGGCGTGGTGACGAAGGACTGCATGGGTTTCCGATGGACCTGCTGGAACATGAGCAGGATCTCTGGGCTCTTGGAGATCAGCTCACTCTTACTGCACGAGTGAAGCTGTTCAACAGACAAACAGCAAAAATTAGCATGTTGTGGCAAATCATCAATGATGGCAGATTGTTTTTTTGGCCTGGATGAAGGAAACCTAGTTTAATCCAGTACAATGTAACTAAAACCACATTTTAACACTTACTCCAGTAACTGAAGATTACTAAAAGATGGTGTGTTAGAATGTCATTTGTTGGTAGGAAACATTAAAATAAACCCACTGAGCATTCCTGACTCCTGAGTAGGCTCTAAATGTAGTGAGTTTTGATGGATTATTAAAGGATGAGGCCACAGCGATATTTTGATGTTGTTTCAAGACCAAAACCAACAATGCGTTACTATTGTCTGAGTACTTTTGGACTTCCCTATTCTGCCTGTAGCCCAATTTCCATCGGTTCCTGCTCATGACATAAGTCTTTAAAAACATTTTGTGAATATATACTTTCATTTTATTTAAATATAATTCCAGCAGGGCACTATAGTTTTTTGCAACAGTTACTCAAACAGGGTGTAAATAATGCATTTGTCAGATTAATACCTATTTGGTGCTCTGGTGAGTATTTAAGGCAGCAGGATTGCGTATTTGGGATTGACTCAAATGAAACTACAGTGCCCATGTTCATGGTAATGAAAGAACATGTCACAAGTTTTTGGACAACAATGAAGCTCTGTGACACAGACAAACAACATATCAGGCTTTAGCTACACAGACATTTGGAATAAGAATAATATGGAGCATCACCAGCCATGTTCTTTATTCTTCAGTCAATAAGCTTTCTCTAATTTAAGATATGCACCTTATTACTGAAACTATTTCTGTAATATACTAGCAAGCCTACATTACACCAAGTTAACCAAACTACATGTTGCTTGAAAATGTGACATGCCTGCTGGTCTAATTTGTAATTTGACATGACAGAAATACTGCATTAGAGCTCCACTAAAACAAATTAAATTATTAAAATATAAAATCTGATCCTTGTTTTGAAGGCGGCAGGGGATTTAAGATGCATCTTACAATTTATTGCAATCAAACAGTACAACACAACACACTGCATCCATACATTTACCATATTGTTGAATCAACTGACACAGCAAACAAACAACAAAACAACACCATGCAGTACAGCTAAATGAATCGAGGCTTTGAGCTGCTGCAGACTACCAACCTGATGCTCCACCTCCTGCAGGAGAGACTCCAGCAGCTCCGTCTCCTGGGTCAAAGACGTCTTCTGGCCTAGAGGGAAGCAACACATTTCTATTTTCAGCAGACTTGTGCTTGTCCTGACGGAGGCTGGTAAGTGTAAGTGGTCGGGTTTGATGGTCGTGGGCACTAAGTGCGTGCATCCACTCAGTACAGATAAATATTTCATTTGTATATTGCCCTATAGCTATAAAAAGGTGCCTCTCACAGCTCTCCAGCAAAGAGCCTCTATATTGTCCATCACATGTATAAATCAAGCCAATTACAACAGCTTGTCAGTCTGATGTCATGTTGCCTGAGTTCATTACTATTCATGAGCTCACCTAGTTGTGCTGGGTAAAGGATGCTGATAGCCAGGCTCTCATTGGCTATCATTTAGCCAATCAGAGTCAAGCAGCTTAGCTCGTTGAATATTAATGAGAACTGGCACAAACGAGCCGAGTCTTGCTGATGGCTTTCTATACCACGCTAGAATGGCTTGAAACAAGGTAATCAAGGCATTTTTTCCACAAAAAAATGTTACAAAGTCCATGGCAGAACTTCAGACATTACCAAAAGTAATGAAATACATACACCTTTAAAGATCAACTCAACTAACTGTGTTTTCTTTTTTTTCTTCATTTCTATGAAAGGACTTACAATTATGTCACTTATGATGGTAAATAGATTCCCATTTATTCTCATCGAAAGTTTCCCCCTTGAATACTCCCGGGAATTCTCAACCCTAGACATGACATGTACGTATTAAATGTTCTGGATATAGAAAATAATGTAATTTAAATCAGAAGCCAAATACTCTTGCAGTATTTTATTTGTTAATGTTTTTAAATATCTACACGCGACTCCATAAGAAGCAACTTATGAGTTTTCAATACCCATTTATTGATTATTTGCACTCTTCTACTTTTTAATGAAACTGCTGCACAACAATTACTCTTGGGATAAATAAAGTTGTCTCATCTTATCTTAGTATTTGGCAACCGTCATGAATTTTTGCCTTTAAAGCCTTCATTATTGAAGTGTTTTTCACAGTGTTTGCTGATTTATTAACTTTAAGCAAAGGAGATGATAATGAAAGCAAGCAATATATTACAGCAATCTTCATCAAGCGAACAAGATGGATAGTTTGTGTGTCTGTTTATTACGCTGCCGCACAAAAACCACTCAATTCAAACTAAGATTGCCAGCATGCCAGCATGACTTCCATGTAAATTGGGCACTGAATCAGACCTACATGTAAAATCCCAAAACATTAATGTAATGAGGGCTAAGGATTCATTGAAATTGAGGACAATAATTTAGGTAAAAAAATTAAATCTTTTTTTATACATTGTGACAGTGATCAGTGTCCTGGAATCTTACCCATGAGGGTGATGAGTTTATTCTTGAGCTGGTTGTCCAGCCGAGCGATCATCATCTCCACAGCGTTTCGGATCTCTCTGACCCGCTCATCTTTCGCCCCCCTGACAGCCTCCACGTTCCTCTCCTACCCACACAGAATGGTGCAAAGTTGGTACAGTGGACCAACAATTGTTAAATCACACTTCTTGTTACTGAGCAAATTTAACTGAAATCCACCCAAAGGATTACGAGATGGTGGGCCTCAGGCAGGAACTGCTTAGATGAGTTGATTTGTTCTTAAATGGCACACAAAAGTGATTTAAGACTTGTCAAAATCACAAATTTTCTCACAGCTACAAACAGATTTCAAGAGAGGTCCAAAAAACAAAAATATACGTGCGTCAATTAAGATTAATTAAGATTAAGTTGTTTGCTAGGATAATTCTCAGTCCGATAGCTGTCCCAGGACCTTATTGCAACTCGCTTCTTAAAGCCACAGAACACAAGGGCAATTGCATTCACAGATGACAATTTGGCCAGAGGGTGGCACTACAGGAAAGCGTACAGGGTGTCCAAAATTAAAAGGTTTTCTCCTCATGTGCCCAGTAAATGTCATGGCAACTGGTCTTTTAGATTTTTGCATTTCTTGTATAAAAGCAACAATCAATCCTCACCACTTCCTGCACCAGACTGATGAGCTCCATGAGGCGGCGGCGGAGCTTGGCAACCTCCTCCTTCACCTTGGTCACGTGCTGCTCGTAGATCTCCACCAGAGGCTTGAAGGTGTGTCCGCCATGCTGGACACAACAAAAACACCAATCTGTGTCTGGGTAATTGTAGCTTTACATGCAAACTGTAATAAAAAAAAGAAAAAAAAAAAAAAGAAGAAAAGATATCAAACGTTACCATGCCTCCCCACAGAGCACACTGGTGACAGATGCATTTCTTACAGGTCCAACAGAAAACACTCAGCTTCTCGTGGTGGTTCTCACATCTGCAAAGGGATAAACTAATGACTCGTCACCAGAACGTCATGCAGAAAGATAAAGCTTAATGGAAACTTTTTAAAACTTGTTACCACACAAACATTGGCCTGCAGTGTGAAAACTCACACAGTTTATAAACACAGAGGACAGAGGAGGACAATGATGGATATTGTGAAAGAGGGGGGAGGAGGAAAAAGAACATGTGGAACAGCAGGGTTGAAAACTATTTCATATTTCCCGTGAAATTTTGCCAAAGTCTGCTCCCGTTTCTTGGGGAAAATACCTGCAGGAACCTGGGAGTTTTAGCATGCCTGTATGTGTACGTGTGTTCACGCACTGACGATTATGTACTGAAACAAAGACACCTTCTCCAAACCTCCAAAACACTTCCACCTAACTTTCATACATATATTCCGATTTTGAAATGCTGTTATTATTGTAACATAACCGTTTAGAGAGTGGCTGTGCTTAAATATTGTTTTCAGTGCAACCAACTTTCACACTTTTGGGTCTCAAGTTCTTACGCCATCCAAATAAATCTAATACCAAATAAGACTAACAAAGCCACTCCTTAAAGAAAAAATACCAAATTAGGTCATGTAGACTTCCCCCACAAAGCAGCGCTGGAACTTCAGACATAGCTCTGCATTTGTGCACAGAGACGGGTCCATAAATACAGATTTTGTACTTTTCCTCTCCATAAACACTCCCCTACAAAACACCTTTCATGATGTTAAGTTGTGCCTCCTTTATTTTGTTCTAAAATTTCAATTGACGAAACGGGCAGATTAAAGGATTAGTATTCCTAATAAAGTCGTTCACGTCTCTGAATGTAATCCAGGGTCTTGCAGAAACTTCAACAGTTATATAAGCTGTTTGTTGCCAACAACTTATTGTATATGGCATAACACAGCAGCAGGATCAATACGTGGGCATTTTACACACAGATGGCACAGCACCAGTAACTTCATTAATTATCTGAACCTCCCGACACTGGAAGGAGCAGTCAGGAGGTCGTCTGATTTTATTTATTTTTTTTATTTTTTATAAATACCAGACCATTAAACACACAGACTTCAAGTTAGTTTATACAGTGAAATTACTCATTCAGAAGATCAGACGGTTACCAGTGTGTTTTTTTTTTTTCATTCATGGCAAGAAATCCTGGGAATACTATCAGGAAGTATTAATTTTAAAATCCCAGCAAACCCTTCAACCCTAATCACCACACGGGTGGAGTACGACAAAGAGTGGGTGAGTTACAGGAGGTGCTCACCTGTCCTTGTCGTTGTCCTCATGCTTGGTGAGGTTGCAGAGCTGCAGGGTGTCCAGCTGCTGGGTGACCTCTTCTGCCCAGCGACAGTTGACCAGCTCCCTCAACTGAAGCGGAGCCCTGCGTGTTGATGTACACACAAACACACACATTTTAATATCACATGCTTTACAACAAACATTCTAGTTTTGTTTCATGTATACTCAAGTTCCAATCAAATACGTTGATGGCAATAAAGTATTGAATCTTACCGACAGTGTGGACACTGGGCTCTCTGCTCCGTCAGCCACCGCTGTCGAATAAGAGATTACAGTTTACTGATAACTGCATCCAAGTACAACCACTGAAAAAGCATGCTGCCATTGTCAAATACAAATTATTCTACTCAATGGAGCTGCCAGTACTCCATCATTTTTATTATCAACATTAAATCCCATGAATAGACCAAAACCAACCACAATTAATGATCCTAACAAGTACATGTGCAGCCAAAGTCCGATATATCTTCTTTCGCTGTGCCATAGTGCGCCATGGTTCAATAAGTCACATAGTTGCACTGAGTGTCATGTTACTTCAGTACCATGACCATAGGTAATGTAGTTTATTTCCTAATACTGCCATAAATACTCACTTAAGCATTCAAGTAATGAGGGGTGGGGAAAAATTTAAAATTAAAAAAATAAAAGCTTTGTCCCGCTCCTTTTCAGACAGATTGAACATATTGTTTGTAACACTTTATAGATATTGTTTTCCCTACGCACTTACTGTGTTTTTATATTTTGGTTGAAATAAATAAAGAAAGAAAGACAATTTGTATTAATCTGCTGCTGAAAATAGTCACCAACAAATGCACTATTTACTCTGTTAAATGTATGAAAGATGTTGGTAGTTACCAGGCAGCAAGGGTCTAATGGAAAAGACACTACTGTGTTGCATTATTGGAAATGTAGGATACAGTGTTTTTAGAACTTGCCTCATACGGACTAAAAAGTCGGTATATCTTCGCCTCCGTTATTTAGATTTTTGCCATTATTATTATTATTATTTTATTTTGCAATACTAAATTACTGGAGTACTCATCTCAACGCTTTTCACAACCTCTTTCATGTTAACTTTTCCCCGTTCAGGGTATCAAACTGTATTTACACCTTTCCTTTAACACCTAAAATGAAGCTTACTGTACATCAAGAAATACAGAAATACAGGCTATTAATATGTACGCATAACTAACCAGTTTTTGTGTGTAATGTCGGAATTAACTGCTAACAGCAAGTGAGGGAGAACATTTTTTTTGGTCCTGGTCTGCTGGAAACAGACTTACTCTTATGCAGCTGAAGCAGCAGAGTTTGGAGCAGTGTGGGCAGAGACGAGCATCCCTCAGTTTCTCCATGCAGATGAAGCAGCGAAACACCTCGGCAATGCTCTACACAGGGACAGGAGAGAGATACCTAGGCTCAGTTTGACACCAACTGCTGCTGCAGAAATCCCCACAGGGTTGAATCAACATCCCTCAAGAATACAGTGTCAACAGAAACTGAACAGCATACCATTCAGCAGGTGTATGAAAGGTTTTTTTAATGAATCATGTTGGATTGTATAATTGTACTTCATGTAAAGTGGAGAGTAAAACAGATGTATCCATAAATGCTACTGAAATTGATCAATTTTACAAATAATCTGGAAATATTGGTTAGCTAGCAGTCCTACTTTTAAACCTGGTGTGTGATTTCAGAACTGATCATAATGTTTATACTGTAATTATAATAACATAATACTATTTATCCCAGTATCCTTTGCACTATGCTCCACATTTAAATATTTTTTATTGATCTCTTCATTGCACTCATGCCTCTATATTGTTTCTGTTTAGAGTATGTATATATTGTGTATATATTAGTGTGTATATTTTGTTTTGGTTGTTTTGTATGTGTAAGCACATTGTGAGCAACGATGCTCCAAAGAAACATTCCTCTTATGTGTCCTCATACCTGGCAAATAAAGCTGATTCTGATACAAGTGGCACAAAAACTGAAGATAAAAATTGGTTTTCTTATAATCAGAATAAAAGATGTTTATTCTCTAGAGGACAGAAAAACCTGTTGGACAATCATCCATCAAGTCTGTGCTCGAATATGGGATCTCATGCTCCTCAATCCACTTTACAAACAACTGCAGTTTACTATTGTGTTTACTATTCCTGTGCTTCATTTCAGGAGATACATATCGTACACTTAACCGTTTACTGTATGAAAAAGCTGCCTCAGAATCTCACATCGCTTCTCAAATATAAAGCCACCGTTCATCAGACCAGATACCAGGACTGGCAAAATCATGACACCCCATGAGAAGGCCTAAACACTGAACTTGGGAAGGAATAACAGTGGACAGTAAAACTATAAAAATATCATTCCATTGGATGCTGAACTTTTAATTTTGGACTTGGATGTCTGCCAATGTTTCTGATGTGGTTTGTATGTGACTGGCAGCGTTTCGTTGTGTGTCTACTGTGTTCTATTTCTCTCTGCTGAACTCAGGTCTTTCTTGCTTTAAAATAAAAAATAAAAAAAATCTTGATTACACTGGAAATTACCTTAGTAGATAATGATTATACTGTATTTATCAAAATCAATGTCCTCTGTTATCATGATCTGTTCTAATTACAAGGAGAAAATGCTTTTGGAAAACACCAACAGGCTATAATATAGGTGTTGCTAACATTAGTTAAATCACTTTAAAATGTTTTTCTAACAGCCCAGGTGTTTGTTTTTGGTCTCAATATGATGATTTATTATTATATGGTTAATCTAAGGCAGCTAACAAACATAAAATTGTTAATTTGACCTTTATCTTTAATGGGAGTACAGAAGCAGCAGCCTTCAAATCATTGGCTTCAGTCACAAAAGGTCAGAGCAGATCGGGTCAACAAATATGAGTATATTAGCATAAAATGGCCCCACTCTGTTATCCAGAACTATGCTTGACCCTTGACTTCTCCGTTCCTGCCTCTACAGCCGGCACAGCCTTCTATCAGGCTTCATCTTCCAGCTGTTGGCCTTGCTTGATGTGTGTGTACATACCTCAACACTTTGTTCATCCATTTCGGCGGCCAGTTTGAAGTTCTTGTTCTCAGGGACGAATCAAAGAAGACGCGGCCGGTGGTCTAAAAAAAGAATAAATAAAGTCACACAATACACTGATCAACTATACAGCTCATGTTTCAAGTCCCTACAAGTTCATGTCATGTAGATATTAACTGAAACCAGTGGTACCTAGAAGTTATGAAAAAATTGGAACTGCAGCATCTTTTACACCACTTCTAAAAAGCAGCCTATGCAGTGTTTTCCCTAGGTTTGTGAAAGACTTAGGTGTTTGTTCAAGGGTACGTCCTGAAGAAAATGTTAAGTTTTTTTAATAAAAAAAAAAAAAAATGTCATTTTGGACCTTTATTATTACCATATCTGTTTCTAAAAAGCTAGAGCAGATAAAAAATTAACTCAAAAAAAAAAAAAACTAAGATTAAACCGGCTAAAGAATTCCACTGGGGACCAACTACAATAATTTGATGAGAAAAAAAATAAAAAATAAAATAAAATTATGTAGTAGTATTGATTTTGTATTCATTCAGCTTAGGTGGTGTCCAAAACTGTTTGGGTGCTGCACCTTAACCTTATGATGGTAGGGAAAACCTTGATTTTTTTAAATGCTGTACAATAATTTCAACTAGAGGGCAGAAAGAGACAACGATCCGTCTGAGCAACGGTTGAATAAGAAGAGAAGAAATCAGCAGTCATTGGTCAAAAAATTTATCAAAATATGTGCAGATTTATTTAGGAACAGGTTCCAGGTTTCAGGGTCTGGTGCACAATAAAGCAGCCAATAACAAGCAACATGTTAGTTTAGCAAAGTTCTTCTTTAAACAGCACAATAAAAACACAAGGTTAGTACTGTGGGAATATCAGGAAACATACACTCCGGCAGCCCGGAGCCTTCTGATCAAACGAAGAGTACCAACAGCCAGGGGATGACCTCTCATATGCAGATATGGATGTCTGCCGGAGCCCCACTGCTGCGTTTGGCCCCTGAGGGCCTCAAAGAGGGCTGAAAAAATGTGTTCAATCAAACATTTAAAAGTACCATCTCAAACCAATCTGATATGAACAGGCAGGTCACACAGAGTACTGAATGGCTCCTGCCAGACAAATAATCTGCCGCAACGGGAAAATCACCATGTCAGACAAATTACTCGCCTGCCAGACACCCCTCAAATGTGGCCCCAATATACAATATCATACAATTGACCTAGATTAAATGTTGAGAGTACCACTACCACTGTACATCTACATCGTACAACCATCAGCATGCCAGACACATTTTCTGCTGCATAAAAAAGGTCCCATGGCATGAACATTTCACTTTATGAGGTTTTTTAACATTAATATGAGTTCCTCCAGCCTGCCTATGGTCCCCCCCAGTGGCTAGAAATGGTGATAGGTGTAAACCAAGCCCTGGGTATCCTGCTCTGCCTTTCAGAAAATGTAAGCTCAGATGAGCCAACGTAATTTCTCTGGCATGGCGATTTTCAGGTTCGGTGGGATGTGCTTTTTCATTGGAAGGTGGTTTCATGTGGTACCTCTTTTGTTTGATCTAAGCCATATCTGAGGGGCCGTTTTTTGGTGTCTGCCGGGCCCTCCGCAGCGGATAATTTGTCTGGCAGGGGCCATTCAGTACTCTGTGTGACCTGTCGGTTCATATCAGATTGGTTTGAGATGGTTCTTTGGCCAAACGCAGCAGTAGGGCTCCAACAGACATCCATATCTGCATATGCGAGGTCAACCCCTGGATGCCCCGTGCTCAAATGTTGGTACTCTTTTCATTTGATCAAAAAGCTCTGGGCTGCCAGACTAATACTAACGACTGACACGTCACAGTTTAAACATCTCCAATCTAACCACTCAGTAGACTGCTGAGGGCCGTAGCAGCAGCAAATGTGATGTCTGTCTGGCATGTCAGACTACTGTTGGGCTTCAATAATGATCAATGGTCACTTATGCTTTTCTGGAAAACTAATTCAAGTCCAAAAGTGTTCTCCCCTGTGATACAAAACTGTGGGTGTATCCACTAAATTATAGTTTTAATTATTTAATTCTTCTTATTTTGGGGCTAAATTATTTAAAATGTAAATAATACATTTGGTGTCTAAAATATATTGTTTTATTTCTAAAGGGAAAAAAGGAACATATCAATATAACAACTGACTCCAAACACGTAAGTCTACATAAAGGCATTTGTATGGTATTCATAGCTTCAAGAATAGTACAGTTTGTATATATGAAAACTACAAATTACAGTTTTCCTAAAAGGTATCATCGCCGCTAGCTTGTCGTTAATGTAAACTACTATCCACCATAAAAGGCCCAGCATCAGATGTGTATCAACACTGACAGCTAACTAACCTGTCCCGGAGCAGCCATAACTATAGCTATCTTTTTTCCTTTTAACATACATTTTCGGTCTCAACTTGGATAACCACAAAAAAGAAAATATTTATATGTAATTGTGATGCTAACGTTAGCTAGCGTGCTGGTTGGCATTAGCACGGTGGCTCACTTACCTTCCCAGAGACTCTGCTTCGTCTGTCACACCTGATGAACGAAAGAATAAACTACATTATCTATCCTAGCACACAGCAGGCGTTGTCTCCGCTGCTATAGCTGCCAGAAAATGTCAAAATACGTCCAGCTGCAGCTGTGCAACGCAAAAAGTGACGCTAAAAGCGGTTTGTTTTCCACTAAATTGAAGATGTAGCGGCTGTCCCCTAGCAATCACCAATCAAATTGCTCCTTTTTTTCTTCGCTTGTTTTTTTTTCTGTTTCGCGTTTATCAGCCAGCTTAATGGGGCATTACCGACACCTAGTGGACTGACTGTAGAATCACACAGAGGATGACAGGTGTACTGAGGAAGGAAGACAACTCAGGTATTTTACTTCAGCGAAAGTAGCAATACAATACCACAGTGTGAAACAGTGAGGAACCCCTTAAAGCCGTGCCAGATAAACAAACGTACTCCTTCACCAATTCTCAATGTATGTCCCAAATCTATAACACTACTCAGTATATTAAAGTTGTTAATATACAACTTGGAGTGAAGCTGAATGTTTTCAACCATTTATCCATTATTATTAACTATTTCAGCAGTTTAGAGAGCAGAAAAATCCTTCTTCACCCCTATCTAAGTAAATATGCATTCATTGTATTAACTTACCTAAACAGAAATCTGAACATTGGATAAAGCCAGGTTCAGAATTCTTGTTTTGTTTCGTTAACATATTACAGTCAAAGATTTACAAAGGAAACATTTTATTTTCCATCTCCATAAATCAGAATATACTGTCTACATTTTTTTTTTAAATCCATGCTTTTAGGTATAAATGTTATTAATTATAAGTGAACAAACCCCCTGTAAAAACCATTAGAATAGATAGGAATTCAACTAGAAAGTGTAGTGTGTGTAAGTGCTACTAAAGTGGAGATTTCTGGCTCATGAAAAAACTAATTTTGAGAAAACGGCCTTTAAAGATATGCATTGTAAAATTCCACACATTTTGCAAGACACTCGGCGTATATAGGATACATGTTAACTAATAGATATCACCGTGAAACTTCCCCAGTTGATTACTGACATTAAGACAATAGTTGTTGTATTACGTATGTAAGTACAATTTCTGACGTGTTATGTTTCAATATGCAAATGATGCATTATGTAATGCCAGTAAATTTAGGGGAAATCTACAGACACAAATATAAAAAGTGTAAAATAAACGTTTTATTTCATTTTGTGTGTTGTATGTATTGTTTCCTTTTGAGTAAAAAATATTACGGGTAAAGAAATGCTCCTCCCATCACTAACACACGCTGAGCTATCTCAGGTGGCAGTAATAATACATCATCTTGTTATCCACAGTGCGCACTACACACACACACACACACACACACACACACACACACACACACACACACACACACACACACACACACACACACACACTGTAATTTGCAGTAACCCCATTGTTGTTTTATGCAAACAGTCTGAGGCTGGATAGGACAAACTGAGGCAAATATGAAAATCAGCCTATCAGGCAGTGCAGGGTTGCACTGCAGAGGTGAATGTTTCTCCACTTAGGAAAATGCTGATGAACAGCCAAAACATTTTATCCCAAAACTTCATATCCAATGCTTCATTTTGAATAATCAAGGAGGACAGACGGCAGCTGGAGTGGCACAAATTGTTCATCTGTCTGAGGTGAGTCACTCCACCTTTACAGGCTCATTAATGACTTTTTTAGTACCTTCATTATTTCATGAGTTTTAATAAGAGTTTAGATCTGCCTTGCTTATGAATATTACAACTAGGAGTGTGTGTGGTGTGGAGGGAAGGGGAGGGGAGGCATTAGAATAAACTCATAATTTTCCTGTGAGTGCTTTGTTGTCCTGCTGAAATTATAATCCTGTAGGAAAATCAGTGATATTTATCATTACAGATATTAAGATGAGCGCAGACACGTTGGAGCAGTCGGAGGCTCCAACCGAACAGGCAGGTAAGGGTATTTCACCTTTCCTCATCACGGCTGCATGTAAGTGCAGCTGAATCATCTCAACACACACAAGTTCAACAGATGTGACTCAGGGGAAAGTGTGCTGTTGTTGTGACGCTGCACTTTCACAGAAAGTTTGTGTATTGTATTTACATTTGATTTGATTTGTTACTTTAAGGGAGTTTACAGCCTCACCGTGAAGAGTATATTATAGGAAGCTTGCTTGTGTTTGCTTTATCTTTAAGTGTTGATTTTATTTTGGAAAATATAATAATATGAGAGGATATTTGTTGAACTCAAATCTACTGCATTTTACAGTCAAAATTTTACTTTTTGGCTTTAGATTTTAATTGCTTTTCAATGGTCTTTGATGCTGCTATTCTATCAGGTTTTAGAAACATTTGCTACTGTATTGTATAAGTGCACCATCTCTGGTGGTGGAAGAAGTATTAAGATTTGTTATTTAGGTAGAACTACTAAGTCCACAATTTAAAATTGTTGTTAAAAGTAAAAGTCCTGCATTTAAAGTATGTAAGCATAATCAAGAACAAGAAAGAAAGTGTATTTCAAAGTATAAAAGTATAAGTACTCTTTAGTTGTTGAATCATTAAAGGCTATATTATAATAGTTTAAGTTATGGGTGCAGTACAGAACATGTAAGGGTATTTTTTTAATTGATTGTAAAACAATGCATTGTTTATCATATAGGCTACTTATCAGTATTTAAAATCTTTATCTGCAAAGTAACTAAAGTCATCAAATAACTTTAGTGTATAAAAATACAATATTTCCCTCTAAGATGTAGTGGAGTACCTCAGACTTGTACTTAAGTACAGTATTTGAGTACTTGCAGCTCCATCCATCAAAGAGCGCATATTTAGCTCATATTGGTCAATATGATGCCTGATGTGGTGTAGGGAGCTGTGTGTGTGTGTGTGTGTGTGTGTGTGTGTGTGTGTGTGTGTGTGTGTGTGTGTGTGTGTGTGTGTGTGTGGATATTGTGGCAGTTGGTTCGTATACCAGGATGCACCTGAGGCTGTTTGCTGATGCATGCAGGCTGCCTGGGGGGCCGGGGACGCCAATCAGCCACAAAACAAAACCAGGAACGAGCAACAGAAAAAAGTGGAACTTTTCATTTAGACAATGGCTGCGTGGGAGAAGTAGAACGGCTCCGTTTCAAAGAAATGCTACATGTCTGTGTTGTCAACCACGGCTCTTTTTGTAAAATCAGATGTCCCACAGCTGCACTTTGATTCTAAAGAAATCTTAATGCAGCTCTCATCATTAGTCATAGTATGTATATATAGTATATATACATTCAAATATACATTCAAGTATATAGTTGAAGGAAATATCATATAGGAATGAACTGGTATTTAGGTTCATAGATATCTGTCTCTGAGATTTCTGCCTCCACTCCAATACAATGCAGGTGAATGTGAATGCAATATAGTCTGTGGTGCTCCCAGTATTAAAATATAACATTAAAATAATCAACAGCAATGTGTCTTTCCAATTAAGTGTCCAAGTGGCAATCCACAGACCAGTGTTGAAATGTAACTAAGTACATTTACTCAAGTACTGTAATTAAGTACAAATTTCAGGTACTTGTTCTTTACTATTCATGGCCCTTTCCTACATTTATCTGTCAGCTGTAGTTACTTTAGAAATTAAGATTTTTGCACACAAAACACATGTAGTTTATAAAATATGTTGTAGTTTATACATCTATACACATGTAGATTATAAAATATGTTGTAGTTTATACATCTATACACATGTAGTTTATAAAATATGTTGTAGTTTATACATCTATACACATGTAGTTTATAAAATACAAACTAAACTACCCAACTATGTAACAGCTGGAATGATTAGCAGATTAAACACTGAGTTGATTGACAGAACAGTTTGTATCCAGTTTCCAAAATGTGAGGAATTATTCTGCATTGAATACTTTTACTTTTAATACTTTAAATACATTTTCCCGATGATACTTACGTACTTTTACTTAACCCTTGTGTTGTCTTCCCGTCCACCATGCAACTTTTAGTTTTTCTGGGTCAATGCCCCTTTTGACATTTTCATGTTTTTTTTCCTACATTTTTTAAGCTTTTTCCGACATTTTTGACAACTTTTTTTTGTCTTCTTTTTTTCCAAATGCTATAAAATTGAATAAAACTTGCGAAGAGACATCCAGCCAACCAGAAACCTTTTGAAAATGGGTCAAATTTGACCCATAGAAAACAGGAGTGTTAAGAAATATTTTCAATGCAGGACTTTTACTTGTAACAGAGTGATTTTACAGTGTGGTGTTAAAACTTTTACTTGAGTAAAGGACCTGAATACTTCTTCCACCACTGCCACAGAACTCCCACAGTCTAGTATACTATGATACATGTACTATAATACATTTTGTTTTCAATGCTGTGAGCACCACAAACTATTCAGTTAAATTTTATTTATAAAGTCAAAGCATAACAGACATTATCTCAGTAGGACACTTTACAGATAGAGTAGGTCAAGACCCCCTCTACAATTAACAGAGACCCAACAATTTCTTCAAGACAAATTGCTGTGAGGAAAAACTTAATATTAACAGGCAGAAACCTCGGACATAACCTGATTCTTGGTGTTCAGCCATCTAATAATTAATATCCCTTCACCTCCACATGTACAGAAAAACCTGAACGAATTAAACAAAAAAAATCTGAATGGAGAGATACCACTTCAGGTAATGCGGCTTTCAGATAGCATGCGACAACTCCGCAGCTAACACGACGCAATGGTGCCATCTTGAACTTTTGCAGTAGAAACAATGTCAAAAGAAACCAGGCAGGCAGCCAGATAAGCACCGGTAAAGTAAAGTAAAAATGGAAGAAAAGTTCATTTTGGTAGTTTCAAAATTTCCCAAAAACTTGAAAATGGTTGCCAACCAAGTTGGAATGCCAGATATGTTTTGACAATGCATGGCGATCAGATCTTCTTAGCAGGGCAAGCACTAGGGTACGCTTTTATAGCATGACACACAGTGCTCAACACTGATCGCTCACTTTTTGACTCTGGTTCCAGATGTTCCCCGATCAATACCTCTAGTCATGTTTCAGAAAATGCTATAACATTTTGAAAACTGAAAAAAGACAAAGGTACAAGACTGTGTACAAAATGATCGTAGGCTTTAGTAGTAGCAGGTTACTAGCCATCGGCCAGTGCTGTAAACATTTCCATGGTAACAGCGCACTTCACCAATTAGATATGTAGCTTAGGATTGTGGGTAGTGTGGTACTTCTCCATGACATCACGAATAAAACCTGTTTTTCTTAAAAGTAGGTTGATTTCATAGACTTGTGACTTCTAAAGGGTCCTAAACCTCCACTTCCCAATCTTTAAGCTTGTGGTAACGCTACCTTTTTCCCACACTGTTGAGCTCTATTGCTAGCAACAACAAAATGACCATGAATTTTGAGAACCTCCTTCATGACTTCCCAGAACATCTGGCCAGATCTGAGCTGAACCAAGCGACTTGCGCAAAAAAACGTAGTGAGGGAATTTTTATAGTTCGGGTCAACTAACCCTTTAACTCTTCAATCGTTACAGTGAAACCAAAAATGAATAGTTCCAGCGGATGTTTTGAACCTGTAGTGTTTACAGCTGTGCTTATCTGCTCTTGATTGCTTTGTGCAACCTCGTCTCCTAGATATTATGGTATGTGGGCCTACATTTATGCCTACATTAATGGCTGCCATGATAATGTTGGAAATGGTTTTGTTTTTCATGTCATTGGTCTAGGTTGATGTTTCCTGTCTCATACTTCTTCAAGTCCCTTTTGACTTCATTAATATTTAACCAAGACAAGATCTTTCCCTAACTTTAACTGAGTGTTGTGAGTGCCTTAACATATGAATGTTGAATCATGCTCAAGTTTCTATGTTATGTTGTTTCTTTATTATTTATTAAACAGGAGCAATGCACAAAGAATATTAACTATATGTATAAAATCAAGATGTAATGTAGGCCTAATGTGGGTTTTTCCACCCATGGTCCCTGGGCGCGTAGGTAGAATAATAAAAGAGTAAGAAATGTTAGACATTACAAGAAGATTAGACATTGAAAGAGCACAAAATATGAGGGTTTTTTTTATACGATTGGCTGTTTTAGCTAATATTGTAAAGAAAACAAGCTTAGTGAACATTTTGTATGATACATTCTGTATTTTTTGCAACTTTGCACACACGTTTATTAAAACGGTTTCTTCTTGTGTTGAGTTAAAAAATATGATTCAGATGGCATTAAGTTCATCTCTAAAATGAAAATTAGTTGCAATTAAATACAATTTCTTGGAGACAAGGGTTGCCTGGTGGGATTTCAGTCAGGATTAACATTCATATGCTGCTCCACATCTTCATTAAAACCTGTCTCTGAATATTACATTTTTGAATAAGAATTTTTGTGTAGCTTTCTGAACGGTTTTTGTTAGCTTTTCTTTAGCTTTTGAATCTGAAAGAAACTGTAAAATAACAGAATAACATAGAGATACTATCCTCTACACAGTCCCACAAACTGAAAATATATTGCAGAAAAAGCTAATGCAAAACAATAATCCCTATCAAAGAGAATCAGGATTAGAGAGAAAAACACACACCTAGCTTACTGAAAGGAAAACAGGACATGCGATAGATCAAAGTCACATAGTGAAAGATAATTAAATACCATATGTTTAGGTGTTTAATGTCAAATAAAAAGTGTCTGAACTGAACACTGTCTGAGCTGATTTTGTAGCTCTTTCTGTCTATAGAACAGATAGTGTGCAGGCTTTGAGTATGTGTTCAAATTGGAAAAGCATACACGAAGAAGTCGTTCCTTGTATAAAATCTGCTAGATATTGTCCCATCCCATGATGCAATGCACAAAGGAAACAAAGGAGCTGCTCACACGTGTAACAAATCGGGGAGAGGGGTGTCTCAGAAAAACCAAAGGATGCAGTCATGCATGTTGCATACAAGTCTGGTGTTATTCTATATATAAAAATATCTGTTTAAAATCTTAAGAAAAGAGCAAACAAACAATAAAAAATAATATAAATAATAATAAAATAAATGTATGCGTTTAACAACAGTGTGTGTCAAAGTCTGATATATCTTCTTCCTCTGAGCCATACAGCTCCACTGTTGTCCAAAAACTGCTAAAACACACCAATGAGCCACAAAATTGCACTGGGTGACATTATCACAAACTCACCCACTGTACTTTATATTGACTCAGTCCCACAGATACCGTCCTGCTGACAAATACTCACTAGAGAACCAAATGTGGATTACTCCACCGCTGAAAATAGTCCCCAACAAATGCACTATTTTATTTCCTCCAGTATGTTTGATTGAAAACTACAGTGACCAGCTTGCTTTGGGAAATTACTGAGACCTAAAAAAAAATTAAACTACATATTTGTGACAAATCTTGAAAGATTAATCTTCACAAGGAACCGATGGGCAGAAAGTATTGAGAGGCGGATAAATGCATTGTTGGTTTTGGTCCTTTCATGTGATCTGTTGACAAAAAGAATAGACAAATAGACAAAACTATAGAATACAATAATAATACCAGACATCCTTTAAATAGTAAAGGAATTACAACATTATATTGTATAATTTCTTGTGCAAAACAGAAATGCAGTTAGTTCCTGTGAGTCCAAAAGCAGTTTACTTAGACAATTAGTATAATAGTACATGTATACAGTACTACAAGGATGTATTACGTGACTGGAACACGCCTTCTGTGACTGACTTTATAATGCAGAAATGTCACATTCAGCCCTCAAGACTAACTGAAGTCAAACATGATTGTGCCAAAAAGATATCACTCCACTTGTTCTCAGAAGTTATACTAGATTATACTAATCTACTCGCAGTCATCTTTTTTGAAATACACTTTTACAAGTATAAGACAAAACAACTGGTTAAAATGAGAATTTCTGTTTGTAACCATTGTTTCTGCTGTGCGGTGGGTGGTGATGGCGCAGTGGATATGACACATTTTGCGGAAGATCTGGGTTCAATTCCCACTGAGATACATTAACCAATGTGTCCCTGAGCAAGACCCTTAACCCATAGTTTCTTCAGAGGCGTGTGACCTCTGACATATATAGCAATTGTGTGCGTGTGTGCGTGTGTGCGTGTGTGTGTGTGTGTGTGTGTGTGTGTATGCAGGCAGGGCTCTAACACAGGCTTCCTGCACTCTGAGCTTATTTGCATGTCTTGATAATTTCCATACTGGAAGTTTGGCTGTGAAGCTGGTAGTGCTGGGGGGCAGTGACATAGTAGGGTGGTGAGGTGAGAGGGTAGTATGTATGTGTGTGTGTGTGTATGTGTGTGTGTGTGTGTGTGTGTGTGTGTGTGTGTGTGTGTGTGTGTGTGTGTGTGTGTGTTGGGTTGTTTAATTTATTGTAAAACTACAGCTACTTATGTTTTTTTTTTAAATCTTCATCTGCAACATAACGTAAAGTCAAATAACTTTAGTGCAGTAAAAAGTACAATATTTCCCTCTAAGATGTAGAGGAATAGAAGTAAGCAGCAAAAAACACTCAAGTAAGTACCTCAGCATTGTACTTAAGTACAGTATTGGAGTAAATGTACTTGCAGCTCCATCCGTCAATACAAAGAGTACATTTTTAGCTCATACTGGTCAATATGATGCCTGATGTGGTGAAGGAAGCTGGTGTGTGTGTGTGTGTGTGTGTGTATGTGTGTGTGTGTGTGGGGGTTTATAGGTTTATTTGCATCATGTGTCTCCAGCAGCACACACACACAGAGTCCCAGAGGCCCAATTTGACATTCAAATGATGCAAGCTTATCCAGCACACCTTTGAACTCTGGTGCTCTGTCGGCCGTGTCCTTGTCCTCCATCGTCCCACTGCTGCACACTGCAGCAGGACAACTGCACTTCTCTTCTATACATACTTCTATATAGATTCCATGTCCTTTTTACAAACATACACATAACTGTGTATAAACAAAGCACATTGCCATGTCTATTGCCACATTGCCATGTCTATTGCCTGTAAAGGATGTTTTGTTTTGTATGTCAAACAATTCATTTTCTGCATTCTGGTGAATTTTTACCTTTTCTGCATCAATTTATGATGCAAATGTCTTTATTTATGTAAAAGAAGTTATAATTATAATATATATAGTTTTTGGGGTGGGTTGTTCTGGGATGGGTTGTACTAGTCATATGTGATGATTGGGGGTTGTGACTCCACCACTACAGCACTACATTATTGTATATATGTTTTTTTATATATCATAGCATGTTTCTAGTCAAGATTTAGTTTTTTATACTTGTATTTAATGATGTGAAATTGAAAAAAATATGAGCTACTTTCAGAGGTCAGCTCAGAGCATATCTATAAGGTGACAAGTTATTAATACCTTTTACATGCTATTAATCAGATGTCTTTTTATTTAGGTGTATTTATGCTTTGGTTTAGTTTGCAGTGATGTAGACTTGGTTAAACTTTTGCATGTTTTATATCTTTATATTATATCTCGTTAACGTCTTTTAATATTTAAACTCAGGACCACATGAGAAACAAGTGTTATCCTTTGGGAGTGGTGTGTTTTGAAGATCCATAAATAAATCAAATTAAATAGAAACTGCCCAGCAAACAGCAACAAAAATTCAGTATGATAAAGTTAGATTAAAGTCTTTTGTTCCGATAAGAAAATGATGTCACTGCAACTCAAAAAAATAAAGATTTTGTGGTGAAATAACAGTATAAAAACAAAATATCACACTGAAATTATGTCTCACATAAATAAGTAGCTAACATTGACTGCTAATAGACTTAATATGATCTTTATATTATTTGAGTTTGAAGTAATGTCATTATGAGCCACAGAGCGACCTGTAATAACCTGAATCTCTTTCTCTTCCCACATTTAGAGCAGAACGGAATCAACTTCAATCGACAAGTGAGTTTTTACAGTAATAACAATTCCTGAGTATCCATGAATGATATTTCAGATCTCTGTCATAAGGGGGATTTGGATTGTTTAGTTTAACACAAAGTAACCTGTTCCTGTTTGCCAGCATGTTTTCACCACAGCGGGACAGCTTTAGCTTTATATTCAGCTTAGCTCACTCACATGACAGATAAGATCATTTAATAATTTATACTTTTTACTGATCTTCAGTGGGGAAATTCCAATTTACACTCTGTTCGTTATATATCACTGCACAAATGGAGGGATGTCAGAGTAAGTGGGCTGCCAGTTCTGGACCCTGAGCGGTTGGGGGTATACGGTGCTTTACTCAAGAGCACCTTGACAGTTCCCAAGAGGTGAAATACTACTTGAGTAGTTTTTTTTTAAGAGATACTATTTTACTATTACTCAAATAGTAATTTTACTTCTACTAGAGACAAATACAATGATAAAGTAACAATACTTTTAGAGATTTACCCTCTGCTACCCACCACTGATCAGTACTCACAAACCCTTGTTCCAGTTGCAAGCACTTTAATCAAAGAGTGATTTCCTCTTCTCAGATTTATTCATTTGAACTGTTTTCAGGGGCCTGAATAGGCAAAACTGTCCAGCAAAGCTATCAATCTTCACCTGACCAGCTGGCGGTCGCCATAGTTTTGTAGAATATCATAAAAATTGTGCTTACGTGTTTGCACAGTGTCATATAAACCTGTTCATGATAAAGCATGAAGTTTTTAACGAGTAAAAAGGAGTAAATAGTGCATTTGTTGGGGAATAATTTTTGCTACGGATTATTCCACATTTGGTGCTCTAGTGAGTATTTCAGCGGGACGGTTTCTGTGGGAGTGACTGAAAATATCCACATTTTTAATAGTATTTGGACAACAATGGATCTCTATGGCACAAAAGAATAAGATATTTAAGAATTTGACACACACAATACTTAAATAAAAGGATCAATCTTTTCATGGAAATTATGAGAATTAAATATTATCACCAGATGTTCTGTACCCTTTAAAAATCAAGTTGAATAATAAATAGCCGAGAGCCATGACAATGGTAGTGAACGAGACTCAACAGTATCTGAGACGGCTTACATCCTCAAGATAAACTACCTGCTCTCCCCACAGATGTCAGTCAAGACTCCAATGTTTTTAAAAACTTCTCAAATAGTTTGAAGCTATTCGGATACTTCTCCAAACATTGTTTTTGGCAAGAGGAGGACGTTTCTTTCAGTGCTTGTGTTTTCAGGAAGCGATATGGCCTCCAGGTGGGGGTGGGGGTGGGTGATTTGCATACTGGCTTGCTCAAGGGGAGGGAGAGAGGCTATCACTCTTTGTATAGTGACCAAACTGGTTCTGGAGCAGAGTGTGTGTGTGTGTGTGTGTGTGTGTGTGTGTGTGTGTGTGTGTGTGTGTGTGTGTGTGTGTGTGTGTGTGCGTGGACACACTGTTTCACACACACACACACACACACACGTGTGAACATGCACCCCTTTGCCCCCAAGACAATGTTTCTCATCTTTTTTGCTACTTTTAAGTATTCATATACCTGAGCTAACACTCTTTTGGTTGTGCTTTCGATGTCTCAGATAAAGACAGAGGAGATTAATGACTCGCCTCATTCAGCGGCCACACTGAAGACATGTCATCTGACACAGAGCTCTCCATTGCCTGGAGGTCAGCTGTCTGGGGTCTGTTTTTTTCCAATACTTATTTGATTCTTTTAAACACATAAACACACACGGAGACAGCTCTGACAACACCAGCAACACATGAGAACTAAACCTCTGACAAAGATGCAGGATGTATGATGTATAGAGCACATGATATAATCAAACAAATGACTGTGCACTTACATATATTTGTTGTGGGTGTATGAATGGGAAGATATCAAAGCCTATATGCATATTAATGTACATACTGTATATGTAAAAGGAACAGCTCTGTTCCATTACAGTCGACAGTGATGCATCCATAGAGTGTATTAATAAAGAAGTGGACAATTTGAGGACCCCCATTTTTAGGCAATCAAAATGTTCCAATTAACTTTGAAGATGTGAAAACACACAGTGAGAGGATCAAAGTTTAACATTAAAACACTGACAACAGCCAAAAACAAGTTCAGAGGTCTTTTTAATGTACACAGTGTCATGGTTAGCATTGCTAAGCCTCTGTCCTGATTGACAGGTCGGTATGTAGCCACGCCCCTAACGTATCCCCTGCTTATTGTCCATTTTAATATAAATAGTACCATCATTTACAATATGTACATGATGCTGTATTGACAAATACATCAATTTAGAGATAGATTAAAATGTTAATTGAGGTAAAAAATCCAATCAGATGGGCTTTTTCTCATAGACGTCTATAGAAACAGACTTCTTTTTGTAACCTGTGGAGTTTCCCCCTGCTGGAAATTAGATAGAATGCAGGTTTATCACACTTTCACTTTTCAGACCCAGAGGCTCCATCCACTTATTGTATGCAGTCTATGGATGCAACACATGAACATCTGAAGAGAAAGAAGGAAAAACAAACAAATAAATAAATAAATAAATAAATATCCCGCCTTATAAGCCAAAAATATTGCAATCTATCATTTCTTTGAAACTGGTTATAGTACATCTAAGCATGTAGATTAGATTAGATTATACTTTATTTATCCCACAACGGGGAAATTTCCTTATTACAGCAGCAGCATTTTCTTCTATACAGCAAAAAAACACACAAACAAGTAAACACACAAGAAATACAGGCAAAACAATAAACAATAATTATAAGGTAGACAGAAAGTAAGCAGAATGGCGTCAAATAAAGGTATTTTAAAGTATATTTTAAAGTGCGGCCATGATACAAGAAAACAATATTGCAGTGTAAGTGACGTTAAAATTAAATTGAATGTGTAATTGGAGTAGTAAAGCAAGAGTTGGTAGCACAATATAAATTATATTAACCTGTGACTATAAATATTGAAAAGTAAGTACTTGTAATAAAATTATATAAATACCGATGTATTTGATGTAAATGTATCGGACTGAGTTTCACAGAGTGGGAGTGGTTTAAGTAGTTACATGTGATTAAAAGCACCCTGTTATAAGTAAAAGTTGTGCATTTTAAATTGTGTTAGTTCTTGTGTAAATGTACTTTCCACCACTGCAGAGCAGGGGCGTCGGACTGGGGGGAAAATGGGGACTGAGTACCCAGGGCACTTATGTGAGGAGGGCCCAAAAAGATGCTAGAATGAATAGCTATGGATGTGGGGAGGGGTCCATAGAAAATGCCTTTCTACATAGCGCAGAATTGTGTGCTACGCCCCTGCTGCAGTGTGCTCATATCAGAATCAGAATCAGCTTTATTTGCCAGGTATGAGGACACATACGAGGAATTTTGCTTTGGTTCGTATTGCTCACAATGTGCTTACTCATACAAACCAACCAATATGGGCACACTATAAACAGAAATAATATAGACAGGTTGAGACAATAGTGCAATGAAGAGTGCAAAGTATGCAGGAGTAAATTATATTTATGATATTATGTTATTATTTTAATTATGGAACATAGTGCAAAGGGTGCTGGAATAAATAATATTATGTTATTATATAAGTATTATATTACAATATGAACAGTAAGAACAGCTCTGAAATAGAGAAAGAGAATAATGAATAAATAATAAGTGGAGCCAGTAAACAGACTGATTAGAGACAGTGTTGCTGGGTTATTGAACAGGAATTGAACCTGGCACTGTGAGTCAGAAGTCAGCTGTTCATCAGAGAGATGGTTTATGGGTAGAAACTGGTCCTGAGTCTGTTGGTTTTGGCGTCCAGTGCTCTGTAGCGCCTACCAGAGGGGAGAAGCTGGAACAGGTTGTGTCTGGGGTGAGATGGGTCTGCAGTGATGTTTCCTGCCCGTTTCCTGACTCTGGAAGTGTATAAGTCATGAACGGAGGGCAAGTTGGCACCGATGATCTTTTCTGCAGTCCTAACTGTCCGTTGTAGTCTGCTCCTGTCCTTTTTGGTGGCAGATCCAAACCAGACAGTGATGGACGTACTGAGGATAGACTGGAAGATGGCTTTGTAGAAGTGTCATATATAGTACACTAAACATTCACTTCAAACTCTATAGTCTGTAGAGGTGAGTCATTTTGTTGTTGTTGTTGTTGATGTTGTGGTGTTTTTCGTCTCTGCTCCAGGAGCTCACCTCTCTCCACACCATGCAGCAGCTGGTCCTGATGCCACCGTCTCACCTATCATCTCAATCCCCCTTCCTGCTCTCGCAGAGCCCCACCAGCCACCAAGGTGCAGTCTTTAAACTGACTTATAGCCAGAGATTCAGGGCTTCATTACGATTTTTACAAAACATTTGAGCCATTCCATAATTCATAAGCTTTTTATAAAGGACTGGCATTTTGAGAAATATGGTTAATCCGATTACTTGCAGAGAGTTTGCGGCCTACAATCATTATAAATCTACTGACAGCAGCTGGTTATTTTAGCTATGCATTGAGACTGAAAACAGAAGGAATCAGCTAGCCTGGCTCTGTCAAGGAACCAGGAACTGACTAATTAACAAGTTACATCTCGTGTACTTAATCTGAACAAAAACCAAAGTGTAAAAACGTATATTTTCAAGAAGGGATATGTGTAGGACAAGATCTTGGCCAGGAGCAGTAATTAAGCAGGATTAAATATATTAGCATAGACATCTTGTCTTTAAGGAATAGTCCAACATCTTAAAAAAAGCATTCTTATTTTCTCTGTTTCCCAGAGTAAGATAAGAAAACTGATGTTACATGTCTGTGTATTAAATACAGAGCTGGACACAGGACATGGTTAGGTTAGCTTTGCATCAAGCGTGAAAGCAGGGGGAAACAGGTAGTCCAGATCTGTGAAAAGTTCAAAATTATCCCTTTGAGGTAATTAAGTAACAAGAAGATTAAACAAAAATGTCAAAACATACAGCTAACAATACCTCTACAGTTTAATCTGTACATAACAGAAAGCCTGCTGTTTTCTTTGCAGCTCTTTTGCAACAGAATCTACTGTCCCTTCCCTGCCAGAGTCAAACTAGTCTCCTTCAGCATCAACCTGGACTGGCTCTGACTCCACAGGTAAATCCAGACCATTTCCTGTCTACACACACATCAGCACAAAGTATAATGCACAAAGAATGTCACATGGCCTAATGTGACTCATTGGTTTGGTTTGGCTTTACCGTTCTTTTCCACTCTCACCGCTCTCATCGACTTCAGCCTTTAAAACTCACTGTACACAGCAGCAAACAGGGGACAGACACAGCTAGAGACTAGCTGATTAACATGGTGGAGCATTTAGAAGCTAAAGAGCTTCTAAATGCTCTTTAAACCTCCCTCAGGAGGTGATGGAGATCAAAAACAGAGCTAACAGAGAGAGAATATTAGACATATATTCATCAGTGGACACAAACACAAAGACTCCTTATGAATAATCATGTTGATTAAAGGCTGCTGGATGTGGAAATAAGCAACTCTTTGCTAACAAGTTTCACATGAACGTAGCAGGTGATAATATAACAGTTTTGTATTCAAGCTTGTTTCTACTGCCGTCAAGTTGCCAAAAATGTCGGTTAATTCAGGTTTAAAGGTACAATTTGGGTACAAAAATTGCACTTTTGGAACAAATGCTAAAAGGATACCACAAGAAAGCCAAGATCTGAATCTGAATCTGAATGTTGAGTCTTGCAGAAACATTATAGTTGTTGTATGTATGTCCATTACCTGGAAACAAACCTTTGTTCTGTGATGTCGGTCTGATCCAGGCTATGAGTCGCTCTGGTCTGGCTGGACCATCTGTGGAGAACCACATGGACATGTCCCACCTGCAGATGCCCAAACACATGTCTGTACCACCACAGGAGGAACCCAGTGACCTTGAAGAACTGGAGCAGTTTGCTAAAGCGTTCAAACAAAGACGCATCAAACTGGGCTTCACTCAGGTAGATAAAAGAAAGAGCCCCACCCTGTTTTCCTTTAAGGGCCCGGACAACTGCTGCTTATTGAGTTATAGACGTCTAATGTTCTGGAGAAGATTTGAAACCTAGAGACCAAGTTTCCAGTTTTTTTGCATCCTTTATTTCTCAGGTTGCTCCGTCAGGTTGTATTTATAGTTAGTCTTGGAACCCTGAGGACACATTCGTATCATCAATCATGTCTATGTGTTAAATATTCAAGATTGCAAAACCCTTTATTAATCCCACAATGGTGAAATTAACACTGCAGCAAGGAATAGGGGGAAAAGTACAAGACCCAGATAAATAAACAATAAATAAATTTAAGTAAAGAGAATAAATAGTAAAATGGGTAAACATTTTTACAGTATTGCACAGCCACATTTTTATTGCACGGTATATCAGTCCTGTGTGTGTGTGTGTGTGTGTGTGTGTGTGTGTGTGTGTGTGTGTGTGTGTGTTGTCCATGTAGTCTACTGATAGCTTTGCTGACAACAACCTGATTTGAAAGGTGAATGGGAAAATTACTACTACTACTACTACTACTACTACTACTATTATTATTAAAAACTGTCCGACTTCTATCAACTTTGACCAACCGTGCTTACTGTAGCTGTGTGCACACAGTTTCTTATGTGCAATGAGAGATTATTAGCAACATTTCACCTTCAGTTTTCACTTTCAATCAAGTGGTTTATATAATCTGGCTGAACTGCTGGTTTGTTTTTTTAATTCATATTTGATGCCTTGTTGGTCATTTAGTGATGTCACCATGTTCCCAGATCTCAGCAATAACTTTACTGAGTATGATGTTACCGTGGCTGATAGAAATGGGGACAAAACTACGAAAATAAGACACAAGTTGTAATAAATGAGAACTATCATTTTACAATACCTAGATTTAGGTCGGTTTGGATTAATTTTTCAAAAAGATGTCTTCACATTTGCAGTATTTAAGTTTTATTTTCATAACAAAGGGGAAGTGAAAAGAACGTTTAAAGACTAGAATGGCTTTGATAGTTTCATAATATGAGCATGAACATTCATTTTTAATCTTGGAAACAAAAAATTGTCAATCAGGAAAACTCCATCAACCAAGGAAGACTGGGACAGGATCCAATACATTTTGTGCTTACATCTATTCTTTGACTTCTGCATGAGATTAGATTAGATTAGATTAGATTAGATTAGATTCAATTTTATTGTCACTACACAGGTACAGGTACAAGGCAACAAAATGCTGTTTAGGTCTAACCAGAAGTGCAATAGTGCAGGATATACAATGGATCCATAAGTGCAGGACATGGATATGTACTGAATAAATATGGAGATGAATACTATTATAAACAGAATTTTACGGATAGATTTGTCCTATGAATATAATATATAACTAACTAGTATTGTGAACAAAATTTACAGCTGGATATGTACTGAATATAATATACAGGTGGATATTACTATAAATAGAATTTTTACAGATATGTACAATGAACATAATATACAGATGGTTGTTACTATAACATAAGAGGGTGATACAGTTCATGTGTGTGTTCACAGGGAGATGTGGGCCTTGCGATGGGAAAACTGTACGGGAATGATTTCAGCCAGACCACAATCTCTCGCTTCGAGGCTCTCAACCTCAGCTTCAAAAACATGTGCAAGCTCAAACCTCTGCTGGAGAAATGGCTGAGTGATGCAGGTACAAAACAGTGACCACCATTTTGATTTTATTATTATTTTATACGACTAGAGGGCTAGAAACAAGCAATGCACATGTAAAATTCAACAAAAATGTATCTTTAAGAAGAATTTAGGCAGAAAAACAACTTTGCATAGATTTCTGATTTAAAAACATGACACACAATGTTTTTAGTACTAATTCGGCAGCACAAAATATAAACTAAAAGTCATAGAGCAATTACCTGATTGGATTGTTGGTCAAAGTTGATGATGAATGTCCTTGTTATATATTTTTATTGTTCCACAATAGAGAACTCACCCTCTGACTCACTGAGCAACCCCACCTCTCTGCCGCCCCTGATTGAGGGCTACGGGCGCAAACGGAAAAAGAGGACAAGCATTGAAACCAACATCAAGCAGACTCTGGAGAAAAGATTCCTTGACGTGAGTTCACGACTGAATAGAAATTTGAGAAGTTTTTTTAGTGAGTGCTTTCTAAGTTATATCATTTATTATGTATAGACAGAAAAGTTGGTTATAGCATTCATTATAAACCAACTTTTCTGTCTATTTACACACGTTAACTTATATTTGCATGATGCATGACCATTTGCTCATCATTGATGTTAAACAAAGTCACTATGTGTAAATAATAACAATACATTTTATTTCTAATAATCACAAAGGAGTTTATTGCTACAATAGCTACCCTACGTGGAATTTGCCTTGGTGATTGGTGCATACATACAAAAAAACATATTTAATATTAATAAGAATAAACAATAAACACAGATTCTTTATAAAGTGCATTTCAAAGTAAAACAGCACACTGACCACATTAAAAACGTTAAAGCAATAAAACGGACACAAAAGACAAGCGTAATAAAGGCGAGTGAAACAATGAAACCTGCAACTAACAGCAGCTGAAGTGTAATATTATGTAATGGTGAAGCAATAGGATTTGATAAAGGATAAAATCATAAAGATTTTTTTTGGTTTCCAGAACCCCAAGCCCAACTCCGAGGAGATAACCCTGATCTCAGAGCAGCTAGCCATGGAGAAGGAGGTGGTTCGAGTTTGGTTCTGTAATCGGCGTCAGAAGGAGAAGAGGATCTACTGCCCGGTGACTAGTTTATCGGTCAAATCACACAGCTACAACTCCAGAATGGTTAGCTGTCTAAAACATCAATCTCTTTCACTTAGAGACACAAACTACTATAGGCTGCTCCTATCACATGACTCTTTGTACTTTTCCTTTAATTTAAAGTTCATGTGTGTTCATAATCATTTGCAACAACCAGCTCAAATATGTCACATTAATGGGTCAGAAAACAACATTTTTTAGCTTACATGAGTCCATCTACCTTCTCAGGCCTTTTTTTCCAATGCTGGAATAGTAACTCTTTCTGCAGGATTTACTAAGTGCTCATACATAAGTCCTCCAAACCATACAACGGTATAGATCGTTTATCCCTATCTTCTAATATAGTGGTCTTCAACATTTTGAGCCCAAGGACTGCTTAACTGAATGAGAGACAAAGCAGGGCCCCCTACTATATGTACTGTATAACATAAAGTTGCATTACACTGGGCCAGATGGATGAAAATGAATGGCGGTGACTTCTTAAGCTTAACTGCATGGCTACATAAGCTATAGTAAGCTAATCTGTAATGTGTACATTAATTTTTTTTTCCACAAATAGCAAATTTACCTTTGCTATTAAAATGTTAGAGTCCTTTTAAAGTATATTTTCAGGCATATTTTCTAATTTTTGGAGAAAAAAAAGCAACTTTTAAAACATTATTTTGCGGCCCCGCCTCCACTAATTCTAAGGACCCCAAAGGGGTCACGGGCCCCCCTGTTGAATGACTACAACTCACAGGAGCATTTCATATGCTCCCGGTGGCAAGAAATACGACCCACAGGAGCGTTTTCTGTCCTTATATCTAAACCAGAGAAAATAACGCTCGTGGTTTTAAACACTTTGTTAACGTTGTGAAACGGTCAGAGTTTGATTATGTCCAGGCACCAAAACCACTTAGGTAAATGTAGAAAACAATCGTGGTTAAGGTTAAGTTTAGCTTCAGTGCGTAACTTTTTGATTTTAATGAAAGTCCTTTACATTCAAGCCATTGCCAAATGTGTCAATACAGTACAAAGCTAATTAAGACTTTCAGCTCCACAAAACTCTCTCTGTACTTCTCAGTATGGCTGTTTACAAAATGTCATCCAGCAACTTTCGCACAAAAAAAAAAATCATTATTACCTTTTCTAAAGAGTCTATTGTGTTTTTTTAATCCTGCATGTTCTCCTTGGCTACTAGCAACTGTGTAGGGGGAGTGGGTGGGGGTGGTGTGCGATTACTGAAGACTTGCTGCTCTATGTGCCGACAGTTTTGTTGTCATTACTTAGAATACCTCATGGGGGAATCAGAAACTACGCACTGTAGCTTTAAAATCAGACATTTCTGGTGACACACCGGACTTAGCCAAAAAAACACAGCCTACCCCAGTTTTAGTTTAATAAAACATTTTTTTACAGGTGACCAAAGTTCAATTAGCACAATCAAGCTCTTGTCAATCCTTTAGGATGCAAGAGCCTTTACTGCTGACATTGATTTACACACACGTCACTGAGCGTCATTTTAAAAAACAAATCAAAAACAGTTTGAATCTAAATTTATTTCCATTTTTACATTGTTTCAGGTCTCAGCATCCAGATCCTACAGCCCTCTGGCTTCAGGTGGAGGCAAGTAACATTTCCTTTGTTTACCGATTTTTAAAGTTCATTGATAACATTTTTATCTCTTAATTCACTATCCAGGGCTAACTAGCACAATAATAGAAACACACAGTTAGTGTTGAGTATGATTCATGCATGTATGTTTCTGCCTGTGTGTAATAATACTGATTTGACCTTTTCCTTGCAGTTTCATCAAATTCCTCTCCAAACAGTGCAAGCCGCGAAGCTTCTCCCAACAGTCTTTCCACAGCCTCCATCTCTTTAACGTCTCAGGTCAACCCAGCTTCCTACAGCACACCCGGGTAAGAAACATTAACCTCCTCAACCCTGCACACCGCTTCTGCTCTCACACACTTTAAAGATACAATAACATGAAACCTTTTCAGGTGTGATATAAAGGAGATTAAGATGTGTAGTAGCCGCGTCATGATGGAGCCAACCTACTTTCTTGGTGAGAGCCATCATACAAAAAAGCCTGATTGGTTGTGGTTTGGCATTGACCTTGAGTAGTTTATGTTAGGATAGCCGACTGGTCAGGGGATAGGAGCTGAACAAATCAGGTTCCGTTACCTCGCACGAACATGTACACCTGGCCAATCGTAGCGCACAAATGCTATTGAAGAGCAGGTCTTGCTTACAACTGTTCCCATAATAATGCGTGGAAGGCAGATTTTGTTAGTTTTGGACAGAGCCAGGCTAACAGTCTGCCCGTTTCCAGTGTTTGTAACTAAGCTAACCAGCTGCTCGTGGTAGCTTCATATTTAACTCAAAGACATGAGAGTGGTATCAATCGTCTCATCTAACTCTCCACATTAAGCAAATATACATAATTCCCAAAATGTCAAATCCTTAATTTAAAACTAAAGCAATTTTATATATATTTTGTGAGGCATCTAAAACAAATAAGACCATTATTCATTATTTAAAGGAATAGTTTATTATTTTAAGAAGTATGCATATTTGCTTTTTTGTGCCAAGAGTCCGTATGCTAAATATAGTCTATATCCACGACCTTCCTCTTCTGCCGTATATCCTTTTTTTGGCTGGATGGCCATCACCTTCCATTTTCTTTGTGTTGGCGTTCTAAACTACGGTGAGTTTTCTGTTGCACGACTAAAACAACTGTTGAACGTACACATGTTCCACCAAAACAAGTTCCCTTCCGAGGCTATTTTCTCTGCTCTGTGCAGCGATTAGCGCCGCCCAAGACGATGGTGATTGGTTTAAAGAAATGCCAATAAACCAGAGCATGTTTTTCTCCCATCCCAGACCCTCCTCCACAGCTCTGCAGTGTTGTGGAGGAAGGTCTGGCAAAGCGAGACTAAGCTAAATATGAAGTTACCACCAGGAGAGAATTAGCTTAGCTTTGCTTAAGGACTGGAAACAGAGGGAAACAGCTAGCCAAAGGTAACAAAATTGGCCCGCCAGCACCTAAAATAATTGTTAAAACGACAATTGGTGGAAAGAAACCAACAGTGGTGGAAGAAGTATTTAGATCCTTTACTTAATACATAAAAGTACTAATACCACACCGAACAAATAATCTGTTACAAGTAAAAGTCCTGCATTGAAAATGTTACTTAAGTGTGTGTGAGTATCATCAGGAAAATATACATAAAGTACTTGGGTAGTTTCATTTTTGTGCAAACAAGTCTTAATTTGTAAAGTAACTAGTAACTAAAGCTGTCAGATTAATGTGGTGAAGTTAAAAAGCACAATATATAAAAGTATAAAGCTGCATGAAAAGATAAGACTCACGTAAAGTACAAGTACCTCAAATTTGTACAGTACAGTACAGTACAAATAAAAATCCTGCATTCAACACATTAAGTAAAAGTATGTACGTTTTATCAGCTAAGTACTTATCGTAAAAGTACTAAAGTGTTCCTTTCTATCTGATGTTTCTGGATTAATTTTCCTGCTGCATTCATGTGATTGTTGCATTTTACTGCTGTAGATGTTTAATGTTCCTTTTACATACAGTTGGCTAGTTGAATCCACAGCTATGCATCATATTCTATAAGATGATCATATGTTTGTAGCATCGCTGTCTTGTGAGAACCACGCATCTCTAAAAAGGTTCAAACTTTTCATGGTGTCAGAAAACCAGCCCTGTTTTCAGCTTTGTGACGATGCATTTTCCAGCTGATCCAAGAGGCTTTTTTAAGACTTTTAATAAACTTAAGAAGTAGGAGAATCATCTCAACACACAAAGGAACACTTCCTCCTTCAGTTCATCACAAACATTCAACATCAACACATCTGGAGATACGTGGTTTTCACTGGGCAGGAAGGGGATGAAAAACTGTCATCTGGGAAGTAACTAAAGCTGTCAGATAAGTGTAGTGGAGTAAAAAGTATAAAGTTGCATGAAAAGAAAGAACTCAAGTAAAGTACAAGTATCTCAAATGTGTACTTGTATAGTGCTTGAATAAATGCACATACAGCAGTTACATTCCACTACTGGTTTTCTGTCAACTATTACTGTCTAAGTAGATAATCCTGTGATCTTCTTTCAGGTCCTGGTATCGCACATGGAACCCTGCTGCGTATCATCACTGAGAAACATAAACTCTATCATATGAAGCTTTTTATTTTGAGGAGGATGTACACTGAAGATATGTGATGGAGTGGCACGATAATACCTGTTAATAACAGGGTTACAACTACAGGCTAAACCTTAGACGGAATCATGAGACAAAGCAACAGAGGACTGCAAACACTCACCACACTGCTGTTAGGACGGCCTCGGGCTGTTTGATTTGCATTCATGTGACTCTTTACTCTACTTAGATCAACTGCAGAGGGGAAGAATACAAAGAAAAAGAAAAACACACACACAACTGACAAGATGTAAAAACCCTAGCAGGAATTCTCATATTCAAGCCTGTATGGCTCAACTAATCTGTTGAAACTGTTAGTTTTTTTTCTGCCATCTTTACATTATGCTGGACTCCAATGATCTCAGTTTTGCTGTTATTTTATGTTTTTTATGTTATTAGTTAGTGATGTTTTGGTGAATTTAATTTAACCCTCCATTGTGTACTGCTCGTCTGTCTAAATAAAAATGCAGTCTAAAGACAGGGAACTGCATGTTCATGACTGGTGCAGAAAGGCCTTATATTAGTGAGCAGAACAGCTTTTGATTTGATTATTTTAGTTCTTTAAAGCAGTTTAACTAAGCTGGTGAGAAAAAATGTAGACCTCTGCTGGTCCAAACCAGCTACTGGCGCTTCTGTGTACTTTGTCTCTTTTTTTCCTGCTGTGGCTTGCTGTTCTGCTTACTACAGACTCTCATAAAAAAACAAAAAAACTGCCTTTAAGACTTCAAGTCATGGATGGATTACTGAACGGGCCGACGGGGCACAGGCCAAGGTCAAATGTTGTTGAAAAAACCCACATAACGATCACAAAGATATGCTAAATGACCACAAACATACACAAAATGACAGAAAGATACACATACTGACCAGAAACGACCCAAAATGGCTACAGAGACACAAAACGACCACAAAGAAACTCAAAATGACAAAAGAAACGACCCAAAATGATCACAGAGACCCAAAGCTACTACTTAGGCAAGCAAAATGACAAAAAAATAGACTTAAAACTAATGTAAAAAGAGACAAACGACTACAAAAGACAACTATAAAGAGACACAAAAACCCACAAAGAAATGACTACAAGGAGACGCAAAATAATCCAAAATTACTAAAATAAGATGTAAAATGACAAAAAAAGATGCAAAACAATCAGAAATGTAAAAATGACTACAAAGTGATGCAAAGCAATCCCAAAGTGACCATACAGAGAGACACAACTAAAAATAGATGTAAAAAGACCACAAACCAACGAAAAAGGACCCAAAACAAACACATAGAAAAATAAAACTACTAAAAATAGATACAAATTGACTAAAAATAGGTGCAAAACCATTTCAAAAATGTGCAAAATTACTAAAGTATAGATAGAAAACAAGCAAAAAGGTGCGAAATGGGGGGATGGAAGATCGTCTGGGCCCAGGGGCCCGTTGTCTCATAATCTGTCCATGCCTCATGTCGAGGTCTGACTCTTGTTTGTTTGATTTGTGAATAATGAATTTGTTTTTTGAGTGTCCATTGCATATTTTTTATTTTATAGAAATGTTTTTCAGTGATAGGAAACTCTGTGCTAAAGCACTATAATTATGATGTTATATAATGTTACAGCAGGTACTTTTTTAACGTTTTACTTGTTTATGTAACTGAAGATACCGTGCTGAAAGTTAAAAGTGGAAACAGTGCGGTTTGTTCCTCCCTGAGTCTCAGGGAACCCTTATGAACTTTTATTAAACAGAGACGGCCATGTGCGTCATGAGTTTGATTGTCTTTCTTTAAACTAATTAATATATACATATACTGTTTTATATGACAGACGCCTCGGTACAAAAATGTCACATTGAAACCCAATAAAACCAGTTTCTGATCTCACGCCCATAACAGCACACAGTTATGCATCAGGCTTTGAATAATGCCGAGGCTTATAAAATGTTCACCATTCTCCACCAAATGGAGCCATTTTTATTTTATCTGACACGAGAATCGCCTCAACAACTTAAAAATGGGTCTTTCATAGTGTTTTCCAGAGTGTTAGATTAAATTACTTCAAAGATGGATCAATAATCAACGCTCAATGACTAAATGCTGTATAAAGTATAAAATCTGGCTACAGCAAGTACTACCAAACTGGTAAGTACTTGTCACGTGAATTATTATTGACCTGAAATGGTATTGTAAGAATGCAGTAACACAGGAGGCAGAAATTAAAAAAATTCTCATTATGTACACGTTTAATGATAAAAGAACATTAAAACAAACAAAGTTAGAATGAGTAGATTAGTCATAAAAAAAGCGTCTCCATAAAGACATATTTCTCTCTGTTTTACAATAAAAAGGCATCAATTGTCAGTTTAGTGCCTTGAATCTTCCGCTGGTGCCTCCTCTGGTTTCCTTTCAGCCTAAATAGAAAGAAGTTTCCAACAGTACGTTGAGTTTCAGCATTGTCTCCCTTTTTTGTGTCTGGGTCCGGTTTCTTTGAGTGTTTCAGATTTCTTTGAAGCTGGAATACAAAGATTTGAGAATGACTATTAGACATTTATTAAGCAACCACTTACAATAACCCAGTTTAATATCTTTATTGTATTCATTGTTTAAAGTAATTGTTTGACATTTTAGGAAATACACTTATTCATTATCCTGCTGAGAGTTAGAAGACTGAAAACTGGGAAACACAGTCCAAAGTTTAAAATACCTACTAACACCTCTAAAGATCAACACCTCATATCTCGATTGATTAATCCATCTAAAAACAGGAATGTGAAACAATAATGTGTGTTTAGAGGGAGTTACATAATCTATTTCTTAATGAATAACAGTTGATCAGTCTGATCAGCACATAACTCCCCTTAAAACCCCCAAATCATAGCTTTTACATTTACAGCCCCCCCCCTTTCTTCCAGTCTTTATGCTAAGCTAAGCTAAGCACCTCCTGGCTCCAGCAATGGACCTAAAGGGTAACTACCGTTTTTTCCAATCTATTTTCCTAAGTTTTTGTGTTTAAGTGACTGATGGTAACAACAATCTTTGACAATGGTCCAGTATTAAGTTGGCAGCGGCAAAACAAGCTAATAGGTTAATAGGTTGACTGTCCAGCTTGTATTTACCTTCAGAAAAGTGCTTGTTTTGTTTTCGCTGACCGGCTCAAATTAATATTCTAGGTGTCTGACAACATTATGGAAAAGATCCCTTCAGAGATATACCTTTAAAACCTCTTTGAGACCTTTCTGTTTAACCAGAAACAGCTCTGAAGTTGCTCAACCCACCAGACTCCATTTGAAAAAGCAATAGTTTTAGCGTGTGTAGAGCCAACATATTTATACATTACACACGGTAACTATATGTTTATTTCAACCAAAACTAGAGTTGTGATGGTTGGAAAAGTAGAAAGACTGTTGATTCTTATCGAATCTAACAGTGTTTACAATCTTCTTTCCGATTGTAGAAAGGCCGATGTGAGGCTGTTTTTGGAACACAAATGATGTCCATTTGGCACACTTCTTGTCTTAATCTGTGTTTTCATTGTAGGACATCCTTACTGGCTGGTTTTCAAACATGCATTCACAGATTTGTAGTTTCTGTATAAGTTTACTATCCTAATTATATAAAAGGTAAAGTTCAAAGAAATAGTTTTTTAATCACCACAGCTGGTGGTGAAACTCACCCTCTGGCTCGGGGGGTACGTCCACACCAACCCTGAGCTTCTTTGAAAACGAGCCTGGACAAAAACTGAAGACAAAACAATGTGTCAGTAAGGGTGTCATTACCGGACTTGAATAAGCAGTAACGACAACAAGATCTCAGCTAATTTTGGCCCTAATGTTTCAAGCATTGCTGTGTTTTTATAGTGTGAGAGATTAAAGATGTCAGTGAAGAGCTGTTTCTGACCAGGCAGGCCAAGACGTCGGCAGAGATGAGCATGTAGAAGACGTTGTTCCAGCCGGTGGGAGAGATCAAACCGGCCAACAGAGGACCCACCGCAGCTCCTGCACAGAACACGCCAACATCAATGACTTAACATCAAGAAGTTCCAACATTTTTAAATTTGTTTACCAGAAAACATCAGAAAGTGCTGAAATGTTCTTACTGAAAAGCCAAATGTTTAATGCAAAAGGAAGGCAGGAAAACAGAAAAAAAATATTTCACTCTTCTTTAAATTGTCTTATATATATTATATGTTAACGGCTTCCTTTTCAATTATGTTTTACTATTGTCAGTTTAAATTTCACTTTCCATTTTCAAACCTTCATTATAGTATCTCAGTTCCTTTTTTAATTGACATTTTTATGGCCTTAATCTGAGTACTTCCAAAGAAGTATTTTTTAATAAATTATTTGGACACAAAGCAAGGCGTGTGTGTTGCTTTCTACTCATATTATCATGAGTAATGAAATATAATAAAATAATTATTTTTCCTTTTTAATTTGAAATTTAAGTGTAAAAATACTCTACAAGTATAAAAGGCAAGAAACTAAGGTACGTTATTTAGGCCAGTTTGATGCAGCAGAACACCAACATATTATCACCTTTTTAGGCCTAAACTGTTTGCTATTTACACATCAAGCAGACACGGAGCAACATTATCATATGGAGTTGTTTTGTCCAGTGTAAATTAGGGCTGCACGATATTAAGAAAATATCTAATTGCGAGTATCTGATTCACAATAATTTATGATATTGAAGGTAATGATCATGTTTGTAATGTAAAAAAATAAAATGTTTATTTTGTGATTTTTGCGAGGATCTGTACCAAACAAAGATATTTTCTGTAGTCTTGAGGATAGGATTTGTTGGCCGGGACGGTATCGGCCTGTATCGGTATCGCCTCTGAAACTGCCTAAAATGCAGGTATCGGGAAGTACTAGAGTTTATGCACTGATCCAATACCACGTAAATAAAGCCCTAAAGAAAATCTACGTTAAAGTAGTTTATGTTCTTTAACTGACTGTTAAACTGGATAATAAAGGAACGTTCTGTGGCATTCATTGTTTGTGTTTCTTCATGTTTCACAAAGAGTTTGACCTGAGCCAGACCGACACCAAAGATAGAAATCATATCACATCCATTCAGAGGGAGTAGTATACAGCTGTTAAAACATAATAAAATATATGACATACTGGTATCAGATGAGTACTTAGTATCGGCCAAAACGCAAGTTCAGGTATCAGAATCGGTATCGGGAAGCGAAAAAAAGTATCGGACCATCTCTAATTTTATCAGAGCTTTTTAGCTGAAGATCTAAAAAAAATAAAATCTAGCATGAAGAGCAGCGTTTGTGGGTCATAAAACCAAAACAATGAGCTAAAAGAGGCTGAAACCCATTCAGATGAGAGGAACTACATAGCTGGTGATAATATTAATTTGATCCATAGTTACAAATAATGATTAGGTGAGCTTTAAAAGAGCGTTAAGTGAAAATAACTGCATACGTACCTATTGAACCAGTGCCGTCAATAATTGCTGTCACCGTTGACAACGCCCTGGAGTTTCCTCTCAGACTCTCGTGTGTTCCCTGTTGCAACAACGACACAAAATACAAAAGTATTCACATCATAACAAACTTAAAATAATAGCAGTGATTATGCAGAATGGAAGTTTTCAGCAAAATATTATATATTATATTATTTGACACATTGCAGCTGGTAAAGGTGGAGCTATTTTTAATGCCTTTACTGCTGGGTTGTTCAATCTGTAACACATCGTCATTTATTAGTTGATTTACTTTTATGTTTTGTATTTATAACCTGAATCTGTAAAGTATGATGATTTGTTAACAGACGGCACGGACATAAAGCGGTGGGTTTCCCATGATGCTTTGGTCTTACCAGGTCAGCAGATACAGCAGTAGTGATGAGGGCGTACGGTCCGTTCACCAGGCCTCCACACAACAGCAGCATACCTACATATAAGAACAAAAACAGGGTTAGTAAAGACTAAATACACTTCTTTTTCATAAAAAAAATGTTTGTTTCTACACTGTATATAAGCCATAGACTGTGTATAAAGATGGACGACAGGTCTCCACTATCTCCTACTGTACAAAAGTAAAGCTACATTTTCCAGGATACGGGCGCAGCCATCTTGTAATAATGAAGCCATATTCTGCAGAGTAATGATCTGGCGGTGGAGCCTAAAAACAACTTTTGAACGTACACGTTCCACCAAAACAAGTTCCTTCCTGAAGCTATTTTGCAGCGGCTCCACGTGGGGCTCAGCGCCGCCCAAGACATTTGCAATTGCTTTAAAGAAATGCCAATAAACCAGAGCATGTTTCTCTCCCATCCCGGAATGACTAGCCAGACCCTCCTACGCTCCGCAGCATGTGGATGGTCTGGCAAAGCGAGACTAAGCTTCACTAAATACAGTCCATGCATCAACCCGTGATATAATCGTGGAGTCATTTCTGATAACGGACGACATATTTTGCGCTTTTAAACAGGGATACTCTGCTACAGTATTTTACCTAAACTCCCAGAAGGATTTAGTTTTAACTTTGGTTCAGTCTAGCAGGGAAAAGCAAAACCTTCTGAGAAATAAAACAGACATGAGTAAAGTAGTCTTACCGACTGTAGTACCAATGTTCCTTTGTCCGATGTAATTATAGAGGAAAAGCTGGAACATGAACAAAGAAGACAATATGAAGACATCACACAATCAGCTTAACACTCATACATTTATATACACAGTACAGTATGTCTACTTCTAGTATGTTCAGTTTTTTCCCCAAGAAAGATATTCTTATCCTTTTAATACACACTACTGTTAAAAGGTTTGTAATTTGCTGTTATATTGATATTTTTTTTTCTGTTCAACAGCAGTGTAGAACTTTTGGAATGAGACCTGGTAGTCACTGGTTTAAAAAGTGACCTTGTAAATGTGTGATCAAACCATGCTGTCATAAAATAATTTGATTTATTAAATGACACTCACCATTGGGGCAGCAGCAATTAACATGACGCAGCAAGTTGTCGCTCTCCCACCTGTGTAGTCAGACACAAGGCCCGCCGCGATGCCTCCTGTAGACACACAGCACATTTAACTTCTTTTTATTTATTCTTTATTTAGCCTGGAAGGTCCCACTGAGATACAAGATCTCATCTTCCAGCGAGTACCGGACATTCAAGTCAGATCATGTCTTCCTGGCTGTGATCGTGTTTATCTGTTATACCATTTTAAATATGATAGGCAATGAACACAACAATAAACAATTCACATGTCATAAACGTGTTGTAAAATGAAATCCTGTCAGATCAAGTCACAACACCTCAGTCTAAGCTCAAAGCTTACCCACGATTCCTCCTACATCAAACAGCGTTGACATGTCTCCTGCCTGTTTTGCCTCAAAATGGGCTGAAAATGAGAAATAAAACATTAACTCGATGAAATAATGTGAATGAAATTATATCACATGTATGATATTCTCTTTATTTGGGAAACAATAGAAATAAAGTATGTGTGTAAATACTGACCAACATTTGAGATGTAGAGAGGAAGCCAGTAGAGGAAAGTGTAGCTGACCAGCTTGGCAAACAGCAGGCAGAGAGAGAACTCCACCACTCCCTGAGTCAGACATAAAAACACCATTAAAACCTTTTATCATCTTAAAACATCTTAAATTATCACAGTGCTTTAACTCTCAATCAACTGTCTGAGACTCTTTATCCATCTCTCTGTATGTATGTATGTATGTATGTATGTATGTATGTATGTATGTATGTATGTACACCGTATATTTGTATGTAAAGGGTTAGTTCAGATTTACCAGTCACACAATAACACTAACAAACTGATTGAACAGCAACTCCTGTGTTCTGTGAGGTAAAGTAACTGCTACTACTGTTTTTTATAGGAAACTGGTGGCTTTGACGAGAGCATAGATGGATGTATAACAGCTTTAGTTTCCCTGCCAGCAAGAGAAAGACGTGAAAATCTTCTAAATATAACAAACAATTAAACGGATATCTGTTACTTTATGTGACTAAAATTTAGTCCCATAAAGTAACAGATATCCGTTTAATTGTGACTAAAATTTATTTTAGTCCCATAAAGTGACTTCATTCAACATTTTGGAAATAATTTCTTCTAATAAAATTAAAAGTCACTATGTGTGTATTTTATGTGCTTACATGTATAACATCTTTAAACTTGTTCTCATGGCATACGTCTTCATTAGTATTTTTGCAGATGTCAGTGTCATTCCTGATGCCGCCACCAGAGGGTGCCATTTTCAAATCCTACACATCAAACTGTACACATTCCAAATATATAAAATACACTATCATTTATTTATTTTTTATAAATACTTTAAAATATAAAATAATGTACCAATAATTCAGAATGACCTTTTTCTAATTCAGCTCTTTTAAACCAAAGCAAACCAGAAGCACATTTCAATAGTCAAAAACAGTTTCACCACTCACAGGTATACTGAGAGCCCCACAGAAGCTGATGGCCTCAGGGTGCTCCTCAACAGCAACAAGGTCTGCAGGCTCAGTGGTGATGGAACCGTTGCCCAATCGGTCAACATGGGACGAGTTCTGCAGGAGAGGCTCCTTCTCGCCGCTCTCCTGTTCGCTCTGACAACGCAAACGCACACATGCATGAGTTGAAGCAGTCTTTGTTACGGCTGAATTAGGAAGGATGAATGTTTGTGCTTTTAACTCACATGGTGCTGAGGAGGAGTGCAATTGACGTCTTCGGGTTCTGAATAACAGAGAGGAAAAGATGCAATTGAGAACTTCAAAGCAACATTTAAGCACGGCAAGAGATGTAGTCTTAGATGACAAGATGCACTACGAGTTACCAAACATGTCTCACACCTAACTCGGTACGGAGGGGTGAAATTAATAATCTGCCTCTGGGTAAAACAGGGACAAAAGAACTAATCGATCAGTTGATTGACCAAAAATTTTGCACTTTCCTGCACAACCTGTTCAGCTCCTCCACTGAAAAACAGATATCTTTTTAAGCATTTCTTATATTTTCCATAGTACATTTTTCTTTTTTATATTATGTCTTTATCGTTAGGCACCAAAACCTCAACACACATTCATTGTATGTGCAAACAATAATAAAACTGTTTTATATCATTGTAAATTAAAAAGATCTTGTTGAGGAAAGCTTCTCTCATCTGTTTTATTTGTATCATAAATGGTACCACTGTTTCACAACACAGAGCTAAAGTTAGCTCACTTTGAACGAGGTAATGGTACTGTAGCTCAGTTTAACATTAACCTTTAAAGTAACAGCAGCTGAAAACATGCCTGGATCACAAAAATGTGGTCGAGCACGATCCTGCAAGTGCAGATGTGTCAGTAATTTTCCCAGACACACCCTTTCTTAATAAATAAACGCTTTGGATTTACACCAATTATGTAGGCATGTCTATCTGTGAAAGAGCTTTCTGTGTGTAGGTGTCAATGATTAATAGAAACTGACTCTCAACCAGGAAGAAGAAGCACAGGATCCCAGTGGAGGCGATGATGAGTCCAGGGACAATGAAAGACATTCCCCATGCCGAGGACACGAAGGCTCCTGCAATGAGGGAGCCCAAGATGTTCCCCACTGAGGTGTGGGAGTTCCAGACACCCATGATGAACCCTCGCCTGATGATCAAAACACAAGCGTTGTCAGCCACGTAGCTTTGGGCCTTCTGCAGTCTACTCAGTGGTTAGATTGAACACGTTTGGGGGCAATCATGATTGGGGACAATCAAGCTTTTGTGGCAGGAGATAAACCTTTGAACAGTAGTGTATTTTTCAGAGGCAGTTCAGATTTATGATGTGGATTTGATGCTTGTCTGAGATAAATCAAACCCAAGACTCACTGTGCTGTCAAAATGTGACAAATGAGGATGTGTGTGTCAGCGAGCTACAAAAAAAAGCACCCAATGCTGCATTGTCAGCAGGACTACACTGTAGTGTACATTGTGCAGTACTCACTTCCCCTTTCCAAACCAGTTGCCGACACATGCTACCACTGCAGGCCATCCGGTGGTCTGCATGAGCCCGTTCATGACCTGCAGAATGAAGCAGACAGAGGGAGAAACCAGCCTGGGTTAACATACTGTAGCAAAGCCTTTTAACTCTGCCTGATACAAGCATACTTTAAAAAAGGACAATTAGAGGATACCAGTAAGCAGTAGGGGTGTTAAAATAATCATTGCATCGATGCATCACGATGCGGAACTAGACAATTCTGCATTGATGCAGTGACAGACCATAATCGATTATTGCCTACTTGTTTGCTGCTTTTTTGTTTCTGCCGTTTGTCTGCGGTGTTCAGACCCCGTTACATTCAGGAAATGTCTTTTTTAAGAACAGATACAACAAAAAGGGGAGTTTATGTATCTGACTGCTTGAATTTGTTTATGAAAACCATGTGTAGCAATATGTAATACTATTGAGGAGGTGACGCACTATGATGCATCAAGATTTCGAATTAGTCGATATAATCGATTATATCGATTTGAATTATTGACGGGATAATCAAAATGGAATCAAATAGTGAGAGCAGTGAGGATCCACACCCCTAGTGTGCAGTGAGTCTTTACATTTACACACCAAACCTACATTAAGCCCAGACACACTCACACTGCAGTCACATGATGCGGCCGTGAGTCCTGTGGGGTGTGTGTGTGTGTGTGTGTGTGTGTGTGTGTGTGTGTGTGTGAGGAAAGCCTGACTAAGCTCCCATAAGCTCTCTACATTTGTAAAGGAAAGAGATGATAAATACGGTCTGTACTGACCCACAGCTCCCAGTCATAACCTGTAATGGGGTAAAAGGGTTATTAATCAATACGATAAATATATGATTTCTTGATTGCTTCATGTATGTGCTACAGTCTTTAAAATGTATTTATTAATAGGTGTATTATTATCTATACCATGAGTTATTTTTCTAATGATAGTTTCCCACAGGTTGTTGAAAGAACTTGTGGAATTTGACTCCAGGGGAGGGTCATGTGATCATGTGAGGCTCATCTGACACTTCAGAGCGAGAACACATTATTGCTTTCTTGAGTTACAAACTAGGGAATAGACTTATTGCACATGCAGTGATCATTTGGTGCAGTTTTAACATAATTCCGAACTTAAGAAAGGGAAAGAAAATGACATTATTACAGCCCTCCAAACTGTTCTATTTGTGGGAAACGCACACCATTATACAAATGTTAAACTGTTTTAAAAACACGGTAGTATGGATTGATTATTACTCGACCTACAGAAAATTAAAACAAACTACTTAAATGTTTCTGTCATTTATCAAGAAAATATGTTCTCAGGTTTCAGCTTCTCAAATCTCTTCTGAGACAAAACTACTCGAAGACATCACGTTGGGCTCTGGCCAATTATGACAGCCTATTTTTTTTTACATTTGAGAGACTAAACAAGTAAACAGGAAAAGAATAGTTAGTTGCAGCCTTAATTAATACTCGGGAAGGAAAAGTAGCCTGTACGCAAAACTGGTGTCTTCACTTGTTTCCGAGGTAATCCAAGTCTTACCAGACTAAAATCTGATTGTGCAGAGTGAGAGGTCTGAGCTTGATTCCAACCATAGAGTCCAAACAGAAATACAGTTTCATTTCCAGGGTTTGTGTGTGGTTCTACCTGTTTTAAGGGACTTGTTTAAAAAAAGACTGAACTGACTGTGAGAAAAAACTCTTCTCACTATAATTTAACTTACTGAGTCCACGCTGAGAATAACATTCATTTCCCTATGAGTCCAGCGAACAATGTAACCTATCACGCGTGTGCATGTGGGTGGACGTTCGGTGGCGAGTCAGCAATAACAAACTCTGTGCTTCCCTCTTTCTCCCCAAATGTGACCAATTAAAAACGAACAAGACTTGGTCTACAGCCATTCAAAGCTGCCTTATTCTGTACAAGGTTTAAAAGGCACAACATGTAAACAGAATATTTGTACCACAACAGAAAGACAGAAAACAGGATGTAAACCTGCTGTTGCTCTCAAATTATAAGGCAGATCTGAAAAAGTTAAAAGGAATAGTTTTAGCATTTTGGGAAATATTCACTTTGCGAATAAAATTGTAAAGATGGCAATTGTAAAATGGTTTTAAGGTTGAGTTATGTGCTATAACAACCGTTATCCATTCAAGCAGAACTTCATGTTAAGGTAAAGTGTACGTCGCCAGATAGGGTTAATGAGCACAACTGTTGGTCTCTACAGAGGTATGATATCACCAAAACTGTGACTACAGTAAAGCTGAACACAGCTGCTGCTTTCTATGAAGGTTTTCTACCAAGTAACTTCACCCTTAAACCATTCCAACACGATTAGCAAGTGCAAGCCAATTCTGCTAAATGTATTTCAGGGACAATTTTGCTGATCGTAGGTTCCGTCGTAGGCAGTACAAAGTGGCAGGGTCATTGAGTCGCCAAAATTAAAGGGCAAGCACAAATATGATCAGTTAACTTCACGTCAATCTGGCAGTTAGATTTGGCAATTTGTTGTGTTTATGTAGAAATTCTGTTCTGAGGATGGCCCTAAGGAAAAGGTTGGGGGCCTTATGTTTCCAAAAGGTACAAAAGAAAGTGTATAACTTTGTGATTTTGTGTCCTTACCTGGATGAAGGCGTAATACCCTAATGAGTGGATGTTCCAGAAGAAGCCTAGGCCGAACAGACATGTGAACAATCCACTCCCTAGCATACCAAAACTCAGGTAGTAACGCAGAGGGAGGCGCTCTCCAAACATCCCACTGTCAACACAACAAAGGATTATGACTCAATATAGCACACGCACACAAAAAAACATAAGGTCCACAGGCAATAGCACATACAAACCTGAAAAACATGCCGATGGCATAGGCAACCAGGAAGGAGTTATCCAAGACCCCAAACAGCGTCTTATAGTTGTCCCGGTCTGGAGGGACAACACAGATGAAACTATTAGCTTTCTCCATACAGTATAACGACTGAACCCTGCCATGATGGGACAACAGCCTGTGCCCAAAGGAAAAGCACTCTAAAAGTGTTCCTTAAGACACCTTAATATCCATAATGTGGCTTTAGGTTGAGGATCTCATATAACGATATACATTTCCCAGTGCTAGTTTGCAATTTCTACTTTTTAGTTTACAGATGACAACAAGTAAAGGACTTACCAAAAGGAGCCCAATCACACCATGTAGCATTATCGGTTATGTTAAAGCCTGCTGGCCGAATGACTGTGGAACAGTTTCTGTGAAGCTCGCTCTGAAAAATCAGACAGAAAAACAGTTGAAACAAACCAGATAAAACTCTCCCAGAGACAGTAGAATACAGCACCAGATGTGTTTAGATACTGTTATCATACAGGGGTTTCAGGACCTTGTGAGTGCACACATAAAGGAGTTAAAAATGTGTCTTTTTTATTGTATATTCCATATCCTTGGAAGATACCAAATGTGTCCACTTTAACTGCAAATAACCTGTCTGTAGTGTTAAAGGACCGTAAACCACACCATAGCTGCTGCGTGTTTTTGACCATTTATTAAAATACATTAACAAAGAATGTAAGCAACCAAATGCTCTTTCAGCATCTAAAGGAATTATAGCTTTGGATAAGGTGCATTTCATATCAACAGCATGTCTGAAAAATCTGTATAATCATTATGGATAAGGAGAGACATATAGGGGTCCAGAACATTTACTGTTAGCTTTTGTTGTGTGCAGAGCATTCAAACAGGGATTTATGCTTTTTTATGTGTGCAGCATGTCTAAGAGTTAGGGATCTAATTGTGACTAAAGGCATATTTTCATATTTAACAGAGCAGAGAGAAGTGTTATAGAGAACATGCAAAAACAAAAGTACATGCAAAACCACAAAAAGACAGAACAAAACAAACCCTCAAGACTGAAACTAAACTATTATCTGCAAAGATTGTCATAAAATTATTCAAAGTGATTGTTTACTGCTGCCGCCTCCATAGTAATGTTGCCGTCTGAGGTTTTCATTCCAGGAATATGTGCTACATGATTGGTCAATTTAACCCAAGAGATAACAAATAGCTTGGATGGGCGCTATTGAGATAAAGCTTCTGTCTAACTCTGTATAAGAAATTCAGTTGTCCATTGTTTTCATCTATTTTCTAATCCTATGGTTTCCTTAAGAGGGTACAGACTTGTGCATAAGCTCAAATTCTTCTGAAGCTAACTGGATCTCATGTTTTCAAACCTGATATGGAGCACCAAAGAGCGTCTTATAGGCGGCATTTGACCCTTGACCCACATGTGTCAAGTTCCTGCAAGAAACCCTGTAGATGAAAAGGAATTGAATTGTCCCAGTCACCTTAACAATGCTGATAGGTTTCCGTGACAGATGGTAGGCCGTGTAGAAGAGGAAGGTGAGGAAAAGAATGAAGCCGCGATACCTGCAAAAGAGAGATGAAAGAATAAAGATGTGGTAGCACAATAGGTATTAATTATAGTAATGTTATAACTAATTACAATACTGGCTATTAAGAATTCAATCGTTTTCTATTTTTACATGGTGAAAGGAGAATATTTTACATGACTTTGCTGGCAACATTTTGTAAAAGAATGGACATAAACTCTTGCTGTCATAAAACAAGAGTCTTTACACAGATAAATAGTATATATTTTTATGTTAAAACCTTTCTATTGACACAGAAACATAAGCAAACTGCTGCCAGCATGATCAACTGTGCATATACTGGTGGGTATCAGAGAGTGAGTAACTTATTAGTAGAAATTAAATATCAGCAAAATAAACATTAGTAAAAATAATTATCCTAAATCATACACCTGATTTCCACCCGTAAGGTGGCACGTGTGTGATAACATATTTCTGATGCTATTAAACTATGATAAAACATTAGAAACATAAAGTTTTGACAGATCTGACCAGTAGTGGAAAGTAACTAAGGACAGTAGATGTACTTACGTTTTGTACTCACGTACAAATTTGAGGTACTTCTCATTGAATTACTTTTTTTTTTTTTAAGAATAGTTCATCCCACTTCATTTGAAAGGGAATAATGTACTTTTTATTCCATTTATCTTACATCTATAGTTAATTTACAAATTAAGATTTTAAAGTTAAAAAAAAAAAAAAAAAAAAGAATATATAAAAAAACATTGTTAAAGATTAAACCAGTGGTTCATATACCTTTAATTATTACATAATATTTCACAAAGAAGAAAAAGAAAAGACTAGAGAAAAGTCCTAAAAATAAATACAGATTTATGTTTTTTCTTCTTTCCTAAAATACTTATGTACTTGTACTTGAGTGTATTTTTAATGAAGACTTTAACTTGTATTATAGTATTATTTACATTGTTGTATTGCTACTTTACTTAAGTGAAGGACCTGAGTACTTATTCAACCATTGCCTGACACGGTGTCAGCAAAAATGTAACATTAAAGACTTCAAAAAGACAGGATTCATTGCAGGGCTGTTGTATTTGTTTGCATTAGGTTAAACAGGTGTACCCAACATACAGGTACATCAGTGTTTATAGCACATCCTAATGCAGTGACTCATCACTGACGTCATCACGTTTTATACTAGAAAGATGGCATGGCACTCTTAGGAAAGAGTTTCAATTAACATTAATTATTCATTACACTGAGGGATACTGCAACAGAGAGCCTGTGGGAAAGGCTTTAAAAACAAATAAGTGTGTAAAAGCACAGGTACATGTACCTGGTATTCTCATAACAAAGCTCAAAATGATTTATAATTGATCAATTTTCAAGCACGGATACAAAGTAATTATTTGGACATAATTATTCCTACTTTTTATTTGTTCATTAATTTGTGAAGAGTGGGATTTTTTTCTTTTTACTAAAGTGCTGAACCATCAGGGACTTGATTGCTGTATAATTAATCAGCACAAAAGACTAAGGAATACCCCCACAGTGTGAGATGACTGAAACTGAGTTCAGTCCCTTCACATTGTACTCCTTACTTTTCACTTATTAAAATAAAGCGCCCCTTGTCTTTTTCCAAATCGATTCGATAAAAAGGAAAAATCGGAAAAGCTCAGAAATGCCACTTTTTCTTCTCCAGCGGAGTTTGACGTGGCGTCGAAACACAAACGTAGCCTACCTGGCGCACATATCCCAATAAAAACAAGCAGCAGTGATGACTTTGTAAGGTAGTAGGCCTATGATTTATAACATTATGTATTTATATAGTGAACACAGGGTCAATAGCCCGCATTACAAATTCACAGAATGTGTGTTCATCGATTAAGACAATCATTTACAACAAGGGAGATAACACACATATAGACCAACGGCTGAAATGAGGATGCCATTAACTGGTTGTTTGTGGAGAACAATAGGCATGGATGATCATGGAAACTTACCAGCTATCTCGAGAAAAAGACGTGGTAAATCGTATGCCAGGAGCCAGGGACGACTTCATTTTTTTGATGTAAACCTGCGTCAAACTTTACAAACACTTAGATTCCAGGCATGTCCTCGACGTACTATTATTGGACAATTAAAGGCTGTTTGTTGCCAATTTACGGGCTTTATTAACGGGTAGTAACGGCACAATGAGGTTAAGAGAGAAAGCTAGCCTGGAACAAAAACACGTCCTTGTTTTGTACTAGCAAACGTTAGCTACGGTTCTAACTTAGTTGCTAACTAAAGGAATAAAGCAGTAGCCATGCAGCTTCGCGGTGGGAGACACAGTCCGTAAACATCCAGCAGTTCTCCATACTGAGAGCTTATATCATGCACCGGGTCCGGGGAGCCAGCCTACCTCTGTGCTGCTGTATAACTGCAAAAATAGGCGTCCGTTATGATTGAAATAAAAAGGATTATTATTAGGCTAAATGTGTAATTCCATAAGATTTTCCAGACGGAGCCCCGGCGGCCACGTGATCCCCGTTATCTGACGTCACGGCAAACAGGAAGCAGCTAAATGTGAGAGGTTCCCAACATGAGGGTCGGGACCCCTTCTCAGTCGCAATATGATTTATTGATGGGGAATGAGGAAAATAGGCAGTGGTGATAGGTAACTACGTGCATTTTACTCAATTTTGAAACACTTTACTAAAGTATTTCCATTTTATGCTACTTATACTTATATTCTACTACACTTCAGAGTCAAATATTGTATTTTTTACCTTTATTTCATAGCTTAAGTTACTTCATAGACTTGAAGGATTAATTTAAAATACAAATCCAGACATACACAATGATATTATTAAAGGTTAAGCTACCCAGCAATGGATAAAGTAGTTAAAATTAGCTCTAACTTTACTAGCTACAACATGAAAGTGATGAAAACATTAAAGGGATAATTTGGTTAAAAGTGAGAGATTTTTTTCACTTATTCAAAAGACAGAGGATGTCGAATAGTGTACAGATCGTAAAGCCCCTTGAGGCAAAAAAAAAACATGTGACTTGACAAAGTGACATTTTGACCTAATGATGGCACTAAGAGGCAAAGTCTATAGGATACATCATCTAAGAGCCAATAATGTCTGTAGAAAATTCTGCACCAATCAGTCTCTTAGACGTTGAGATACTGGGTCTCATGGTAGCAGTGGATGAAAAGTCAGAAATCACCAAAGTCAGTTGGCTTCATCTTGTGGAAAACATGAATGCCTGGACAAAAATGCCATGGCAATCCATTTGATATCTGTTGAGATATTTCCGTCTGGAGATAAAAAAAAAAAAAAATTAAACCATTTAACAGACAGCAAGAAGTCTGTTTCAGTTCATCGGCTTCCTTTACTGTAACTCCAAACTCAACATTGTTGAATGCAACGCCTTGGCATACGCTGTGGAGGAGAAGATTGACCGTCAGTGCTTTGAATGTTTTCATGTGTAGTTCTATTAAAGCTCTGTGGTGGTGTGTGAGGCAGGTGTGCAGTGGGTACCTTTGGGATTGTTGTGGAAAACACAGTTGTTAGCACAGGTGTTGGGGTGGGAGTCCCAGAAAGAGGATGCACAGCAACAGAGAGGAGGCGGCTCCAGCCTCTCCTGAGACAGTCGCTCCTTCATCTGAGCTCTCAGAGCCTCAATGAACCTGTAGTGTTACAATCAGCCTGTTAATTGGCTCCACAAAGTCACTTACACGTTCTTTTTAGGGGACACAGATAGTTCACTTCCTTTGGTTCAGCTGGCGGTCCATAGTCCACTTTACTGAACTGTAAAGGGGTGTCTTCGAATAAAGAAATTGTTAGATAACTAACATAAGATTTTGTCGACTTAGTTTCTCCACAAAGAATCATTTAAAGCTATTGTGCTTAGTCACTGTCACCCCCATGAGGAATTCTAAGTAATGACAACAAAACTGTCAGCGCATCCACATGATACAAGCCTTACATGATCGCGCACGCACTCCCACCTCTCCTCCATGCAGTTACAAGTAGCCAAGGAGGACACAGAGGATTAAAAAAAACACGATGGACTCTTCAGAAGAGGTAATTATCTTCACTTGAGTTTCTGCGTGGGAAAGTCACCAGACGCCACAATCTTCTGAACATTATCATACTGAGACTGATTAATTAGCTTTGTAGCAACTCATTTGGCAAAAGCTTAAATGTAACAGATGTTTATTAATATCAAAAAGTTACACAGTAAACCTTTAAAATCACTTAAAATCTTGTATTTACCAGAGATGCTTTCTTAGGTTTCTTGGAAGGCGGTTTATCAGACAAACTGCTTTATACAACTATTTTCACATATGCAGTGGTACTCGCCTGTAAACACACTTTGATGTGTTAAATTGGAGTTCCCCTTTAAGATTTGGCAACTGACGCTACGTTAATTACCTTGCAGTCACTTTCCCTTTCTCCTCTCTTTTCCTCTGCAGCTCCACAGCTCTCTCTTCCTCCTCAAGCTTCAGTCGCTCCAGAATCAGCAGCTCTCTCTCCTCTAGCTTCTGTCTGGCCTCCGCGAGCTGCCGAACTCTCTCTAACTTTTTCTCTTCTTCCAAACGAATCTGTTCCTTTTCAGCTTTGATCCTTCAGTGAAAACAGGGTGCATATGAGAGGAGACCCAGGCTTAAAACTTAAAAAACACAAGTCATTTACAGTAATATGCGAGTATTTACTGAATGTTATGCACAGAGCCAAAATTTTGGTCAAATTTTGGCAAAACAAGGGAATATTTTGTAATACATGTCACCACTTTTGTGCATTATAATGGACTTTCATAACAAACATTTAACAGCCATCTTTTAAAGCTACAGGTTGTTTGATTCTCTAAAAACAGATTTTGGTGTAGAATCCCATCAATAAGAGGAACTGAGGCAGAATAAAATAGAAGTCGTGTCACCTTGCCGTCCTCTTCAGGTGTTTCCTGTTCTGTTTGTTCTCCTTCACTTGCTCTCTCTCAATGTTCATGTAGAGACGGCGGTGCACCAGGAACTGGGACTGGCGCTGCAGAGAGTTGCGTTTACAATAACATCTGGTCCTGACAAGACAACCACTACAGTCAAAGGTTCATGCACACATCTGATGTATACCTGTCTTTTCAGTTCTTCTTGGTCAGTCAGAGGCCACAGTACTGGGGGGGCTCTGAGGTTGTTCTTGAAACCAGGATCAGGCTGTGATTTGTCAGAATCCCACAACACAGGTGCACTAATCTGAAACATATACACAGTCAGATGACAAAATATTTCTTCTTCAAGCTCCCCATTTCTGTCTGGTGGCTATATTTGTGTTAGATCTTGTGTCAACAAATTGTATAAAAGAACTGATTCCTCTTAACAAGTATCATGTGTTTATTCAAAGCCTGATATATGTACATATTTCCTCTGTAACACAGAGCTCTGTTGTCAAAAAAAAACACCAGGTGTCACCAGGTGAAATGTTACCCTTTCATTACCATAAACACACTGTACTTTATTTTGACTTAATCCAACATAAACGGCCCTGCTGCTGTAAATTATTCCCAAACTAACACAATATATCATCACATTTGAGTAATGTTTACTAAAAACTACAGTATCCAGCTGTTTTAGGACATTTCTAAGCCTTTATTAAAAATATAACATATGTTTGTACTGTTTTGAACGATTTAGATCATCGATAGGATCCAACGTGCTTGGAGTGATGCAGTTAGAAAGTATGAAGAGAACGCATTGCTGGTTAAGGGTTTTTCAAAACAAATGTAGAATATCAGCAGCCTTATCCTGTTCCAACTGTTGAAATGCTTCAGCTGGAGCAGGGCGTAGATACATAAAACTAGGCATAAACTGCACTATTTGTTGTTCTTCATGTTAGTATCCTGGACATGCAATGAATCACAAAGCATTACAGGGAAATGGAAGTAGGAATAGTTTACCATTAACCTTGTACACTTCCATCATGTCATCAGTCATAAAGTGTAACACTTGTTTTACACTGTCAGCTGTTTAAGGGCAATATAATGGTGATAAAGTTCGAACTATTTGGATTTATGATTTGATGAGAGTCACCTGAAGACATGTTTTAGGTCTTGTGATGCTGGACTGTCTGGTTTGGAGAGGAAGGAGCCATCTTCCCCCAGAACTGGGACACAGCTACTCTTAATAACTTAGGTGACATCTGGTCTAGCCAGGCTTATATGGTATGATGTAGAGCCCGACCAATGAAGGGTTTTTAAGGCCGATACAATACAAATGTTTGGTTATTTAAAAGTCTGATATTCCAATATATATATATTTTAAACGCGTAACAAAACCGAGTTCCCGAACAGTTATTTGTAGTTATTTATGAGTTCTCACTAAATTTATGATAATTTGTTTTATTGTCACAATAGAACATCAAAATATATTAAAGTTCTGATAAATAAAATGTATAAAAATACAAACTTAAGATATAAAACTTAAAACACAAACACAATAACAAAAAGAGTGTTGCCAACAGTGACGTTTTATGCAATTTATGCAACACCAACGCTGGTTGACAGTCCGTTTTATCAGAATCATTTGTCATTATAAATGATTCTGATGAATGAATATTAATGCCGATACCGATAAATCTGCTTCAAGTCACCCTGCGTTTTTAGCTGTATGTCTTGTCAATTGTTAGATTACTTTGGATTCTAAAAAAAAAAAAAAAAAGTCATTATGTGACAAAATCTGAAGGTATAATAAGCACCTTGTTGCCAAGGATTTCAACACCGATACCACTGTAATGAGTGAGTGTTGCTGATCCTAGCTATATGTGTACAGCATGATGTCTGTGTTCATACTTGACTGAATTATGACTGAGAAGAAGGTGTCTGTCTGAGGCAAACTGTGTCAAGTGACATCTCAAGACAAAGCTTTGAATTACTGCTCAAACATGGATGTTGTTTGCATTTGTTCAGAACACTTTCTGTTCATAACCAAATTATGTATTTGTCTTATTTATTTGTTACATCACTACTTGATACAGTGAAACTGCAATAAAATAACAACTAGCTGTCCTTGTATTGGCTGAGAGAGCCATGGAAATAATTGTAGGATGCTGTTACAGGATATTGGTAAAGGTCTACATATCCTGCATCCCAAATGAGTTTATAAAATCAATTTTAAAAAATTAAGTGAAACTGCTGCAATGTAGGTATTAACCTTCTGCTGAACGAGGGGACATTTATGTTGACTGGTGAAGAGATGATGATCCCCCTCTTTTTCCTCCTCCTCTTCTTGAACTGCCTCCTCCTCCACTTCCTGCTCTGCTCTCAGCACGTGAGATCCAGGTTTCTGTTGTGTGCAGGGGAAAATTTGTTTTATTACACCTTGGATGTGAAAACACACACACACACACACACACACACACACACACACACACACACACACACACACACACACACACACACACACACACACACACACACACACACACACACACACACACACACACACACACACACACACACACACACACACACACACACACACACACACACACACACACACACACACACACACACACACACACACACACACACACACACACACACACACACACACACACACACTTTAAAAGAGGAACAACTGTGAGACAGACACTCACATGTCTGTTTGAAGAGATATTCCATTTGCTTCCAGGAAGGTCTGACGACATTTCCCCATGGGGGATCATCCGACAGGCAGCCAGTCTGAGTCTGACCTGCCTCATGCCTCCACTAGACTGGAAAACCATTGAAATAAATAATCATACAGATTAATCATCGTCACATTATTCTATTACTCACTCAAGGAAACAAAGAAAATGATTCTTTCTGCAAAAACACACACATTGCACAACATACTGAAGAAAATAAGACCACATAGGGCCGACTGTACATTACAAAAAGATGACAATAGACAGTAGTTTGTCTCCACAGTCAACATAAGAGCCTGACAGACCTCTTAAATTTGGTTGTTAAAGAACTGTGACCAAGAAAAGTACTGAGCGGGACATTTTACAGTTGAACTTCTCACCATAGCTGGTCTCTGGTGGACCCGCTATGTAATAAAGACACTGGTTCTGAATGACCTCAAAACATGCGGCCATGTGTGATGGTTGATAATGTCTCTCTAAAACCCTGGGCATTAATCTGCTGCTGTAACAGTCTAGACTTTTCAATCTTTTCACAATATTTTTTTAACCTGGCTGCAGAGACTTGTTCCCATTCAGACACAAGAGCATTAGTGAGGTCTGAGAGTGATTTGAGGTCTGAAAGTCGGTCTTCCAGTTCATCCCAAAAGGTTTTGGATGGACTTCTGTGCGGGCAAGTCAAGTTGTTTCACATCAAACTGTGAAAAACCTCTCTTTATGGACCTGACTTTGTGCTCGGGTGCATTTTCACTCTTTCCATCTTATTCGTATGAATGAATATAATTCATGTGAAAAGGGTGGGTGTAAAAAGCTCAGGCTTCAGCCTACACCTTTTCGGCCCTGATTGTTTATTGTATGTGTATTGTTTTTTGTTTTGTTTGTGGAAGTAAAAGCAACAATGTTATGTTTGTTATCAGTGCATTGACTGTTCTGCAGTCCTAAAGTGCACAAATAAAGTATTTGTCCATATACTTTGGGACATTTTATATTGTTTATACTGTAATATGGATTTATGTGGGAGCACCAATTAAAAACAGTGAAAGAAAGAAACGAATTAAGCTCATAAACCAAATATCTGTTCAGTACAGTTTTTGGAAAGGTGCACAATTCAATTATTTAATAATATAATACTGTCTCACCTCCTGAGGGCTACTCTCTGTCACCCCCCGTTGCACAGCATCCCCTGCAGTCAGCAGTCTCTCGCCAGCTGACACATGCTGGGTCCAGACATGATCCTGCTGATGTGGGATTCTCCTGTCAGCTTTCATCTGGACGTCAACAAGCAGATGTACAAGAATAAGGTCAATCAGGCAGGGAAAACAGCAGTACAGGCAACTAGAGAACTCAGCCATGCTTCATCGTGGTTGATTAACATCAGAAAAATAATCTTCAATAATTTCAATGTGATTTGCTCATTTTCTCTGTTTAACATCCTTGTCGATTAAATGTTTTTCAGGTTTTCGACAGTTAGCTAGTTGGATACTTGCAATTCAAAAAGTTGCAAAATTATGATAGGTGATTTCACTATTTTATTTTTACAATTGCAGACTGAAGGTTTAATTAATTATGATATTAGTGATATTCAATGTTGAAAACACTCAACTGTGTGTGAAAACAAGATGCTAATTTTATTTAAGTGAGCCTTCTCCCCTGATAGATTTTTGAGTTATAACTACCTCATTAATACTGCCTTGTCAGTTATATAATGTTATCTTTAGCAATAAGGATTATTCACAAAGATGGGTATCGGGATCACACAAAATTTATTAGAGCTTGTGAAATATCAAAAAGTGCAAATAATGTTCAAGAATTACTGGAAAACATTTGAAAATAATTCAGGGATAGCGAGGGAGGTTATACTTTAAGTGGGACCTTTTTTGTAAATTGATGCAAATTTGAAATTAATGTTGGGTATGAGGAAGGAAGTTCACATTCACAACTGGTAAGCTGAACACTGAATTGCGTACACATAGGGTGGAAATAAATAAATTTATACTTCTTCCCACTCTTTTTTGGATATGTACACAGATCGTCAAGTGTTCACAAGTTGTTATAATTAATGTACTGTCTTGTTATTTGTGGTTATCGATTTGTTTTGTTTTTATTTCTTGTCTGCTGTTCAGTTCTTTATTATTGAAAACTAAAATCAATCAATCTTTACCACTGAGTCTGTCTGAGGCTGCTGTCTCTTCTTGCTGACTTGAGCTTGCTGTGCCACACGATGGCGTACTTCATCTTGAAATCGTCGAAGGCTCTCTTCAGTCTCCCTCCTCTTCTCAGCCTGGATCTCCTCAGTTAGCAAAGCCAGAGCCTAAACCAAGACATGGACAGACTGTTTGGATTACTTTAGGAAAAATAAGGACTCAAATTAATGTGAATACCACAGTTAGTAAAAGCCATGCATTCAAAATATAACTTAAGTTACATACAAAAGTATTAGTATCAAAATATAATTAAGTACATATTATCCACAATGGCCCATCAACGGATTACAATTAGTGATGCATTACTATGTAAGCATCACTAATGTAGCTGTTAAAGGTGGAGTTAAGTTAAACTATTTTTAAATATTGCTGGGTAACTTTATTTTTAACAATCACTATGTAATAGTCGATTTATATTTTGTGTAAATAATTTAAAAAAAATGAATAAACTAAACTAATAGTAACTAATGTTGACTTTAAGTTTAGGTAGCATGAAAATGGAAACACTGCTCAAAAGTACATCACTTGGGTAAATGTCTACCTGACTAAGTACTGCTATTTCTACTGATGTAAGAGACTTGAATACTTCAACACCGGGTTAATGTTAATGTTGAGCTAAACTCCTGCAGGCTGCCTGGTCGTCATCAACGACGGTTTGTCAACAGCCTGGCAACAGTCAGACTCACAGCTAGCTTTGCTAGCTAATTAGCGTTAAATGCCAAACTCACAGACGGGTGCTCCACGAAGTCTTGCCCGCTCTCCACCCAGGCTCCCACCGCCACCACCGCATGGTTTCTCTGGGCCAGCACCTTGTTGGCACCTCCGGGGACTGGGTGCTCTTTGTTCCGTCTTACTGACGCTTTGCACCTGCTGTTTGTGGAAGTTATAAGCCGGCTGGTACTCATTGGTAACGTTAGCCTCGTTAGCCTGATGCTAACTCAGTGCTTAAGCTATCTTCTCGGTATCCAGTTGGCGTAGTTATACATTGACATAATCGTAACGTTATAGTGGGCTTGTCGACAGTATTTTTGAACAATATTCGCTAACGGAACGAAAAAATCACCGTAACGCTTGTCAAGGCTTAGTAAACACCACCTGATTTTTTGAGTTTCGCTCACTTCATCTTCTTCTTCTAGCTTCCGGCGTTAGACAAACAGCTCACTGGCGCATTATTGCCCCCGTCCGGACAGGCGGAGGCATTATGTCAATTCATAACGCCTTTACACCATAACTTAACACGAAGAAAGAGGGACCGTCCAACAAACCATTCGTATATAAAAACATATAAAAAATAAAAATTACTAAATAGTATTTGTATTGATTAAATATATCTTACAACAGCAAGAGAAGTTAGGCTTCAATTATTGCTCCCACTATATGGGTGGAAAGTAAGTAGACTTCCCTTAGATCCCTTGGTGAAATTCACAAGCTGCTAATAGTGTATTGTAGAAGTCCTTTGTCGACTGACCACTGGTTGGTGCTCAGGCCCTGATAAAATGTGTATACAGAAAAAATGCTTTCTATTCTTGTGCTGAACTGCCTCCTAAATATCACTGACACTAACAGGCAACACAATATATATCGCCAAAGGAAGGATCTTCTGAATGTGGGTCATTCTAAAAGGCTTAATGTGACTAGAGATTACAGTGTAGGTTGTAACCTAAATTTGATATTTGGATTTTGTTATTTTTATTATGTATAGTTATTTATTATATTTAGACAATTAGTATTTTTTATAAAGAAACTAGTCACAAACCAAAGTGGTGCGACATGAATGTAAGGGGATTATCAAAAATGATGTAAGTCATCCTGAGAGGAGCAAGACTATCTAATCAATTTCATAGCGATCTATCCAATATTTAACTTTTAACTCTGGACCAAAGTGGCGGACCTACTGGCTGACTGGCATTCACATCCCTCAAGAAAAGTAAATACACAATGAAGGAAATATGTTTGTAGTTAAAAGAAGGAAGAAATTTACAGAGACATGTAAGTTGCAGGCAGTAAATCATTAAACAACTGAGATTATAACAAAGGCTTTGTTTACTTAATTTCTTTATTTAAAAAATTACTATAATGAAATGTGTGCAACATGGACATCGTCAGATATAAAGATTACTCTGAATGTTGGTGGTTCTGACAAACTTGCGGAGGACGTCTGTGCTTGGAGACGGGTCGAACTGAGGAGGGAAATAAAAAAAAATATATGAAAAAAGGAGAAAAGGGAAACACTTCAGATGCTTTTAACTCATACCTTTCCAGCGAGGGACCTCAGATGTAACAAGCAGCTCACCTGTATTGACTTGCTGAGCTTGGTTAGTGCAGGCTTGTAGGTCTCCATGGTGATAGAGTCAGGGCCAGTGACATCACTGTAACACTGGTACACAACAGCGGCGATGCGGTGGACCTCGCACTGGTTCAGTACTTATGAAAAGGCATAAAATAAGAAGACTGAAACAATCTGAACTACTCAAAGTCCTCAGTGTTAATCCGTCTTTGTTTGGACTTCCAAAATCTTTAAATGCACCAGCACCAAAAAGACTGTGTGAGCTCAATAAGTGGAGAGGAGCACTAATGGCACTACATTTCATTCAGTTGGCAGATGCTTTTGTCCAAAGTGACTCACAGCCCCGTCCCCACACACATGCACATATACACACATCAGGAGCAATTTTGGATTCAGTGCCTCGCTCAAGGACACTTTGCAAAAAGTAAAAAATCAAATCTGACTAAAGCTGGATTTATATCACACAAGGGGTAAATAAGAGTCACCCGTATCATGATTTACACTCTTATATTTTCATCTAGGTAACATTAAGTCGCTTTTAGGACTACTGCTGTGCAGTCCCAGCATTTTACTTCATTAATTCATGGAAGGCGGTAATCACAGTGAGAAGACAGTCTGCAGTCTAATGTCTTTGCTACAGTCGATGTGCATTACTCAAAATAAGAAGACTACGGAGTCTTTCTTCAACTTATTTATGTTTTCTTCACTATCAACAAGCATAAGAAACTTGAAGAGGAATGGCAGCTCTTAAGGTCCTCGCATGGTATTTGGGACTTTTGTTTGTGAAGTTGAAAAGCTTAAAAAGAAAGGTCGACCTGAAGAATGGAGTTTCAAGAGAGGTGGACAATTGTTTTTTGGGGGGGGGGTTTAATGCAAATGCCTCCCTTCTCATCTGCAAGAAGAAAGCTGCCCTTTTCCAAATCTCAAGAGGCATTACTCTACTAAAAAGGAGGAAAGCAGAGTTGTGCAGCTTTTAAGAGTTTTTGTTTTTTGTGTATGTTTCAGAAATGAGGACAAGACAAGAGGAAAACCCTGGCCAGTGGACCCCAAGGAATGCAAGTTTGAGACACAAGAATTAGAGGACCTAGAAGTGTAAAAGAAAATAGTAGTACCTGCAGCTGGAAGTCCAGTAACTATGTTGGGTTGCTCCAGTGACTGGCAGACAGACTGACCACTGAAAGCACCAGAGTGGAGAGAGCGTAGGAAGGGAGCAGAGCTATAGCCCAGATAGTCTGCTGTCTTGTACTCAGCCACAGAGCTGTCGGACAGCACAGTCACATTCAGCTCTCTGTGCTGCAGACAGTTGAAAACCTGCAAGAGAGAGAAACACACAGTCAGCCCAACACAACACCACCTTTATTGTGTAGCTCACCATGAAAAATACCTGCAAGTTTGACTCTGACCATTGTAATGTGTAGCAAACAGTGCTGGAAGTGGCCCGGTAGACAAATAGATATTGTAACCTGTAATTATGTATGGGACAATAAATCTATGTGTTATAATGGTGTTGTGTGCTCCTTTTCCAAGAGACTTTGAACTGACCTATTCCTAAAATGTCCTTCTGTTTCTATACTTGTTGTGCTTCATGAATGAAAGAAAACAAACCTGTCATGGTGGGAATTCTGCTATCTGGTTGCACTGCTGTATAAGCGTACCTTTTCTGTCCACTGAAAAAGCTGGTCTTCTGCAATGTAGCAAGTCGCTTGGCATATCAAAACCTTCAAGGAAAGGAATGCAAGAGATATTTTTTGCATCATTTGTGAATTCAAGACAGATTTGTCTAAAACCATACAAGTGTAACTCAAAGACAGGAGAACTGATTATACTCAAGGATGACAAATTCAAAAAAAAAAACAAACAGAGAAACTTTTTCTTCATGACAGCTACATGACAAGCTCAACCACAGTTTGGTCTTTTCCTGGCCGGGAAGTTTGTTTTGCCTGTCTGCGTTTTATTTTCATATTCACATTGCTCAAAAGGTAGGAGAGACACATTCCTTTTAAATGAGACAGCACAAAGAGAAGTGTTGTATTTCGGTGAAAATTGGGTCTGAAGATAGACTTTTAATAATTACGTCTAGAGAAAAGTCACTCGGCAGGCAATTTAGTGATTCTGTCAACACGGGCAAATGTATTACTTGGAGTAAATGCAATGCTTAATAACGTAAATAAACAATATTCATTAAACACTCTCCAGGCTGTGGTGACCTGGTCCTATCATACTAGGGCTGCAACCAATGATTGTTATTTATTGATTGCTCAGCAGATTATTTTCTTGATTAATTGTTCACTCTACATAACATCAAAAAACTGTTAAAAAAACAACTCAGATTACAAAATTCTAAAGCACAAGGTGACATTGCGGCAATAAATCTAAAACCATCAAATGTTTGTAATTTTCGTTCGACTTAAAACAAATACATTTTCAAAATATGTATTCTAAGCCTGATGTACCACATTTGGTTGACAGGTAAAAATGCCCAAAAATATTGACAAAAACAAACTCTCCAACATATAAATGCACTGGAATCATCATTTAGGTTGTCATAACAAGAATTTCAGCAAATCAGTGATTCGTGAATTAATGGGTGAATGTTGCAGTATCTGTTGTCCACAGCTGCTTTCCACTGTATGGAAGTCTTCTCCTTCAGCTCATTAAATCCCTGCAGCCGCCTGAAAGCGGCAGGCCAGAGACGCGTGATAAATCTGACGCTTCACACACAATCGTTCACCATGTTTATCTTAATTAAAATCGTGTGGAAACGACACCAGGATGCTCGAAAGTAACCACACACACACCTGTCCACACATTAGACTGGTCGGTTATAACTCTGTATTCTGACAGTTTATGGACGAGACGGCGGATTAGCAGGGCTCATTAATCCTGTGTGTCATGGCCTACTTTCCAACATTTGGCAACTGAAGTGGGGTTTCATGTTTTATTTCTTGAAATGCATTATGGCGCAAACGCTGCTGTAACAGATCAGTTACAACATGGCGTGAGATAAAGCAGAATTGAGACTGAAATAGAGTTGGATTCATGCAGTTATATAAGTTATTATTGTTTCTATGATTGATTTCTATTGTCAATGAAAGCATCTGCATTCCCTACATTGCCCCAATGCCTTCAGGTTTTTCTCCTGTTCTTAGCTTCACAATGACCTGGGCACAGCTGTTATAATGGGCTCTAATATAATATACTTATATAAAAAAAAAAAAGAAAGTATAAATCAAATGGGCAGCCATATACACAGCCTTGGCATGGACTCAAGTCTTGCTACTCTTAAGCGCATGATCTCGCGTCATTAGTAAGAATCAATACAACCCAAAACATTTAACATAAATACTTCACAGTTGACAGTTTTAGTGTTATGCTAACTGAACCTAATTGTTTGCCCTGCAAAGTAGAAGTGCTAATGCATTGTAAAAAATCTCTAAGACATACTTTTTTGTCTGACATGAAAAGAACAAAAGGGGACAATATATATAGAATTTGAACACACTCAATTAATTTTAGGGGCATCTGTAGCTCAGTGGTAGAGCGCTCGACTCCCAATTGGAAGGTTAGTTAGTAGTTCAATCCCTGGCCCTGCAGTCCCATGTCGAAGTGTCCCTCGGCAAGACACTGAACCCCGAGTTGCCCCCCGATGCTGCGCCATTACAGTTTAAATGTATGTGAATGTTTATCTGATGAGCAGGTGTACGGCAGCCTTGGCCACAGTGTGTGAATGCATGTGAATGGGTACTGTACTATGTAAAAGCTTTGAGTAGTCGTTAAGACTAGAAAAATAAAAGATCAAAAGCAAACTCATCAAATGAAATGATTATTATTGAGTTTACAAAGCTCAGGTGCTTTCTGAGGCATTAATCACATAACACACACATGCTGTCACTCACTGATGGGTTGTCCTTGTGTCTGTAGAAAGCACAAGCTGTCTCCTCCTCGCTGGTTATCCCAGTACCTGCCCGGCTCCTCTCGTTCCACACTGATGCATGTCCCACTGCGTCCCAGTTTTCAGAGGCGAGAACGTACACTGACAGAAACCCTGTGAAGACAGATCCTCTCAGCATTCCACAACAGCTCACGTGTAAGACACACCTGCATTCAAATTACAGACTCTTTTATCACAGCGGACGTTGGGACAGGTGTAACGGCTATCACTTAGAGCTGAAACAATGAATTGAGTAGTTTGTCCACAGAAAACCAATTAGCAAGTGAGGACTGTCTGCTTTAATTTGGTGTATATGACAGTAAACTGAACATGTTTGGGGATCACATCGTTAGTCAGACTGTAAAAATATAATACAATCAATTTGACTGCGATGGTCAATTTCACATTTTTCCCTAACATTTTATAGACAAAACGATGAGAAAATAATCAGCAGGTTCATTTAATGAAAATAATCGGTAGTTGTAGCCCTTCTACATTAACGGCTTCACAGGTTCTTGCAGGTTTAGTGACAAACTAAATGGAATAAAACCATCTTTAGTTTTATTAATCATAAGCACCAACACGCCAAAACAAATGCTAAAGCTGTAAAGTTGCTTTTATTTATATTAAATGAGTCTGTAGGTGAGAAAAAGTGTTCTGATTTGTAGTAATTATTATGTTGAACAAATTCTGTTCCTTCCAATCAAAGCATTTGCTCATTACTGATCTTATCTTTAAAAAAAAACAAAAAAACATGTGTTGTTGCAGAGCTAACAGCGCTGGGCTACAAAATTATCCAATTTAATCACAGGGATTATTAAAGATTAATTTGATTTGTGATAGTGGGTGTGCTGTTAGAAGAACTCATCACAGGTAGTGTAGCATACACTCAACACTCACTGGCAGCGTTGTGTCCCACAGCGAGGATGAAGTCTGAACATTGCAACTTGTTTCCAGACTTCAGCGACTCAGAGACTTCAGGGCTCCAGTGCAGATGAACCGTCCTAATGAAAAAGTGACATCGATTAGAGAAGAAGGAACAGTTGTGGGAAACAGCGTACAACTAAATATTTGCAGATGTTTAATAAATTCTGCCGGGGAAGTAGGTGCTGGCAAGTAACCACCATTAGTTCCATGACATCAAGTATTTCGATGTGGGTCTCTCTAGCAGATTTCAACCAACATTTTAAGTTTTCCTCATGTTTTATTATTAACACAGTATTTGTCTATTCAAATTAATTTAATCCATAGCCACAATAACCAGAACACCCATCCCCTAACAAGTGTATTAAAGTACTGTACAGGGCAATTTTGAGGTATTGTATTTGTTCATTTTATGCTACTTTGTACTTCTAGTCCACAACATTTCAGATGGAAATATTGTACTTTTTACTCTATTTTTTTAACCTGTATTTGACAGCTGTAGTCAAAGATAGATTAGCAGCCGTGCAACCCAGGTTCCATAAACCCCCAGGTTCACTTTTGGTCTGTGATTCAATGCAACTTTATGTGGAAATATGCAGCAGTAATCAATGCACCAATATCTGCTGCCATGATGACAGCCTTAAGGTAAAACTGAAAGAAACACCGGTTTTAAGGGAAGTTTGAGATGGATTTAGCATACCAGAGTTGATGATTCAACTTTACGACCATTGTAGAGCATTTCATAGTGTGTGATGTTGTTGAATTGTAATGCAATATACAAAGAAGCAATGTTTCTGTTATTTTGCCTAACATTGATATGATTTTTTTAGTTATCTCTCAACAGTATGTTGTAAAGATAGTAGATAGATGGAGAGATAGAGAGAAACATTAAAATACAACACAAACACAGACAAATCAGTTCGATTTTACCAAAGAACAAAAATAGAATAAGTTCCAGAAGGAGCAGGCAGAAACATAATGCTTATATAGTTCTGCCCCCGCATAAAAATGAACACTTGTCACAATAACAAAACACAGTCCAAGAGGAACACAAACTACAACCTCCAAAATGATCACAGCTGAATCAGGAATCAGTTTTAATGGCCAAGTAAGTGTGAACACAGAGGGAATTTTACTCTGGCTTTTTGTTGCCCTCAAGTAGTCCTGCACGATTAATCGTATAAACTTGCGATCTCGATTCACCCTGTTCACAATTTAATTTTTAAATAACTTCGATTTTCTTTTTTTATTAAAAAAAATAAAAAAATAAAAATATATATATATATATTTTTTAATGACTTTGAATCTCATTTAATTTTACGAGCCGACTGCATCACAAACACTACTTTCTTCTGTGAGTTTTAAACAGACTGTATAAAAAAGCTTTTAAAGGCGCTCCAAGCGGTAAAAAGCTCTCCCTTCTCTTCATTGAAGCCTCTACGTGTATGTTCATATTTTTTCCCGAATTGTGCAGGCCTACTCTCAAAGTACATACACAGAAATAGACATACGGCTAAAAACAAGGACAACAAATCAGAACAAAGTCAAACATTTAAATATATGTACAGATATAATCAATCAACACCTTTCTAAAACAGTCTCAAATAACATTGTAACCTTCATGCAGGACTGTTTGGACTACATCAGGCTTAGATGGGTGTTCCTAATAAATAGGAAACAGCGTATGCCTTCATAGCAGTTTCTGTCCTCGGTCTGCAAGCCTCCACCAGAAATAAATGGCATTGAAACTTTCTGTAAAGCTGGTGGGTGACACTTATACATTTTTAACTTGTTGAATTGTACTGTACTTTTGACACTGCACCGTAACTTTAATTCTTGTATTTAATACCCTTTTTTATTTAATTTGAGCTGTGCTTATTCTCTTCAATGAATGCTTTTCATCGTATTTAATTGCTCTTTAATGTTGAATGTAAAGCACTCTGAATTGCATTTATCTTTGATGTCATTGTATAGTGGTATTCACTTTTTACTGTCTCGATTTCAATTGTATTGTACTGTTTGTAATTTAATTGTATTCTTTTAGTAAAGCACTTTGATTGAAAGCACTCTATAAATAAATTTATTATATTATTATTAGTACTGTTGCTGAAATGTGCTAGCTATATAATATAAATACAGCCACCTTGCCTTACTGTCTGCTGAAAGCCGAATAACAATGTTTAAATATGTAACTATCAGCTGGTGTAACAGTGCGTTATTTGCTAGTGTAATTCATTTTTTATAAGCTTACTAATGTCATATAGGGATGGGTGAGTGGCTGTTAAACTCTTAACGATACTGAAATGTCATGTGTCATGTTAGCTAGAGCCACCGTAAGATGCTAAGGTTAGTTAGCTAAGTTATATCAACGTGTGGTAACATTTTATCAACGTGTGGTAACATTTTATCAACGTATGGTAACATTTTGTCAACGTATGGTAACAATACAAACAAAACTTGAAAACACATAGTCGAAAAAGCCATTTCAAATCAAGTTTACTTCACGAAATCTTACGTTACTTAGCCAATATTTTCATGCTTTCTTCCTGTCTCCATGCTAGCTGGCTAACGTTATTTACCTCTTTTCCTCCAGCTCTCTTCGGATTTCTCCATCTTCTTCATCTTCATCAAGCTCCTCTTCATCTTCATCCACGGCCCGAGAATACACCGACAACACTTCACCGAAAAACGTCGCCATAATCACTTAGTTTACAAGACGAAAAGCGAAAGTTTGGCTGGCTAGTGGATCAGACAAGACAAGCAGCCACACATCCGCCACTTCCGCCGGAAGCCACACCCCTTCTAAATAAAACCTAAAATCCTTCAGAATAAAATATAAGATGGTCTTAAAGAGGTTAGATACAGATACATCAGATAAGGAACCACAGTACCTGAATGAAATAAAAATTTTAAAAAATGACTGTTAAAATTATTAAAATTTAAAAAAAGAAGCTGTTATCATTAAATACATTTAACATACATAACAGATAAACAACACCTAAACTATATGAATTGATTGTGCAGACTCAAATATTTGTGTAATATAGGTGCAGAAATAAGTCAAGTAATGCAAAAGCCCAATTGAAATACAATATAAATAAAAAAATTGTTTTATATAAATCTGTGTGCATACAGTATGGTACATGGTGAAATGTCCTTGAGATCCACCTTGTAAATATCCCCCAGCTAAATCACAGGACCATGTGATATAATGTAATCATACCTCACCACATTATATTAAAGGATCTTTACTCACATGCCCATATGACAGTGAAAAGAGTCACTGCGAATGTTCCTCCTGTCCATATTGGCCCTGAAGAGAGTCCCTGTTACCCCTAAAATTACCTTACACTGTACATTATCTACACTGTCGTTCAGTAAGGGAACACTGTTTGGGGAAACACTCGAACGACTGTAAGTTTAGAAGATACACATTTTGATTCCACTAACTCAGACTGCTGAAGCCTCACATTAACTTCAGCTAAACTATACTGTGAACTGAACTGTAAAATGTATAATTTGGAAATTTTATTTTACTTTCAATGCACATATGGACTTTATTATTTAACAATAAGAGACATTAGCATATTTTTCATTGTGACAAATTCCAACAAGCAAGCTCTGACAAAATATTTCAACTACACAAAAATACCTTGAATTGAGCAGCTCAAACAAACACACAGTCCATGCACACGGACACGTGAAACACTAGGCGCTCCCTAAAATCCCTGTGGGAAGCTCAACTCCTGCATGCATGAATACTGCCTGTCCAAAATATTTCTGCCTGAGCTGCTCAATGAATGATTTAAGGCTTGTGTCTCTTCAGTGGATTCACATGGTGTGTAGTTGGTTATACAATGCATATAGGGGCATGAATATGACTAACAATTAGCATAGGAATGCTTGATGTGCTATTTTTGGCCTTTGTGCCAATTAAGGGTAAACTTGACACATGGCTCCACCAGCTTGGTAATGGTAATGCATAATTAACATGATAGGAAGAAAGCAGGGAAACGTAATTCTTAAAGGATGCTGGAAGATTATTTAGTTGTACAGCTCCATCACCCAAGTCATGTTCGGGCAGATTGACCCTCTGCAGAACATCCATCCTTTCCTTTGTGTTGTATAATTCATTTCCGTGTAAGCTGTGCCCCCCGGAGATGAGGGACAAACAGAAATGGGATGACATCAGCACGGCCATAAAAATGCTTCATTGTTACCAGAAAAATGTCTAGTGTTGGAAAGACAAATTGGATTTCAGAGCAAAGGCTGTAGAACAGAGAGTAAGCTCTATTACCAGTGCAGTGCAATGATGGAGCAAGAGGCCATAAAGTAACAGCAGAAATGTTTCCTGTCACTACATAGAGCAACATGCTAGGAGGAAGCTTCAGGCTGCTGTTAATATAATTGATAGTGGAGGGAGAGATAGAGGAAAAGTGGGAGGGATGTTCTGCAGCTTAACAAACACTAAAACCTCCAGGCTCAAGACAACAAGAGAACAATGTCAACATCAGGACAAACGGGGAATGTCTGTCACATCATCCTTGTTGACTATTAAAAAGGGCACAGGACAGGACAATCAGAGGACAAAATCATCCAGTATGAGCCTGTCTGTCTTTCACTTGGACCGATAACTGCAACAGGGCCTGAGGATGGTGATAGTCGCAGGCTCCATCTGTCTCTCTGTCCTACACTTGGGTCAAGAGCACCATCCTACTGACCACACTGCACAACACGCTGGTTGCCAGGGACACGCACAGACATTTAAATGGAAAGTGGTTTAATTACAGAAATTGAATTTGCCTTGGTGTTGTGGTGCATAACAATTAACATAAGATTTTTTAAATGAAAATAAGTAGTCAAGAAACATGAATACAATCTAAAAATGTACAATAAAAGTATTAAAATATATTTGTATTATAATTATGACTATATATATATATATATATATATATATATATATACAGTATACTATATTATTTATATTGTTGAGGTCAGCTGCATATGGTTTTTGTGACATGAGGTTTTGGACCTAATGGGCCTCCTGCCAGAGGGAAGTGCCTCAAGCAGTTTGTGTCCAGCATGGGAGGGGTCAGTCACAATCTTTTCCTGCATGCCTGCAGTTTTTGTAGTAAAATAAGGTTTTTTGATATATAAATAGTTTTTTTAACATATTGACATACACCAACAAAATAGCAGAACTAACTACTAATGCAAGATGGCAAATTCCAGTGAATGTTGCTATATATATGATAACAATGGGACTGTAGGGTTAGGGTTATGGGACTGTAGGTTGGCATGAACAGGGAACTTACAATCAAAATATTAGAACAGAAGAAGCAGAACAGCAATAATACCAGGGACAAAATGCTTATTTTTATTTCACTGGTCCAGAGGGAGTTTCTTCAGCCAAAAGGGCAAAGAGGCATGTCCCTCACATGGCCCTGAGAGACTGGTGACCCCCCCGCCCCCGGTGATCTAGAACAACAAGAAATATCAATATCTAATTGGCAGATTACCATGACATTTACTGAGCAAAGCAATGCTCCCTCACAATCTTTTCAGTTTCAGACCTGTTTTTTGATGCCATACAGAGGACTTTTTTACCCCCAACATACAGACGCATGAAAACTGGAGGGGTAAGAAAAAAACATGAGACCTTTGCGTGTTCATCATTCCACCATTTATTTCCAGTAGGGCCGCAACTAACAATGATTTTCATTCTTGATTAATCTGTCGATTGTTTTTTCCATTAATCAATAAGTTGTTTCATGTATAAAATGCCAGAAAATGGTGAAAAATGTTGATCAGTGTTTCCAAAGTCCATTATGACGTCCTCAAATGTCTGGCTTTGTCCACAACTCAAAGATGTTTGTGTTGTTGAGTGTGGAAACTAGAAAACGTTCAAATTTAAGAAGGTGAAATCACAAAAAAATGACTCAAACTGATAGATCCACTATCAAAATAGTTGCAGATTAGTGTAATAAATGACAACAAATCGATTATTGAATTTTGCTTGAATTGTAGCTCTAATTTCCATATTCATAGTTGTCACAAAGGGATGGAGCCTTTCACACAGTACACACAAATGCACCCACTCCATCAGACCACCTACTCTCTCTCACTCATATCGGGGGAATTTAAAGTGTTCACTCCAGCTGAGCTGTATGCCTGTGGATTGTGGGAGGAAAGTGTAAGCGCCTGGAGGATTTCCCACGCAGACACACATGCAAACCCCTCACACACAGAGAGGATCTGTTGCTTAGGAACAGAATTGTTCATCAACTGGGGGTGGGATCACTTCTGAGCAAAGTGTGGGTTTAATCAAGTGAACTTGCGTGTAAATGTGAGCAGGGCTCCGATGATGCTCAAAGAGCCTGGAGGTGGGTGGAAAAGGTGAGCTGCTTATGATGTATCATCCAGCAGTCCAAGAAAAAAATCGATATATAACAATGTCAGTGAGCAAACTGTGAAGAAAAGGATGTTTATAGAAGTTTGAGGTTTTATTAAATGCATTTTTAAACAGCGTGAATGTTTTTCAGTAGGAAACAGTGGAAATTCTCCCTTTCTTGCTCTGCTTGGTAGAGCACATTTTGAATATGAGTGTTACTCAACCTGATTGAGCCTTTTCCAGCATGCTATTGAAGTATGTTAGGCTAAAAAGCATCCCAGGGTGCACTGCAGTTTTTAGAGCCAGAACTTTTTCAGGTGGCCTCCTTCCAGGAAGTTAGCAGTAGATAAATCACTCTTGGCGTGTGTCCTGTTTGCGGTGTACTGTAATATTGTTTGGGCGGCTACATGTCCTTCATTTCTTACAAATCTTGTAATCAGAAGAGGTTTTTGTAAACAAATCCACATTCTAACAGACAAACTCCATCTGCAGGAAATATGTATTGCTGTCTATATGTATTGCTGTCTATAGATAAGATAAATGTTTTTCAAACATGCAGGTTTATGTTTAAATACATGAACTGCATGCAAGTTCTCCCAGATACATTACAATGTTTTTTTTTTGTTTTTAAGTTTTCCTCAGATATTCGCTCATGTTCCAGTTAGGCAAAAGAATGATTTCCATTTGCCTTATTGTCATACATCAAAAGATACATTTTTTTAATCAGATAAAGAGGTCCAATGCTGTGTAATTCAATGAATAGGACACTAAAAACATTAACCTGCTTGCCAGCATTCAGGTTACAGGTATAGTTTCTCATTTCATTTCATCTAAAACCTTTTGGCAGGATACTTCTGTTCATTGTATTAACTCACTTATTCTAGGTTTGTTTTTCTGTTAACTTTAGTCTTTTTTTTTGCTATATCTTTTTCTATTTGTGTGTTATATGTTTTCCTGTTTGTTTTGTTGTATTGCTTGTTTCGTTTTTGTCTAGTATTATACAATTTTTTTCTCTTTTCCTCTTTTCCTCCTTACTTTTTTTTCCATCTTCATGTTTATCCGAAGTGTAGTCTGAAGGGATGTGTTTTTAGCCTTTGGCGGAAGACGCATGGGCTTTCGGCCATCCTGATGTCAGTAGGGAGCTCATTCCACCATCCACCCAACTTGATGGGGAAACGTCACAACAAATTAGAAAAAAAACATCATCTTCTCACTGACGTCACAGTTTGGAGAGCTGCATCTAAAAGAGACAATAAAGAAAAGCGCCACCCCTCCCCCCATAGTAATAAATAAATGAATGATTGAATGATCCCTAAATTACATCTCAGACCCCCTTAAAATTATAATAATAAAATTAAATTAAATTTAAGTAAAAATGTATCAACTTAGTACTTAAGGACGAACAATTAGAGGTTCAAAGTGCTTGAAACAGGTTTAATATCCTGTGTCGCTGACGCCGATGCCATGCACCTGTAACCCAGTCAAGGAAACGTAGTGTTGGCCAATCGGAGGAGGTTTTGCCAGTCTCTATCTTATCTTTTAGAATGAGAGCAGGAGTGCGATTGTGAAGTTTAACGTTGAAGAAGTTGGTATTTTGATGGCGCAGATTAAAACCCAAATTGAAACGTATGCAACTAAAATTGCTGAATGTTAGAACATCAAATCTGTTATTACTGTGACTTATAAAGTGTCAGGTTTAGTTCCATCATAGTGTCATAAGCATAAGCTGACATTGTTGTTCAGTAGCTAGCTCAGAGATTATCAGATGATGAAATTACTGTGTGAGTATCACTGTATCCATGTCACATTTTTGTTAGGGGCTGAGCCCCCCTAAAGGTCTGATCCTAGACTCTCCCCTGAGACAAAGTGTTCTTGTTGGAGTTCTGGTAGAGTGCGTTGATGCTGCTGACACATGAATGAATGTATGTATGGATGTCTTGGTTGCCAAGGTGCATTGTGGAGCTACAAGGAACTGTGTGAAGAGTGTTAAAAATGAAACCAGTGTGTGATCAATTAGCCGGTGAGACCCCCAACACAGAAAAGAGTTCAATCAACACCTCTCATACAGTGTCAACAACAGTATAAAGGATAGGCTCACCTTTTTTTTCCAAGTCTCACATGTCAATGTTATTAGTGGCTATAATCATTTCTCCAAGTAGACCAGAAATATGTATATATTCAATCTCTGCAGGCGGGTGTCCTGTTCACCTTAGTTGCTAATGAGACGTCCACAGTTCAGATCATGCTTAGGACGTGATAAACTCGCTCCCTCCCCATGATTCCTTTACTCAATCTCTACTGTCACTATCCAATTCAGCAATTTACAAGGTTGTATGTCTTCATTTAGAATGCATATAATAACTAAATCCACGCATTTTATCATCCGTTAGCTGGGTGACAGGGTCATCATTAAGAAAAAAGCTAAATCCATCTGTGTGTGTGTGTGTGTGTGTGTGTGTGTGTGTGTGTGTGTGTGTGTGTGTGTGTGTGTGTGTGTGTGTGTGTGTGTGTGTTTGCGTGTTTGGGTTCATGAGTGCATGAATGGTAAACTGGATTTTGTGCAGTTCATTAGAAATTCTGCTGACAGGGACTTGCAGTGAAAGCAGTTGTGAGTGTGGAAGGAATATCAAGAGGACGGCTGCTGCCTGGAGATTGCCTGCAGTTTTAAAGATATCAGCTCCTTCATTTGAAGATGCACAATGTCAGGCACACACACACACACACACACACACACTGAGTGGACAGCAATTGTACATCAATCATCAATATTTGTTTAGCATTCAGACCAACAAAGCTTTCTCATTACCGTTAAAAATCCTGATTCACACGAGCCGCAATCAGAGCGCCCTGGAAGAGAATCGAGTGGCGCAATAATCGGCAGAACGATAATGTGTCATTAAGAAATAGAAAAATGTACAGTAGTTTCAGTTATATTTTGGGTTTATAATGAATCTGACAGTGGTGGAAAGTAACGAATATGTGTACTCAAGCACTGTACAATTTGGAGGTACAAGTATATACTACTACCTAACTACAAATCAGAGGAAAACATGTTCTTTTTACTCCACTACATTTATTTGATAACTTAATTACTTGCAGATTTAGATTAATGATAAAGAATGTAAACAATAAATTATGATATACCAGTATAGTATCACAAACTACCTAGCAGAAGAGAAATTAAAATAAGCTTCATCTTTCCCTTTAACACATTTTGTAATGAATCAATAAATGTAATAGATAGTATTCTACCACAATGGGTCATTTTGCATAATGAGTACTTTTACTTTTGGTATTTCAAGTTGATTTTAAATGCAGGACTTTTAATTGTAATTTCTACATCGTAGTATTATACTTTTACTTTACAATCAATCAAATGTCTATGTGTAACAAACCCACAGAAGATTTTAACTCATCTTCCCCGCAGCTTTACAAATTGTTCCAACATCTTCCATCTCATCGTTTTGGTTTCAACGGGCCACATTTTCTCTGTTGTGGTTTAGTCTCCCATCAACCTCATTTCCAGCCTCAGCAGGCAGTGAAAAAGCACCAATAAACCTACTGCTGTTTGGCGATGGGCCGGTAGCACACAGTGTGCAGAGGTGTGAAATTGGACAGGATTTAAACTTCTCTCTCAAGCTCTTTTTTCATTCTTCACACTCTGTCACCTTTTTGTGTGTACAACTCGAGTGCAATCGCCACAAGGGCCTTCAAAGAGAGACTGTCTGAATGTGTGCATCATTATTACCACTGATTCATCACGTCAACACTCAGCACAACGCTCACACTTGTTTGAAGAATCCTTGAAAGACAGTCTCTCTAAACTGCTACAGCTGCAAACTCACCAGATAATGCAGCTGCTTGTTTTCTGTTATATCGACCACCAGGGCCCCAAAAAGGCTTTGGTTTAGGATTTTTTTTAATCTAAGTTATGCCATTTATTTGAAGCTTAAGTGGCTTCTGGGTCTCTGGTCTGATGTGGGTCAGTATGACCTGGAAAACTGAACGCACCCATATGAATTTTAAAATAAGTGCTATAATCACTCTCCATTTAACAGCCCTAAAACATGTGCCAGGCTTTAAACTGTGCATGAATAGCTGTATAAATCTTTCAGTATGCACTCATTTTCAGTGAGTTTATCATCTAGGGACCCTCTCTCTCTCCGAGGCCATCCATTTTTCATGGAGCCCTGCTGGTGATGGAGCATGTCCACAAGTAGCACCGGGAAATGACTGTGAGAATCTTGAACAATTTGTGGTACCAATACAAAGAAAGCACATAGACTTTTATCTGAAAAAATGAAATAAAATGATCCTATTGCTTTTATCTGTTGTTAATAAACAATGTTTTACACGTCGTTTGACATCATAATGCACAATCTAATGAATTTGGGGATTACTCTGACTCTTACTCTGATCTGACTTTTGGGAACAGTTCTAAAATGTCCAGCTAAGTAACCATAAAGTCCCTTATTTGTTATAGTATCAAATGAATATTGCCCCCAAATCATAACATTTCCTCGCAGCTCACTGCTAGTGGTTTGAAAAGTTTAAAACAAATCAGAAATATTTGATTTCTGAAAGCAATGTGTGTATTAAGATTCATAATTTCTGATTGAAACTGTTCCCTAGACACAATGATATATAATATATATCCCCCAAGACAGATTTACAGAAAATAAATTCAAAACATAAAATAAACGTATCATAACGCATGAAGAAAAACATCTTGAAAAACTTGTACTATACATGAATCAATAAAAAAATCTCACATTTATCAAACACAATCCGGTTCAGCCTCCACAGATTTCAGGCATCACACACAGTGTTTTCTCGGCTCTCGGATGACTCTGCTGTGGTTTTTGTCGTCAGGGACCAAGAGGCTGAATATAGAGATGTTGTGGCAAGGATTGTGCGTTGGTGTGGGCTGAACCACCTGCAGCTCTACATCACAAAGACAAAGGGGTTGGTGGTGGACCACAGAGGAGAGAAGACTCCCCTGTTCCTTCTTCTTCTCCTGCTGGATGTATAAATTGATATCATTTTGATAACAAGTTCGCCATTGTGTCCCAAACTTGTTTCCACTGCCCGAAAGTGGCCAAAAAAATTCAGTTACTGGCAATTTGAGTTGTCAAGTGTTGTTCTTCCTTCATCCAATAGATTCCACAATCTTTCCCTAACCTTAACCATGCTGTAGTTGCCATGCGCAGCTATAAAATGAGAATTTTTAAAAAAGTCATTATTTAACGTTACCCTGAGGTTTTGCAGAATTGTTCAATATCGACATTGTTGTCTGGCGATATCATTTGGTGTTGGTCAGTGCCTTCTACTATGTGATGTGGCAGCAGACTGACAGCAGCTGACACCAAGAGAATAAACTAACATCAACATCAGGAAAGATGGCTCTGTCCTGGGGGTGGGACATGCACCTTGAATCTCTGCTGGAAATCATGGACACTTCACACTTCGTCAAGCTTGTTTCTGGATGAACTACTGAATGACCCCTGGATATCCTGCTCTGCCTTTGAGAAAATGAAAGCTCAGATGGGTCGATCTGGAATCTTGCCCCTCATGAGATCATAAGGGGTTTAGGTTACCTCCTCTTTCTCTGCTTTGCCCGCCCAGAGAATTTGGCCCACCCATGAGAGAGAGAGACATCATGGATTCAGATATGGTATTAGGGGACCACTAAGGTCTATATTAAAGAGACTTCAGATACAGTATTAGGGACCACTAAGGTCTATATAAAAGAGACTTCAGATACAGTATTAGGGGACCACTAAGGTCTATATAAAAGAGACTTTTGATACAGTATTAGGGACCACTAAGGTCTATATAAAAGAGACTTCAGATACAGTATTAGGGACCACTAATGTCTATATAAAAGAGACTTCAGATACAGTATTAGGGGACCACTAAGGTCTATATAAAAGAGACTTTTGATACAGTATTAGGGACCACTAAGGTCTATATAAAAGAGACTTCAGATACAGTATTAGGGACCACTAATGTCTATATAAAAGAGACTTCAGATACGGTATTAGGGACCACTAAGGTCTATTTAAAAGAGACTTCAGATACAGTATTAGGAACCACTAAGGTCTATATAAAAGAGACTTCAGATACAGTATTAGGGACCACTAAGGTCTATATAAAAGAGACTTCAGATACAGTATTAGGGACCACTAAGGTCTATATAAAAGAGACTTCAGATACAGTATTAGGGACCACTAAGGTCTATATAAAAGCATCCAAAGAGCACCATGTCGTGGGACCTTTAACAAGGTTTCCACTGCTTTGGAAGGGTTTCATGGCAACAATAGTCTTTCATTGTGATAGTCTTGACCTACATTATGCACCAGATACATTCTGCGATAGGAGAAAAAAAGTGCTCTGGGTTGATTGCATTTCTTTAAATCAATCACAATTGTCTTAGCCGGAGCTAAGCGCCAGACTCAGCGACGCATGAGATACGCCTCATACAATATATATCATTCAATGAAAGAACCAAGCAGGCCTACCTTGTTGCATGATCTAAATTTTCTTCAAATCTTGTCATTTTCAGCATGCAGATTGCTAGTTCAAAGGTGGTTGTTGTTCCATGAAGCAAAAGGGATTGTGAGAAGGGCAACACACAGAGAGCGGAAGGTGAGGGACAAAGCCTGACATCCAGCATGTGTCAGGTTTTATCATTGAAATCTAGACCCATATCCGAAAGATTAAGGGTCTGGCATCGAGTAACGAAAGGATTGGATAACAATTGGATAACACAACGACCAATCACAACAACACACAGGGCAACGTATCCAGAGCCCCATACGCTTAGCTACCAGCGGAGCCAACTGGTAGATTAAACTGTTGTCATCTGTTTAGCTCGCCTCTGGCCCGGCCTATATCAGATACACCGATGTGATTGGTGCAGCTCAGCTACAAGGGCATAATTAATGAGCAGCATTACTCAATGCCAGAGTAACTCGCTGAGCACATTCAAATTGTTCTCTAGCAAGAACTCTGGATTTCTGGACTACAACAATCATCTTTCAGTGGGACAAGGTCAAAATGAGAAATAAGGTGCTCATGGTACAAAATGTTGTTTTCTGCCATGTTCACAAAGCTGTTTTACTTCAGTCAAAATTCTGTTTGGTTTTACAGCTTGAGTACATGCCATCCTATTCATTTGTGCAATGCTTCATGGTAAAAATGTGGTAATCAATTAACACCACACTGAACAATCTGCCATTTTTAGTATGAAAACTGTTACATTGTTCACTCTTCAAATGTGTGAACAAAGGGCGTAAATTTGGGTTCAACACAAATTACATCCATGGTGTGAATACATGGGCTACATACTCGAACCTTTTAGAATTAGTCTTAAGTGTATAGTTGTGATGCAGATCATCTACTGTATACCAAGAAACATTGTTACTGCAGTCCCGATTAATCATTAAAACATCAAATGGAAAAGGCTTTTGTTGTATATGAAAGTGTAGAGACATACAGTGTGTTTTTACAATACTTTAAGATAGGTCAAGGTGTGGCCCCAATGCAGACGTCTCCTCGCTGCACACACTTCTATATTTGGAGTACATGCCACACAGCCTGCAGCAATCTTCCATTCAGGGAGGAGCTGAGCTTAATCTGGTGGAGGTCTGAATTTGTGGTTTTCACAAATCTTTATTCATTTCAAGTGACTTTTTTTGTAAAACATTTAATCTCTCCACCAGAAGTAAAAGCGAGGGTGTAAAGTGTTATTCAAGTGTAGTTTTATTGTGAAAAGTGCTTAACAGTTATTTTAAGCCTCTTATTTAGAGCATTTTCATCAAAGCTGCACTAAGATTAGCAGTTACCAAAGTCTCTACAAGGACAAAATCAAAGGCAACTGTCAGTCCAGTTTGGTTTATCACACCATTATCATCATTAAGCCTGACAAGCCACGTTTGGAATGGAAAGATGAGATGTGTGGTGATGAGAAAGATGTAAACAGCTAAAGTGTTCTTAAAAAAGTGGGACTTTTTTTAATGGAATCCAAAAGACTTTGTGAAGGACAGGCTGCGTAAGCTGACATAAAACTTTGACAATTAAATTAAATTAGAATCTGATATGAAAGCATTTTTTCAGCTGTGCATTTGTAATAAATATGCATGAATGTTTACCTTGCACATAGTCCATATCTGAAGCTACAGTACACGTCTAAAGAGTAGTTCCCCCCAACCGGCACTGTCAGACACCACGTACCAAGAGCCTGGGTCTGTCCGAGGTTTCTTCCTAAAAGGGAGTTTTTCTTTGCCACTGTCGCACTAATTGCTTTCTCTTGGGGTATTTACTAGGATTGTTGTTGCTTTGTAAATTATAGAGTGTGGTCTAGACCTACTCTATCTGTAAAGTGTCTTGCGATAACTTTGGTTGTGATTTGATATTATAAATAAAATTTAATTGAATTAGATGTCCAAAAGCACCTGTTTTCTACTACGTTTTCATGTCTAACATTCTGGGAAATAGGCCAATAATAATAATAATAATTGGCACGTACTGTACCTAGTTAATGTATGAAAACTGGACAGTATTTATACCTCTTATAATAGCCTAACAAGGCTTAAAGCTTCAAACCATGCAGCACTTGACTGACCACACCCTTAAGAATGCCTGGGTTTACCAATCTAATATAAAACTAATTTACATGAGTAAAGTATGAAGTGAATTAGCATTAATAGTGATTAGAGGGGAACATCAGCACTCTGGTGTGGGTACACACACACACACACACACACACACACACACACACACACACACACACACACACACAAACAGCCATGCCAGCTGACTATACGGGACCTTTAATGCAGCTGCAGCTCTTCATTCAGATGCTGAGTGGAGCAGCGGATGACCGGAGGAGGGAACGCGTTTCTAGGAAAGACCAGACCACAGCTCTTTCTCTAATAGCATTTTTTTAAAGCTCCCTTTGATCTAGCCTATCCAGAGGAATTCCTCGCGTTGCATGTAGTTTTTAACTGGGGAAGTGCTGTCTTGAATGCAGACTGAGTGGATTGCGGCAATCAAAGCGTCCTGAGTGAGCGGAGCTCAGCAGCAGCATCTCATTGTATGAAATGCGTCACCGTGATCCTGTTCTCCCATTTACACACATCGGCTCTCCACGCACGGACTGTGCCCCGCACTGACAATTTAATCAGGTAAGAATTGCTTAAATTTAAATGTATTGGCTTGGGATGCAACAAATGCAGACCTCGTATTTTCAGACATTAGTGTCTTAAAATGATGTGTTGCGATGAGTGCAGGAAAGGGTGGCTTCTGTTTGGCTAAATCTTGTAGGCCTACACATATTACAATAGGCTATGATACATTGTCCCGACTTCTACCCAATCTTATATTCATAGCAAGGTTTTTTTTCTATGAGCATATGCTCAATAAAATGTTAAATGTCAGGTTTTATCTAGCATTGTGTGTCAAATGGTGCGAACTGCCCATGTTAATTGTTTCATTTTGGTTTGATTGATGAAGCCTGGACGAGTTAATGGGTGCTGCTGGGCGGGTTTCTGATTGTTCTGATAGGCAGTCTCCTCTGGAGCTGGAAGAGCGGGTCTCATGTGTTTTCTTTTCGGTGCAGGTAACCACATGCGCGGGCCGGTGTCACCACGCTGAGCCCGGAGAGCACGAAGGGTACTGGGGTCAGAGAGACAAGAGTGGTCGGGAAAGGTGGACCGGGATGCCAGCCAGAAGCTTTGAGGCCTCGGGACTGTCGGTGCCGCTGCACCGCTGTCACGGGGGTTTCCATGAGGCCAATAACGGCACCTGCGCGGAGCACCTCAGCTTTTTTCCGCCGTTTTCCTCCACCCTTGCGCTCCTAGTGCTGGTGACCGTGCTCGTCGGGATCATCCTCGTTTCCCTGGCAACGTTCCACTTCCACAAGAGGAAGCTTCGGAACAGGAAGATCCAACGCGCGCAGGAGGAATACGAGCGCGACAGTCGCAGCCCCACGCGCGGCGCAGGGGCGAGCGGGGAGCCCGCGAGGCCGTGCGTCATCGTCCGTCCGGTGAGATGTGATGTGGAGAGGCTCTCGTGCCAGAGCGCGGAGAGCGCGGACGCCAGCGAAGCGGCGGAGGGCGAACCGGCGCGGCACGACACAGTTGCTCTTGACTGCTAATTTAGTGCAACTTCAGGGAATGAGACTTTGGAATAAACAGGAAAAGCAATAAGGCACAAAGAACCCCCCACACCCATCTCTGCTGCTTGTAGATGACATAGAAATAGCATTGCAGAATACTGAGTAGAATAGTCAGCCTAGTACAGTGGCGTAAAGGATAGCTATGTGGCCACACACTTTCCTGATAACTACACTAGTATTTAGCCAACCGGTTGGCTACTTCCTTATGGGACTGTGTAAAGTATTTGCCTGCTTTGACTTTTGGACCTCTTCCTCTTCCTCAGCCTAAAACGTTGTTTAAACCTCAAAGATGTTTAAACTTTAAATCCTCCCTGGGATGTGACACACAGTTGTGTTAAATTATTAAGAGTTTGTGACACAACATAGACCATAATGGCTCTCTGATCTTCCTTGGCATGTCTCTCTGACACACTAGCAGTATGTAGTTAGACTATAATGGATGTTGTGGTGCTGTTAGGCAGTGCAAAGCTGCATATAGGCTGTAGAAAATGGCTTATTTGTTTGCGTAGTATTTCTTCCTTCAATTAAGTGACTTAGCATATTTGCCTAAAGTACAGAACTGTCCTCTAATGTCTGTTAGGCATCTGTAGGTAGCTCTTAGCCTGACAGGATGCAAGACTTTTTGCTGTAGTAAGTAATGAACATAAGATTTTTCTTTAAATGTGTCAGATCGTAGGTTTTAGCGCTAATACAGTATTTTCAGTTTTGAGTATTTATAATGTATTCTCTGACATGTAATAAACTGAGAATCTAACAGAGGGTTTAAGTTCAAGCCCGTCTTTTTTTTTTATCCTTCATATTGTATAGTGGGCCTAACAGAAATTCTGTGTCATTTATTACATGAATTCACTGTAAATGTATGCCATTAATGAGAGCTGGAATGTTTTACGGTAACATCATCTTTCTGGAGTTCATATAACCTGCCTTATCAAAAGGAAAATATGTAATATTCTAAGTTTATAAATAAATTATGTTATGTTAACCCTTTGATTGTGTCTGTAACCTTAAACACTTGTTGACCATTATCTAATAATAGATAGATAGATGCTTATTGTCATTAGGGTTAGGGATAGGTGAACTCTAACCCCAAACCCTAACCACATTGGAATACAAAGCCGAAAAACAAAGAGAAAACAGCAGTCAGATAAATAAAAGTATCCTATTATTGTGTAAAAGTGCACCTGAAACATACACTGTATAAAAATATAGAAGAATATAGACATTATTGCACCTGAAGATTTTTCACATAATGTTAATGCAACAAACAAATGCTGTTATTGCATTCATGTCATGACAAACATAATTGCTACTACTCTACTACATTGATTGGTAAAAAATATATATAATATGATATAATACGTGACGCAAATGTTTGGAGGGATTTTCATTAAGTCACAAATTACCTTCTTAAGGTAGATCCTTAGCATTTGGTCAGGATCTCCTGCATAAAGACCCTCAATAGGTACAAAAGGATCACTGCTTACACAATTTATGTGGTATATAGGACCATGTAAACTACATTGTACAATCAGATGCACTGCATACAGAACAAAGTCTACTGTATATTAGGGTTGGGATAAAATATCAATACTGCAATATATCGTCCTTTTTCTGGCGATATGAGAATCGATACGCTGACGCCACATATCGATATTTTAATTAATAAAATAAGCTGCTCTAAATAGATTTCCCTGCTCCCAGCGTTACTACTTCATGGCTCTCGTGCTCAACACATGAATGAGGGAAACTTGAACATAATTTAGCTGAAGATGAAGGGGATTATGACGAGATGGCGGAGAGCAGTTTGAGGGAAATAACTGATGCCCCAGATATGTTTAACAGAAAGTCTGGACCCATAGTTGCTCTATAGTTCTGTAATTTTAATTTACAGACTGAAAAACTTGGAGCTGTTTTCTAACAGTTTGGACTTGCAGTGAATAAAGAGAGAAAACTTGCACTTAACATTTTCACGTGCATGTATTCATAGTTAGATCGATATCGTAATGTATCATTATTGAATTTTCTAGCAATATACTGAATTGAATTGCTGAATCATGACATTATTGCTATTGTGAGCCATGTGTTCTATCGTGATGTACCCTGTGATTCACACCCCTACTGTATAGACCCCATCCATTTTCTACATGATTTGTTGACATGAAGGTCATCCATAGAAATTCCACCCTTAATCTCAACATCCCCCTGTAATGGCGCCACAGCCTGTCTTATTGGAGGTCAGTGGAAGTGAATCAACAACAGTTAGTGTTGGCCAGATACCAGGACACCATGTTCCTAAATGTCCCCAGAAAGAAAAAGGCCTGGGAAAATGAAGCCATCTCTGGCAAGGCTCCAGCGCTGGAAGATGCACTGACAGACTGCCTGTCTATCTTATCTCATTGGCATAAGTGCAACAGAATGAAACCATTTATCTTCGCAGGGAAATTGGAAGTAAGTCAACAAAAGATGACTAATACTTTCTACTTCCAACGTATGTTTTCTTCATAATTATTTATAGATTAGGATGTTGGACATCATACATGATTTAAGGATACATTTTTTTTTTTTTACAAATAAAGGGATTTAATGGCACAGCATTCTGTAATAAAGATACATGGATTGCTTGAAAATCAACTCAACTCCAAGCAACTGAGACCAGGTACAGCGTGCAGTAGTCACAGCCAGCTATAATAAAAATATATTTGTCTTTCAGCCATCCTGCTGAAATACACATCTTCTCATATGACCTGGCAGTAAGTTTTAAGAGTTACATTTTTTTTATTGGGAAGAAGAGGGTGGGGGTGGCAGAAAGGTATGATGAGCAGGAGCGTAGCACAAATTTCTGTATTCCCTGTAGAAATGCATTCTCTATGGGCCTATGGACGTAAGTGGCTAGGACATGGTAAGGTCAAGGGAGTTAAGTAGAATGTATGGAGGTCAGTGGATAAGAATGTATGGAGGTCAGTGGCTAGGACTGTATACAGTTCAGGGGCTAGGTATGGATTGAAGTAGCAGAGCCGGCTACTTCTGGTTTAGCGCTCCATTCAATGGGGATTAAATGATTTAATCGTGCGGCTCTTCTTCCAAATGTTTCTGAACCGAAAGGAAATCGAAATTCTGATTGTGAAAGGAGTCATTTCACGTGGGTTGTGATGCTCAAAAACATGTATCCACTAATTTAGGAGTGTCCACAGGAAAGTCTATAGAGAAACGTATTCTTGGGCCAGAGGGTATCATGTGACAGGACAGGAGTTGCAGTTCCATTATTTGCCCGCTATGTTTAATTTGCTTTTAAGCCCCGCACACTTACTTGAGGCCTGGTCCGTGGCTGAGAATGGATGGAGGTCAATGGTGGTCAGTATCTAGGGAAAAACTAAGGTCAGTTGTTAGGAATCAATGTAGGTTGGTGGCATGGAGTCAGTAGAGGCCGGTGGGCAGATATGATGAAGGCCAATTGTTAGAAATGGACAAAGGTTAGTGGCTAGGAACTGATGAAGATCAGATGTCAGTGGTTGGGAATGGAGGAGATGATGGAGCTCATTAGTAGGTGATACAGTAGATGAAGTAGGTCTGCTGTTATTTCTTGTCACACATATAGAGCTGCATTAGAAAGAGAGAGATTCACTAGAGACTTTAGTGTGACTTTAGTTTGCTCTGGGAATAGCCTAGTTATTGTGAGAAGCCTCATTTAGAATTAATGAGGCCGGTTTTCAGGGTTTTGTTGTCCCACAGGGTTCTGCTCCTCAGTGCTGCAGATAGACTTTGCAGGGGACGTTGGTTGGCCAGTGAGTGGATTAGGTCCTCTGGGGCTGTTTATTATAGCATTATTAAGGTTGTGTGTAATGTGAACATAGTTTGCATTACACACAACCATAAAGGTAAACTGCGTGTCTCTGCTTTTTGGTCCTCTTTTTTCAGACAACCGTTGACTTCTTTTCATTTCTGGGAAGTATGACAGTCAACTTGCAGACACTTTTATTCAAGTTGGCAATCCTTGGTGTGGTGCTTGCTTTGGAAATGGTCAGACTTATTATAAAATATACAGTATGAGTTTTGTAGACAGTTAAAAGAAACTAGTATGGTCCTTGAAATCATAACAACAGGAACGGGAAGAATTCTGCACAGCAGGTGTTCGACAGGAGATTGTGTGAGGCTTTCAGATTTGGCCCTACTCCAAGTAACGGTACAACTCAACTCCGGTTGTTCCTACAAGGCCTGGCAAGCACTGGGTGCACTAATTAATAGTTTCCGGTTGCACTCAATATAGGACTAACACCCTGCCAGCAGCCTGCCAACCAGCCTGCTGTGGAGCATCAGACTCCAAAGGGCCACACTTAAACGAAAGCAACATGGGTGATACAAAATATTTCAGAAGGATTAATCTGGCCTGCATTCAGTTACAGCTTCTTCATATTGATGAAACTTTGCCCTAAACTCTACAGCCCACTTTGAATGTCCTCCGAGCTGCATTAACAGATTGCTCCTTTGCTCTATATCTCAACTCACAGTGATGACAAGTGACAGTTCACTGTCAGGAAGACTGAATGAATAGGCTGCTCCTATTCTCACACCTGCCGTCAGGGTTCGAGGTGGATGATTTGTCACCCCCAGCGTCTGTTTATATGCTTCATTACTGCATGTTTAAGCTGTAACTGTGAGGCTAATGAACCCAGACAAGTAACTCCACTGCTCTGTAGGCCAGAGAAGGAATAACAGATCAGCCTTGTCTTGTTTAACCTTCTTGTTGGAGCTTTTTAACACGATCCTCAGTTCTACCATCTGATGCCTACAGTTTTTCTGCCTTCATTTTCTTTTCATTCATACAATTTTGACTAGAATTAGAACTATTTCTGACACAGCCAATTATACAATCACTGAGATATGCAGCATTGTTTAGGGAACTTGATGATTTAAATAAGAGTCATCCAGTCACAGGAGTTTATTAAATGTACAAATTATACGTAGCGATGGTTAGCTGCAGTGTGTCTCTAGGCCCTAGAGGATAGCCATGCCATGCCTACAACTTTGTCCCAGACTGAAATATGTCAAAAATCAGATGGAATAAGACAGCATTTTTGTTCAAACATTCATGGTTCCCAGAGACTCAGTTCTAAGGATATTGGCTGTTTTATTTAGTGCAACCAGCAGGTCAAATCTCTCACCTATCCATCTACTGAATGGATATCACGAAATGTGTTTTACATTTATGGTTTCCAGACAATGTACCATATTGACTTTGGTGAACTGATTTATTGTGCCAGGAGGATGCATCTGAAGGAATTTAGTGGTCTTTGCGCTTAGATTTAAGTGGCCTCTCTTTATTTTGAAAAATGTTGCTTGCACAAAACAAACTTGAGATTTTGACCCAAGATGGAAGGAAAGGGTTCATGGGGTTACCCAAATGTGAATGATTGATTATGATCATCAAATATTCACTCCTCCTTTAGCTTGGATTTTGGCCTCTATCAACTCCTAAAGTAAATATTCATCTCTTTAGCTGCTAAAAATGCTCAGCAGCTATAATCTCTAACTGTGTCTCGGCTTTTTAGTGTTTTTTCCTGAAAACAAAGCACTGACTGAAGCTAAAATGCTCTGCAGAGTTGAGAGAAACTGTAGACTTGGGTGATTCTAGGTGAATTCTCTGTGGGTTTGACATACAAGTAGTCATGTGATCCATTGTAAATATATAAAAACACATAATATAATGTTGCTTAGAGAGGCTTTAGGATTCAATTTGTATAAATTTGAGCCAGATTAAAACTCTGTTTATTTTTGTTAGAACACACTAAGACAAATACTCTACCATGCACGCACATGTACTCTGAGTACAGCACCACACAACACGGTGTTGAATGTAAGATGGCTCCTGTTGAGACCCACCACTGAAGCTTCCTGAGAGGAGAGGGGCTTTAAGATCAGATAAACTGATGGATGGCGCTGATACCTGCCTGGCACGCCTGAAGATTAATGGCAGCATGGCTTCATGTCCTGTAAAGTAATCCATTTGTGGGGTACTGCATCATTTTTCTGACAGCTAAATTACTGTTCTGTGTGTTTGCTCACCTTAGTTTACAGCACAAAGGCGTGCAACATCAAATCCTGTGCAGAGCCCAGTGATGTTTTTCCTAATAGAATTCTATATAATGGGGCTACATTTCTATCAGTGAATACATGTGACAGAGGAAGGTGCATTTGGACACACGTCCTCCCACATCTTTCAGTAAAGGTTCTCAGGTTCAGTTGTAACAAAGAACACGTGAGGCTGTCTTGGAAACCTGGTTTTGATCAGTGACATTTTTGGTTCACGCCAATAACAAAAGAAACATTTAAAGGAGTCTGACTATAAATCGAGTGCCAAAGATAGAAGGGACGCCACGGACACATTGATGGTTTTGGTCATTTTGATAAGATTTAAGGACAATAACAAAAATATAGTATAACACAAGATGGATCCTTTGTGTTTAGTGATATGCAGTTAAAGTGACTATAATCAACATTTGAATAATAACAACAAATGACAATGTAAAAGGGGTTGCTCATACTGAGCTACAGAGAATAATCAACTGAATCTCCAGCACCTTTCAGCTTTATGGAGTTTTAGCTTATTGTTTATCTGTCTGGCTGCAACTTTCTGGTTCTGGTTCACTCTTGGTGCTCTCATAGCGGGTTTTTTTCAAAGAAAAACCTGTAAAAAGCCATTCTACCCTTTCACATGGTTAGAGAGTAGCTGGCAAACATAGTGGAGTATTTAGCAGCTAAAGAGACATGTTTCCTTCAGGAGGTGGTGGAGACCAAAAACAGCTAAAACAGAGAGAATATTGGGCTGACATCAGGTGGACACAAACACAAAGACGAATGCATTGTGTTGCTCTGTAACTGCTGGATGATGGAATTGAGCAACTGTTTGCTAACAAGTTCGCCATATCAATTTACAAAAAGGTTTAGGTTTATTGGCCCTGGAACATTCACAATCCACTTGTTTTTAGCAAGCACAATCATTATCATTAATGACAACAGCATTGGTTTTCTGTCAGTGAAAAGTATAGCACAGGGTAGTCTCACTTTGCCAGACCTTCCTCCAAAGCGCGCTGAAGGAGGGTCTGGCTACTCCACACAGCGCTCAGGGATGGGAGGAAAACGTGCTCTGGTTGAATGGCACTTCTTTAAACCAATCAGAATTGTCTTGGAAAATGCAAAATAGTCCTCAGATTGGACATATAGTCTAGCTAGCTGTCTCAATTTACCCTGCAGAGACCTGAGGAGCAGTCAACAATAGTCCTTGTAAATCCATCCAATTTAAAATTCCAACACAAAGAAAGCGGAAGGGAACGTGAAATATATGCAGGGGCAACAGACATGTTATGGTTTGGTGAGTTTGTAGATTTTATGGTCAATAAGAATATTTTCTTTCCTAGGTTCCTTGTTAGTAAAGAGCTAAGCTGTATAGGCTATTTGCCTTTAATATACTTAGGTCAAAATCTAAAGCTATAGTGCAAAACCATTGTATATTAACGTTCGTTACAATCAAAATGAGTTGATCCAAAACTAATAAAGCCTATCTACTCCACAAAACTCTTTCTGTATAGGGCTGTTTACAAATTGGTGCCAACCGGCAACTTTCACAGGCAGAACCTCAAGGGACGCATTTTACGTCACCACTGAGTAAGGACAACAGCAACGGTCAGCTTTGGAGACAAAGAGGACAAAAAAATTATAGGATCATTACCTCTTCTGAAGAGGCGATCATGTTTTTTATAATCCTCTATGTTAGCGTGCGTGAGGGTGCGATCACAGGAGGCTTTTGTCATGTGGATGCACCGACAGTGTTGTTATTTCTTAGAATACCCCATGGGGGCAACTATTTATATTTTTTATTTTATTTATAAAAGGACAACACACATCATTTCTGTAAATGTGCCAGTGTCAGCCAATTAGCTAATTTTCAACCGTAGTCCTTTGGCCAGTTGATTTTAGACCATGGCAGCAGGAAGCAACAAAAAACTTTAATACAGGTTAAAATATACACACATTAGAAAGAAATATAAGCTCTTTTTAGTATGCCATGCAGAGCTGCAGAAAGGAACAGGACAATAGGAGAGATTACAAAACAGTAGCTCCAGTTAATATAAGAAGCCAAGCAAGCGTCAGGACGTGTTCATGCATCTCCGACACCAGTCAGCCATGCAAAGCAATAACAAGCAGTAATAAAAATATGAAATAGACTATATCACTCTCTCATGAAGAAGGCAATAATACAGCACAGACTAATAAGATGGTATAATAGTTAAAACACAAGTTGCTTTTTCATACATACCGAGGGAGTTCTGAGCGGGCTATATTTGACACCATGCAAGACATCAAACATGTTAGCAACAGTGATAACAATATAGAATTACCTGGGGATTAAAAATGATCACAAATCTGATTTATGAAGAGCCAGGCCTTGAGACTTTGTGTGAAATTTTGGTAAGAGGTGCATTTCCTTATTTAATTTGGTAGTGTGTTCCACATATTGGAAGCTCTAACTGAAAAGCATGATTGATTAAAAGAGCTGGACCTGTGAGTTACACAGTCCCCTTTCAGAGCAGACCTAGTGGTTCTATTTTTGCAATTTTTTTGTTTAATAAAATACTGAGTGGTGGTGGAGCTTTGCCATTCAAGATCATGAACATTATGCACATATTATTGTATTTGATTAGATTTTCGTTTTCGGGCCTGTTTGTATACAGAGAGAACAAGCTTAAAAATCATTAGTTGCATCCGGCTTGTCATGCAAAATAGTAGATGGGGGACGATCATTGAATCTTGATAGGATTTGGCTGCTGCAGTTGTTAGGCAGCTTCTTATATGCCTAACATTTGCTAGATTGATAGTTATTCGTATTACTTTTTTGTTTTTTAAAGACGGGGTGGAGTCAAGGATGATACCGAGATATTTGACGTGAGAGACAACTTGAATATTCTCACCAGACACATAGACTTTATGATACCAGTCAGATACTCTTTTTTAGATTTTGCATGGACGTATATTATAGTATCATCTGCAAACATCTGAACTTCACACCCTATACAAATTGATATCAAGTCATTTACATATAAGCTAAACAGGGCACACCCATCTCATTGTTCATAAAAGGTGATGTTTCCCTACCAACCCTTACATTAAACCCTATCTGAAAGATAGGACACAGTTCAGCGTGTTTGGGGCAAAATTATAATTGGCTAACCTAGAAATAAGTATTTGTACTACACACTATAGCTTAAAGTGAATTAAAGCCAGATTTCCCCCCCAAAAAAAGTTTCCCTAAGAATTCTTTTTTAGCAACCTGGGGATTGATTCTGCCATTTTTAGGCAAAATATGTATAATATTATTGTACTTTTGGAGGAAGTCTAAAACGCCAAAAAGAAATCTGAAAAAAATCAAATAAATAAATAAATGGAGACCATAATTTTCCCTGTAAAAATGTCAAATGGTCTGAAGAAGTGATGATGAAAGAAGCTCGATCCTGCTTTTCAAACCCTGAGAACAGTTTATGTTCTGTCTGCAGGTTGGATGGACCTGGGGGATGCTTATCTTGCTTACCATGCTCATCTAGTTGTTTTTCACTAAAATTGCATAATAATGTTGCATGGTATGGCTGATAGCATTATTCTGAGTTGGGGACAGAGTTTTGATGGATTTCCAGGAAGAGAAATGAAGTTTTATTATTTAGAACTTTTTTTCTGATTTATATCAGTCACACATTAGAAAAACAATCCATCACGCCCCACATCTCAGGTTTTCATTATGTATTTCATATTGAAACATATCAACATATTGTCTGAACTGATCTGACTGAAAAGTAGAAAAATTTACAGACTGAAACAAAGCTTCTTCAAAAGGAAACATTTAAACAGCAGTGTCCACTTTACAGTTGCCCTCCTCCCTCTTTCTTCTGTTCGGGTTTCTTCTTCTTCTTCTTGGCTGTCTTGCTCTCAGACTGAGCCATCTTGCTCTTCTTGGCCGGGTTGGGCTGAGAAGCCGCTGCGCCGTCGGCCGGTCGTTTCTGTTTTGTTTTCTTGTCATGTTTCTTTTTGGCTTGTCCTTTGTCTGCTCCCGGTTTGTCTCTGGAGGTCGAGTTGTTTGCTGCTGCCGCCGCCGCCGCCGGCTCTAAAATAGGCTGGTTGCGCTTCTTACGCTTCTTTGTTTCTGGCAGAAAACCTTTTTTCTTCTTAGGAACTTGCTGTTGCTCAGCCTCCTTGTCAGGCTTTGTCTTTTCAACTTTGGGTTTCCTGTGAATGTGAACACATGCAAGGTCAACGTGGTGGCTTCAATACACTGTAAAAGAAAACACCTTGTGATACTCGAGCCCTGTGGTTAAGTAACCCTGGGTGAAGGAAAAAGAACAAGTGCATTTCTTGTTTTAAGTCATAAATTACAAATTACATAAAATTAAGTTAGAAATAATGATGAAGAAATCATCGGATGAAATTGCTCCCGTTTCAGCAACAGTCGGTATAACATGTTTTCAATAAAAAAAAAAAATATCACTTCTGAACACACATCACGTGCTAAAGCCCTCTACTTCAACATTTTCTATGGAGTTTATTTATTGGTTATACTTTGTCCAACAGTTAATAAACTGAATAGTGTTAGAAACGCAACCCGACATCACGCTGCCGTGACCAATCATGTAACCGCTGATTAGACTTGTCGGTGAGTTTTGACGCGTTGTGAGAGTGCAGTAAACAAGTATTAGTTTATTTAGTCGAAAGATCTCTATGACTGAGTTGCTCCCCAAAGAATCGTGCAAAAGCAACACTTTAGATGTGCTCATAAGTTTCTTGGCAATAAAGTCACTCGGCATGAAAAGCATTAAAAAATGACAAATAATGAAATCTTAGTCAACGAAGACCAAAGCCACCAATTAGTCGATTTCTTGACTAAGAGGGGGCGGCCCTAGAATCTGATTACTGACCTGCTGCATGTATACGAGGATTTCACCGGAACCCGATTATTACTTGCGTAATATGATTTCTCCCACTAACCCGATAACTTTTGTACATGCAAACACACACTGTATGAGAATCCCCCCTTTCAAGCACTCACATGACTCCAAAGTGTTTCATCACGGCCCAGTAGGTGTCCTCTAGCTTGCCGGTCTTCTTAAAAGCGATGGCGCTGGTCAGGGACTGCAGGACTTTCTGAAGGGGCTCCAGGTCCACGGACAGCTTCTACACAGAACAGGCAGCAGAAGAGACTTGAGTCCTGACTGAAACCACATCAACGGTTCCCTCTCTCATGAGAACCCTCTCACACTGGCAGCCCACACCTACCTGCTGGTGGACGTGCTTGGCCAGGAACAGACAGAGCTCCAGGGTTCTTACCACCTTCTCCTTCACCACCTTGCTCTCAGCTTGGCCCGCCTGCTGAAGACTCTGAGAAGAGAAGACACTGACGTAAGACTGATGTCCATGTTAAGGCCAATGTATGCTTCTGCGTTCAATCGACGCTGTGGGTGTGTACGTAGGTACGTGGCGATACCGACCCAACGCCGAAGCCTGACGTGCACCTCGCAAAAAATGTAACTCCACATCGCAGCGACACAGACCACAACAACTGTGATTGGTTCGCTTGGCTTGGCAGCGGTGCATTCCCCCTTCTCATTTCCGGGTCCTCCTTCTCCATAAACATGAGATCAAGGAGATGGATAACTTTTCCAGCTACAGATTTCCCACCATGGTCAGAAAGCAGAGGGGAGAAGCTTTGTTTCTCTCACTATGCCTTTAGAGTTGCTACTTGCTCCGAAGAAAATCCCCGTCACTCTCTCACTCGCTCTAACACACATACACACATGCCACCCCGTGCCAGAAGGGGCAATGCAGAGGTGAGGTGGTTGGGTAAAGAATTGCAGAACCATATAATTAAGCACCTTTCCTCTCAGCTGTCCTACAGACACACAGAGGTCAGCGAGTGCAGCTCTAATCATCCTTCATCACAGCACGATGCAATTTCATAAACCCTCAAGAACAATATCATTAAAGGATGCTCCACTTACCGTGACAAATTGATGTGTAGTAATAGCCTCACGTATATTACACATCAGTTCAGAGGTTGACAGAATTTAAATTGGGAACAAGAGATCATTGGGATCCTTTTACTGAAGTAAAATTACCAATACCAATGCATTCAAAACTTTAAGTAAAAGCATGCAAGTATTATCAGCAAGTATTAAAAGGTAAAAGTATGTATTGTGCAATCAAATGATCAGTGTTTTATTAATTAATATTAACTATTAATATTCCTGCACCATTAATGTCGCATTTTACTGCTGTAGATGTAACTCCTTTACATACTGTTGGAGAGTTTCATTTCAGCAGTGCATTCTATTCTATAAGTACACAATACAAGCATAGAGGCAAACATTAAAACAGAAAAAACATCCACTACTAAGATTAATTAAAATGAGTGAATTAAAAGTGAAAGCTGCAGTGGGTAGAAAGCAAAAAAATCAATTAGAAGTGAGCTCTTTCTTTGCAATCACAGAACATCCAATAGAATTCTCTGTCTCTCGCTCTCTCTCTCTCCCCCTCCCTTTCTCTCTCCTTCTGAAATGACCTGTGAATGGCCAAAGTCTCCTGTCCCGTATAGATCACATAAGAAACAGAGCCGAGGGGAGATGCAGAAGTCTCATTTACTCTCAGAACACTTGATTTAAAATATGCTGGTTATTATGGAATTTTTGCCCAACAACGCTGAGAAAATACTGCCTACCACAGCTTTGAAAACAAGAGGGACAGAAAGTATGTATGCCAAATATACCTATATAACGTTTTAACCCTGCGGTGTATCCCAGGATTGGGATGTAGAGTTGTGTGGACCTACCGTTGCCAGCTGAACTGACACCTTCACACAGAGCTCCGTCCACGGACCGCCGCTCAGCAGCTGCTGAACCTCCCTGCTCTGCATCGCCCGCAACACCAACACACATGCTTGGCCCTAAACAATGTCCATCAACAATAATGTAGTTCAGATCAACAGATAGAGCTAAATAAATGAATTATTAGCAGGTGAGATGGAGGGAGGAGGGTCTCCCTTACCTGTTGGTGTACTCTGACTCCAGATGTGATGTGCTGCACAGCTGGATCCAACAGCTGCACACACAGACCCTGGAAACATAACACACATTAGTTACTGCTGCCTGTGCAGACGTGGCTTCTGTGTCTGAGATGTGTGGCTGTACTCACGGGGAATCTGGTGAACAAGTCTGTGAACATCTGAGTGGTCAGAGGGCTCTTCCTCCTGCCCATGAAGGAGGTCAGGGCGTCTCTGAAGATGGCGGAGACCCGATCCACGTCTAAGTTGCCCATGAACCTTAACTGCACGCAAACCACAAAAGAGCCAACGACACATCAGGGGTCAGATTTTCAGGTGTGATTCTAAGGGTTTTTCCCGTGTGTGTAGGCTGGGTTCGGCTGGGGTGGGCGCATCAGCCCAGCAAGGCAGGAATTTGCAATTGTCTATATCAACGATGTTTCATTTCCGGGATTTCTCAGGTGTCGCCGGAAATTCCACATGATGTCCCTCATTTTGGACGGATGTCTGTTACCTTCCGCTTTCTTTGTGTTGGAATTCTAAACTCTGGTGGATTCATGAGGACTATGGTTAACTGGTCCTCAGATCTCTGCAGGGTAAATCCACCCTCTGGAGGACAAACTATGTAACGCAAACACTCTTAACATGGTTGACCGTCTGTTTTTACTTTTTAAATATTAATTTATCATTTATAATGACAAATAAAATATTCTGATGAACAATTATTTTTAATTTTTTTTAAATTGGACATTATGAATGCCAATAGATCGGGAAATGCCTAACATCGGACGATAATATCAGCCCGCAGATATATTGGTCGGGCTCTACTAGCCAGATGTGGCATTACAACATTTACATTTACAACAGGGCCACCTGCTTGAAGGTTTGTCTTCAGTGCTGGTGAGTTGGTGCCGCCGCTATCTTAAAAATAACCTACTTGTGAAGTTCGTGGATGTTAAAGTTAGCCGAATCTGTCCATGGAAAACTTATTTTTCCGCAGATATCTTAGTTATAACAAGATTGAGCCACGCGGTTTTGTGTTTGTATGTGTGACATTTATTCCGTTTGGGAAATGGCATGAGCTCTACAAATGATGTGGCCAGCGCCAAATTATGTAACACTGAAGTAAAGCCCACCCTTTTGTGCAATATTGTAAAATTGGCTATCACCAGCGTCCAAGCCAAGCTCAATAGATTTGAGATTGAGCATTGTGTGTCTAACTGTGTGTCAATCACTGCTCAGGCACACGCGTTTGTTCTCCCTTGTGGGAGGAGGGGCTTAGGAGACCTTTTGGGCTTTAGGAAAAAGGAGGGGAGGGACTGAGAAGTTGTCGATGTTCATATTCTTTGGCTAAATCCTACCTACAGCACCTTTAACCATCACACAAGACTAATAAAACAAACAAATGCTCACATTTAAGAAGCTGAAACTCCATGAGAGGAAGAAACTCTCATAAGGGGGACAAGTTATCGAGGACTGGCCCACTAAGTGACCCAGTTCAAAAATAAAAAGGAAAAGACCTGGAATGTTTCTGGTGTAAAGCTGGACATGCGAGATGTATACGCGGGAACGGTAACAATTGCAACTCATGTGCAGTGATCTAAACACAGTATCACCCCACTGCAAGGAGGTTCAGACGAGTGAAATCAAGGGAATGAAATCAGAGGTTGACAAATGAATCAGTCTGTGTGTAAACGTACGTCATTTGCTGCAGCTCCCTCGGCTGTCTGCGCCTCTTTGGCCTCAGCAGGTGGAGCTCCTCGCAGCACTTTCACAATGTACAGAGACGCGCTGCAAGGACAGCTCAGCATCAGCAAACCACACAAACTATTTAAATAAGCAGTTGCACATTTTTGTATTCCCAACTTGTATATATATATATTTAAATTTTTGTTCTCGTATTTTATTCCTATTATTAGTTCATGTATATTGTATGTATGGATATTGTATCCTAATATTTAATTTATATTCTGTGCTGTGTGACTGATTTTGTTGCTGTAACACTGTAATATCCCATTATTGGGATCAATATAATATCTATCTATCTATCTATCTATCTATCTATCTATCTATCTATCTATCTATCTATCTATCTATCTATCTATCTAAAATACAACAAATGTGTATGGCCTTAAATATTTTATTCTTGACCCCTGGAACAGACTCTTGAGTCAATGTACTCTACTCTATATGTCTGAATGGTCTTTGATGCTTTTCAGGTTGTATAAAGTCCTCTTCACAAATAGATGTAATTTTGTTTTGTATATGGAGAACAAAACACTGTAAAATTGTAGAACCAGACTGACGACCGAAAGGTCAGAAAGACACAACGATCAAAGAGAACTTCTTGTTTCAGTGTCAAATGCACAATACTGCAGCCAATAACAAGCTGGAGGTAAGAGGCAATGTGTTGTTTTAGCAAAGCTCTTCTTAAAACTTCACATTTAAAACAGAAGGTTAGTCTAGGGTTAGCACTGTGGGAATATCAGCTGGAATACCCTTCATTTGCTCTGCTTTAATATACTGTAGATGTGATTTTAGTTTCTCTGTATCATTGACCTTTTACCCCCCACGTCAACAAAGACTAATTAACTCTTCGTTAGTCACACAAACACTGTGGTGGGTGAGAGAGTTTAGCACCATTGTCTAACACAGTCAATAAACACTAAGTTGTACCTGAAGTAATAGAGGCAGACTGAGGAGTCGGACAGCTTCTGGCATTTAGTCATCAGCTTGTCCAGCAGGTCATGGAGCTCCCCCTGTCTGTCACCCACGGTCCTGCAGTAAACCTTGGACCTACACAGCTGGTTCCTGAGAAACCACACAAACAAGAGACCCATGCATTCACTTAAAGTAAGAATCAGTACACCGTCCAACACAAAGACCTAGAGGTTTGAAACCCTCGCTGAGCCCGACAGCAGCAGATCTTATTGCAAGATGTGTTTCAGATTCAACATCTTTTGAAACTCTTATTAGGATAACCCCTTGAGATGTACCATCTCGTTTTCGAGGGGGTCCTGGACAAGATACCACGCGAGCAAACAAAAAACAAAACAAAAATAACATTGCACATATACAAACAAGATAAGCAAAACAAAACAGACCGGTTGATTTGAAGTATCACCTCTGATCAGGACACAAATAAACTGTGCACCGTTTAAATTAGCCAAATCAATTATGTTAGGGTTAAATGAGACTTTATTTAGAAGCAACTGACAGCGATGGAGGCCTTGCAGTCATGTTGCCAGCGGTTTTCTTGACATTTCTGTTTCGCCAAGTGGAAGATATCGTCACGTTACAACTCGCAGGCTTTGTTTGTGGTAATTAAGGTCCAAACAATATTAACCCTAAAAAGTGTTTGCTTGGTCGGAAGGCGGGCACTTCCGGCAGTCAGACTCAAATGACTAATATGATTGGTGAAGTGCTAACATGTAAATTACAAGCGGGATGAGCGTGACTAGAGTCAAAGAAAATCTTTTAAACTGTCCTTCGTTGATCTGAAATGAAGACAGATCCAGCAGCTGCACGGCCTATTTCTCGCTTAAAATGTTTTCAGAAACACGTTTCGATTGTATTCTGAACAAGCCGCCATGACATGTCTTTGAATTTGAATTTCCGGAGAAACCAGAGCCACGTGACGCGTTCGTCAATCAGCTGCCGTCGGCATTGCTTCAGTGTGTTCCGAGGCACTTTATGTTGGCCAACTCTTTTCTGACAACAGTCAGCCGTCGGTTTAGTGTGTCAGGGCCCTAAATCCATAATCACCCTTAACACCAAACATATAAAGAAATCAAACACACAAAAAGAAAGAAAAATGATGGAGGCAACCAACATTAAATGAGTAACAAACACAGATGCTGTCAAACGCCTCAGTCCACAGCTAGCGCGCGTTACCTGAAGATATCGGCGGCTCGGCGGAGGAAGTCCTGCTCCTGCTGGTCGCTGTCGGAGCTCATTCCTCTGTCAATGATGGTGAGCAGAGGCTCCACCAAACCCAGGACCAGAGGACTGCCAGCCTGCCGGGCCACAAACACCTCCACCAGGTCCAACACCTACAGCAGGCCAAAAAAGGAAAAAAGACGGCTTAGGGGCTGCTGGAGGGTGTATTAGTTTCATTTTGAAGCTGGCAGTTTCCATGTGCTTCTAGTCTTTGATCTAAGCTAAGCCAGGCTCTGGAGGCAATATCAGTCTTCTAAGTATAATTTCCAAAGGTGTTTTACAAGTCTTGGATAAGGTACCTTGATCTTAAAGTCTTTGACCAGCGTCTTCTCTTTCTGTATTTTTGTCCGTTCATCCTTCTTGGCCTGGTTCTTTTTCTTCTGCTCCGAGAACAGTGCCGCCAGGCCCTTATCCAGCTTCATCATGGCGTCGTCGTCCAGATCTTCATCACTGCTGCCGTCCTCCTCTGTGGCCTGAACATAGAGCACAACAGAGGACTTGTGGAACAGTGCCGCAGAGTCTGCTATAGAACTGGCATCTGACCCACATTGCTCTGTTTACCTCAGCTAAATCTTAAGGGTTATGAATAAATTAGTCTAGCAGTGTTACAATAGCAATAAAATCGATATATGCAGAGATGCCTATACGCAGATACCAATTCAATTCCATTCGACAACTTTTTTAAACCCACAAACAACAGCTAAAGACAAGACACACACACACACACACACACACACACATACATACATACATACAGGCCTACATATAGGCCTACACCCTAGAGAAGTTATCCAGACACCGTCTGAAAAACCCACCAGAGCATTCTGCTGCTGCAGGACCTTCATCAGGTCCTGGCGGAACTTTTGGTCCACCTCTCCCTTTTCCAACTCGCCCTCTTCTTCTTCTTCTTCTTCTTCCTCTTCCTCTTCCTCCTCCTCCTCCTCCTCCTCCTCCATTGCTTCATCATCTCCTTCCTCATCAGAGTCATCTGATCCGTCAGATTCGTCTTCCTGGCAGAGGAATAAACAAGTTTTAGGATTTCACGTGCTTCTTCTAAAATCAGTACCAAAATCAAACTGGAACTGTAAAGTAGCAACTAACGATTATTTTTCATTGTCGAATAATCTGGTGATTATTTTCTCGATTAATTGTTTGGTCTGTAACATGTCCGAAAATGGTAAAAAAAAAATAATAACAATTGTCAATCAGTGTTTCCAAAGCTCACGACGACGTCCTCAAATGTCTTGTTTTGTCCACAACTCAAAAATATTCAGTTTACTGTTGCAGAGGAGTGAAGAAACTAGGAAATATTCACAATTAAGAAGCTGGAAGTAGAGAATTATGACTTGTATTTTCATAATGAAGAATGAACTCCAACTGATTAACCTATTGTAAAAATAGTTGCCGATTAATTTAATATTTGACAACTAATTGATTAATCTTTTGCAGTTCTACTGTAAGACGATTTATTAAGTGGAATCAGTAAACACAAGTTCAACCATACAATACATACATACGATACAAGACATAATATAATCTTATTGATTGAAGTTTTGTAATATTTTATCCAACCAGGATAGGTCCTACTGAGACTTGTAAATAAGCGAGTGAAGAACTGACCTCCATCTTCTCATCGTCTTCCTCGTCATCTTCCTCATTTGGGTTTTTCTTCTGGGTTTTGTTGTCGTCAGTGACGACCACAGCACCGTCCTCCTCGTCATCCTTCTCTGGGTCCAGGACCTACGCAGAGCCCAAAAACCGCTCATCGTTATAGTCGTTGCAAAACTCCGTCATGCAATATATACACTCAGAGACCAGTGTTCAAATCGCCCTCGGATGTGTGTTGTACTTACATCTAAGATGGCGGTGAGGGCCGCTGCAGTCACGTGGGGGCAGATGGAAGAGAAGACCGTTTTGCAGACGTGTCGGATATGTCGGTTCGGCTGGGACAGCAGGGACAACAAGATGTCCACCAGCACCTCCACCCACTCAGGTTCCTCCTCCTCCGTGGCTGCACCAAGGGAAAAAGCACGCACACACACATTCATTCACTTTAAATTAATTAGTATTCATTGATTTTTCTTTGGCCACTTTGGGGCAGAGGAACTAGATGATGATGTAATGACAGACATTTTCGCATCACCTTCTAAATTTGAAACATGTTAGCAAGCGGTTGCCTGTTTACACGTGCAGCAGACATGGAGCAACATTTTGGTTCATTAAGTCTAATATTCCCTCCTGTTTTGGCTCTGCTTCTGTTCTCCATCAACTTCTGAGGGAAATATCTGGCTTGAAATGCTTCACCTTTTTACCAGCTAGTTGCTAGCTGTGTCTGTATGCAGTTTTGTATGCAGAGTATTCTTTGCTAAAAACAGCTGCCTGCTGCATCTAGAAACAAGCCGATGATAGTGAGACTGGTTGTTTTTTTCAATTCTGCAGGGGATTTCACTTCATCTAGCAACTGACAGGCACTACAATGAAATCATACCATGAAATACGGCCCATACAAAAAACATTCCCAAAGCTGATTTGAATCTAATCAGAAACAGAGTATCCCTTTCAGTAAAAGTACAAAAGTAATCAAAACATACTTAAAGCGCTAAAATGAATGTCCTCATTATGCAGAATGGCCCATTTTAGAACAATATACATTATACAATTTGGATCTAATTAGAGCTCATATTTAGTTTAAATAATCTTAATCTGCAAAGCAACTTCAGTTATCTAATAAATGTAGTGGAGTAAAAAGTACATATTTCCCTCTGAGATGTAGTGGAGTAGAAGTATGACTATAAAGTGGAAGTACTCAAGTAAAGTACCTCAAAATTGTACTTTAGTACAGTACCGGAGTAAACTGGCTGAAGGAGCTGATGAGATTTCACTGGAATTGTAGCCTGTACGATTTTGTGTGACAAATAAAACTGATTGATGGACCGATTGAAGAAATCCTGTACATTGAGATGTGAAAGCATGATGGAGGCAGCAGCTGCATCATGAGGCCTCACCTTGTTTCTTCTTCTTCTTCTTCTTGGCCTTCTTCTCCTGAGCTTTGTCCACGCAGCTCTGCAGGTCCTTCGTGATGCCCAGCATCTCTTCGGGGGCCTTTCAGGAGAACATTTGTGTGTCAGTGTTTGTTGCTTTGAAATTAAACTACAGTACATCACTAAGGATGCAATAGCAAAACAGTACCTTGAAGAGGTGCATGGCGACCAACAGGAAGAGCTGCTGGAACGCGTTGGTCCCTGCAGCCGGGCCTTTCTTTACTTCCTTCTTCAGGTTTGCCACCATTTTCAGCATGCTGCAAAACACACATGTAGAGCCAGAGCTATCAAACATCAAAATCTGTGATAATACATGAACACGTGTTCCTTTGATCTTAACTGTTAGTCAAAAAAAAAAAAAGGCATAATTTCATGTAAATGAGGAGCAGTGACCATAAATTCCAAACTGAAGTGTAAAACGAGTGGTAATAAGTTGTCTAAGAAGATGTAGGACTGAAATGGGGGAGACTTTATAGGCTACTTAATGCTTTAGAAACAGGCAAACCAAACCAAACCAAACCCAGTCAATTTTGTTCAATGGGAAGACAATACAAAGTGACCTAAAATGTGAAAGTTACATAGATAGATAGATATGATAATTTAAACTGAATTATTCTTTAAAGGTCCCATGACATAAAAAATTCACTTTATGAGGTTTTTTAACATTAATATGAGTTCTCCCAGCCTGCCTATGGTCCCCCCCAGTGGCTAGAAATGGTGATAGGTGTAAACCGAGCCCTGCGTATCAAACCAGGTCAATTTTGGTCAATGGGAAGACAATACAAAGTGACCTAAAATGTGAAAGCTCTGCCTTTCAGAAAATGAAAGCTCCGATTGGCCGATCTGGAATCTTGCCCCTTATGATGTCACAAGCAAAGTGGCAGTTGGTCAAGGCACCCCCAGCCTCTACCTTGCCCCCCCTCTCTTCTCCTTAAAAGTTACAGACTCAGAAATGGCACGTACAATGGAAAGCTCACTGGCTCCAGTGGCTGTAATTCTGCACCAAGGCTGAATTCTGGGAATGAGACTTCAGATACAGTATTAGGGGACCCCTAAGGTCTATATAAAAGCATCCAAAGAGCACCATGTCATGGGACCTTTAAAACCTGGATAACTACAATCATAAGGGTGGTTGTTAACTCCATTAGAAGAAACAGAATATTAAAGCTTTAGTCCGTAACTTTCTGATATTAATGAGCGTCCGTTATTCAAGCCATTGCCAAATGAGTTGCTACAAAGCTAATCAGGCTCCACACAACTCTCTCTGTATTTCTAAGTATGGCTATGTTCAGAAGATTGTGGCATCCAGTGACGTTTGTATGCAGAAGCTTGAGTGTAGAGAATTACATCTACTGAAGAGTCCACCATGTCTATATTAACCTCCGTTTCCTACTTGGCTACTAGCAACTGCAGAATTTGTCATGGGGGCGACAGAAACTACAAACTATAGCTTTAAGCTGTATCCTGTTATCTTGCTCTGGGATCATAGAGGCCATACTCAGAGGAGACCCTGTAGCCCTACCTGTCCCAGGACTTCCTCTGCTCAGGACTGAAGGGTTGGCTGCTCTGGGCGTGTTCCGGCTGTTCGAGCAGGACTTGGGCGTACTGGACCAGGTGATAGATCCACATGGTGCCGTCGGCTCTGACGCCCTGCGCACGCTTTTGTTTGGCTGCCGTGCCTTTGTCCGAGTCCTCGGCCAGAGGCAGGTGGTGCATGGACAGGAGCAGTCTGAAGGGGGGACAGACAGAGAGTCAAAGGTACGGCACACCTGAACAGCCTTTTGGTCTTTGGACAAAACTAGAGCAGCAAAGATGAATCGATTAGTTGTCAACTATTAAATTAATCTGCAACTATTTTGATCATCAAATCATCTGTTAGAATCATTTAAAAAAACAACAACATAAAACTCTGTAAAGATTCTCTGATTCCAGCTTCTTAAAAATGTGAATATTTGCTAGTTTCTTCTCTCCTCTGAACGTAAACTGAATATCTTTGAGTTGTGGACAAAACAAGACATTTGAGGACGTCCCCTTGGGCTTTTGGTATAGACCAAACGTTGAGTTAATTAATCAAGAAAATAATCAACAGATTAATTGACTATGAAAATAATCGGTAGTTGCCGCCCTAGACAGAAACAGGGTTTCACTCAGGCTGTGAGGTTACATGCACCCAAGTCCCAAAGGGTTCTCTTAATCTCACCTGCACAATCTTTTTTATTTTCTTGTTTATTTTTATTGTGCAAATAAACAAATTCAAAATTAAAAAAAATGTGTCTCGCTGTCTCAGAACAGCAAAATAAATGTCATCTCTCACCCAAAGAAATGATTAACAAGCACTCCTCTGGTTCTATCATCCAGTGGGACGGACAGCTTCCCCTTTGTCTCCGGGATGCTGGCCGAGGCCTTCTTGGTACTGAAGAACGCGTGGAAAAAGACAAACCTGAAAAAAAACACCAGCTGATGGCCCACTCTTTTTACAAACGCTGAGGGCCTCATGTACTTTTTCCGTGTCATGCATATGCATTCACGGGAGGGTGAAGGGGCGAGTGGGAGTTTCCCCATAAAGAGATGGGCGGGGAAGCGTAAAGTGCGCCTAATTATGTATTCCGCGGTATGTACAAAAAAACGCGTGACAGCAGTGGAAAAATATCTATATATATATCGCATATGCTTCCTGTTGAAATGGCAGCAGTAATCTGAGCAAGATGAAGACCCAGGTCAAGGAGACGAGCTGAAAGGAGTTTTGCACACAAGGATCCCACTTTTTCAGTTGAGTGAAATCATTAAGCGTTACAGATTAAGCAGCCATGCAATATTACAGTTAGGCTACTGGAAGAAATCAAAGATGACATGGCGTTCACATTCCATTCCAGAAGTTGTTAAACTCCTCGCTACATTACAACCACTGGCATCAGGATCATTTCAAACAGTCAGAGCATCAGCAGGGGGAATATCGCAGCCTGCACTCAGCCGTATCATAGCACAAGTCTTTAACGCTTTGCTACAAGGCAATTTACGGTATAGTGGGCGGAGAAAGGCGCCGATTACCCGATGACCTGCAGGTTCGGTAAACACGACGTAGGCCAAAGAATCACAGCGTGCGCTTTCTGCTGGTTGGCCATGGCGCTGATAACACAGTACGTACATGAGAGCCTGAGACCTTGACATTGCTCAACTACAGGCAGGTCTCACCTGGCCACATCCATGATGAGATCCTCCTCCTTCTTCACCTGGTGGTTGTCAATGATCGAGGAGAGCCGAGAAACAGTCCACTTCCTCAGATAGAATATGGAGTTCTCCTTCCTGAGGAAGGAAAATCAACAGATCCATTCATCCGGTTTCCATGCAGACAGATAAACACTCTGATAAACAACCCAAAAGGCGTGTACATTACGGCTAGTCAATACATTGATATTATATGGATATCGTGATATGAGACTAGCTATTGTCTTAGATTTTGGATATCGTAAAATTGTAATACAAGAGTGATGTAATTTTCTGAGCTTAGCAGACTCTTCTAGCTCATCATTTGCCTTTACACACATTGTCACTAAATCAATGATTATTTATCTATTTATCTAAAATCTCATTGTGTAAATAATATTTTGTTAAAGCACAAATTGTCAATCCTACAATATCGTGAATTATCGCCATTAAGATATTTGTCAAGAATATTGTAATATTTGATTTCTTCCATATGTACACTCACTGTTCCTGTCCCTCCCGATTGTCCTTCTGCTTGCGAGTGCTGCAGTCAAGCAGCTTGTCCAGCTGAGGCTTCAGGAACATGTTCTTCAGCCACTCCACGTAGTGCTGTAGAGCCGCAGGCTGAAGGTGCTGCACCCCCCTCCACACCGGCGGCACCACCGGGCTGCCCTTGTTGATCAGCGAGGAGAAGCCCACCATCACTGCCAGCTGTCGGTCAGCATCGTGACAGCCCTCCAAGAAGTCCGACACGTACTTGTCCATCTCCGGGGCCAGCCTGAAGCGGTCCGCTTTCTGGGAAAGAAACACAATGGATGTTTTTCTTTTTTATAATAATGGGTTCATGCTCTAATTAATTAGTATAATGATCATAACTAATTCCAGTCTTTTGTACTTTGATGTATTCCTGATCAGGGCCTGAAATTAACACCCGACCACGCGCTAAAAGCAGGGGATGAAACTATCATTAGGCTTAGGGTGGCCACGTTCACGGAAAGCCAATGAGAATTGAGTAATACATAAGTTGTTTCATTTGTGTTTATTTTCCGACATGACTTTAGCAGTACGGATGAAAATACTGCTGCGGAAACAGACATTATTACTGAATGTATTGAGACAACAGCTAAACATAGAGCACATATTGAGTTTACATTAACTGGGGGAATTTAAATTAAAAACGGTCTGTGATATCAGCCAAATAAAGGCCTGGTTCTCTCTGCCATTGGGGTCACTACTCGAAAAACGTACGGTAACTAGGGCTGGGCAATATTGAGAAAATCAGATATTGCGATATTCGTGTCCTACTACCTCGATGACAATATTGTGGCGATATTACAGGGGTGACAATTGGTGCTTTAACAAAATATCTTCACAATGAGATTTACAATAAATAATCTTCAGTAATGTTGATAGTAATGTAAATCACTAAGTGGTAGAAGACAAGAGCTAGAAAAGTCTGGTAACACAGGAAATTACATCACTTTACTGTAAAGCAGCCTGTAAAACCAGGAAAAGACAACACTTTGGTCATTTACGATATTACCATTTCCAAAATCTAAGACGCTATCTAGTCTCATATCCCGATATCAATATAATATCAATATATTGCCCAGTCCTAGCGGTAACCAACTCACATAGTTATCCAAAGCATATGCTAAAACCAGTGGTGGAATGTAATGAAGTACAAATGTTGAGGTACTTGTACGTACTTGAGTCTTTTCTTTTCATGCCACATTCTACTTCTACTCCATTACATTTCAGAAAGCAATATTGTACTTTTACCTCTAGCACATTAAAAAGCTTTAAGTTACTAGTTACTTTACACAGTAAGATCTTTGCACAAATCACATGTCATTTATTAAATACAATGTTTTATTAATTAAACTGCCCAACAATACATAGACCTACAAGTACTGCTGAAATCATTAGCCGAACAAACACTTAGTTGATTGGCAGAACAGTTTGGATGGTTTTCCAGTCTCTTTTCTTGCATTGAGTAGTTTTGGTTAAGTAACATTTCCAATGCAGGACTTTTAGTTGTAACTTTTAGTTTTTACAGTGTGGTATTAGCACTTTTACTTAAGTTAAGGATCTGAATAGATCCTCCACCGCTGGGTGAAACTGTCTTCGATCGCTCTGTTGTATAGTTAACAGACGAGGCCACTGACCTGAGCGGACACCACGTGCTCCCCGTACTGCATCATCACCTCTCCAGACAACACCTCCTCCAGCTGGGCTACGGACAGCAGAGGCAGGGCGCTGCCCAGCAGACGGAAGCTCAGGTAACTGGACACAAACAGGACAACGCCAGAGGAACATGTCAGCAGAACGTAGTTAACTAGGACCGGACAATATGACATAAGAGAAAGAAAAACATGTTCAATGTCAGCCTGACTGGGAGTCCAACGGTTTTCCTGCACGTTCTGCAGACAGGATAACTATCTTCAATCAACTGTCCTTCATCCATTCTTATAATAACCAAATTATGCCCATGCTTCAGACTTAGTCCTCTTAGAGGGCTGCTAAATGTCCTGAGCGCTGTCGTCTCCTCCTTTCGCCATGATTCCAACTTCAAGAAATGAAAGTTGTAGGCTACGCAGTGTGCCTACACTCGGGTGAAGCTGGGAAGGATTAAACCCATCGTTTCCACACCAGGGTAATCCACCGTGATAATAATGATATTTTAAATGAAAGCGGTAATTGTTATTGTCAACATTTTTATCGTGGTTTACCGTTACCATCCCTACTCTAAGTTATTTTGTGGTGGGTGTCAAGAAGACACTGTGATTGGTGGGAAGGAGGGTTTAAAGCATTTATATTATCTGTGTACAGTTGAATGTCGGAGTGTCACGATTCATTAAATCCGCAATTCAATTTGATTTTCAATGTAAACAATATTTTCCCCAATAGATAGCAGCAGGGTACTTTGCAACAACAGTTGGAGTTTTTTTTGGAGAAATGACTGTAAATGGTACGGGTGGGAATCACCAGACGCCACCCGATACGATATCATCAAGATACTTATGTCACGATACAATATTATTGCGATTTTAAACACATTGCAATATTCTGCAATATATTGCAATTTATTACCTTTTTTCCAACTTCTAATTTTTCCCGATTTCAAATGACAACATGCGTTTTATCTAAAAAGATACATTTTTTTGTTTTTTCATCTCACTTTAATTTTATTGCTACAAAAATGGGATTGTCAAGCAGACAAACTGACCAACACATATATAATAAAAGATCGATACTTTGCGGTATTACGATGCAGTATTGCTATGGAAAATATCGCAATACTATGCTGTATCAATTTTTCTCCCACCCCTAGTAAATGGGCCTGGCTAATGACGCCAGTACTCTGGATGTTAGGACCCCCCCACGCTATAAAGGCCGTTCTCCCCATGAGGACTCACTGAGCTGGCCCCGGCTGCTCCTTTAACATGCCGTTGATGATGGCGTTGTTCCAGAAGAGCTGGAAGCTGTCTTCCTTCAGAGAGAGCTTCAGGAGGTCCAGGGCCACCGCTGGGAGGACGCACTCCTTCTTCACCGAGCGCGACGCCATCTTCAACACTTCTGTCAACCTGAGAGACACCACAAGTTGCTCACATTTTACACACAGCAGGTGTACGGAGGGGAAATTGGTGCACACACTTTTGGTTTCAAAAGGTATTCAAAATATTGTCTCACATTGCCAGACCTTCCTCCACAGCGCTGCAAAGGAGGGTCTGGCCAGTCCACATAGCATTCTGGGATGGTGCTCTGGTTTATTGACATTTCTTTAAACCAATCGGAATCAGAAATACTTTATTGATCCCAGGAGGGAAATTCTGTATCACAATCGTCCTGGGCAGCGCTAAGCACCGGACGCAGGTGCTTAGCGCACCTCGGGAAGGAACTTGTTTTGGTGCAACATGTGGGCGAGCTCCGGAATTAAAATGGCTGTTGAGTGTGTGACAAGAATTTTGAATAAAAAGATAAATATAATCTGAATCTGAAGCTAATCGTTCTAGCTTGGAGGATGTTTCCCGAATCGACTGGAGTTTAGAACGGCAACACAAAGGAAGCGGAAGCTGAGGGACATCCGACCGAAAATAAGGGACATCTGGCGGAGTCCCAAACAATCCCGTAAATGAAACCTCGTCGATATAGACGACTTGAAAAATGATTCAATAATTCAATTCAAAATGGGGGGGGGGGGAAAGCTCACACTGTTCTTACTTGGGGACGTTTTCAGCATTGATGATGGTCGAGGAGCCCAGCAGCTTCTTGAGTTTCTTGGGTTGGAGTGTTTGTGGGAAGCGCTGCAGTGCTACCAGCAGCAGCTGCAGCTGCTCCGGGGTCCTGAAGGCCGATGCCAGGTCGGTTTGCAGCGCGCTCAGCAGGACCTCCTGAAACACCTCCTCTGAGATCTGACAGACCGGACATACACATCAGTGTTAGAGAACAATGGATGGATGTGTTTAGAGCCGCAAAGATCAAGCGATTAGTTCTCAACTGTTACATGAATCGGCAACTATTCTGATAATCAATTCATCGGTTTAGTCTTTTTTTTTCCTCATTGAAAAAGTTCTGATTCCAGCTCCTTTAATGTGAATATTTTCTAGTTTCTCCCCTCCTCTGGGACAGTAAACTGAATATCTTTGAGTTGTGGACAACACAAGACATTTGAGGATGTCGTCTTGAGCTTTGGAAAACACTGATCCACATTTTCTGACATTTTATAGACAAACAACTAATCGTTTAGTTGATAATAATCAACAGATCAATGCAAAATGAAAATAATCGTTGGTTGCCAACCTAACCAAAAGTTGTTTTTTTTTAATTTGCAGAAATAAAAGAATCAAACTACTAAAATTGAAATTCAGGGGCAGCCTCTAACTCATCTAGTAAAAGCGGGTCATCCACATCGCCCTCCCTCTTTCATGTCTAGCCACTGTCACTATTATAAAAAGTGAAAAGCCCCATAAAAAAAAAATATTGAAATTGAGTATTTTAGTAAAAGCTTAAAACAAAATTATGCATATGTATGTATTATGATCATAACAAATATGGCTGTGACTGTGCAATACTGTAAATACATTTGACTATTTATTCTATTTATATTTATTGTTTGTTTATCTGTGTCTTGTAATCCCCCATCCCTTGCTGCTGCAACAGTCACCATCGTGGGGTTAATAAAGGATTTTCTGGAATCTTGGATCTTGAATGGCCCCTGTATTGTTTTCATCAAAGTTGTGACTGAGCAGCAGGTGTCACCTCATTGAGGATGTCCATCATGGTCTTGGTAGGCAGGTCCTTCAGGTGTTGTCTGTGCTGGCTGAGGCTCTGCAGCAGCTGCACGCACCCCAACACCACCGGCGGCTCCTGCACAAAGACACAAGACAAAGTCTCAGAAAACACAAGAGCCCTCACACACATTGGAGTCATTTTATTCCACAACGAATGTACTAGGGGTGTTGAAATTAATGATTCCCTCGTGATGCGGACGTGGACGATTCTGCATCAATGCAGCGACAGAACATAATCGATTATTGCCTTACTGATGGAACTTGTTGATTTTCCGGTTGCTGCCTTTTTTCTTTTTTGCCTTTTGTCTGTTGTGTTCAGACTCTGCTACATTCACGGAGTGGCTTTCTTAAGAGCAGATACAATAAAAAGGGAACTTCATATATATCTGACTGCTTGAGTTTGTTGATGAAAAGCGTGAAAAGGATATGAAAAGGATAATTGTAAGACCAGTGATTCACACCCCTAGTACAGTATGTCTGTTTTGATTCAGGCATGGTCTCTCGCTCTCTCTCGCAAACACACACACACACATATACATACATACACACCTGAACCCCTCCTTTAAAAATGATGAATCGCAGTGCTTACTTTAGAGAGGCGGCCGGACTGATGAAGGGCGAGGACGCCAAACAAGTTTCCGAACGCAGCATTTCTGACAAGTTTCTGAAAACAAACAAACGAGAGAAGATCACAACATTCGTAAAGAGCCCATTTGTGAAGCGCTGGGAGCCGACAGAGACAGCATACAAAAACTCACTTTTTTTACTGTCTGCAAGTTGTGCTTGTCCTTGATTCTGTCGAGTATACTCTGCAAAGAGACGCCTTCAAAGGTGCTCAAGACCTGAAAAACAAAAATTGTACGTCATGCTCACGCCAATAAATGTTATTTACTTCTTACTTGGATATTAGAGCATTTTCTCAACACTAAAGGTAGAGAAATCACTGCTTCAGCCAACTGGATCACTTGTGATTGCAGCTGAGCTCAGTATCCACCGCAAAGCCTCGCATGAACATCTACAAAAAAGTATTTTCACCAATTCAAAATAGTAAGTAACCAATCTGTCAATCAACATTCAGCACGTGTGATAAACCATTTGACCAAAATCTGTGACATCATTTGAAAGGGGTTCTGAACTTCTGGCTTTGCAGATGCTGCAAGTCATCATTCCTACTATTTAGAAAGTAGAGTGATGTCGGATTTTTGAGGCAGCTAAAGTGCAAGACTTAAAAAAAAACTTGCACTTACCTTATTATTATTATTATTATTATTATGCACTTACTACTTAGTACCTGAGACCGGACCGAAGTACTACAGCAAAGTGTAAGACAATCAAATACAAAATCCACCTCCTAGCAACCGCTAAATGTGACATAAAGACCATTGGGCCATGCAGAAACATGGAGAAATATAATCCGTTCAAATTTCTATAATCATTTATGCTACATTTATTCCCTTATTATAAAGTGTTAGCTGTTGTGCATTTTCTTGCGGAGAATTAGATGAGAAAATCGACACCGCTCTCAAATCTGCACGGTAAATATGACGCTACAAAGCCACAACTGGTTAGCTTAGCTTAGCACAGAGACTGGAAACAACTGGAAAATTGGGCAATTTTACCCAAAGGTAACACATTACACCCACAATTGTAATTTTTTAACTTGTGTTTTAACCTTCAAGTTATTCCTCCTCATATTGGCTGCATCTACATGTATTTGTCGTCCATAAGACAATTGCATAAGAGTTGGGTTCAGATGCTTGTCTCCACTCACCTGTCCCAGAGCCAGGCTGAATCCAGGTCTGGCAGCCTCCCGTGTGTGAGCCAGTCCATCCACCAGCCTTTTAAAGGTGTAATCCAACTCATCTGCCTGCAGAACACAGAGAGAAACACGCCATGATGCATGCAGTAAAGCCGCTTTTCTTTCCGGCACACTTATTTTAACACTGCAGTCGTTCTACGACATGACATTTCTAAAGGTTACAGAGATCCGACAGGTGGCAAAAATAACTTCCAACTTATGTTATCAACCAACATATTGTACTGTACTCAAGTACAATTTTGAGGTAATGGAGAATTTCTATTTAATGCAACTTTATAATCACATTTTAGAGGGAAATACTGTACTTCTATTTCACAGCTGTAGTTACTAGCAGTGGTGGAAAGTAACAAAGTACTTTTAATCAAACTACTGTACTTAAATACAGTCTGGACACTAGTAATTTACTTGAATATTTCCATTTTCTACTGCTACTCTAGACTTCAACTCCACTACACTTCAGAGGGAAACATTGCACTTCTTACTACACTACAGTTACTACATTACTACTTTTTACATAAAACAATATATTTCATTCTTATGATATGATGCAGTAGTATAATATACCCAGTAGTATACAAAGCATCTCAACGTTGCTCCATATTAACATTAAAATGCTCCCACATGTATTAGTTAGTGATAAAAACAATATTCTATTGTTATAATAGTATATTTACATGTCTATAACATATCACACTGACAGGGCCCATTCTGCATCATGAGTACTTTTACTTTTTGTACTTTAGGTATTTTTGGCTAATACTTTTTGTTCTAAAATAACATTTTGAATGCTTTTCCTGAATTTGATAAACTTTATTTTAAGTACATTTAGTGAATACGACTTATCAACGTTTACTCAGGTAACATTTTGAATGCAGGACTTTTTTTTAAAAGTATCTGAGTATTTATTCCACAGCTGTTAACTAGTTACTTTGTAAATAGTTTTACATTCAAAACTTATGACTTGTAAAACATGATTTATTGTTATAGATTTAACAACTCAAAGTATATAAGGCTGTAAAAAGAATAGTATGTTTACATGTCTATAACATATCATCACATATATTATAGACATATGTACTTTTGAGTACTTTAGGTATATTTTGGCTAATCATTTTTGTTGTACAGTAATATTTTGAATAACGCGTATTTCTTTATATTATTACTACTTTTCCTGAATACTTGTCCCACTGCCAACGTCCAACTGTTCCTGTATGAAGCGGATAAGCACGCTGGTTCAGCCACATCCAGCCCGTCACTGGTCGGATCTGCCTCACCTTGTTGTTGGTTTTCAGGTACTGGATGAGGTCCTCCACGGCCTTTAGCCGGACCTCCTGATCCGGTTTGGCCAAGTCCCAGAAGAAGTCGAGGAAGACCCGGTTCTGTTGCAGGATCCCGGCCGTTCGGACCGGCTCCGGGGCTTTCATGGGGAGCTCCACCATCTCTACAGACATCTCCTCTCACCGCCGCTGTCCATGCTGCTGCTGCGGGAGGAAAACGTGCCTCAATGCGCGGTACTGCTTCCGGTTCAACCACGTTCGCATTTTTTTTCTCCAATCCCCAGAAACTTTATTGACTAAAGCAAAACAGAATTATTACAAAAAGCTTGGATATATATTATTAATAATAATGTTGAGAAATCCTCTGCCGTATGAGAGTAATTAGATAACATGGATGTAGTATTGATTTGCTCTGGTAGCAGGGTAAGGAACAAGGGCAAATACTACTTTTTTTTTATAGGAAAGGGAAAATTCAGAGTCAATTTATTAGGAAATAAATGTACAGATTTTAGAAAATTCTTAAGTGGGGACAAGGCGAAAAAAGATGGCATAAATCACCAGGAACCATTTGGAAAAAATGAGCAGACCACATCAATGTCTTTTTTATATCTTTGAAGAAAGATGCTGGAGCAATAACAATTCATTTAAAAAAAAGTAACTTCCTTAACCTTATTTAAAATTAGATATAGATAAGCACCAGATTTCCATCTAGGTTATGCCAGTAGGAAACATTGTGGCCCACCTGGTCGTTTTATTTTATTTTTTATTTTCAAGGGTCAGTTCACCCAAATGGTGAAAAACACATTTTTCCCCTAGCCTCTAGTACACTCACCTCTGCATCCATGCAGATAGTTTTGGTTTTAGTAGTCTGTTATTAAATATATTGGAACAATATACAAGCATTAATATATATAATACATACAATTACTTCTTGAACAACACTTCAAGTTTCCACATCACACCTGTGTAAGCTGCATCCTGGAGTATCATTGACTAGTTTGTGATGTGAAGTAATTAAAGTGAACACAGAGAAACTGAGCAGATGAATGTGAAAACAGCCTTCGCGTGTCAAACTCTGCACAAAACATTCTACACTGTGACTTTCAATAAACTAAAACACATTTCTGAGTGGAGGAAAATATAAGACAACCACAGCAGGGCTCACACTTACGACATTATTGGACATGAATCAGGACAAAAAGATGTGAACTCAAATCATTTTATTTTTCCATAAAAAGATGTTCTTTATTAAAACTGCATGCAGATTTCAAGATTCCCCGACCGGATCATTTAGTGGCAGAGAGGGAGAGTTGAGTTTGCAAAAATGATTAGCAGTCAGTCAGACAGGTTCTTGAGGCTCTTTCAGTCGCTAGGAGCAGCAGCTAGCACAGTGTCCAGGGTGCTCTGAGCCTCTCTGATCTGATTCTGCAGTCTCTGCTTCATGGCCTCGTTCTGGGCCTTCTTCAGCATGTCCTGCATGTCTCTTATGGCTGCCCGGTAGCCCGGGGCATTGTGAAACACTCGGATGGCCTTGTCGCCGCTGCACGCCAAGAAGCGCCCGTTAATGTCAAATCTAAGGTCGTTGATCTCCTCGCTGTGGACGCCGTGCAGCTCCTCCTCCAGCTGCCCGCTGGCGGCGTTGTACAGAGCCAGGTTACTGCCGTCGCTGATGGCCACCACCCGGCCGTCTGGAGACAAGGCCACCCGGCTACCTTCAGATGACACACAGGGTACCGTCTTCAGCAGGTAGGGGTCCTGCTGCTTTTTGTACTCCACATCTGTATTCCACAGCTTCCACGTACCGTCTTTGGAGACAGTCACCATTCTGATCAATAAATAAGGAAAGAAAAGAACAAGGAGTATGTTTACATGCACACAAATATTCCACTATTATTCAAAAATAATATACAGAATTCTACTGTCTCTGTCATATTCAGCGTACATACATGAGTGTTATTAATCTTCTCGTCTAATTCTCGGCAAGAAAGCAAATGAGCATACTTCCCAAAACGCCAAACTCTTCCCCCAGTGAGCCACCTCTTTGGCTTCGTACTGTAATCAGAAAAGCCTTCATTACCTGTGAGAGTCATTGGAGAAGGCGAATGCGTGAACTCCTGCAGAGTGGCCCTTCAGGTCAAAAGCTCGCGCCACCTCTTTGAACTCTCCTCCCTTCCCGAAGCAAACCTCCCACACCTTCACGTCAGGAGTGAAGCCACATGACGCTACAAACCTGAGAGCCCAGAGACACACACAACACACAATTACATCTCCACTTAAATCACACAAGACTTCATTATTTGTTATCTTCTGTAGGAGAATTAGAAGTAGGCTGTCCTGTATTCAACCTCTTACTTGACAGGGCAATAATTATGATGCCAGGATTTTATTATTAAAGAAGGGATGTTTCAGCTAAAGACACCCAACAGTGATGTCACAGGGTCCTTGCGTCTTAAGGTGTTTTTCCATTCCATGGTACCTGCTTGACTCGACTTTTTTGGGTTTCCATTATGAAAAAAAAAAGTCCCTGGTACCTGCTAACAAGTACCACCTCTTTCGAGGTTCCAAGCGAGCTGAGGCGATACCAAAAGGTGACGTGAAAACCTGCAGACTACTAATTGGTCAGAGAGAATCGTAACTAGTCACTGCGTCATCATTGCTACCAACAAACTTTTTCTTTTGGAACAAAATTAGTCTTCTGCCAAACAGCCCCATGCAGGGAATCAAAAACAACACAGCTTCCACGTTTGGTGTGTGCGTCGCGTTAGGTCACGGCAGTTTCTTGCGGCGTTGCTATGATGACCAGCCACGCTGAGGCATTACTAAAAATCTGCAATGGGAAACGGAGGCATCGGGCGTCGAGTCCAGCCTTCAAACTCGTGGACCTATTTCATATTAAGGCTGAAGGAGGAAGCACAAATCTGTGAGTAAGCTAAGTGACATTGACTTTGTTTATCCAATTTACACAAAACAGACCTGTGGGAACAACAGGCTTGAAAGCACTGTATTTCTAATTTTGACATGGCAATATCTAAAAAAATCATTTTATTGTTTGCAAAGAATTTAAGTTTACTTTTTTAGGAAACTTGTTGTTGTGCTTTGATTTTAATTACCACAAATGCAGTCAGAGCTTGAGGTAACCACAACTTTCTAAATGCAGCTGTGCAAAAAAACAGTCATTAATGCCAGTCATTTATTACTCAAAAAAAGATGTAAATAATTAATTTTAAAAGTGAAACAAAATGTAAGGAAAGCATACAAGTCCTGAGTACCTTCGGAAGTACATGTATGTTGGGTAGAAAAGATAACTTGCATCTCAAAATTGAAAATGTCAACTTATTAGGCTAAATAATAATGACTATCAGATCTGCCTAAACTTCCACACGATACTTAGAGAGGAAAACTTACAGTGCCTTAAAAGGTATCACTTTGCAGAAATCAATTTTTGAAATTACAAAGTATTTTTCTGTTGATCAGTGTCAAATAAGACACATTAAATCTACTTTTATTCAATGTTGTAATACAATAAAAATAAATTAAAACTTGCAAGGGGAGGTGAAGATCCCCATTTGGCGGGGTGGGACTGACCTGCCACATGGGGAGACGGCAGCATAAGAATTGGTAATCTGGTTAGTGTTGATAGAGGCCAGTACCTCTCCTTTCAGGTCCCAGATGTGGATGCAGGTGTCAGTGGAGGCACTCATGATGAACTTGCCTGTGGAGACGAAACATAGAATCAGCCCATCTTGGCATTAAACATCTTTTGCGGGGCATTCAGACAAAAAAAAGAAGAAAAAAAAGGCGATCCGGTGATTCTCCGTAGCGGGGGGAGTGTCAATGGAACGGCCCATTTATGTGACGTCCGGTTTTGTTCTTAAACACCCCAACAGAGCACAAGTAGACTTTGTTTGTTTATGTTTTACTTGTTTCCATCAGATCGTTTATAGACCTCGATGTTTCCGACCACACTTGAAGGCAGCTTGTTTCACAAGGGAGAGAGAGAGAGAGCGAGAGAGGGATGAAAAAGAAGCTTTGTTGTTGCAGGAGACATTCAGCTGTTACACAACTCTCGGGCAGTTCAGTGCTCATGTTCCATAACGTGAGCTATTTTATACATTGTTATGTTTCTTTAGAAATAAACAATGGACAAATAGTCTTTAAACGCTTCAGATGTAAAGTTAATCGCTGTCAAAGTGACACCAAAATGAATGGCGGTCAATGGTATGCTAATGGCGGGTGAGTGCTTGGTTAGCCTACGGACCGCCACAAGGGAGGTACGCTTTTCGGATGGTCACTTACCCCCCTTAGCGGCAACACCTGCCGCAGCCTAAACACACTACCCTTATTCAAAATCAATGAAAAGACCTGCGTTTTTGGCCGGACTGTCTGACGGCCGACACAGCCTGTCTGAACGCAGTCTTAGTCTTATGAAATTCTAAGGATGGACTGGCAGACAGGATCTCGGTCAGAGACATTTTGTTGCCGACTGCTTCAATCACACAGTAGACAACTGTGGGTACCAATTCTATCAACATTACTACGAGGGTCGCACATGTATGTGCCATTTATTAATGTTAAAAACCAAAAGTCATGTTGTCAGCTGGCTGCCCAGTCTTGTGTGCAAGCGAGAGTGAGCGAATGAATGAAAACTTAATTTGCTGAATGGTAAAATACCAGAGAAGTAACAAATAACCATAAAACATTCACCCGTTGTTTCAGGCGTACATTGCAAATAAAAAAAAAAAAAAAAATGTATACTGGCTTTAACATACTGACAAAAACTACAGATCTATATGTGACTTTAAGGCATTTTGTGTGTACCTGTCTCTGCGATGCCAATGTTGAGGATGGGGGCCTTGTGTTTCTGTGGAAAGTCGTCAGAGGCAGCTTTGAAAGTCATAGTACCGTCTTCCTTTTTGATCATTTTGAATATTCGAATGGTATCTCCATTGGCCAACCAGGTGATGAACGCCCTGTAGTGAGAAGGTAAGAGTCAGTGAAGGAGATGATGGGATTATCATGTCATTTCTGTTCGACAAACTCAGAATTCTGGTCTGGTTACGTATGTTACTGGTTTGTGCATACTGTATTACAAGTTTTGCTGAAATAAAACACATTTGAAAATTACAAAACATCCTGATTCAGAAAAAGTCTATCAACGGTCACCAAATCAAAACAGCTGATGTGGAGGTGCAGAAGATCTCGCTGTGTTGTTTGTAAGAATTGAGTCTTGGTTAGCCTTAGGCTGTTAGTGCACAAGTACAGTAAGAGAGAGGGGTAGACCTGGAGTCTGGGCTGAAGCGGACTAGCGTGGCGTGATCCAGCTCCACATTGGCCCTCAGACACTTGTGTTCTCGCTCCAGGAAGTCCTTGGTGCTCCAGATCCGAACTGTGCGGTCGTCAGCGCATGACGCCAGGTACTTTCCGTTACTGCTGAAATCCAGGCACGTCACGTTTGCACTGTGGCTCTGAAAATATTACAAATACACACTTTATAAGGCCCATCTAGATAAAACTAATGCATTCAAATACAACAGATTATTACTACAGATGTGTCCCTGAACAACAATCCTCATAAGCACTTAGTGTGTGTGAGTGTGTTCTTGTTTAACTATATCCGTCGGGTCCAGTATACTTGGATGGGGTCCCGACAGCTTTGTGGGAACAAAATGCAGGACCCCACAAGTTTAAAGGGCTGTTTGAGGAAAACTTGTTTCAGGATTAGGTTATGGTTAGGGTAAGGGGCGAGGGAATGCATTATGTCAATGATGGGTCGCCACACACGTGTGTGTGTGTGTTTGTGTGTGCGCATGTTTTAGTGTTATTGTGTGTTCCAGTTTACCTTCAGTGAGGCTGCCAACAAGGGATGACTGAAAGTGTGCTGTAAAGCTTTATCCTTACGGCTGCGCTGCTTCTCCTGTTTTGGTTTCTTTGAGACAAGGCCCTTGGCAACACTGCCTTCAGCTGGGAGACAAAACACAGGGCTACTCATTTGAATTTTTTAGACTAAAATCTGACTGACTTAAATCTCAAGGATTCTCCTGTTGTAGAAGGTCTCTGAATCACAGTAAGTGATGGACGTGGTGATGACAGATTTTGCAGCTTGTAGCATTTGGTAACAGACAACAAACCTCTGACATGAATAACAATTAGACAAAAAAAACATTTGCTACACACACTGTTTCGGTAAAAGTCCCTTGTGCATTTTTTGCAAATCCTTTTTAAAAATAACGTTTTAAAAGATTTAATAAGTAACTGGTTACAGAAACAGTTTGACATGTATATAAACATTGTATATTGTTAATCGTTGTCATGAGTATATGAATACATTTTCTTTGTCTCTTTCAGTTGTCAGTCTGGTAGAACAGCGCTTTGTTCTCCATGTACCGTTACAAAACAAAATAGCATTCATTTGTAAAGATGACTTTCTACATCCTAAAGGCAGGGGTGAGGCTCGTAAATGGTCAAAGACAAATAATTAAAATGTTATCTACGTTTACATAATTAATAGACAATGAAGCAGACATCCCATTGGCCCGTCAGTGTAACCTTCGTAGATTGGCCAACGACAGGTGACAGTTGCTCAAAGTTACTTTAGTTTCTATTAACGGCTTCGTAAGTCTGCGTGTTTGCGTAAAGTAGCAGGCAGACTATTCTCGTTATTAATGAATGAATGAATCATTAATGAATGAGCGCGTGTCAAAGACCACAGAGACGGTGACTCACCGCCCTCCCCACCAGTCACAGCTTCGGCTAGAGTTACGTTAGCTAGTGTGGCTCTTACCGGTAAACTCCGCCGCTTGCTCGATTTCCTCTCTTATTTCTTCTTTCCGTCTGCCCACCGCTAATGCGACCAGAATAACTAGTGCACCCAGTAACAAAGTCAAGGCGAACAGCGCGGCCACCTCCATGTCGAAAGTTTTCTGCCACGTACTTTGCACTGCTAACGTCTACTTGACTTAATACACACTACTAGGGGGGGGAAGGCGCATGCGCCAAAGTCTTTTTCTTCCGCTATCAATATTCCGCACCACCTGCCGCCACCTAACGGACTGGAGGCGACAGATCAGTAAAATGTATTTATTTTAAAATATAATAGAAAATAGAAAAACTGCACACAAAAATGACTGTTAACTAAAAGATCACAAAAGACAAAAAAAAAAAAAAAAGAGACATGAGCTGTGTCCCAAAACCAGACCACATACCAATTCTGAGCAGTTTTTTGTAATGAATGTATTCTGAAAAAGTAGTACATTTAATATTAAGTTTGTACTTCTACATATTAAAAATAAAATTTAGCGTGTAGTTCATGGACCCTATCTTGCCGGTGGGTAAACGTGGACCTCCGGACACTGGCGCCATTTGCCTGCATGTAGGATATCGCTCCTCAATGGGAGTCGAGTGCAGATGTTAGTTGCGCATGCTCCGATTTAAACGGTTTACGGCATAACGTGTCATACTGAGATTTGTGAAATCTATGAAATAAATTTGTCATTACAAACAATAACAGAAGATGAGAATCATTTAACATTTTAGCTATCTATGATAGTTTGATTGCCAACGTTAGCTCAAAACGCCATTCCAGCCTTTGTTGTGGTTGATTGCCAGCTTGTAGCTAAGCTAGCAATCATTTGAAAAATGTTTTAGCTATGGTTCTTTAATTGCTAAGGTTAGCGCAAAACACCATTCAACTGACAACCTTTGTTGTGTTTGATGCTAACTTGTAACTAGCAGTGAACCAAATTAGTTAAGTATGTCCATTTTTACTGTATTGACATTACTGAAGTCACAAATTACATTAGTATCTTGTAGGCTACTTGTCACAAAGTGACGCATGCGCAACTTGCGACTCAAATCTGCACTCAACTTACACCGGGGAGTGACATAGGGCAGCATCAGGAACAATTTAACTGCAACATTTTTCACATTTGCACATTAGGACACAGATAGGCTTCCGTAGCACACAGATGAACTCCAGCAGAAGAATGGGACCTTTAAGGGTTCAAATGTGTTCTTGTGGGAACATCCACATCCATAACGCGGTTTTATTAATTCAAAATTAACCATCAAAAACTGCATCATATCCAGCTTACTTTTCACGGGAGGTGATTATTACTGAGGACAGAAATCATTGATAAAAATAACGTGGACTGCCGACATTAATGGTTTGCTCTAATGCTCGTTTAAGAATTTCTGTAATTCCCAAGCAGATAAGTTTCCAATTTGACAGACTGTAATTTTAGTAAGAGTGATGTTACGTTAATGTGGTATAATCTATTATAACTGATATTTCCAAAGTGGTGATAATGCGTTGCTTTGCAGATGTTTAAACACTTTCTGTATTTATTAAAGGTACATCTGCATCAACAGTAACAGTGAAGGTAAAACTTAAATCTATCTTATCAATCCTGTCAGATTTATTTTTCAGTGAAGTAACAGGGATTCAGTGCCTGGAGTAAAGAGGTAGTTTGGCACAAACAGATTCTTTTCGCAGGCATGAAGTTGAAGAATTTGCTTTGGTTAAGAGTAGTCATCCTAATCAGATACGGACCTGCTAATTACATCAGCGTTGGCAATCACAATCAAAAAAGGCAGTCCATGGAGGACTCTGGGAATGCTTGCAATGACTAAGAGTATGAAACAAGAACACAAGGGTCGGCACTAACTACATTAAGACATTTACTAAGTCACCCTTTAAGTGCAGAAACACATCATTCACTTACAGGGTCAGAGAGCCAATTAAAAAAATAATTTAAAATGCAAACGTCTCATAACTTTACATTTACACTGCAGAGTTGTGTACCTTATCTGAACCAACTGTGCATTTCACCCTATTCAGATAACGTACTCAAATATTCTCTAACATATGAACCAGTGAGTACTCCACGTAAAAAAATAAATGTTTGAGCCAAGGCTCCATGTCTTTGCTGGACTCCACTTTCTCCTTAAGACGAACCGATGCGAGTGTCTACATACTGTAAAAGGAAAAGAGAACTTTGGATATGCGTTTGTTCAGAATCAAACTATTCAATTGTCTTCTCTCTCTTCAAGTATAGTACATTGTTATGGATTCTGTCTTCTCCCTGCTACATTCCCTCACTGGGTCATGTAGTCATCCAGGCAGCATTAACTCAGCAAGCTGGTGTGCTCTTTCTAACTCCTCTGCAAACAATGTTTTGGGCCAGCTCAACCCATTGGAGGAGGGGAAGGAATCAGAGGGCTTGGCGGCCAGGTTGGGAGGTTGGGGTGTGTGTGTCTGTGTGTGGGGTGGGGAGGGTTGGGCTTACAACAGAGCATTGTTAGCCAGATTAACCATAGCAGCAACAGCTGAAGTCCTCTGAAAGTGGCGTTGGACACAAGTAACAGGTTACTTCTTCCTGGTGTGTTGCCTCCGTGCCTGCAGCCTCTGGCGAGCTCCAGATGGCTTTGATCCAGCTCCGATAGAGAAGGAGGGAGTTGCCGGAGACCCTGATGATAAAAAACAACCTGTGATTAATAATACAAATAATAATAACAACAACAACAATAATAATAATAATAATAATAATAACTATTAGTCCCACAAGGGGAAATTACACTCAGTTCTTACACACAGGCCTGAATTACACACACGCTCAGTACCTTTACATGCACTAATGGAGAGATGTCAGAGTGAGAGGGCAGTGCCCAGGAGGTGAACTGGCATCTCCAGCTACCAGTCAACCACCATACTTTGGTCCGAACAGGGATTGAACCGCAGACCTCCGGTTCCCAACCCAATTCCCAGCTGACTGAGCTACTGCCAATGTCATTTCTAAGGACAAACATAACATTCCTTTCTACTTCTAACATTTTTACATACATATTTAAAGTTGACTGCTTTAAAAAGGGCTGCACCCAAATTTCCAAGTGAAACCGTGTCGGGTTAAGGATAGCATCTTGCTGCTCTGCTCACTCTTCTTATTACCACTGCAGTTCGGTAATAATAAGATAATGCTTGGTGTATACATTTAGACAGTCATGCGGTGTTTCTCTGCGTACAACGGCAGAGAAAAAAACAATGCTTTGACTCAAAAATTAACAAACAAGTTATGGATTGCAGGGAGAAGTAGAGTGTGCAGCTCTTCATCCAACTGATACTACTACTCATCATCTTTTACCTCACTGTACAATGCTGTGGAAAAACACTCAGCATGGCCTGAATATTTGTGGTCGCTCAGGGCTCAGCTGGGCTCAAGTATCTACACCTATCAAAAAACATTATTATGACCTACCAAAAGGAACAGCGTTGAAGCCTTGAGCTGGAGTTCCAGGACTTCCAAATGGAATTGGACCAGCAGCAGCAGCACTCTGCCCGAAGGATGGGGTAGACGTCCCTGCAGAGAAAGCAAAACACAACTTCATTAAACAAAGAAAAAGAAAAAACAACTAGGGATAAACCAATGAATTCTCCAGGGAACAGAAACCCAGACCGGGTCTTGAAGCAAAATATCAGTTTGCCCATCCAAACTGATATTTGTGTGGATAAAGATGGGTTTTCCCATTCACCCTTTTTCTATGTTTGCATGAACAGTTTTTAGTCCTGAATGAGATTAAACATCATTCATATAATTTTATCATCCTCATTTAGTCAAACAATTGTATGTTTGAATTTTATTTTATTTATTGTGTTCATAACAGATGTCATCTCAGGACACTTTCCAGATAAGAGTAAGTGAAGACCTGAACACACTCTAATTTACAGACTCAACAATTCCCTTTAAGAGCATGCATTTCCAAATTATTGCAGTTAACTTTATAAAATAAAAAAGCTGTACTTTCATACTTTTCTCTGCTTTTTTTGTTCCATCAGACTGATTTTCACCCAGACAAGTTCACCAAACTGTCAGTTATGTTTCATATTGCAATCAATTAGACTAAAAATGTAAATGAATGGTTTGACATACATCATACTGGAGTAAGAGACTGAAAATAGTGCCATCTTTTCTATTTTATTGACTATTTAGAATTGATTTAGAAACAAATTGTGAAACCAAGAATCAAAATTAGATTATGGTTTCCCGCAGCTCTTTGCAATGAAGGCGGCCGCCTAAGCAAGATGCGCCTGCCGCCTTGACAACGTCTGATGACCGCCAGGCTGAGGTTGTAAGGCAAGGAAACTTTACTTACTTCTACAGCACCTTTCAGCAAAAAGGCAATTCAATTACACTGCAGTTAAGTTAGTTCTCAATTAGTTAAATGTTGACAACAGGGCGGGCAGTTTTGTTACGAGTTTCGTTTTGTTACGAGTTTATATATATATATATATATATATATATATATATATATATATATATATATATATATATATATATATATATATATATATATATCGCAGCCAATAAATCGGAATATTAAAATCACCAAATAATTGTATCAATGGCTGCCTTAAAGATCTGTCGGTCAGGCTCTAAAAAAGGGATTATTGATTGATTGTATTTTAAAATTGTAAATATGAAAACAACACTGTGTCATACATTAAAATACATAAATAGTCATGGATGGCACAAAGCCTTATTTCCATTGTGGTCCCTACCATTGTGATGCCCTAAATGCCATACCCTATTAAGTTTGACTAATTGCAAAGCCAAAATTGTATATCTGAATCTTTCAGAAATGTCACTGTGGCTTGGTTGTATATATAAAACAAACAAAGCACAGTTGTTTTTATTCCTTACCGAAAGCTGGTTTGTCAGTAGCAGCAGCCCCAAAGTTGAAGTTTCCCATCTGCGGTGCAGGATTATTGGCAACTGGTGTTCCAAACTGGGGGCATGGTATACCAGCACCAAAGTTAAATCCACTAGGTGCTGACGGAGCAGGGCCAGAGGGAACCGGTTGAGGAGCAGCACTGCCAAATGTGAAAGTGGCTGAGGAGGAGCTCTGAGTCTGCGGGTCCGCACCAAAGCTCGGTGCAGCAGAGGGTGCAGCTGTGGGACCAGTGGTGCCACCAAAAGCAAAACCAGTGGAGCTTGCTCCAAATGCTGGTTTAGCTGGGGTCCCAAAACCGGCTGCTGTGGTGACAGCAGGTGACCCAAAAGGGAAAGGGGGTGGGGCGGTGTTAGAGGCAGGTGTGGATGATGCTCCTCCGTTGCCTCCGAAGGTGAAAGGTTTTGCCGTTGCCGCGGAGGAGCCAAAGGTTGACTGCGCTGCCGTCGCCACGGAGGAGCCAAAGGTTGACTGTGCTGCCGTTGCGGAGCCAAAGGTTGACGGCGCTGCTGTTGCCGCGGAGGAGCGAAAGGTTGACGGCGCTGCCGTTGCGGAGCCAAAGGTTGACGGCGTTGCTGTTGCCGCGGAGGAGCGAAAGGTTGACGGCGCTGCCGTTGCGGAGCGAAAGGTTGACGGTGCTGCCGTTGCGGAGCCAAAGGTTGACGGCGCTGCCGTTGCCGCTGAGGAGCCAAAGGTTGACGGTGCTGCCGTTGCCGCTGAGGAGCCAAAGGTTGACGGTGCTGCCGTTGCCGCTGAGGAGCCAAAGGTTGACGGTGCTGCCGTTGCCGCTGAGGAGCCAAAGGTTGACGGCGCTGCCGTTGCCGCTGAGGAGCCAAAGGTCGACTGCGCTGCCGGTGTTTGAAACGATGACTTTCCAAAGGTGAAGGTGGACTGGGTGGTGGTGGCAGGAGTAGTGGAGGCTGTGTTGGCCATGGCAAAGCCTCCAAATGAAGCAGTGGTTGTGTTCTGGCTGGGTGCTGCGTGGCCGAACGCAAATACCTTCTGGTTGGCTGCTTGGGGGTCTGGCTGTGTAGCACCAAATGCAAAGGTGCTGTTGCTGGAGGTGGTGGTGGCAGCAGCGGGCGCAACTGCAGTAGTGGTGGTACCAGTTCCAAACTGAAAGGTGCTCCCTGTATTAGGGGCCTGTACTGAGGCTGAGCTGGTACTGGTTGTGGATGGTGCTGACCAGTTTCCAAAGAGGGATTTCACATCTGGCTTGGCTGCAGACTGTGTGCTTGTGATGGAGGTGGTGGAGGCTGTGCCAGTGAGGGTGTTGGTCATAGCAGGAAAGACAGATGGTGCAACTGTGGTGCTACTTGTTGATCCAAACATTGGACTTGAACATACGGTAGAAGCTGGGTTAGAAGTGGTGTAGGGTGGAGGCGGTCCAAAGCCAGCACTGGCAGTGGCAGTCCCGAAGATGGGCTTAAAATTTTGGGCAGGAGGTCTGTTGTCTGGGGCCAACGTAGCTGAGGAGGAGGTGGTGGTGGTGGTGACGGAAAAAATGGGCTTGAACCCTGAAGCCAGCAGAGGGTTGGTGTAACTGACGGATCCTGAGCTGCTGCCTGGGGCAGCTGCAGTATCAGTGACGGGATTAGAGGCTGAAGAAGCAGTGGGGGTGCTCATCTGGCTCGACAGTCCAAACACGCCTGTTCCTGCTACAGGTGGAGTGCTGCTGGACACCTTGGAGAGTTGACCCAGAACCTGAGTAAAGGCAGAGGGCTGCTCAACACCAGCAGAGGAGGACTGAGACTGGGAGGCAGGAGGGAGCTGTGGGGCAACCACTGAAGTCGAAACCTTCAGGGTTAAGCTGCTGGGTTGTACCGGTGTGGTCGATGCAGACACTACAGACACAAAACAAAAAATATATATAAAATATAACTACTTAACTTGAAAATAGTGACCGAACAAAAGAAGTTTCATCACTCAATTCAAAAGCTAATTTAGAATATAAAAAAAGAAAGATAAACTATTTCTCTGTAGTTTTAGCTTTAAGGTAAAGATACTTTACTTCAGGTGCACCTTGAGCTAACCCACGCAAACATGGGGAGAAGATACAAACTCCACACAGCAATGCCCAGAACGACCTGAATTTGAATCCAGAACCTTCTTGCTGTGAGGCCACAGTGCTAACCATTGGGCCATCATTATGCTTTAACACAATAAAAAGTCACATCCCCTACAAGATGACTTTGTATAGTTGTTTGTATTGAAAAGAAGACTTCAGAAATGTACTTGAAATCACCTTTGGTTCAGTGATCATACCTGTAGTTGTGTTGGCACCAGATGTGGCGCTAGCAGGAATGCTGATTTTCATTTTCAGAGCTTCCAGTAGTGGGTTGGATGCTGCAGGTGCTGTGCTGACACTGCTGCCGGGGCTGGGATCCAGGTTGATGACTGGGATGGCAGAGCTGGAGGCTGTTGGCAGAGGAGCTGCCAAAAGGCTGCTCAGGGTGGTGGAGGTGGTGCAGCTGGTTGAGGAGGCAGGCTGGGTGGAAGTGGTGGCTAAGGGAGAGACAGACTTCTCCGGCTCTGGAGCTAAACAAGGACAAATCAACCGGAAGAGGTCAGGCCAGTCTGTCAAGTCAAGTCTACAGGTTCTGACACAAAAACATTGTTTACAAAACAATCAGGAAAAAATGTGATTTCCTGTGTGGTGGTGGGCGGCAGAAGGATACAATTTCAAAGCTAAATTCACAATGAGTGGCAGACTTACTATTCCAGCATTTGAGGGCATATGTATGAATGGGGAGTAACAGTGCAGCATGACTCAAACAGTGAAGACATTAAAGAAGAACAATTAAATGGTTTATTCCTCTGGCAACTTACACTTACCAGGTGTCTCCAGGACCTTCTGGATCTTGCTGAGGGCAGCCTTTTTCTCTTCATCTAGGTCTTTCACAGTGATAGAGTAGCCCAGCTCTGGAGGCGGAGGCTGCAAATCAGCGAGCACCAGGAGTTAAGTCAAGAAATCTAGGTCACTATGACACACGACAGTGAAAATGTAGCACTCCTTACCAAAGAGATGTGATCGTCCCGGTGGCTGGACACCAGCTGGATCTTCCGTTTTCGCTTCCCACCACTACCAGTAGAGTCTGTTGAGGTAGTGACTGGGACCTTGGGAACTGGAGTCAGTTTAGCTGCAAAACCATCATAGAAAAAAAAGGACAATGAAACTTAATCCAACTAAAAGACAAAACACAATGTCGACTTGTATACAATTAAGTAAGTCTTTATACAACTCATCTATTCTGCCGTCAGCTACATTTATTCAGTCACGGTGGACTCAGTTTTAGCATCACAGCAAATCCCTGTCCTTGTGTTACCTTACATGAACATAATTCCAGAGGCCCCCTAGTGGCCTAAATTAAGTCGCTGACAATGAACTGCACCGTCTCCGGTTCACATCAGGCCAGCAACGTTTTGGAATTGTTTAATTTGTTTCAAATGAAACAAAGCAACAGAGTTCCATGCTATACATATTTCAAAATTGTAAAAAAAAGGAGACCATTGGTTAACACCGAGTTCTAGTATCTGAATAATTAGTAGTCAGATCAGTTAATTCTTAGCTTTTGATGCAATGTTAAACTCACAGCAGACAAAGTGTGACCAACAGCATACCCATTACTGTAACCAGTACCCATTTATGTAACACACTGCAAGACGTGCACCTTATTTTAACAGCTTAACACAGATACCGCAGGTTACACAGGTTAGCTCCACGTTGGAAATTTTGATACAAAAATGGGTCTAGATGTGAAGATATAAAAATTTGGACACGCCTTGGATGGGAGAACTAACTTTTGACTGGTACTTCAAAAGTTAGTTCTCCCATCCAAGGCGTGTCCAATTTTTGACTGGTACTGTATATATCCCTTCTAGACCCATTTTTGTATCACATTTACCAACATGGAGCTAACCTGGATGAATGGCTATGAAATTGTTATCACTGACTGGGCAAAGTAGCCTCATGAAGCTTTAACTATCAATTTAAATGTGTTGTCAATATTTTACAGCCTTGCATAATCTGTTGCATAGAGCTGCACTTTTAAGCCTGAGGAAGTTTTTTGTTTAATACATAAGACAGTCACTGCAGATAAATGAGACTTACAAGTCACCGGTGCCTTGTCGGAGGCGGTCTGGTCTGACTTCACTGAGGATGCTGAGCTGGGAGACTGCCCGTCGTCCTCTCTGGTAATGAAACTACAAGTTACAAACTATAACGTTATAATACATGTGGATGACTAGCAGGAAACCAGCAGAGACATACCTGGCTCTTTTGGAGGCTCCCTCTGGAGTCTGAGAGCGAGATGATCCGGGGCTGGACAGAGGGGAGCTGGGTGCTGACCGCTTCTTCCACTGTGATGGTAAACATGGAGATAAAGCTCAACAACTCCACTTTATCTGTGCAGCACCATGTTCACTTGAATGGACTGGGTAAGCTACCTGGCTGAGGCCGAGTGAAGAGCTGTAAGAGCTCTGGATAGGGTTTCTCATGGTGCCTGGGGTTCCTCTCGGGACATGGACCCCACTGCCAGAGCTGATGGAAGAGGTGCGAGACCTTTTCATAATAGAATCCTCCGCCAGTGAAGCCATACCTCGTTTCAGGTTTCCTGGCCTGGAGGAAGGGAAAGCATTTACACCTACATTTAAACAGCCCCACTATACTTCACACAATGCTTTGCAGCATCAAATTCACAGTCAGTAAAACTCAAAGACAAGATTTGACAGTATGTTCTCACATCAGGAAAGTTAAACTCACTTAGGGACCAGCTGTGATGGCATTCCATTGGGCAAAAGAGGTTCAAAAGCAGAGTGTGCACTTCCGCCGCTGTCGTTACGCCTTGAGAAATGCAAATGAATTCCAAACATTTATAACAGTTCTACAGACAGAATGTACAACCCAATTCCTGATTAGCACCAAGTTGGGATGTCTTGATTTACATTATAACAGGAAGGCCCTTTTCAGACATGCAAGATTGTAACGTTGCTGGCTGGCTTCATCATATATATATATATATATATATATATATATATATATATATATATATATATATATATATATATATATATATATATATATATATATATATATATATAGTGATCTGGTTACATCATCAAGCGAAACGATCAATAAAGACTCTAGGAATGGCAAACACAGACAACCAAAGGCATTTTTCTATCCTATTTATATTTAGTTGTCTTGCATTGACCTGGTGCTGTGACGAGTGAATTTCCCCATTGTGGGATCAAGAAAGTCCATCTTATCCATAAGCTACCTTTCTGTAGCCTTGGTAACGAGACTACATTGTTTATGCTGTGTGTTGGTGATCACTGTTCCTTCCATAGTCTCGTTTCAGCCTTGTACCTTCTTTTGCTTTTCTGCTCAGATGCAAAGCTTCTGTCCTCATCCTCTACTTCTCGCTTGCGGCTTTCCTTCAACACTTTGAGGACACTTTCTCTGGAGCAGGGGTCCACAGGGGCCCTAGGAAGCCCTGCACAAGTCAGATGGTCCAAACTAAAAACACAGGTGACAATAAAGCTCTGGTCAGTGTTAACAGTCAAAGAGCAAAAAAAAACACAACAAAGCACAAAAGGGTTGTACTGAGCATTGTACTTATGCCAAAATACTAGAAGATCCAATCTATAATATACAGTCCAATAAAACACCATTGCTATCTACCAATAATCACTAAAATTCTGTCAAATTTTAACTGACAAAATGTCATTAATAGCTTAAAGTCAGGATATAGAAAAATAACCCGTTCCGAAAGCAAGCTTAGAAAATAGTACACAGTAATGTAAAGTACAATTTATGTGATTAGTTTTTAGATAATAGATACAATCATAAAAACATGATGGCAGACTAAGTTTTGGTATAAATGTAGAGACCCAGGGGAGCTGTGGTAGTCTGGCCTGGCAATCTTCACAGTGACGGGGCTGAGGACAGCCGGGGAGTTACGAGGGCTACGGATGTTTTTCTTCATGAAGCCATCCCACTTGACAGGAGGTAGGACTCCCACTGATGATAGACCCGGCTGTTGCAAGGGATAGTGACGCTGGGGGGTGATGGTGAACCTGCCCACTGTGCCCGGCGGTTCCCTGAAGGGGGGAAAAAAAAAAACCAATATAACATCTTCTAAACAAATTACAGGGACTGCCAAGGTCAACGACGGGCACTCCTGCAATATGCTGAAATTGTCAGTTGTGCATGTTTGTATGACTCCCTGACATTTTTCTCCATCAAAACAACTGGTATTTAAAAAGTATCGTTCAGGAACCCACATCGAATTCAAAGTATCGTAATGTTATCGAAAACTTACCGATACACCGCTCCATGTATTTTATAATTATCTTTCAAATGAACCAAACCAAAACCAAACTGGTGAGTAGTGTTGATGTTTCCCAATTCTTACATCTTTCATATCAACTAGAGGCCAAGTTTCCACAATGGCTCACAAATTGTTAGAAATGTCTGTCTCTATTGAATATTCATCAAGAGGCGGTTACTAAATAAATGTTTGTTTTTTTGAGTAACAGTTATGTCGATAAAGATTCTTCCAACGGAGTTAATAATTAACGTTAAAACCCGCCAAGAAATTTAAGTCCTACGGGACTGAGGGCTTAGCTACGTCGATATAACGTGGTTTGGTTATGAACGTACCCAGCAAACGACAGCCTCCTGTTCGGGGTGTAGACAGCATGGTTGGGTCTGGACAGCTTTTCCCGCAGCTGCTCTCGAGGATTTCTCCCTGCTCTCGGCCTCCCGGAGTCGGCGGTTGGACTTTCGGGTTTCCCGATGTAACTCCCCATTAGGAAATCCCGAGGGCTGAAAAGAAACGAGTCACTTGCCAAGGTTTCCCTCCGATAAATCCCAGTTTCAACGACCCTTCCTCTGAAGTGTCCCTCTGCCTCCGGGAGCTCGTTTTTGTTCCTGCCGCTCTTTCTTCTCCCCCGTGCGGCTACTGACACGCCGGTCACTCCCCAACCCCACAACCAGCGCCGGAGCACGGCTGGGACCTTCACCCCAGCCCGCGGATTGAGGCCTAACCTGGCGGGAAGCGGTTCTCCGCTGTGATAGTAACACACAATACAACACACTACAAGAATTAAAGTCGCGCAAAGAAAAGTAGGAATATAATATAGAGCAAGACTAACTACGCCTAAAGCAGAGAGAACAGCTAAGTGTTTCTCCCTAGGTGACATGGCGGCAGCGCGCCGCCGGAGGACTCTCATATCCCATCATGCGCTCTTCTGGCGCTTCTTCTTCTTCGGATTTTAGGGGGTTCGGCGGTTTGGTTTTCGGTGCATCAGCGCCATCTACCCATGGAGGCCACTGGAGGTATTGCTACGAAAAATCACCTTGCGGCAAGTGAGCCCATCTGCGGCCTAAAAAGCATTTTCCCCATAGGCCAAGGGGTAAAAAAATAAATAATAAATGACAGTAAATGGACTTATGATTCAAGATTATTTTGCCTCACAACTTTTTCAATTGCCCAGAAAGGAGACAACTGGAATCACCAGGATGTTAATTTTTATTTAAACTCAACACAAAACATTTCATAATGATGAACATAGGGCCTAGTTTAAATTAAAAACAAACATATATACAATAGAACAGCATAAATTAGGGCTGCTCTGATTGATAAAAATATTCATAAAGTAGTCCATGATTGTTATAGTTTATCAGAGAATATCACAATCACTCTTAGCAACATTTTTCTAAAACACTGCTGTGCTGCTGTCTTTTGCACTGAGTGGGGACATTTGGACTTCAAAGGTTTTGTCAAATGCACTGTAATCCACACGAAACGCCCCTTTCTCCAAGGAAATGCATGACTCAAATCGGTGACCCCAAAGGACTTCGTCCTCTGTGTAGGACGTCCTCGCCTGGCATGTCATACCTGCAACACAACAAAGCATCATGGTTGAGTAATTGTCACTTTATTGTGAAAAAAAAATAATTTTGTTTTCTACATCCACACTTGGCCAACATCCTTAAACCAATGAGAAAATAGTTTTTTTTTCCAAATAGTGGTCTAAATTAAACTTTTCAAAAACACGGATAGAAGTTTTGTACAGCCAGACGTAACCACTGGGTCACCTCTTGGTGTTCTGTAAATTAAATCCGCAATCATCAGATCCCACACAAAACTTGTACAATTTGCTATCTAATCTCATTATGTAGGCCTAACCAAATAGATTTAATTGTAGCCTAAAATAAGTAATATGATATGATTTATATATGGCAAGTTCAGCTAACTAATGTCATGAACAGATAACAGATAAGCGCATAATCAAAGTTCAAGGTTGATGTTGCTATTATGATGAGTCTATAAAATACCAGTAAAAACCAGTTTATATTGGTTTACACTGTTTACATGTTTACAGTGGAAAAATTGAAGGAAGCAACAATTGTTTTCAGCTTGTCAACGACTCAAACATGGCTTGAGCGCTTCTGTTGCCGTCAAGTTACCCGATAATTGCTCAGAATACACAGTACAATGCAGAAGTTCAAATATCACTGCATCAAAGGTATTCCATATTTCTGTATGAGATAAAGGACACAAGCAAACAACAGCTTTCTCAAGGTTTGCTCATTAGCAGTGAGAGTGTGATTTATCCTGAACTTTATTTTCAGCACCCTATGGAAGAAATCTTTTTAGCTGTACAGGATTAGACAAACTCTTTACACCAATAATAATATAACTGTTATTGTCATAGTAATTGTCCTTTCTTGCTGTTAGATATGTCAAGGACTACAGCTGTGTTGGGTGTTCGATGATGCTGAAACACATAACAAGTGAGGCCATGGTTTTTCCATCCAACCACACCTAGATGCACCATTAAACTCTTTTTTCAGGACAGAAAAGGATAGAAAAATGCAACATAGTGTTGTAGTACTCACACAGAAACCACTTTTTGAAGGTCTCGTCTTAGAATCAACACATTTTTACTCAATCTTGTCTCAGTCTCAGATAAAGAGGACATGGGAGGATGGGTGAAGACCACAACTGGATGGATATCATTAAATTGTCTGTGAACATTACTGCTGACTGTTTCAAATACAACCATGACTTGACTTATCTTTAATTTGAAGTTTGTTACTGTTAACCCCCTCTCCCCGCTCCATTAACAGGCACTCCCAAGAAAGTGAATGCTGGAGGCAAGAAATTCTGCCTTCAGCTCTGGTTGTCTGGGAGATGTCAGCCAAATCGTTGGTAATACAATTTGGCTAACTAAACCATAACCATTTGGAGTTCATTTGCAAAACAACATCTAAAAGAAATGCAATGCAACTGAGAGCTGGGATCTTTCAGATCAGTTTTATAGAGTGCATATGATTAGCATTTTCCACATTTTATTGTGTCATTGCAGTGAGACTCGCCCTGCCTTGGTCTTTGTCTTAACCTCTTAAAGTCTTGGTCTTGTCTTGATCACGATACACTCTGGTCTTGGTAATGACTTTGTCTCAGTTTAGGTGGTTTTGACTAGACCTACAACACTGATGCAAAGTTTTGAAATGTAACTGCATTACTATGGAGGTAACCTTATTTGGAGGACAGCACTCAACTTAGAAATACTTCTACAAACCCGACGCTTCCACGATGCCCTCCAGGATGACAATGATCTCGAAGGTCTCTCTCTTCAAACGCTCGGACCCCACCTCCCAGAACGGGCTGCTTTCATTGATGATGTGGGTGATGGTCTGGGGTTCCACCAGGAGAAGCCTGTCTTGCCCACTGTCATAACCCAGATTGATTTCCGACTGCTCCAGTGGGATGAACTCGCCCTCCTTGGTCTGCCTGGATTTGATGAGCTTGGCCCTAATCTTGGCATCCACCATGTGACTCGCTCTTAAATCACCAATACGGAACAGCATGCACAGCTTCTCATCACGCTTACATATCACGCATTTCTTGCTGAAGATCAGCGTCTGGGCTCTCTGCTGTGGCCGGGAGATTTTAACAAACATGCACCCAACCATCAGAGCATCAATAATGGAGCCAAGGATGGACTGGACCATCAGGAGCACTGTACCCTCAGGGCAGTTGGCTGTCACCATCCTGGAGCCATACCCAATAGTCCTCTGGCTCTCTAATGACAGCAGCAGGGCAGAGAGGAAAGTGTCTACATTGTGGAAGCATGCCTTCCATAGTGGGTCGTGAACATGTGCAATGTCGTCACGCAACCAGGCACCGAAGAAGTAAATTCCACCAAAGACTACCCATGTGAGAATGTAGCACATAGTGAAGACCAGAAGGAACCAGCAAAACTTGAGGTCAACTAATGTGGTGAAAATATCTGAGATAAAGCGACTTTTGTCTGCAATAGGTCCCAGATTGACCCTGCACTTGCCATCCTTAGTGACGTAACGCTGGCGCTGATTGCTAGAAGGGACATGCAATGAGTGCTCGTCACCCAGCAGCTTCCAGCGCTTCATGTGAGTCTGCAGCTTCTGGGTTGCAGTGACGGGAATGTTGCTGCTGCCAGTGGAGCATCTCGATTGCCACCTGGAGCTGAAATGCTTGAGGCGTCTGCTGCGATGCGAACGCTGAGGCTTTGGAGTCTCCTCTACTGGTTCCAGGGTAGCTGATTGAATAGTGTGGGGTTGGGGGGGCTCTTGCTCAGCCAAAGTCAGAGCTTGAGAGGACTTGCTGCAGGGACTCGGGGAGGGAGACGCCTCCTGAGGTGGTTGGAGTGATGAGCACTTTGCAAAGTTCAAGTTGTTGATGAGAGAGGCTCTTTTTGTGGTCATCATGGCAGCAACAGTAGATTTAGCTGTAGCCTGAAAGGAAGAAAGACAATACATATTATTCACAAAATACAAAAGTATGAAACCACTAAATGAATGACAAGTAGATTAATAAGTGTTGTCCTATTAAAGGCTGTCAAATACTAACGCACCTCCAAAATGTGGCAGAGAAATGTGGCTGTGGATATTGGTGATACAGCTATATTGTACCAGAAACTGGGGGACACAAGCATGGTGACTGTGAGGCCGGGGGTCTGATCTGTCCCAAAGGTGAGATGCTACTGGTGCTATGGTAATTATTGTCTGAAATGATAATATTACAAAAAAGTTGAATTATGTGTAATTTGGTGAATTAGGGTGTGGCAGTAGCTCAATCCATGGAGAATTGGCTTTGAAGTGGAGGGTCGCCGGTTCAAGTCCCTGTGCAGATCAAGTACGGAGTGTGGACTGGTAGCTGGAGAGGTGCCAGTTCACCTCCTGGGAACTGCTGAGGTGCCGTTGAGCAAGGCAGTTGCTCGAGGCGCCTGTCCATTGGCAGCCCCTTTGCTTTGACATCTCACCATTAATGCATGTCCTGTTTGTGCATGTGTGTGTATTTCAGAAAACAGATTGAAACTACTCTCTCTTTAACTACTCCTTCTCCCTCATTAAAAAAATCTGAAATCCATCACACATTTGTGAGTTGCATACTGGACCGTAATTGGTAGTTTCAAAACTAGTTCGTCAAAAAAAACATCAAAATCATCTTGTACATTCATGTGTTGAACTCAGATTTAAGTCTCTAACTTTGCACATACACCTCTTTGGAGTGAAGTTCAAATAAGTGAAGTAACAGTAAGAAAACAAAGATTTTTTTGAGTGGAGTTGGACATCCTATAATATAGAAAGCTGTACCTTGCAGGTGTAAGGAGTGAAACGGACTGATTCTGACTGTGGTCGGGGCAGGTATGCCAGCAGATGTTTAGCAGTGAGAGTCTGCGTTGGGGGAACGGAGTTCCTCCTAGGCTTGATCCTGACGGAGCTCCTCACGTGACTGTTGCACTGACCATTTTGAGTCTCTCTGCTGCACATCACAGTGGAGATCATTGCTGAAGTCCTCGAGTTGTTGATTTCTCTTCAGGTTCTGCCTCTGTTTGGGCAATGGAATTAAATAGTCAAATATGTCAATTTTTAACAGCTATCAAAGCTTTTTCTGTTAGTGCTGCTTCAATTCTTGGATAACAACACAATGATAATTTAGACAGTGGTGGCAGCAATCAAGAGGCTTTGATAATAACCTCTATGTACAGTTTTTTGTTGTTGCTCAAGGTCTTTTTATTGGTAGACTATTTAAAGTCACATAAAATGCAATAAAGCACCTGATATAGTTGTATGCAAAATATTTCCCTCCATTTCTGCTCCAACAGAGCCCCATCCCTATTACTAGTATTACTGTACTGTTTAGTAATCAAACTGAAATTAGGAAATAAAATTTAAAAAAATAAAAAAGTCAATGTTACAAACATTGTGAGACACACAAACACAATAATAAAAGAATAAAAAAAACAAAAATAAAATAAAATGTAAAAGTTGGAAATAAATAAGTAAACTATATATAATATGAGGTCCGTTGCACAAAACTACAACATCAGTAGCGTCCATTTTTACTGTATAGATTAAAAATGGTTGTCATGTAGCATTAGATTTCTTAGCACAGCTTCTTGTGGAACAGTGAATTTTCTGCAATGACAAATGAAGAGATGCAAAAGCTATCATATTGTTTGCCTGGTAACTAAGATATGTATCTTGTGGAGCTACTCCAGAAACTGCAGTAGAAGCAGAAGGGTCTGTGGATACTTCCAAAATATCTCAAAAGTGGACAAATCCAAAACATATGTGAAAGGGTGGCTGGTGGTTGCCAGCATCAGTCACACATAGGATCAACACTGGGCATGGATTTAGCCAAGCATTACTTAACAGCATTTCAGATTGTCTTAACCTCTTATTCCTATCTTTTATATGTACTGTATATGCTGCCTTTCCAAGAACGAATCTCTAAGATCTCTCCAGATGCGACTATAGCTTAGCCTTATAATGTATGAAAACTTGCCAAAAGCAAATATCGCTTTACTTCCTCATTTGGGGTAACATAAGGTCTTGTCAGTCTGAAGTGGGCTGATCAGCATCTTCATCACTGCTCCAATTTGCTACACATGTAGGGATTATCACTAATCCTCAAAATTAATCGGAGAAAGGTCAAGAAGGAACACAATGGATTTGAAAAGATTACTATTTGCCAGAAGGCTTAGAAAGTATTGTCCAGATGTGTCCAAGTGAACTGTGATAACTTCCCTTGTCAATATGACTATTGTATCACGACAATAACACACATACAAAATCTGAACAAGTTTCTGAATCCACACAAAAGTACATATAATGTACTACAGTGTAACATACATCTTAACTACACAATATAACCAAGTAGACTTATGTAACTGAAGTACTGCATACATAATGGGTACAGCAGTGAGGTTACAAAGATCTTTCAAATAGTGAAATATCAGAAAACTCCTGATCTACACTGCATAGTTTAAATTGCAAATAAAATCGGGTATTTTCACAAGTGTTAACATATAGTGGAAATAAAAGCATTTTTACACCTCAACTGTTTAAACAATGTTGAAAAGGTTTTTACCAATGTATCTGCTAAATAGAGCATACAAAAACAGAAAATGTCATACCTCTGTAGAGCACACCTTTAGATGAATACAGCTGCTGCCAGAGCTTAACTTCCTTGTTGAAGTCATCAGGTTTGATCAGATGAAGTACGAGAAACTGTTGGAGAGAGTGAGGATACTCTGCTGTGCGACTGTCCAGCTGTTTGTCTCCTCCCACCCGGCCCAGATCATTCAAAGAGGAAAACACTGCATGTTGGTGCTGTTGCAGCTCCACAGACATTATTGACAATAGATTCCTATTATAATGTGTAATGATATTGACTTTAATAGCACTTTTCTTAAGAAAGTTACGAATCATCAATCTCTCTGATTGATCACAATCTTGTGTGCAAGTTGACATTTTCTCCTGGGAGACACTGTTTCTCTCCCTCTTGAAGTGTCCAAAATGAAAATGGAGCAGGAATATGCTCTGGTGCCCTTCCCATTACATATATTTCCTTTTGTTTAAGGGGACATTTTGGCCTGCTAGTGGCACAAAGAGGTCAAAGGTGCCTCACATACCATCCACAATTTAATTTCATTTAGCTGACGCTTTTATTCAAAGCAACTTCCAATAAGTGCATTCAAATGTGAAGGTGTAACCTCTGAACAGCAAGAATCAAATACAATAAGTATATTAATTTCAATAATTCAAACTACAAAGACCTAGCAAGTGCAATTCTTTCTTAGCCAAGGTGCAGTCAGAAAAGATATGTTCCTAGCCTGCGACGGAAGATGTATAATCTTTCAGCTGTCCTGATGTCAACTGGGAGCTCGTTCCACCATTTAGGAGCCAGGACAGCAAACAGTTGGGCTTTGGTTGAATGATTAGGTGTCCCTAGTAGTGAGGGAGCAGAAAGCAGATTTGCCAATGCAGAGCGGAGAGGACGGGCTGGGGTGTATGGTTATCCATGTCCTGGATGTAAACTGGGCCTGATCCGTCCACAGCACTGTATGCAAGTACTAGTGTCTAGAAGCAGATTCCTTAATAACAAAGATTTATCATTTGAGGTAACCATGAATGAACATTTTTAGATCTAGTACTTTTGGTTTTATGCAATCAGAATGTTGAATGTATATCATATTTAGGATTTCTAAAGCATCTCACCCTTCTCCCATTATATTTTAATGTTATGGCATTAGTTTTTCACCTCATTAGGATATACTAGAGATCTGCACATGTGGTGTATAGGACACAGAACTTACCCTAAAAGTGCTTACAAGGCCATTACACAGCTGCTGACAAAAGTATAGGCAGTTGCAATTTCTTCCAACAACACACTCATCATTGTGTACTGGCAAGGTGGCATGCCCTGCCACCAAGATCATCATCCTATTCATCAAAAACAGCTGGAAAAGGTTCTGAAAAGTTGAGTCTTTTGGTTTATTTGGACAAGTTATAAATACACAACAGAAGAGTTCCGTTTAATGGCTTGAGATGCAAGGTCCAGGGTACCTTTGTCAGAACTAAATGGTTGTTTAGGTTCAAACAACCTTTCCTGAAATGACATCAGTACAGAAAAGCTGAAACATGCTACAGATGAAGTTTGATTAACAATGTGCAGCAAAGTTAACCCTGGATAAGACATGTCAACAGATGGCAGGCTGCTGGTTACACAATCTCAGTTGGCTTTGTTGTGGTAAACCCACAACAAGCTATGTGTCCGAGGGTGCAGGATGTAAAGAAGCCTTCTTGTAATCTCTGAAGGACAAATTGCAGTCTGGATGCTGAGAAATAACACATCCCACAGATAGATTACAACAGGCTTATATACCGACAACACCTCCGTCAGACACTGTCTCTGTGGATCTAAACGCATATGAATGCATATATTTAACGCAACAGAATATGGAAATGAATAAAAGGAGTAAATCATATTTTCCTCAGAGGAAAGTGCTGTAGTATCTACTTGATTTTGGTCAGAGCTACAGCTCTCCTCTCTGTGTTCTGAAACAAGGCTCGGATCAGATTTTTCCCCTCCGAACTGGAGAATTCCAACGCCAGCGGACCTTTACCGTCAGCCCACCTGTGGAGAGGAATCACAGCCAATCACACACATTAAAGGGGGTAATAGTACCCATAAGCCTATGTCAATACCAATGAGGCAATCACATAAGTCAGTTTACTTACAAGCATAAAAAACACTTGTATAATGTCTAAAAGCCTAAAAACCAAAAGTCAGGATGTCTTCGCCTTAGCTGCTTCAATTTTGACCGCTCTTTTGTAAAACTCTGTCTCTTGCCAACTGCAGTGTAACTTTAAGGCTAGTGAGAACAAACGTAAATGTAAAATAGAAAAACTGGCATACAGGGACATTATTCTTTGAACTCAGTTAATCAAAGTCCGGCTATATTTTCGGAAATGAGCTGAACAAGCCTGAGCATAATCAGTGATCTATGATTAATTTAATATTTTTTAAGGCCAGCAAACACCCCAGACCTTGCTTTTATTCACTTTATATTATGATCTGTTGATACTTTGTTTCCTGACCTGTCAACTATCTCCTGCAGGCTGGCCCGCAGCACGATGACCAGCTCTTTGAAGGTACTCCACTTCCTCACATAGAGAGGCACTTCCTCTTGATACTTCTTGTTCTTGTTTTCCTCGGCCAGAGGGATGAAGACCAGTGGACCTTCCTCAATGATGGTTTGACACAGAGTGTGAAGGTGCTCCCCATCCTCAGAGGAAATATCCTGTAGATGGTGAAGTGAAAAATAAAATCCTTTCTGATCATTACATACAGATGGTCATAATCATATCAAGATAATATCTTTTTTTTGTGTTTGAACTCAAAAAACGTGGGTATTTAATCAACCTGGGACTACTTTCAAAATAAAAGAACAGCTATTAGAACTACCAATGGCATTCGTGTTATTAGTGTAAATGTAAATCATCTTAACCATAATAGTTGAAAATAATTCATCTCCCCTCTGTTTTTTTTTACCTGACCTTTATTATTAGTGACTAGGATTTGATTGTTTGTGGAAAAAAAGACAAACCTCTAGCATCATGATTTTGGAAATGACTTCTGTGATGGCTGTGTTGAGGAGGTTGCCCATGGCTTTACAATAGATGCTGACTGGTAAGACATCCTGCCACACTGTGCCCAACTGCTTTAACTGATGGATCACCTGCAATAAAGCAAACAGATGACCACGGTAGGATTGAGAAGCGGTGCATGAATAAAAGAAATGTATTGATTTGCCTCATGCAGTCATAGCTACAGACTGAAAGCACATGAACACCATTTTTACAACCGTTACATATTATTTTCAAGGCTTTTCTTCTCACCTGTCTTACTGCTTTGCTGGCTGCAATGTAGTTGTCTTCATCATCCAGGTTGCAGAAATTGTGAGCGGTGGAAAGTCTCTCCAACAATTCAGCTCTCTGGACGTTCATCTGCGCCAAGAAGCACTGGGCCCCTGCAGGGAAATGACAAAAGGGTGCAAAGCATTTTTCTGTTTTTTTTCATTTTCAGTTTATATTTCGTATATTAAAACTGGACATTTTGGCCTGCTGGTAACTTGTTGTCTGTGGACCATGAATGTCCGAGAACAGGAGTAATTTTGGAGATGAATTCATGCATCAAATTTTGTGGCAATGTGGTTGACAGTTGTAGAATTATTTGTTTACCTAGTTTCCTGAATCCGGGCACCATGTCAACAAATGTTGCAACACCTTCGCTGAGGGGCTGTGGCAGGTGAGCTCTGAAATGGTGGCCCAGGGTGAGCAGGTGGTGGGCCAGGTACATACAGTTGTTGTGCTGGATGGCAGCCAGGTGGGGGAACTTGAGCAGGTTCTCCCTAGATGGAGCGGCAGAGAAAAAGGAAGGCAACCATTTACACCTTGAGGGGAAATGCGTTTGTTTTGATCTGCTCTGATATATGACGGAAACATCCTTACTTGTGGTACATTGGGACGACATCGTAGAACAGCTGAAAGATGTTTCTCACGGTGAAGAAGAGTTGTAATGCACTATAAAGAACAGAAAGATTAACATTTTAACATTAACAAAAACACTTATTCATTGATGATGTTCTGCCAAGCCTCAACCCTCCCTGCCCGGTGGCCTAATAAAAAAACTATCGACATGCATGATGGAAATGGCAGGATCCAGTGAAGCTCGACTCTGCCTCGGGTCTAGAAGTCAGGTTATCTCTGCCTCTGTTGCTTCAGTTTGGACCACTTTTCCACCTTGTTTGAGTGTAATATTGATAGGACATTTTAATGAATGTATTGTTTACGTTGCTTATTTTATTGCCATTGCCCTCCTCCTGACAGTACATTGCAGCTGTAGTGTAGCTTCACAGTGTTTTGTGATGATGATACATCAAGAATGCAGTGAGCCAAGACAATTTACAAGAATAAAAAAAAAGTTGCTCAAATAATCATAAATAACAGTGAAACTTTACAGTATATGAAATGACTATCAGGTGACTTCTGTTTAAGAAACGTTTGACTTTTACAGAAGATAGTTTACAGTAAGTCATTGAGCACTGTAACACACCATTGTGTGGAGCTTCCAACAGCTTCACTCAGGGTGTTGAGCGCCAGCTCCATCAGCTGCTGCACCGACTCGCTGATGCGGCAGGCTGGCAGACAGAGACTCCACGGAGACAGCTGCTTTTTGTTCTCCATTGTCATCTCGTTCTTTACGGCGTCGTGCTTCACCTTCAGCTCCGAAGTTGGAACAGGCAGCTTGGGAAGACGCAGCTTGTAGTCTGGTGTGATCTAACAGAGTAAGAGAAAAAGTGCAAAAAGACAAACAAATAAGTATGTGGGGATTATGGGGAATATTTCATGTAACTTTGGACTGCAGTACAATGCAATGTAATACAATAGTGCCCAATAGTGACAATCCATGTTTCGATGTCAAATAAAGAAAGAGTCTGAGAAAATGCTAACTGCTAGGTGAAAAAAAAAAGAAAAAAAAGAAAAGAAATCACTGACCATTTCGAAGAGCCTGAAAGGAGGGAGTGCAAGTGCATGAACAAAAACAGAGCAAATGCACTGCAAATGTCAGATTTACATCAATCAATCAATCAACCAGAAGTAGACATGTTTTATGGTTCAATATATAAAAGAAAAGGCTTCAAGGTTGTCTCTGACTAACAGCATCTCTGGGAAACACTTGTTACTAAAACTTACTACTGTAAGTAAATAACATCCATGTTTAATGTTCCTATTTTCCATTTCAGTCTGTAGCAGCTAGGTCAATACCCAGTCTCCAGTTTATTTATCTAGACACTCAGCCCTAGCTCACACATACTTTGACGGTGTTGTGCATCTTGGAGGTCATGAGTTTGCGGGCCGCCACAATGACATCCTTGCACTTCTTGCTGGCAAAGTGACAGTTGACATCCCTGGCGTATTTGAGCAGGTCTGTGGAATCGCCCTGCAGAAAGTCCATCTCCTTCAGAGACTTCTCAAACTCTTCAGTTTCCTGTATCACCTTAAAACATGTACAACAAAACACATTTCATTAAAAATTGAATTCTGTATGTGTCATTAATATATCATTATACTATGCAAACTGCTGTTAGGTCCATACTTACAGTGTTGTATTTCTCCAGCTGGCTGCTGTTAGTGGGGATGGAGTAGAGCAGACACTCATGGATGATGCACTTGGACATTTCCTCCCAAATCAGCTCCCCCAAGATAGCCGAGAGCCTTTTATCACCAATGGACACATCTAAAAAATAATAAGTAAAACACTGAAATAGAGCAAGCTTTAAACATGATACATAATTTCGTTATGAGCCCAGCTGACCTGTACCTAGCAAGTGTGAGTGCAGTGTCCTTAGCACCAGGAGAAGTTTGCTGTAGACTTGGGAAGGAGTGGATCTCTCCTTGTTGCTCTCCTCCAAACACTGTAAGGCAAAGATGGTTCCCTCACCCTGCTGCTCGGTTACCCTCACCGACAGTGACGGGTACATCACCAACGGCTTCAACATGTTCTTCAACAGCACCTGACCTGAACGACAACATATACCAGCAGCACTGAGCACATTCTGACCCTGGATACATTTTGCTGTAGAGCTAGATTGATAAATCAGCTGATAATACCTTATTGCAGATCAATGAACCTAACAGTCGTTAAGGTATAAGAAACTGCAGAGCAGAAATGTCTCCATTACATAGTTTACCAGAGACCACTGACTGGTTCCAGTTGTCAAATGTAAAATGTTTCGCTTAAAACATACACAAGGCCGTTCTAAAGTTTGTAATCAGCTGTTGAATTGACGTTTTTTACTTCTTTCCTTCAGTAATAACTAGTGGAGCCCGACTAATAAAGGATTTTTAAGACCGATACTGATACAACTATTTGGTTATTTAAAAATCTGATATTCCGATATATATATATATATATATATATATATATATATATATATATATATATATATATATATAAAAAAAAAAAAAATCCAGAAATGCGTAACACAACATAAACAGATTTCCCTAACATTAGTTATTTGTAGTTATTTATGAGTTCTCATTAAAACATGATAATTTGTTTTATCGTCACAACAGAACATAAGAACATCTAAATATGTTAAAGTTCTGATAAATAAAATGAATAAAAATAGAAAGTTAAGATATGAAACTTAAAGTCCTTTGTACAAAAACAACAAAAAAAATAAAGAATCAGTGTTGCCAACAAGGATGTTGTAGAGCGCCCTCTGGTGGACAAACTATACAACGCCAAAACTCATAACTGTTTTTTTTTTCAGAATCATGAATGAATATTAAATAAAAAATTAAAAAAACGGACGTCAACCATGTTTTGGTTGAAATTCTTTTCTTTTAATTGGCCATTATAAATGCCTATACCAAGATAACAATATACCGAGATAACAGAGATAAAAACAGAATAAATCAGAAACCAAACGTATTATTTACTTTTGAAATAGGCCACAAAAGAAGAGGAATTAAATGATTAAAACTTTCATTTAGTGGATGTCCACAGTGTTGCATGGTGGGAGAATACTGTTGGATGTTGAATTAGTTTTCCAGTCCAGAAAAGCATAAGTGACCCTCGATCATTACTGAAGCCCAACGGTGCAATGTGGCTCTAAATATTGAGTCCCTCTGCAGTCTGCTCAGTGGGTAGATTGGAGATGTGACAGTCTACAGCACGTTCAGCTGATATTCCAACAGTGCTAACCCTAGACTAACCTTTTTCTATTGTGAAGTTGGAAGAAAAGGTATGAAAACACAATTATAATAGAATATGAAAGTACTGCATAATTAACAGTGAGCAGTGTTGCTTGTTCTTACTGAAGAGTTTGATCTTGTGCTGAAGGTCTCCCTGGATGGCCAGAGCTTGCAGGACGCAGCGCAGCAGAGCGGTTGGTTTCGCTTCACCGTCCTTAGTGCACCCATGGCTCAGATTCAGCTTCACCTTCAGGAACGACTTCAGACCTGCAGGCTCTGGTGGTACACGTCCAACATTCACTACTTATGCCACAGACAAGTTTGCTGTCAGGTTTTGAAATGTGCAAAAAAAGAAATGCTATCCCAAAAAACAGTTTATAAAATAGACCATTTGTGTACAAGCTGGGTTGGAGGGATAATGTTCTGTGATTTTTTTTTTTTTTTTTGAGACAACGACGGGAATTAATGTCATTATGTGAAAGGGGGTCTTGATCGAAGACAATTCATTTCCACGATAATCTGGAACTTTTTGGGAAACTTTTCGGACCAATTGGTGGGTATGGCTGTGGACGAAGTACACACGGCGATACATTGGTACGAGCAAATGACGTTTAACCATGTATCCAGCTAATTTAAACAGCTTGCATTACTGTATTGTGTCAATAGTTCGTTTAATATTTGATGTGGATTTTCATTTGCAGGGTGCAAATATTCCAACAAAACAAGTTCCTTCCGAGACTATTTTGCAAAGGCACCATTGCTACGTTTGGAGTTTTGGAGCTTAGACGATTGTGATTGTTTTAAAGAAATGCAAACTACCCAGAGTGTTTTTTTTCTCCTATCCCAGAATGTATGTGTGGTAGAGCCAGACCTTACACTACAGTGCTGTAGAGATAGGTCTGGCACTGCGCGACTATGTGAAAGGTGAGAGCCAGAGAGTACCCTGCACAATCCTCTGACTGATCAGTATCCCGTGTATACCTACATGTAGACGCTGTATGAAAAAAAGGAACTCTAAGTAAAGTCTTTGACCTTTGAGACAATGCTGAACACTGTTGTATTTGCATCAAGTTTGGCTTATTTTGTGTGATAAACCTACTCTTTGTAGCAAAATGTTCAAACTCTGCAAAGTACGGTACAGACTATACTTCATATAGTTGTTTTAGTACCATGTCTGACACAAACACATTGAAATAAAATTGAGAAAAACCTTACCGTTTGAGGGTGGTAAGCTCCAGATAACGAGGCGCTTCCATTCATCTCCCAGGTGATAAATTAAGTTCTCTCTCTGCACTGTCAACTCAGAGCTAAGAGCACCGAGCAGCGGCAGCTGGGAAGTCTTCCAGCCCTTCAGTGAATCCACACTGGCCCTTGCCTGGAAGAAAAGGAGAAAGAAAGAAAGAAAGAAAGAAAGAAAGAAAGAAAGAAAGAAAGAAAGAAAGAAAGAAAGAAAGAAAGAAAGAAAGAAAGAAAGAAAGAAAGAAAGAAAGAAAGAAAGAAAGAAAGAAAGAAAGAAAGAAAGAAAGAAAGAAAGAAAGAAAGAAAGAAAGAAAGAAAGATACGAATCAATCAGTATTTTTTATGTGGATTTTATTTGTATAGCCCAATATCACAAATTTGCCTTTAGGGGTTTTAGAATCTGTACAGCATACGACACCCTCTGTCCAGAGGTTTCTTTGTCTCTCCCTGGATGGACAGACACACAATAGATGTGTGTACATTATAGACCAACATTTCCTCCCCTATGCTTGACCTTAATTTAAAAAAATAAAATAAAAAGGTATTGTTTGCCTATTTTAACTGTATAAAAGCTTGTCTGCACAGGTGTTTCAGATGCGTCATCACGTTGATTCAGACACTCTTTACACATGATTGAATGGAATGGCATTGCTGCACAAATTGCACTTTTTTGTGTTCTGTGTCCTGTTTATTAAAGCCAAATAATGCCTGTAGCACACCAACATGGCATGTTTTCCTTGTTACAGCTATTCTTTTAACATTTAAGTCCTTTTCTCAAAAAAGCCAATTTCCAGGCACACCTGGACTTTAGACTGGAAACTCCTGATCAATTATAATAAAGAAAACAGCACTGCAGGGTAAAAAAAGTGCAGTCAAAAGATCCTCTTTTTGGAAGTAAGGTACACACGGCACACAACAGTGTCTGGCAGTGGTTTGTTGTGAATGATATGTAATTTGGTCTATTACAGTGGTAGCTGACAGCCTGCCTGAAGGAATATATCGTACATATAGAAGGATTTAAATCAGCTTGGTAGTGTGCCATCATTTCAGTTTTCGATAAATTGCCCAGCCCTAGTTCAGAGTGGAGGTAAGGATATGCAGACATGACGTAAGACGCTCTTACCCTTTCCAGATGGGTAGCTGCATCAACATACTTCTTGTCCTGTAAAGCTTTATTGGACTCCTCCATTGCACTGTGAAACTGAGCCACACACAAGATATGACACAGTAAGATTCAAACATGTAACTTATGGATGCTAATACAACGGTTTCTCTGCTAAAACAATACTACACCTTTATTTAATGTATGGCAAACCCAAAGTCCTACCAGTACAATGCAAGAAAGTGACATTAGCATCCTTACAATTTAAAAATGTAGAAAAGCAAGTTAAATATATATATATATATATATATATATATATATATATATATAATATATATAGTCTATTTAATTAAATTTGTGACTACATATTATTTTACTTAATAAATTGCCTTGTATTTTCTGTACCTGTTTTAGGTGTCCAAGCATTGTCATTATGATAGTATTTTTCTCCAGCTGCTGCTTTAGCTTTGCATACTCCGCCACAGCCACGTGGATATTTTGCTGCACCTGTGTCAACACACACAAACACCCAACGGTTAACAACTATTGTATTTCATTGATTTAATGTATGTAGCACATGTAAAAAAATAAAATAAAAAAATAGTAAATTAAAACATGCAAAGGAAACCGAGAAAACACTCAAGGAGCTTGACATGTTGGGATTTCTAAAATAATTCAAGAAAGGTAGCATATAGAAAAAACAAAACAATAAAAAAACAAAAAAAGGGACAGAAGAAATGAACAATTAAATGAGAGAAAATAAAAGAAAGAGAAAAAAGTCAAAGTAATAAAGAAAAGACAAGAGACATGTTAGGCTACTAATAGTGCCATCTGTGAAAAATATTTTACTCTATTTTGAATTCACCTTGAGTAGAACTTAATCCAATCTACTCTTTCAGGGGACCTGAACCCTAACCCTAACCCCTTATGAACAGTTTCACACATACCTCAGTCTCAATGCAGTTTTTGAGGGCTTCCATTTCTTTGGAGACCTCATCAACCTGTACCATAAGCTCCTCAGATCCTTGAAGACTAGGAAGAAAGTCACCATACCGCTTGTTTATCATGTCACATACTTCTTCCTATAAAATAACCATGAAGAAAACAGAGTTAATAGATACATCGTAACAAGACCTTTTTTTAAGCCCAGAGCATGATGCGAAGTGCATGTCCAGAGAGACAATCTGTTTTTATTTTTTAAATATTAATTTATCAGTATTTACAGCCATTTATTTGTCATTATAAATTATTCTGATGAATGAATATTAAAAAAAAAAAACTTCTTTTAATCGGACATTATAAATGCCGATATATCGGCATTTCCCGATCTCTCGGTATACCAATATACCAATAGAATGGGGAGATGCCTAATATCGGCCGGACTTTAATATTTATGGAGTCTAGCACACTTGACTATGTATCGTCGAGACACTCTTTCTGCCTTCCCTGCTCTACCTGTAAAGCACTTTGGGTCTACTGTAGTTCTTTTAAATGTGCTATACAAATTAAATGACTTGATTAATTTTACACAAATCTCAAGAACACTGATTCATGCAAGTAACAAACTAAGAGTATGTATTTATGTGACATTGCTTAGAGTCCTCACAAGACAAGAAAGACCAAAGGAGAATATAAACGCACACAATAAAAAAAAGCAAAAATTATAATAGGCCTTAATGAAGTGGAGTAAAAAGTGGAAGTGGCATGAAAAGAAAAACAGTACAAACGTTACCTCAACTTTGTACTTAAGTAAATGTACTTAACGTTAGTTACATTCCACCACTGACTTCATTCAATACAGCGACCTACTGCAAGACAACGCTAGTGCAGATAATATAATAGAAGAAATTGCTGCTGCTGTAATAAGGAAATTTCCCCGTTGTGGGATAAATAAAGTATAATCTAGTATAATCTAATCTAATCTAATAAAGTTATTTTCTTAAGGACACGTAGTCAGATGTCACCACTAACTTAACAGCAAATATAACGTTAGCAGCGAAGTCTTAACGTTACTAGGTTCACGATAACGATATTTGCAGCTTAGTCATATTTTAGAAAGAACAGTAAAAATGTAGCTAACGTTTGTCAAAGAATAAGAGAGGTTTCATGACTTTCAGTGTTAGCGCTGCTAACTGCTAACGCTGGTTCAAACTTTACGTAGCGTTACGTAGCCAATGCTATGCTAGCTAGTGGATTACCTTTGTATCGTCCACCTTGCGCGACATTTTGCTTATTTTGCTGGACAAGTCCTCTTTCTCCAGTTTGCCAGAGCTGGCGAGGACTTCAGTCACAAACGACGCCATGCTGTTTCTATACAGGAACGTAATAATGTTTCACAAAACTGTGACAGATCAGCACAACAACAGCTCAGGACCCGCCAGGCGGTGTGATTGGTTTGGAGATGTCGCCTTCTTCTTCGCTTTTTATTTAATGGTAAAGTGCTGTCATACCGTACTATTACCGCCACCTTGTGCTGAATGTAGGAACAGCTCAAACAAACAGTGGTTGAAGAAGTATTCAGATCCTTTTTTTAAGTCTAATATCTACTACACTACAAGTAAAAGTTATGCATTCCAAAAAATAACAACTATAGTATTATCAGCTCAATGTACTAATCTACCGTATGCACAATTACACATTTTCAATTCAAATTTTGCTGCTCTTATTTTCTTCATTGTATGTGGCTTCTTATTTTTACGTTTTAATTTTTATATTGTTTACTTAAATGTTATGTTTGTCTGTGGACCGAATTGGGATAGAGGGAAACGTAATTTCGATCTCTTTGTATGTCTTGACATGTGAAGAAATTGACAATAAAGCAGACTTTGACTTTAAAGTAATAGTACTCATTGTGCAGTAAAATGTTCCTGTCAGTGTTTTAGCCTACTACTACTAATGTTTTACTGCTGCATTAATGTGTATGTTGCATTTTACTGCTCTAGATGTTTAATGTTGGGGTAATTTTACCTCCTTTACTGCTGGGTAGTTCAATCTACAGCAATGCATCATCATCATCATCAACCACATGTCAAATGTCAAAAAATCAGCCCTGTTTTCAGCTTTGTGGCGATGCATTTTCCAGCTGATCCAAGAGGCTTTTTAAATACTTTAATGAGCTTAAGAAGTAGGAGAAGTTTTTCAACAAAAGGAACACTTCATTATTCAGTTTATCACAAACATTCTCACATTTGCAGATACATGGTTTTCACTGGACAGGTAGGGGATACAAAACATATTCCTGAGATGTAGTGGAGTAAGTATAAAGTTGTATACAATGGAAATACTCAAGTAAAGTACCTTGAATTTAAACTTAAGTACCAGTAGGCTCCATTCTCCAGTCCAGTGGGTGGCGGTAATGCTGATTTGCGAACCGCCAACAAATCCAACCAAGAAGAAAACCTAGCGACAGATCTCTATGGCAACGACAACTATGAATTAGCAGTGCTAATGTGTCCATGACTGAAAACTTGTTGCAGTAGCTGTTAATTACAACATTAACCGTTTATTCGCTGACATTCTCGCCGCGTACATTTTTAAACGCTGCAAGCAGTTAGCTGGGTAACAAGTTGCATGTTGTTGCGAGTACGAAAAATACGAAAAAGTAGCTGCGTGCTAACTTTAGCTAACGATAAGTGCTAGCATTGCTAACATCAAAACAATAGCGCTTTTTGAATGTTTACCTGCTAAATATGAATTTTATGGCGGACAGTTGGAACACAGATACCGGAGAAGCTGTGTATCGGTCCCGGGATGCTGTCAAAAACTTGAGAATAAGGTAAATAGCTAATGGTAAAGTTAACATTAGCTTAGCTACAAGATTCCAACGTGCTAACTTATTTTTAAATAGATTTAGCACGGTATTCATTTGTGTCTCCCACTTTTTTAGGGTGCGTATAGAGAAGGTGACCTCTACAGCAGCCCTCTCTCAGCACCTCCAGCAGCAAGTTCTGTCCCAGCAAGACAGAGGGGACATTGAACTGGAAACCCTCACCTCACGAGGCCAGACAGGTGAATTATTTTACCTGCTGGGAGAAGGACTGATGGTGATCACGATGGGACATCACGATGTCCATACTAACAAGTTATTTTTGTCTCTTGTACTTTACTCATGTGTTGCACAACTAACACCAATTTGCCTTCTTTGCTTGATCTTTAGGAAACATTTTGATTCTCTCTTTACATTTCTCTGCTTGACTTACACATTTGTCAGGACTTGTTTGTTTGATTGTCAGCGGAGGTATTGCTAGTAACAAAAGCACTTTTTAGTTCAGGATAATATGGTGGGGTGTTAATCACGTTTTATCACAATAGGATATCATGTTGATTCTTTGGAGAACAATACAGGATTTATTGATATCACAAGGTCTGCCACAATACAACTTTGATTTAATTCAGACCGATACGAGACGATACATAAGCCCATTAAACACAATCTGTTACATTTATATATATTTCCAAAATGCAACTAAAAACAAACACTGTTTTTAATAAAAAATAATAAAAATATGTAATTGTTTGTTCTGCAGTCCGCAGAAATAAACATATAACATGTAATATAACACCAGAACGTGTACAGGAATGTAACAGACATTATCTATAACTTGTATTTAACCATGTGTAAATGTATTTAGGGTAGATGTTTCTTTCAAAGCATATTTTAATAACTTGACATTTGTGTTACTCTGTCACTAGGTGATAATGAGGAGGAGCTGGTGGTGGGTTGGCAGGAGAAACTCTTTAGTCAGGTAGAACTTTAAACCTTCAGCAAGTTATAATTACTTCATATAACTCAAAGTGATTAAAAATAAAATAACTCAAAGTTCAAGAGTTAAGGCTAATTTTTCTATTATGACTTTACCCCTCCTTCATACCATCATGTCTTTCTGTCTGTGGTCCCAGTATGAGATGGAGCTGTTCCAGAGCGAGGAAACATGTCAGACTCCTCTGGACCGTCAGTATCATACAGAAGTCAAGGCCCTGAACAAGTCTAAGGGCCGACGTAATCACCGGATTTTCACATACACAGATCATGACCGCTACACCAGCTGTCTTCCATTCCACCAACTGGTAGGTTGTGCTGCATCCTACAATGTCAACACCATCATCCAATAATTCACGATACAGAGTTCTATATTCGTTTACAAAACTAAATAAGAGTCATTAGAAACAGAGTACAGTGATCACTGATGCGCAGGTACCTTCAAAGTAATATCTTGTTATGAAATATAGTATGTTTAAAAAAACACACTGTTATGGTAGATTTTGATTACAAAAAACTACTGTATTCAAGATTCTTCTTGTAACTGTGTTTGTAAGTAGCTTGTTGCTTTGATCCTAAAAGCAGCACTCCACTGACTTATTGACCACAACCAAATCCAGCCCTACATTCCTGGCTGAAAGGATGGCCAGTCTGAGACACAGACGGCAGGATAGACGCACCATGTAGGTGACACTCACTTATTTAGATGAATTGGTAACCCAGATTTTCTTCCATTGGGGAAGTCTATATTCTGTTTGTCAAAACATTGTCAATGTCTATTAGTCCTTAAAGACAGTATTGTAATGTTAAATGTTTGTCACAGTCATGTGATAGGATGGTCTGGCATATTTTGCAGAGATTGTAGTATTCCTAAATCAAAGATCGTCAACTGGGAGCCCACTGAGGAGTTTGTGAAGAGCAGTCATGTGGTGAATAATGCCATGCAGACCATGCACATCATGGGAGACCTGGCCCCCCCTGGAAGGTAAGACCCCATTTCCATTTAGTTCACTTTTTGTTGTTCCATGTGGACTCATCCATTAGTATCATCGATCCGTTTCCACCTAATGTTATCCTGCGGTCGGTATTGTTCTCGACAACTTGATTCTGCCCCTTAGGAGGTTAGTCTTGCAGCTTAGAAATTGACAAAGTAAAGGAACCGTGTGCCATCAGCAGGTTTCAATGACCACATAAAAAAATCTACCTGTAGATGTTGTTTGATTCAGTTGTTGTTTTCTCTCTATGTTTGGTTTCTCAGGCTGGGCCAGAAAGATAATGAATATTTGCTGGTAACCATAAAAACAGATGGCAGCGGAACGGTCATTGTAAAACCTGACTTCAACAAAGGCAAAGAGCCCTACAGGCAAGTTCACAACATGACAAAAGACTGTTTGTGGCTCCAGTATTGAGGAATATCATCTCAACATGTTTTAAAACGACTGTATGATCTACAAGGAAATGTACAGTGTAAAGCTACACTCTGCATATTTAACTACACTCGTCCTGACTAAAAGTCAACGACTAAAATTTCTCAACAAATTTTGGATGGCTTGTGACCAAACCAAAAAACAAAAGTATGTTTTTTTATTAGGATAAAGGGATGCATTTTTTTCCGACAAATGAAAGACAACCAGTCTGGTGTGTGTGGTGTTGTGCAGGATTGTAACGGCTGGGGAGAAGAGAGAAGTTTGGCGTCTCACTGTGGAGAATGTATGCACAGCCATGCCACCAGAGGAACAGGAGAGGGAGCAGAACATGTACAAAGACGTGAGTCCATCATATTTCCTTCCATAGCTTTTAATATTCGTGTTCATATTACTGATTATGAACTCAAACAACATGTCTTATGATAATAAAGGTAATTTTATGCTTCTGCTGAGGTTCAATGCAGAGCTTTCACCGTAGCCTATGTAAGTGGCCTGGTGTTTATACTTGTGCGCTGGTGTGTGCGTCGAGCCGGCATGTGTGTATGTGTGGGGGGGAGTGTGTGGTAGAGAGAGAAGTGAGAGAGTGACAGGGATTAACTTTGGAGCGAGTACTGACTCTAGAGTCATAGTGAGACTTAACCACCAAATTTTTCCGTCATACCATTTCTGCGGTATGAGCTGTTTAGTTGTCACGGACAGAAACTGCAGTTTAGAAATGCGTCTCCCTGCCAGTGTGCAGTGTGTTTAAAAATAAAATACATTTTCAATGAAAAACAAAGTTATTTTCAACCAAGACCTTTAAACATAACACATTTTAAAGCTGTAATTGCAATATGGCAATACAGTGAAACCATATGATAACCAAAGAATCTCATACCGGCCCATGCCTAATTGACACATCCCATTTTTCTCTGTCTCTAGCTGTATGTACGGCACAAGGAGTACCTCAATAGCCTTGTTGGACAGGACTTTGAGATGGTAAGTATTTAATAAACTATCATTAAAGCTGACTTTCATCTGAAAATAGGCATCACAGCTCTTTACAGCTTCCCAGAGACCAAGGTTATATGTTGAAATAGCTTGTTTTGTCTGAGTAGACAAACTGTCATATATTACAACAAGCAGCGAATCCTCGCATTTCAGAAGCTGAAACCAACATGTTTGACATCGCTGACTGAAAATGAGTGATCATACACTATGTTACGCTCATTTTGCCAGACCTTTGCGCTGTGGAGAAGGGTCTGGCTAGTCCACACAGCATTCCAGGATGGGAAAAATATGTGCTCTGGTTTATTGGCATTTCTTTAAACCAATCACAATTGTCATGGGTGAAGCTAAGCAGTGGGCAGAGCCACAGTGCCGCTGCAAAATACCCTCGCAAAGGAACTTGTTTTGGTGGAACATGTACGTTCAAAAGTTGTTTTAGTTGTTTGGACAGATAGCCTAGCTAGCTGTCTGGATTTACCCTGCAGAGATCTGAGGAACCATAGTCCTCGTAAAACCACCGGAGTTTAGAACGCCAACACAAAGAAAGCAAAAGGTAACGGACATCCGGCCGAAAGAGGGACATCCAGCGGAATTTCCGGCAGCAAAGGAGCAATCTTGGAAGTGGTGTCGTGGATATAGACTAATCAAATATTAACGTTGGACTTTGAACAAAATGTTAAACTAGCTAGTCAACACTTCTTATGGTTGTCTGCTTGTCTCTCCCTCAGCCTCCTGCAGGTATTCTGCGTTACCTGATGAATGGAGAGATAGGTGAGTAGGAAAGCTGTGCCTATCACTGATGTATATATTTCTAAAATGCCTATGTTTGGCATTTACATCTTTTTTCTTCTCTTCAACCAGTTTTGGCCAAAGGCTTTGAATATGATAACTTATACATCCACTTCTTCATGGAACTGCCAAACAGTAAGTCACATACACTATATGACACTCTTTACATTTCTTAGGTATGTTGAAACCTTTTAAATCAAATAAACTAAATGCAGTGTATCACTTCAACTTGTGTTATTCTTGTTTGATTTAGATTGGTCCAGCATGCCATTTCAATCTCTCTCAGGTGTTACCCAGACCTGCCGGACCAAAACATTAGGGAAGGTGTGTATGATATACTGTACAACAAACTGGTTAACAGCTTCAAAGTATGGCTGCAGAGATGTGTTAAACCCTCAAAATTCTCTCTGCCAACAGGAAAATGTAGCTTTCTTCAGTTACCCCTTTAGCTTTGAGGCTTTCTACATGAGTGAAAAAGAGAGTGACGGTTAGTATCAGCCATGGAATATTGTGTTTAAATAATTTATTTCATGCATTAGTTAAATATGAGAGATATGGTTTGAGTTTTTCCTGTTTTTAGATTCAATTCTCCAGTGGCCAGTGATCTACTTCAAGGTTCTTTCTCTGGACTCCTGGCAGCGCTATCGAACTGAAGGCTATGGCTATCTGCTTTTTCCTGCCATGCCTGGTATGCTGTGTACACTGCAAAATTGTTGGATTAAAATTAAGACAATTGCGTTATTTTAATTGTTGATTTATCTTCTGATAATTTTCTTTTGTTGTTGTAAATAGAGAAAATGCTAATCAGAAATTCCTGACATTTTAGAAGCTGGAACCAAAAATTGTTAAGCATGAGTAATCAATTTTCAAAATATTTGCTGTTACATTGCTGTTGTTTCAGCTCTCATTAACATTTATAATAGACACTTTTCATTTTATATTTTAAAGAAACGCATAAAGTTATCTTTTGGGATTAGAAATGTAGCTGCTGAACTAGTCAGTTCATCTAAATTTTCCCACAAAAAAAGCATGTACATGTTTTGTAAAATAACATTTAATCAGTTCCTTTGTCTTATTTTCCCATATTTTGTGTTTTCTGTGTGTGTCAGGTAAACATACAATAACATGCCAGACGTGGAGACCCCTTCAGACAGGGACAGGCTCTGCACTGAGGCGCTTCTTTATTGGAGGTTCTCCAGAGCTTGAAGACCACAGCTATGTCAGAATACCCGGGACCTTTAAGGTAGGCTCAAACCTCTGTAGCTCTAGAGATGTGGAGAAGGAATGTATAATTTAAGTCATTATTTTCTTTTCTTTTTTTGCCACTTGTCACTCAAAGATGTACAGATTCATTTGGATTTATGTTAACATTCATTTCTTGTGGCTGTCAGCAAAGTTAGAGTAAATAGGGTCATCTGACAATGGGGGACGTGTGAAAAAAATGCTGCTACTAATAGAAAGTGAAGAGAAAAATGGTAGAAAATTAAAAAAAGCTGCATATTCTGCTGCTGTTGATGATACTGCAAGTAGTGAGATGGTGAAAATACAGAATGTTTGTGCATCAAATTGTATTTTCCTAGTTGGATCCAATCCAGTTCATTCTTTTTTAATATACAAAATAAATACAATTACATAATTGCATTAATTTTATTAATTTGCATCATTGCTTTACTTTAATGCTAAATGTGGCCAGGTTGGCTCAGTGGGTAAGCAGGCGCACATGTACTTTGAGGTTTATGCCTCGACGCAGAGGTCAAGGGTTCAAATCCGACCTGTGATGATTTCTTGTATATCTTCCCCCTCTTTACCCCCTTTCTCACCCAACTGTCCTGTCAAACGTTAAAGGCGGAAAAGCCCAAAAAAATAATGTAAAAAAAAAAACCCAGATTAGGATCACTGCTATGTTACTTAAATTGTAAAAATGTATAATGTCTTTGTTAAAATCATCAATTATCATAGCATCTCTTTAAAGGCACCCTGAGTACTTTTTTTGTAAATAAACACCGCTTACGTTACGTTCTTTGACACACAGACACATTGCATTGTTTTGGTATACAACTCCCTCCTGATGCATTTGCAAGGCCACATTTGTGTATATTTTGGAACCTGCATTGTTTATGTCCATGTTCATTACTATGTTAATAATGGTACTAAAGAATGCCTTTTTTATTTTTATACTTCCACATATGGCTGCAGGGAGAGAGGCTGAGTCGCTTTGGCTTTTGCACTGAAACCACAGGAAGTGTCACCTTTAATCTGCACTGCCTCCAGCAAGCCAGGTAAGTACACCTTGAATGTGTCAGTTTGGGTGTAGAAATGAATTATGCACCTCAGACTTTGTAAGCGTACACACTATTTACAAAATATTTCATTAACTATCATTATAGATCACACTGTTAAATGTTTTAGTTTCCTTTACAGTGTAGTTTAATGTATGCTGGTTTTTCAGGGCCTTTGTTGATGCCACCATGTTGAAGAAGAGGAGGCAGAAAGTTTTTGACCAGCTGGGAGGATTTAGTCAGCAAGGAGCTGTTTGCACCATCCTGGGTAAAGACATCCGCTCAACTAGTTATTCAGTATTTGGAAGATTAAATATCAGTTTGACAGCTAAGTTGTGGTTTTCATTTTGTACTGTGTAGTTTTACTAAATTTTTTTCATTACATATTGTTAATTTGTATTTTTTCTCTGCCAGAGGCCTTCCAGAGGGCCAGGAGAAAGATGCACGAAGCCAGAGAAAGTCTTCCAAGAGACCTCGTTAACACCACCTCCCAACTCCAGGTCGAATCCTCTGCATAGGCGTGAAAAACGGTACACAAGTTTGGTCCGCTTTGGTGCACATCCGAGTGCGATTGCTGCATCTGCATCTGCCCAAATGAACCGCACCAAAGGGAAATCAAACTCTAGTGTGATTTAACTGAATTAAATTAGGCAGGTGTGAAAGCCTCCATACTGTGTTTTGGTGATAGGACTATGATGTACTGTAACAAGTCGGAGAGAAGGAAACTGTCTTTTTGCAATTTAGTTTTTGTAAAGAATAAGGTTTGTAAGGTGATTATTGAGTAAATATTGATTTTTGTGCTAATTAATATGGAGCAAAGCCAATATGCCTACTAAGTGTGGCATCACCATGTATTGTATTCTTTGTACAGTCACTATTTGTCTCAGATTTGGGTTTAATAGTCTTATTTTCAGAGTTTCAGACAGTGAGGCTTTTAAAAACTGATGCAACACAGAAAATAAAATGCTTTTTAGACTTCTTATCATATTTGCTGTTATATATGTTTTATATCAATAGACATTTTTTTTTATATTTTCCTCTACCTATACCTGCCACTACTACTTATATTTCAATTACAATTATGAGATGCTTTTCTATTTTTTGTTTAGAAAAAGAATTATGGATAATGTTTCTATTTGCATTGTATGATACTTTATACTTCTATAAATCTACTCCACTATATTTTGGAAGCCAATATTTTACTTTTTACTCTACTACATTTTTGATAACTTTAGTTAGATTGCAGACTAATAGCATTAATACAAAATATTATCAACTAATAAATGATGATATGTTATAATAGGTTACCCAGCAGTAGATAAAGTAGTAAAATTAGCTCCATCGTTGCCAGCTGCAAAATGTGTGACGCTTACACATGAATGCATCAATCATAATCCACGGATGTTATAAATATTATTCTGAAATGGGCCATAATGCATAGTGAGTGCTTTGGGTACTTTTGATGCTTATACTTGTATTAAATGTATTTTTAAATTTAATGTAAATTTGACTGCATGACTTATTATTTGCAACAGAGGGTAGGGTTATTTTTATATTGTAGCATTGCTACTTTTACCTAAGTAAAAGATGTGACTACTTCATCCACCACTGCCGACATGTATAACCTGCATTAGATGCTGTTTCTAGCAGTGTTTCAGCCCTGAAGCAGTATAATACCCTACATACTAGGTATGTTTACATAACACAGGTTCAAGCCTCTTAAACCAAAGTAGGTCTGGAAACCATGGCCTCATATTACAAAGAAAGGTTCAGCTGAGTCATGTCTACTTCTTTGGAATTAAATTCTACTACCTGAGCAATAGCCTTGTTTAGCAGCCCAATCTATTGCTGCTTATTAAAGTTACAACTCAAACGAAAAAGCATGACGCCCTCGAGTGTTCCTACTTTTAAAGTGTTTTATTAATAGATTTACCGAAGTAAACAGTCTGAGAACTTCTTTCACCCCTGCAGAAAATAGCCAAATTGAATTATTAAAGTGCTCATATTATGCTTTTTCCCTTTCCTTTATTTTGTATATATATATATATATATATATATATATATATATTTTTTTTTTTTTTTTTTTTTTGTGCACGTTATAGGTTTACAAAGTGAAAAAGTCCACCCCAAATGGACTTACCATCTCCAACAGAAAACATTGTTCACAAACTTCTCCAAACAGCTCTGTTGTAGTTCAGGCTTTACTTCCGTGACGAACGTGCATCACTTTGTAACACGGTATAATGCTCACCTATCTGCCAGCGTGGCACGCCCTCATACTCTGCTTTCATCTGGCTAATAGTCCTTACCGTGGTACTGCGCATGTGTGACTCCCAACAAAGATGGAACAGAAGTGCGATGCCTCACTCTGTAGCTAAAACAGAAAGCTCAACACACAGGGTGAAAAGAGGAGCTGCAGCATTGTGTCGTACAACAAAAATATGGTGTTTTTGGAAAACTAAACCATGTAAACCTTTTCTGATAAAACCTTTAAATACAATTGTGAACCTAAAAATGAGCATAATTTGAGCACTTTAATTAATTCAGTCATTGTCTGTTTGACCAAGAGGGTCACACAGCCAGTTCACTGTGGCTATAACCCTCTTCTAGTTTCCTCTTTCAGTCAGGACATCATTGTGTGATCCCAACCAAGACTTTCCTCTTGTGCTAGATTCAATGCTGTGGGAAATTGTGGGTAAGTTACCAGTCACGCCTAAAAGTTTAAATATAAAACTCAAATCTCAATTTAGATATAGCTATTACTGTACACTGGTGCAATTGTGTGAACGTAAATGGCAATTGAACTGATGGGTGGGGTCATCGCCCCTGGTGACCTTGCTGCGTGTGATGTGACCACTGCGCAGTCATTTGCGTATATTTCACAGGCCTAAGAAGTATAGCCGTCTATAAAGCATTTAGTCGGTAGAATTTGTCTGTGGCACAACAAATCCTGTTGTGTGTCAATAAACCTAGAAAAGTATAAAAAGTAAAATGTGATTACAATTTTGCATTGGTGCCAGACTCAGTCATGACAACGTCCCACAATGTATCACAACATGTATCTATGTTGTTTCACCTTGAAGTGAAACATATTTTCACAAAATAAAACACATGATGTTGACTGATGCTTTTTTATGTTTTCCTTGCTATTAGTCTGTATTTAAAAAAAACAACGTACCGGTAAATCGAGATTTAATTTGCCTCAATTCATATATATTTATATAAATCTATGTGATAGAGGTCTCAGATTCTGGCAAAATAAAAAATCTGGCGGTTAGCGCGACCTCCTGATAATAGGAAACACTATGTTAGTCTTCCTGAATATTATTAAATAGCATTAACAGTGAGATTTTTGGGTAGTTATTAAAAACAAAGATGCTCTATTACAATTAAATACATGTAGACTGCCACAGGCTCGGCACCAATGACGTATGTTTTGAAAATGACTGTTTCTTCATTCTGTTTTTCTTGGTATGCTATCAACTCAAGGGAAGTTGTCTAGTTTCCGATGACCACGAATGTACCACCACAATTCCCGATTCTCCATCTTCCTGCAACCAGACAAGGGACCAACCTGCGTCTTGCACCCTCCGTAACATTCCCCCGCTGACATACAATTAACAAGGTATCTGAACTATTCCACAGTTTAACATTTCTGTAACGGTGTGGTGTTATATGTGGTTTCGTGGCGAGCAGTTAGCTGGGCAGCTTTTCAAATGACGTTAACATAGCTCCCTTGCAGCAGCAATGGAAACTGGGCCGCTGATCACTCTTCTGTTTTGATGTCAGATTTAATGTTATAGCACTACAAGACTGGTTGAAAACGCTGGTTACAACACAGCTGGTTGGGTTTGTGACGTTAGTTTGTCGTTGTTAACTAGTTAGCATCGCTAGTCCAGAGGTAACGTTAGCGTTAGCGCTGATCAGTTAAACTGGTGCATTTACGTTAACGTTAGCATGCAGCAAGCTAACATTAGCGAAAGTGCTGTGGTTTTAGTTCATTTGAACGTTTGAGGGGGGGTCAGACCACATATCATGTCTCAAACCCGGTAATATAATTCATCCACGGTATAAAAAACAGCAACCATGGATGTATTAAGGGTCAAACCATATTCTATTGGTCAAACCATATTTCTTATGGGTCAAACCATATTTCTATAGGTCAAACGTTATGACGCCCAGTGCAATAGGCTATCGATGCCCAAGCTAATGGCTAATTATTTAACAAAGGAATGGATTTGATTAACACATAAGTAAAAGTACTCACTATACATAATGGCCCATTTCAGGTGAATGTCTATATCATTGGATTGTAATTGACGATTTAATGTGTAAGCATCATATAATGTTGCAGCTGGTGTCACTATCTATTAATCGATTGGTATTTCCATTAATAATCTGAATCTGCAAAGTAACTAGTAACTAATGTGGTAAATTACGAGTAGTGGAGTAGAAGTATACAGTAGCATAAAATGGAAATACTCAAGTAAAGTACCTCAGAATTGTACTTAATAGTGCTTGAGTAAAAGTACTTCACATTCCACCACTGGTGGACACCTAACCTCGTCCATTTGTGATTGTTGAATATGTCATTTTAAATCATGTTTGTTTTAGCATCATAGACTTGAACCTAATCTTGCTTTACTTTAACTTACATTTTGATGTCTTGTACTTTATCTGTGTTACTTTATATACTTATTTACTAGTTTATTCTTACTCTTACTTTTTTTAAATCCTAAATCTGATTGCAAGCAACTGCATCTTAACAATTTCCCTGAGGGGATCAACAATGTATTCTGATTTATATCCTGCTATAATAACAGCCTCCACTCATCTGGGAAGGATTTTCACAATATTGTGGAACCTGCTGGGGATTAATTGCCCCCACTCAGCTTCAACAGCGTTGGTGGGGTCAGGAATTGATATTGGGCGAAAGGCCTTGGATGGGGCTGAGGTCAGGACTAGTTGGGTTCTTCTACAAATCCAGCCTCAATCCATTTGAATCTGTATACTAATAATAGTTCATATAAAATGTCAGCCAAGTCAGATAATGTTGTAGGCAGCACAGATAAATTAAATGACTGAACTTTGTAGAAATAGTGTCACTCTGCAGATCAGGGGGAAGAGACAATAAAAACAAATGGACATTGAATTATTAAACTTATTGTATGTGAAAAGGGAAACTGTGGGTGGTTAAAGGGAATCATTGATGCAGTTTTTGCTGATGACATGATGCAGTGTGTTTATCTGTACAGACTTAAAGGACAACAATCATGACGGACTCCAAATATTTCACAACAAACAAAAAAGGTGAGCAAGGAACGAGGTGGTGCTGAACTTTATCTGGCAATAAATTCAAACTGTGCTGCTGCCAACACTCACTGCAATACCTCTAACAGGGGAGATCTTCGAACTGAAGGCAGAGCTGAACAATGAGAAGAAGGAGAAGAGAAGAGAGGCAGTAAAGAAGGTCATTGCTGCCATGACAGTTGGCAAGGATGTCAGGTACTTAGTGCTCATATTATTATTTTTGGCTTTTTATCTTTCCTTTATTGTGTTATATATCTTTTTGTGCATATAATAGGTTTACAAAGTGAAAAAGCCCAAAGTCCCCCCCAAAGGGACTTACCATCTCCAACAGAAAACACTGTTCACAAACTCCTCCAAACGGCTCTATTGTAGTCAGCGTTTACTTCCATGACAAATGTGCGTCACTTTGTAACACACGTTATAATGCTCGCCTAGCTGCTAGCAAGGCACGCCCTCATACTCTGCTTCTGACTGGCTAGTAGTCCTTACCTAGTTACTGCACATGTGCGACTCCCAACAAAGATGGAAAAGAAGTGAGATACCTCACTCTGTAGCTAAAACAGAGAACTCAACACATAGGGTGAAAAGAGGAGCTGCAGCAATGTGAATTACAACAAAATATGGTGTTTTTTGAAAATGAAACCATGTAAACCTATTCTGATAAAACCTCTAAATACAAATGAACAGGCTTGCCAATTCTTGTTGGGTAACAAAAGATTACGACATCGTTCAACACGCTTAATTGACAGATTAATCGACATTAAAAAATAATTAGTGACTTGTCTATCACATTGCTCACATTTTAAACATAAAATGAAAGAAACAACCTTGAAGCCTTATACTGTAAAACTCACACTGAATCCTCTTGCTTTGCTATCAGTTCCTTGTTCCCAGATGTGGTAAACTGCATGCAGACCGACAACCTGGAGCTGAAGAAGTTGGTCTACCTCTACTTAATGAACTACGCCAAGAGCCAGCCTGATATGGCCATCATGGCCGTCAACAGCTTTGTCAAGGCAAGGCCCTGAATTAACTTGATTTGTTTTTTCAACATTTTCCAACTTGGTATTATACTGCCAAGGTATCTGAAACTATGACTGCATATGACTGTGCACTTCGGCAGATAGATCTAAATAAACAATGCTGTTTATTTTTTCCCTGTCCACACTCACATGAGAAAGCATCCTTTTCAGATTTATCCATTCTAGACAGCATTTTTGAAAAGCTCAGTTTTTGGGTAACGATAAGATGGATTTTCATATTTAGCGGCTGTAGTGTGGTCATGACTGTGACTCCCACAGCTTCCCATCACAAGTTTCCCCACAGAAAAGAGTCATTAGAGCTGCAAAGATAAGCCAATATGTGGATTAACAGAAAGTTGATAATAAATTGTTTAAATAAATGATTTCTTTAAGTAAAAATGACAATACAATCAGTGGTTCCAGCTTCTCAACTGTGATGTTAATTTTGTTTGTCTTATAAGGCAGTAAACAAAGTATTGAATGTGTTTCTGTCTGTTGGTCGGACAAGATAGGAATCTAGGTAAATTCACCTCTGGCTGTGGGAAGTTATAACAAACATTTCCACTATTTTATCACATTTTAAAAACTAAACGATTGATGGAGAAGATAAATGACTTAAAAAAAATAATCCTTAGTTTTAGCCCTAATTGTCATGCTGTTTAAAGATGTGTTTTCCACAGAAGACAAGTCATGAATATCAAGTTGCAAGGTCTGGAGATGTCGAAAAATTTATAAAATTATGATAGTTTTGGAAAGGAGTATGGTAGTATGCACATTTTTGTTGACATTGTTATTACATTATAATCTTTAAAGCTGTTTTTCTTCCACACAGCCAAGCTGTATTGAAGACTTTTTTTGTGATTGACAATTTCTATTTTTATTTAACAACATACAAACATTTTTTTGTCATCACCACCCGCCCAGACAAAACTCAACAAAAGATGACTTAGTAACAATATTCAAGGCTATCATTAAGCTAGTCTGGACTCAGCTTCATATGTGCTTATCTATCCATAGGATTTACTCATCTCCCAGGACAAATCATCTTGGGCTGAATGAAAACTGGGTCCCTGCAATCTGACATAGGTTATCATGTATCCCGGTCCAAAATTCCGGGACCTTATCACAGGACCATAGGACATGAAGTAATTGTCCGTCCTCTGTGAAAACTATGTTGTGTACTAATATAAGACATTAATTAGCTGGAAGTTTGAAATAAATACACATAAGGATACATTTAAGGTCTTAGATTTACTTTGATTTAGTCACAGAAAGTTATGGAATTTCCTCACAACTGCCTTTCTTGTCTCCCTCCAGGACTGTGAGGACCCCAACCCTCTGATCCGGGCTCTGGCCGTCCGTACCATGGGCTGCATCCGGGTGGACAAGATCACAGAGTACCTGTGTGAGCCGCTAAGGAAATGCCTGAAAGACGAGGACCCATACGTCAGGAAGACGGCAGCTGTTTGTGTGGCTAAACTTCATGACATCAATGCCCAGATGGTGGAGGACCAAGGCTTCCTGGACTCCTTGAGAGATCTCATTGCTGACTCAAATCCCATGGTTGGTGTTGGTTGTTTTCAACTTAAGCCTTGTTTTTGAACGTTTTGACTTCATTCCCAAACAGCCATGGATTCAGAGTGTGATTAAAATGTTGTTATGTATATCTGTTGTTCAATGTTCAACACAACCCAGAGGAACAGCTTGTGTGCATTTTCCACAGGTAGGCTATCGTTGTGTACTGTTGTGTCCATAATCGGTACCATGGGCTGCACGGTACTGTGAACCTAGGAAAATCTAGATGTACATTACAGTATACATCAATAACTGGATACATGTTTTACCCAATACGGTCTGCACCGAGCTTAAGTTGGAATTAAGCAAAAAGCAATTGCAACATTTTAAAAGTGTGTTAGTTAAGTGTGATAGAAAAATATAGCAAATCTGCCCACTTTGTTTTTAAAGCTGCATTCATTGTAGAACTGCAAAGATTAATCCATTAATTGTCAACTAATAAATTAATTGGCCACTATTTAGATAATAAATCAGTTTAATTCATTTTTTTATGAAAAAAATAAAATAATTCTTGGATTCCATCTTATTAAATATATTATTTATTAAGTTTCTAGTTTCTTCTCTCCTCTGTGACAGTAAACTGAATATATTTGAGTTGTGGACAAAACAAGACATCTGAGGACATAGTCTCGGGCTTTGGGAAACACTGGTTAACATTGTTCACCATTTTCTGACAATGTATAGACATATAACAACTAATTGATTAAACAAGAAAATAATCCACAGATTAATCCACTGTGAAAATAATCGTTAGTTGCAGCCCTACTTTAAGTGTGATGTTATGGATTGTAACTTCAACATTCATAACCCTACTTTTAATTGTGATCTAGGAAATGGTTTAACTGTTTGACTTTGCTGGAGTTATTGTGATTATAGTGATGAGCAGTACTCCCCGCAACCCTTAAAGTGGCTATATGTAGCTTTCAGTTTGTGTCAATTCTAGCTGCCACTTTGGACAAAAGTGGTAGAGTTTTTACCACACCAGCCGTCGTAAAGGTCTTTTCTGTATGGTGCTGTATTGCCCCACCAAGTAAGCGTTACAGGGAGGTCATACAGTCGCAATTAATGTTTTGCTCAGACCGAAAATCATAAGTTACAGATGCATTGTTGCATACAGTAACTTAGCCTACTTTGGATGTATGATGAGCTAAATCAAGTATTGTCTCCATCTGTTGTTGATTATACCTCCCGCAAATCATTCTGTGACTCCATGGGAAAAATAAAACCTGGGAGGTCTTAGTCTTGTTTGTTGTTACAGGTCATTTAAGACTATTTTATGAAAAATGATAGAGCTTCAGAAAAATCTAAAAGTTACATATAGTCACTTTAAAGAAATGTTGATTTACAGTGAAGTTGTTAAGTCCAAATAGCATAATAGCTACAGAGTTATCACTAAACACCTCCGTCCTTTAGGTCGTGGCCAATGCAGTCGCTGCCCTGTCTGAGATCAGCGAGTCTCACCCCAACAGCAACCTGCTGGACCTCAATCCGCAGAACATCAACAAGCTGCTGACGGCCCTCAATGAGTGCACAGAGTGGGGACAGATTTTCATCCTGGACTGCTTGTCCAACTACAACCCCAAGGATGAGCGCGAGGCCCAAAGGTAGCAATCGCTCCTACTACTACTTTCAACTATTGATTTTATAACTTTTAACTCATTTTTTATTTAAACAACACAAAACCAAACACACACTATACACATGTTATGCCTTCATTAGATAGTGCCAGTAGAGAAATGAAAGGAAATAAGGGAGATGCGACTGAAGTCTCCAGCCAGACTCCAAACAGTCCCCCAAAAATGTACATTGGGCTATTAAGTATTTAAAAGGAAAAATATTTTGCATACGTTGTAGTTTACTAGTTAATTTCTGATACTAAAGAATAGGGAGGTAACGATTAAAATTGATTTAAATGTGTAAAAAAAAAGAACTGCAATGCAATTTTTAAACAGCCCAGGTCATGACGCTAGCTAACATTACACGGCAGGTAACGTTAGCTGGCTTAAACACGGTTAAAATGCTGACAGCTAAATGGTATAAAGTGTGACTGTTTTTCACTGGAAAGGATTCCATCACAGGGATGTAATGTTCCAACAGTCTGCAGCTAAAGACACAGAGGAGACTCGCTTGTGACTAGCTTTGAGACGGCATGGACACTACCGCTGTAAACCACAGAGACGGGACTTGTGTTGCTTTCAATGTTGTTGTAAAATACCATTCTGCCATCTAGTGTTTCTTCTTTTTGTCGTTTAACAGCAAATTACTGTTAATAAAAGTTGTTCTTATAAGTTATTGTTTTTACATTTTAAATAAACCATTTAAATGTAATTGTATGACCTTTTTATTTTTTGTCATTTAAGATAAAAAATATTATTTGATTGCTTTTGATAAAGACACATCTGCTGATTAGCACAGCTTATATAAATAAAGGAATATTTTTCTGTCATTTCATTCTGTACAATTGTACCGTGAATCAAATTAAACTGTGAGATGGGTGAGTCGTTACATCCCTACTAAAGAAGAATGATGACATTTAACACTGTAATGGTAGACATAAGACCAATACACACCCTACACCACGTTCTCTTTTTAAACGATGGCACTCGTACTTCAGATGCAGATTGTTACCCTCCATGTTCCTTACTGACTCACCTTCTCTTCCCTCCATTTAAAAGCATCTGTGAGCGCGTCACTCCCCGGCTGTCTCACGCCAACTCAGCAGTGGTGCTGTCAGCTGTCAAGGTGCTGATGAAGTTCTTGGAGCTGCTGCCCAAGGACTCCGACTACTACAACACCTTGCTGAAGAAGTTATCCCCGCCGCTGGTCACCTTACTCTCCGGAGAGCCTGAGGTCCAATACGTGGCTCTGAGGAACATCAACCTCATTGTCCAGAAAAGGTGCGTGATCATAAACTGGAGAAGCTGGGTTGTTTTTTTCTGCTGCGATCCACTCCATGTTTTGGCTGCCCATTATATACTGTGTTGCTATCTTAAATTAAGCATCATTAACCAGTGGATTCAGCTGTGTGAAGTTTTTCTGGTCCTACAGCTGAATAAAAGCTCTGTTAATCTGCATTTCTTCATATTTTTTTCTGTCAAATACTCACAAACTCCTGTCAAGCTTCTTGAAGCTGTTGGTCATCGGAACGATTTTCTCTGACTGTTTGCATGTTCAGGCTGTTGTTTTGGGCTCACTGCTTTCTATCAAAATATTATTTTGTGTAACTGTCTCTCAGCAGTTAAAGTGTTGCTAGCCTAGCAGCATGAGGGCTACAAACAACCCATAATACAACAGTCTTTTACAGTAAGAGCCGGTAGTGCTTCACTCAATGAATCTTTTATTTTTTATTTTTTCCCAGATGTAATTTTAACAAAGACAAAACATTGTCATATATTCAGGCTTCCTCATTAACTTGTTTCTTTTGGATCAGGTCTTCCTACTGTCTGATGTGCAATGTGTTGCATTGTGTGCAGGCCTGAGATCCTGAAGCAGGAGATTAAGGTGTTCTTTGTCAAGTACAACGACCCTATCTATGTGAAACTGGAGAAACTGGACATCATGATCCGCTTGGCCTCTCAAGCCAACATTGCCCAGGTACCAATATTGGAAACCACTACATAGGGACTTTGTTGGGAGGATACTTTTGCTACATAGGGGTTTGCTCTCTTTAACAATTATGTTTTATAGTAGCAAATATAATTTAATGTGTACATGATTGGAGGGAAGGACATATAAGGAATTTCTGGATGGTATTTGGTCATTCAGGGCTCAACAGAACCAATATGGGATTTTCGTCATTGTGCCTTTTGTATACATTCCACTACGTGTACGGTATTGAAGTGGACTACATAAATATATTAAAGCTTTAGTGTATCACTTTTTGATATCAATGAAAGTCCATTACATTTAAGCCAATGCTCGCCCAGAAACTCAAGTGAAGATAATTTTCTCTTCTGAAGAGCCCATCATGTTTTTTTAATCCTTTGTGTCCTACTTGGCTACTAGCAACTGCGTGGAGGAGGGAGGGGTGCGGTGCGATCACTGAAGGCTTGTTTCATGTGGACGCGCCAACAGTTTTGTTGTCATTAGTTAGAATACCGCATGGGGGGCGACAGAAAACTACGCACTATACTGTAGCTTTAACTTTTTTTTTGTTCATTGTTAATTGAAGATTGAGTGTAAACTGGAACAAAAAGCCGTTAAATATGTGTGTGGCGTTGTATTGTGTACACATACGATACATTTCACTGCCGTTGTGTCACATTCAGGTGCTGGCTGAACTGAAAGAATATGCCACCGAGGTGGATGTTGACTTTGTGCGCAAGGCTGTACGAGCCATCGGACGCTGCGCCATCAAAGTGGAGGTAAAAAATGCATAGTACTTCATTGTGATAGTAGTAATGTCAGAATACAGGTGAAGTAGCTCACTCGCTAGTCGGAGAGTGAAATAATAAATCATTCATAACTCAGTGAATGATTTATGTGTCTCCTCGATGGCGAGAGCTTTGCTTGTCTCTTCGCTGTGTGGTTATTGAAGAGTTTATGGGGTCGCAATTGAAAAACAGAAATTATGGCTTTAAGCTACAATAAATCAATCATGTTTAATGCTTGTCTGTACTGTACATTCCCGTGACAAGGCAAGAAAAACATTTTTTTAGGAAACATTCCAGTCATCCGTACTCTGCTATTCAGAAAATGTTGATAAGTTTGGTCTCCCCTGTCCAGATTGATAGTGCCAGTGCCCTCTGCTCATTATTAACATTACAATTATCAGGTTGACATTTTTTTACATATCATTTTAGCTTAAGTTTAGAGCTGCAAAGATTAATCGATTAGCTGTCAACTATTAAATTAATCTGCAACTATTTTGATAATCGATTAATTGGTTTAGGTAATTTTTTTGATTCCAGCTCCTTAAAAGTGAATATTTTCTAGTTTCTTCACTCCTTTGTGACAGTAAACTGAATGTCTTTTGAGTTGTGTACAAAACAAGACACGTGAGCGTGTCATCTTGGGCTAAGGAAAACACTGTTTGACATTTTTCACCATTTTCTGATATTTTATAGACAAACAACTTATTGATTATTCCAGAAATTAATTGACAGATGAAACGACAATGAAAGGAATCGTTAGTTGCAGCCCTACTGTAAGTTTGATGTTATGGATTGCAGCTTCAACTTTCATAACCCCACTTTAGTGGACTGATTCTTTCTCCAATCTTTTCTGCATGTAGCAGTACTTTGAGCCACAGCAAACAAATTGCAGTGACAAGTCATGTTATGAGTTGTTATGAAATTTTACTGTCATGTTCCCCCTTCAGCAATCAGCTGAGCGCTGTGTCAGCACCCTGCTGGACCTGATCCAGACTAAGGTCAACTATGTGGTTCAGGAGGCTATTGTGGTCATCAGGGACATCTTCCGCAAGTACCCCAACAAGTATGTCTCCCACTGAACCCTGTACACCTCAAATCCTTTTTCCTTTTTGTTCAAGTGTTCATTTTTTGTTAAGTTTAATTTTTATTTAGTTATTTGATGCAATAAAAACGGTGTAAAGCGTCATAATTGACAGCTCAGATTGACTCGTGATTGGTCGGGCGGGTCTATGGGCGGGACCTCGATAGCGCGGCTCATCCGCTCAATAACTACTGCGCAGTCTCTGGCTCCAAAATTACAAAATGGTGGCGCCCGTATCCGGGATATTTTGGTTTCACTTTGTACAGTGGGAGGAAGTGGAGAGGGAGGCACCATCCATCTTTATATACAGTCTATGTTTTTTGTCCAGCAATCACATTTACAGTACTCATAAAGATGTTGACCTCTATATCCCTGCAGTAAAGTTTAATTCTGACCATTGAGATACTGTTGTGTTCTTCAGGTATGAAAGCATCATTGCCACACTGTGTGAGAATCTGGACTCTCTGGATGAGCCCGATGCCCGTGCTGCCATGATCTGGATTGTTGGCGAGTATGCCGAGAGGATTGACAACGCTGACGAGTTGCTGGAGAGTTTCCTCGAGGGCTTCCACGATGAGAGCACCCAGGTAGGTTCATTCATTTTAGTATCAATTATCTGACATACAGAATCTTTTTTTGTGATTAACAAGTTTTCAACAAAATACAAAACATACAACGTGATATACAGAATCTTTAACAATTACTGTACTGACATCAAGTTCAGCAAATTGTGAGATGCAAAGACTTTGTCAAATTCTGCAGTTGTCCAGAAAGGAGTATTTTGTTGGTAGGGTTGAATGTTGTTGAATTTGAGATGAATTCATTCCTGTTGAGTTTGGGTTCATCCATCTGCCAGGACCATCTTAGAATTGGATTGATATGAAGATGATAATTTCTGAGGTAGCAGACATTAAGGAAAACTCAGGACACAACTCATTTCACATGAAGAAAGTTTGGGAGACTTTGAATGAACATAGAATGCTGCCACATCAGAGCGGCCAAAGTGTCAAAAGCTTCAACATATTTTTTGACAAGCGTCCTTGACAGGGCAGTCAAAGCTTCTTTTGCAGCTCATGTTGCCCATGGTGTGTACGTACAGTAACGGGCACACTCTGGACTTGATTATCTCCAAGGGTCTGAACAGTTCCAAGGTTGTTGTGACTGATGTTGCTCGCTCAGATCAAACCTTTGTTTTCTTTAACGGCACTATCTCTGTGTACAAAAGAGTCCAAACAAAGGTAATCAGAAAACGGTATATCACTGAAAACAACAGTAAAACATTTATTCAGCTTTTCTCCTCCACACCCGCCTTCTCTGAGGTCTCAGTCACTGAGCTTGTAGATAATTTCAATTTAAAAATGACAAATTTTATTGTTGTCATTGCTCACACTAAGGTCGAAGCTGTCTCTAGTAAGAAAAGATCTCCATCGAGAAATGCCAGACTGGTAAGAACAGAAAAATAGAGGTTCAAAAAGCTGAACACCGGTGGCAAAAAAACTAAACTCCAGGCCTATAAAGACAGACTTTGCATTTATAATTTGGAACTGAGGAATGCAAGGAGGTCCTTCTTCTCTGACATTATCTCCAGAAACAATAATAATTCAAATGCTTCGTTGCTACTGTCAATAGGTTAACAAACGCTCCAGTGTAAAGTACTGCTCCAAAAGTACCAGTGGCATCTGAACTTTTATCCACCAAGGCCTGCAATAAATATTCTTCAGAGACAAAATTCAGAAAATTAGTCTTAAATAGTAAGTGCCTCCATATCAAGTCCAAGATATGTGTTATCACAGTGTTCAGGCAAAACAAATTCCAAAATGATCAACCATAAAAACATAGAGGACATTATATAACATCTGAAAACCTGTTGCCATGATATTCTACCAATGGGGTTTTCAAAAATGTTTTTAATTGTTTGGCTTCAGATCTTTTGCAGATTGTAAACGTATCTCTTCTTTCAGGTATCTTCCCACAGGCCCTGAAAACAGCAGTTATCAAGCCACTCTTAAAAAATAACAATCTAGACACGTCACTAATGAGCCATGATAGACCGATATCAAATGTTGCATTTGACACGGTTGACCATGACGTATTACTTGACCGATTGGAAAACTGGGTTGGCCTTTCTGGGTCAGTACTAAACTGGTTTGAGTCCTTAAAGAATAGGGACTAATTTGTGTCTATATAATCTATGTAATTGTACATCTAAGCATACAAATATGACGTGCAGAGTTCCCCAAGGCTCCATTCTGGGGCCTCTTCTGTTTAACATCTTCATTCTTCCACTGGCTCAGATTATGGAAAACAACTTCATAAGTTACCATAATTATGTGGATGACACACACATTTACATAATCTTATCGCCAGGGAACTATAGTCCAATACAAAAACTAAGTGCATTGAACAAATTCATTTTTTTTTCTTTTCAAGCATTCCCTGTTAAGCAGCAAGAATTCAAACTAAACTACCAGTGACTGAAACCATTCCTGTCATTGTGGAACACACAGTTAAGCATTCAGTTTTCCTGAATGCCTTCAAGATGTTTATGTAATTGTTGCTATCAGCCGCATGTGGAAATGCCTTCATGGCAACCATAACAGCGTGGACATCCCCACAGACAGTGCTCTGTTTTGGTTGTTTCCAACTCCTGCTGCAAGGATGAGAATGGACTTTTGGAGGCATTGTAACACTGAAAACATAGTAATATAACTGTATAATAGTATAAAAGAAATGTGCCAGAATATACAATAAAAAATATAATAGTAGTGTATATATACAATTGATTTACAGGTCCAGCTTACTCTTCTGACTGCCATTGTCAAGCTGTTCCTTAAGAAGCCATCAGAGACTCAGGAGTTGGTACAGCAGGTCCTCAGCCTGGCCACTCAGGTGAGTGTCGTCTTTTATTCTGTGGAAGTGTAGTTTTACACTGGTTTGGTGATTTATTTGTTTACTGCTGGATATAGTTTCATGTTCTTTTCTGCTCTACACACATGCTGATTACCTATACATGTACTAATGGATAGATGTCGATGGACAGGTGCCTTGAGCTCAGGAGGTGAATTGGCAGTAAGCAGTCCATCACCACCGTACTTTGGTTTGTATGGGGACTTGAACCGCGACCCTCCGGTTTCCAACCTAACTCTCTACAAACTGAGATACTGCCACCCCAAATTCAATCATTTACTGAAAGAACCAAGCAGGCCTGCCTTGTTGAACGATTCAGATTTTATTTAAAACTTGCCATTTTCTGGCTAGCTCGAAGTTTGTTGTTGTTTTCCGTAGCGAACAGAGTTTGTGAATGGCAACACACAGAGAGTGGTAGGTGAGGGACAGAGCCCGACATGCGCAGGATGTCAGGCTTTATCCTGAAAATATACTTCCGTTTATCCAGACTACCACTATAGTAACAGCTAGTCCAACTGTAAGATTGCTTAAGAAGCTAAATAAACGAGTAAAGTAAATGTAGTTTACAGCATGTGTGTTTCTCACTCTGCTTCTCTGAAGGACTCTGACAACCCTGACCTGCGTGACAGGGGCTACATTTACTGGCGCCTGTTGTCCACCGACCCTGTAACTGCCAAGGAGGTGGTGTTGTCAGAAAAGCCCTTGATCTCAGAGGAGACAGACCTGATTGAACCCACCCTACTGGACGAGCTCATCTGCCACATTGGCTCCCTGGCCTCTGTCTATCACAAACCCCCTAGCGCCTTTGTCGAGGGCAGCCACGGAGTCCACCGGAAACACCTTCCTGTGCAGCACAGCAGGTCAATATACATTTTTGCTTATCACCCTTCTCTTTATTCATAAACATCATTATGCAGATATATTACTAATATTTCATGCATGTGACAATTGAGAAGGCAACACAAAGACAAATAGGCTGTGTCATAGATCTGTGTCATTTTTAGGCTCTTTTTTTGAATTATTAGCTGTGGCATCAAGTTGGGAATGCAGTCTACCATACAATATATGTAGAAAAAGATCCAGTGGTAGTTATTGACAGGAAATTGTGGCTAATACGTTTCACTCAATCAACGAAAGTCCACAGTCTGACTGAACTTGAAATTTAGATTTTGAATACGTGTGGTCATCCATGTTTCCTTCTTTAAACTTGCCGGGGCCGGGAAGCGACAATACCCATTAGCAGCATTAGCAGCACCTATGGGTTTATCGTATGAAAGCAAAACGTGAAAGGCGGAGCAGTATATCCTGTATGTCCCTTACCAGCTAACGTATTTCAAGATGGCGCATGAATATGGAGCGTCCACCACAGTTCATGCAAATGTAATATTTCAAGCCAAAAGAAATACTGGGAATTGATGGTGGTGGTAAATGTTCATGGAAAAGTTTGTGAATGGGCAACACAGATTTTGATAATGAACAACCTTACACATTACACACTATACCTTTTAAATCTTCATAATATTAAACCCAATTTTTTTAACGTATTTGTGGCAGTTTTTAGCCACACCAGTAAATCTCAAACCCTTACCAGTACTACTGTGTTCTCCTGTGATAGCATTGATACAGGTGAGAGCCCAGTGAGCAGCGGGCCAGCAGCTGCTATGGACCAGCCACATGTGATCCCCAGCCAGGGTGACCTGCTGGGTGACCTGCTGAACCTGGATCTGGGCCCTCCAGTCAATGTGCCCCAGGTCTCCTCCATGCAGATGGGGGCGGTGGACCTTCTGGGAGGAGGCCTGGACAGTTTGGTAAGCTTGAACACACACACACACACACACACACACACACACACACACACACACATTGATAGGTTGATTACATCCGCTTACACCACAGAATCTCTTTAGCTGTAATTAAATGCATTGTTTTGTATTTATATTTGTTAAATTTGTTTTATATTTTTAGAAAGCGTTATATGCCAAAGTTTTGGCTTGCATGTACTTATTGCTCAAGACTTTTTATGTTTAACAGTCAATATCTTATTTTCAAATTAAATTTTGCTGAAATTACACTTACTCAGGGTTATAAAGCTCACGTAAGTATGCTTGTAATTAAAATTGCTCAATGATTTTAGTTCTGTAAATTAAAAATATACCTCTCAAATGTTTTTGAAATGTTTTAAAATCCTGAATAAATTAGGGACATTAAGATGTAATGAACATGATTCCCTCTGTTGATGGTCATTTTTCCACTACTTTAAGCTACTGGAATAACTGGACGCCTTCGTAACCTTCTGGCACATTTTGAAGTCTTGTTTTAATGTCTAACATAATATGCAGAGTTGCTATTTTCCCAAAAAGTAAGGCGTTTCTCTTGATGGGCTGCGGTTGCTAAGAAAGTCTCTGTCTCTGTCTTTGTTTGTGTGTTTGGTTTGTCTGTGATGTGTGGATGCTGTCTTTGGGGGCCTCTCTTCTCTCCTGTAGCTGGGGGGAGACCTGGGCGGCGGTGTTGGGGGAAGTCCAGCAGTAAGTCAAGCCCTTCTGTTTGGCAGTCTGCCTGTCTGCATGCTCGCTGAATTTAACCCACTGCACTCTCACACCAACTTCTTCAACTTTTCACCAAGTTTTTTTTTTTTAACTCGGATTCTCTGTTTCATAAACTTACTGTATATATTTTCGGTTAGAGGACCATGCTGATGTTTTGCATGTTTTAGCCCATTTTCTGTCCTGAAGAAAAAAAAACACCACACAATTTTCATGAGCAGTCCTCTAGGTCTGGATAGGCCATCAATTAACCATCAATAAACCTGCTACAATTGATGATTGACAGTTCTCACTCAGGCCATGTCCACTCGTACCAAAACAATCTTTTTTTCCCCCCATCTTCCCTGGCATCGTTTCAAGAATATTTGCGTCCAAACGGATCCAATGACTCAACACGCTACTTCATATTCCAGACCTATAGGTGGCGCTGTTTCTGCAACAGAAATTCACTAAGAAATGGAGAACAAGAGGCAGAGCATGCGCATAAAGCTTGCGTGCTGTATACAAACACACAGTATATTGTCTTATATGTCCTAGTAACCTCATTATCTTCTCTAGCAGGAACACAACCATGTAGTCCGCCATTGTTGTTGTTGTTGTTATGAGACGTCATTGCGGGATAAGAGGTCAAAGGGGCTGGCAATGACATCATCGATACGCAAGTAGGGGCTTCACCGCCCAAACGAAGACACGGGCGGCGTTTTTTGAATTTTTTCACCCTGGGACCGGGTTTCATCAAAGTGCGTTTTCAGGCAGTGTATTTACAGGATTCATTTGGACGATTGGCCAAAACGATGCAAAACGTGCCTTTACACCAAAAATTTCTGTGTGGATGGCCCCTCAGATATCAATACGAACCTTTCTGTTTTGTTTTCGAGTTATGCCCCTGAGCACAATATCTCAGGAACCCCTGGAGGGAATTTCTTAAAATTTTGCACAAACTTCCACTTGGATGCAAGAATGATAATTAGATTTAGTAGGTCAAAGGTAAAGCTCACATAGCACATTTTGGGCCTTAACTAAAGAAAGCATACGCTAATTATAACAAAAAGATGTCTTAATAGGATAAAATGATAAGTGACATTTATACCCAAAAGGCCAAAGGTCAACTTCACTGTGACATCATTATGATCTGCAAAAATGTTTTTTTTTGTCATTATTCGTCATTTACTTGGGTTGTTGGAGTGGGGATTGTGAGCATATTTCACATTTGGTCAGATACTGAATTAGTGACACTAATCTTGGGTGTCCACCTTGAAACTCTGGGGATCGTTTAGATCTCCTGTGTTGCCGGGTTGAAGATGTGTGTGAAGTAGAGATGCTAATTTAGATTTTTACTCTGAGCGATAGCCGACTCTTGTTATGGGATTATTAACCGTTAACCGACAGGCGACTGAGTCCCAGTTCACCCTTCCACAAGGCTCGCTTGTTTAACTGAGTGTATTAACCAGTCAAATTCTTACTGTCAATGAATGGTTAATTATTACCATCCCTGGTGTGACGCATCCATGTTTTGCCAGAAATACGCATAATACCTTTAATTAAAATCTTAAATGAAAGCCTTCACTACATATAGTGTTATGAGTCTGGACAGACATGAAAGTGAACTGCAACTTGGAACTGCAACTTGACTGCTTGGTGGAGGCGTATAACTGCCAGGTGGTAATTCTAGTTACATCTGAATGAATGAACAAACCTGCCACTCAGCTGTAACAGAGTTGCTTGCATGATGTTTCTCCCATCCGTGCAATTTACTTCTTTCTATGTATACTTACATTTTGACGACTTTCTAAATTATAATGGTTTAGTAGTTTTCTTTCTGCCTATTGAGTTGCATTTTTCACTGCAAAATTACTTGAGTGAATTAATCCATCACAGTAAACTTCATGTTATTTTTGTAAGTGCTATATGATCTGACAAGTTTGCAGGTCTAACCCTAAAAAATGTAAAACAAAATCGTATGATTAGGACGGTGGTCATTAGTTTCATTGTAGCTTTGTAATTAATGGGCTAAAACACACAAACCAAATGTTGGCTCCTTTTAAATTCACCTCACATTTCAGACTTTTCACACTCTGTCATAAGCTATAGTTTATTTTATTATTGTTTCTTCCTTTTGGCATGACTTAAGATTGTCTGTGTGCTTCTGTTTGTAGGTTTATAGCAAATTGTCAAGTTGCCAGTGATGCATACTACCATTTTAGTAACTTAGATTGTGTGTGCGTTTGTGTGTCTGTGTGTGTGTTTTTGTTGTTGTTATTGCTTTAGGTGGGACAGAACTTCATCCCCTCATCTGTCCCCAGTACTTTTGCTCCGTCACCTACACCAGCTCCTCAAGCTGTCAGCAGTGGCCTTAGCGACTTGTTTGAGCTTTCCACAGGCATGGCCAACACCACTGGAGGCCATATTGCCCCAAAAGCCGTGAGTTCACACATCTTCAGAATTCACTTGAACAATAAATAGCACACATTCAGTCTGTTACAGATTCATTGCTCACAATAAATTACAAAGCTACAAAGTAATGTGAGACCTTTCACGGTCGGGCAGTGTCACATGGGGTTTAAAAGGATAATAAATACACTACCGTTCAAAAGTTATGAATCATCTGTTATATTGATGATTTTCTTCTTTCCTTGAATAATAACTATTTTAACAGAGATAAAAACATTATAATTCAGACACCAAACACATTTTTACACATGACGTAGCTTTGTTCCCAAAAGAAGAAAAATTAAATGATTTTAAACTTTCATTTAGGGGATGTCCCCACAGTGTTGCATGATGGGAGAACACTGGTGGAATTTGGATGTTGATTTAGTTGTCCAGTCCAGAAAAGCATAAGTAATCCTTTATCATTATTGAAGATTTTTTTTTTGTTGAACTTGTGAAGCACTTTGGTCAACTATGGTTATTTTTAAACGTGCTATATGAAAAAAATTGAACTGAAGTGAAGCACAACGGTGCTAGCCTTCCGTTTCTGTTGTGACGTTTGAAGAAGAGCTTTGCTTAAGCAACATGTTGCCATCTGACTGGACCCAATCAAGCTTTTGTGGCAGGAGATTACAAACTTTTGAACTGCAGTTTATATGCTACCTGTAGAATTGATTACACTGGTACTGTTATCCCAGGTGTGGCTGCCTGCAGTGAAAGCCAAGGGACTGGAGATCTCTGGAACCTTCTCTCGGCGCCAGGGCCACATGTACATGGACATGACCTTCACCAACAAGGCCCTGCAACACATGACCGACTTTGCTGTCCAGTTCAACAAGAACAGGTCAGTGAGATGATGCACAGAAAACCTCGGGTTAGACTACATTATAACTAACCTACCGTGCCAGATGGCTTGTTACACAGAACCATCTAAGAAGACGTCATTGGAAATAGTTTTGAAAGGGAAGGCACATTCAAAAGAAATACCTGGCAGGTGATTGGATCTGTCGTTTACGTCTGCCATTGTTGTTTTGATCGAACAGTAGGGTTGGGTACAGTTCACATTTCTACCAGTACCTGAAATTCTGTTCCGGTACCCAACGGTACCTTTTTCGCTCTGTAATAACAAAAAATGTATGTCATTTGTAAAAAATAATTGAAAACCTAGTCAGCCTATTTACTTAAAGCATTGTGTTATTTATTAAAAACACAACATAAAACAATTTCCCTCTCCCCTCCTAAACCCATACTACAACCTATCAAATCAAATTATGCATTCTTACACTGCAACTTTTATTCTTGTAGTTTTATGTTTTCTATGTTTTGTTTGGATTTTCTATCTCTTTTTAATTGCTCTTTAATATTTTATGTTTAGCACTTTAAACTGCCTTCTGGCTTAAATGTGCTGTAGAAATAAAGTTGCCTTGCTTTACAACCTCCAGCCTGTCAGTCATTCCCCAGGGCATAGAGAACACTGTTGTGCCTGCCCGTCTCAAAGGGGAAAGTGAAAAAGCCACTGAGGTGCCCTTAACTGCAACAAAAACGCTCCAGTGGAGCTGCTCAGTGGCTGGACTGGGCAGCTTCTAGGTATGGATGTGTGCAACATGTGATCAGGGAAAAGACACAAGAGTTCCTGCAAAAGAGAGGCTGCCTCTCAGTGAACCTTCTCTGAATAAACAACGGTTAAATAAATCAAACAAACTGCCGAGGTAACCATCCTCACCTCTGTCACAGATGACGGACAGATAAGCTTGAGCTTACTTAGCCTCAGGTACCGGACTTTGGCACCGTTCGGGTTTGGTACCCACAAACAGTCACAGCCGTCACCCACACCTTAACCACGCCCATAGCTGACAGTAGCTCCTTAGCGGACGCTGACTGCTTTAGTAAGCCATTAGTTCAGTTCAGACACAGTTCAGTTGATCTCGTGATATTGCGAGAATCCAACTGTCAAACAATATACTGTAACTACCATCAATCAACATCTCACTCAAACAGTAGACTATTAGCAAGGTGTACTTCATGAATTGGCAACTGAGAGTGTATATATAATAGCTGTGTGTCCTCATACCTGGCAAACGGATTCTGAATACATGTACTGAATGCCACCCATGTTTGATTTTTGTTTGTTTCCTACATGTAGTTTTGGGATGATCCCTACCAGTCCTCTGCCCGTTCACACTCCTCTGATGCCCAGCCAGACTATCGACGTGTCTCTGCCTATCAACACCATTGGGCCAGTCATGAAGATGGACCCACTCAATAATCTGCAGGTGCAGAAGCACTCACTCACCAGACATGTGAACATCAGTGCAACACATTTAAAAAGGACAGACTATGGCTGCAACTAACGAAGCCATTCATCGATTATCAAAACAGTTGGCGATTAATTTAATAGTTGACAACTTAACGATAAATCGACTAACCTGTGTGTCCTCTCGTGTCTTTCTGCAATGTTTTTTGGAGCATGTTATGTAGTTTCTGTTGTCACATGAAGTAATATGACGATAATTTAAACCCCAGCTCATCTCAGCCCTAGAGAACAAGCATGACGAGTATAAGGAGTGTTTGAACATTTCTTGTTATCTCACCCAAAACCCACGTCCTCTTTTCAGGTGGCTGTGAAGAACAGCATCGATGTCTTCTACTTCAGTGTACTCATCCCTCTCAACATATTCTTTGTTGAGGATGGAAAAATGGGTATGATTGTTACACACAACTTTTATAAAACATCATCACATCTCTCTTCACACCACAAACAATATCTTCCACAATCTTTAAAGAAGGGATAAAACATTTCTTGGGAAATGTTTATTTATAGTACACACACACTGGATGTGAAATGGTTTATGTTCAAGAGACTCTGACATGTTATTTTTTTCCCTCTTCAGAGCGACAGGTGTTCCTGGCTACCTGGAAAGACATCCCCAATGAAAATGAGCTACAGTACCAGATAAAGGAATGCCACCTAAACGCAGGTAGGCCATGCTTGTGAATAAAGTTGTCCTCAGTTGCCTAACAATGTTTCTAACGTCTTGTTCTTTCAAAACAGATTAGAAAATATCTCTTGTGGATAAGTAGAGTTGATCAGTTGTTGGAATATTAGGACCTGATTAGGTCCTTTTATTCAATGCCATTGGAGATTCATCAGTTGTTTTTATTCTCTGTTAAAACTAATACAAATTGGTAGAAAAAATACTAATTAGAATTATTTTTTTCCATAGGAAATATAGTGCCTTCACTGCTCACATGGGAGTGGTTGTTACTTTCCGTTTAAATGAATTTATAACATTTCTAACTTTTTCATTGCTGAAGTGAAGCTTCATACAAGCACAATCATAACCCCAACCCCCCAATGTGTCTTGTCTGACCTGTTTCGTTCAGGAAGCACTACCATCTACTATAAAGCATTTTATATGCTTTATACTTTAGCATATTTGCAGTTCTACCGCAGTGTCACCTTAAGTTCTAGGGACGGGCATTGGACATCAGCAATAGCTATAAATGTGATGCTGTACACATTGGAGATTTGTTGCATCTGTCCCTATTCAAATAAAAATGAATAAATGTCAGCAGATATCACGTCTCCAAGCTGTTTTGCCAGCTACAAGTCATCCAAAAACCTCACTCTGTTCTCTGTGTTTTCTTTCTCCTCCAACATGCCTATCTTGGGACAATTCCTCTGTAGGACACTTACAACTCGCCCATAATTGAGCCACTATTATCCTGGCGGTTGTTCTTAGGGGGCCCAGTGTTGTAGAGTATCTGGCCAGGTTTACTGAAATCTGGAGGCTTTCCAGTCATAGTTAATTGAAATCCTCTTAGAGCTAATTAACTGTCAATTCCCTGATAACCCTTTTGCCAGTAGTAGAGTGTGTATTAGCTTGTGTGTAGACATTGGTGTTAGTGCCCTTTAGAGATTACAGGTGTGTGTGTGTGTGTGTGTGTGTGTGTGTGTGTGTGTGTGTGTGTGTGTGTGTGTGTGTGTGTGTGTGTGTTCGGTAATTCAGGTGTTAATTACTTTACCTTGGTTCTGGTCTTGCAGACACAGTATCAGGGAAGCTGCAGAATAACAACATCTACACCATTGCCAAGAGAAACGTAGAAGGCCAGGATATGCTCTACCAGTCCCTCAAGCTAACCAACGGCATCTGGATCTTGGCTGAGCTCCGCATTCAGCCTGGCAACCCCAACTACACGGTAGAGTAGTCAACCATTTGCACTCAGCTTTTGCTTTTGGGGCCTTCAGCTGTGCTTAATGTTTGTCTGATGTCCAATTATTTGCACGTTATCGGTGGAAAAAGTCCTCTTCAAAGTTTACTTTTGAAATACCAGCAGGTGAGTCGGTCAGAAAGGCATAGAAAATAAAATGAAAAGAAGAATTTCAAGGTCTTGAAAACTTTAGGGATTTATTTTAATTTTATTTTACCAAAAGTCTAGACAATAATATGGGCTTTCCTTTGGTCATTTCTTTGTATTTAACACATTTATTGTGCTGGAGTAAAAGACACATCCTGCTGTAAACTTTGGATCAAATAGTGACTTTTGAATGGTAGTTGAAATTGTGTTGGACAGCCCTAATGACCCATGGGTTCTCTTGAGAAAGGCACTGACTACAAACAAATTAAAATGTGTGAAAGGAACAGTCGATCATTGCCATTTACCCTGTTCTAATCCTGCATTCATCAACTGTACAGGGAGCTGTTTAAAGACTGATTGGATTTGGCTCTTGAAGGTCCCATGACATGGTGCTTCCTTACTGGTCCCCAAATACCATATCTGAAGTCTCTTTCCTGAAATTCAGCTTTGAACAACTGCCACTTTGCTTGTTTGAAAGCCATGATGTCTCTCTCTCATGGGTGGGCCAAATTCTCAGAGTAGGCAAAGCAGATAAAGGGGGGGGTAGCCTTTCCCCTTATGCCATTATTAGGATCAACATTCCAGATCGGCCCATCTGAGCTTTCATTTTCTCAAAGGTGGAGCAGGATACCCAGGGCTTGGTTTACACCTATCACCATTTCTAGCCACTGGGGGACCATAGGCAGGCTGGGGGAACGCATATTAATGTTAAAAAAACTCATAAAGTGAACTTTTCATGCCATGGGACCTTTAAAACAGCATCTTGGTTGTATGTCTGAGTAAAAGGTGTTTCACATTGTAACTCTGTGTTCCCTCTCCGTTTCCACACAGCTGTCTCTCAAGTGTCGGGCCCCCGAGGTTTCTCAGTACGTCTACCAGACGTACGACGCTGTGCTGAAGAACTGACCTGCTCTACCCCTTCGCAACTCTGCTTAATCCTGACAACAAACTGCAGTGTTTTTATCCTTTTCTGCCATCTGCAGCTAACTGCCACAACAAAGGAATCCAAACAGTAAATGATACTCAGTCATTTGGAACATTTTTCCTCTGAAGAGGTCAACCAGGCAAATTTTGTACTAGATAAGTTGAACAGTACAAACACTGTTGTCGTTTTCTTTGTTTTGGCAGTGGAAAGCATGATTGAATCCGCTTATTCAACTCCCAATTTTGATTTTCACCTCCCAGTGAAAATGTCTTCTGCCATTCCATCCATAACTCAGTGTCTCAATGTTGTAAAGATGTGACTGATGGTAAAACTGTCATGAGTGAAACAAATCTCCAGTTTCCATGAAGCCATTGTTTTTTTTTTTTTAATTTTGAACGCTGTATGGCTCACACTCCTTTTTTTGATTTATTTTTATATTGACTTTGCTTCAGTTGCACCTACAGAATAATACCAGTGTTGATTTGTTCCTTTTTGCCTTTAATGTGTGTAAAGAGTCGAAACCAACAATGTGACTGTCAGAAGCTACTAACGTCTGTCCTACAGCAGGTTTGCCTCCTGCAGATTATAGCTTATTTCTAGCAACATGCTAAATTAACAAACATTATAAATCACATTGAGCACATTGAGAAGCATATGTACTCCTGTTTTTCCTTTCATGACTTTAAGACTGTCTTGTATTTAATGGCATTACTTACGATTTGTGCATTGTGTAGATAGAAACTGCTTTATCCTCCGCAGGTATGAAACTGTGCAGTAATTGAAAAAACTTCAAATGACATTCCAAAAAGTTGGGGGAAAAAAGAAAAGAGCACCAGGAATTCTAATGTAACAACTGAATCCTGGTATTTCATTGCTGCTTCCCACCTGTGAATTATGTTACTCACACTTTCCTGCATGTCTCTTGCCTTTTGTGGTCCATCTGGAGACATGTCCACCGCAGGTGATAAAACACAGGTCCCGCAGAGGTCTTAGTCTCTAATGTCTTTCCATCAGCTTTCAGCTCATGCTGTCTTAATTAACACTCCACCTTTTATTTTTACCTCAGTTAACGTGCATGTCTTAGGAATATTTAGCTTTTTTCTTTTTATTTTCGATGTTTTAACGGTTAAATTTAAAATAAAATGATAAAAACAGGTGACTAGGATGCACGTCAGCATTCTAAATGCAACAAGCGTCAATTGAACTGTTTTGGCATAAAAGAGCTAATATTTACGTGATTATAAGGTCATGTTAGTAAAATAAAATACATCCAGTGTGGTGAGGTTTCTGCCGGCTGTATAAGTGGAGGAACTCAAAACGTCAGTAAAACAGACAGTCAAGTTGCTTCTGACTGCAGAGTACATTTCTTTAATTCTAGTTTAAATCCCATGGTTGCCATCATTTTCAAATTGAAAGTGTTCACTAATGAGCTTGAAACCACTACACAAACCACAGCAGCTACTCATCATGTGCTCACACAGCAGTGCCACTCTGTTTTAAGAATATTTGCTAGTTCATTTCACATGTAATTCTTTTTGTAATAGCCCCGTTTACTGCAACCACATCGTTTCACATGGCTTAATGCACCTATATTGTCATTCCTATTTATTGTGCATCTACCTCTGCTGTTTCTTTTTTTAACTGGTGTTATTGTGGCTGTAACTTCAATTCTGTAATGTGCTTTAAATGGTGTTGCCTATTCTTTCCATACCGGTGTTGTGTAAGCTTCATGCCATTGTTGTCAAGCCAGTCTAAACCTGTGGCAAGTCAGGCGGACCAATCACACAAGACCAAGCAGTCACGCAAATGAAATGCCAAGCTTGTGTTTTAACACCCTAGTGTCAATATAATCTCCTAATGTTGGCTGTGTGTGTGCTATAGATCATAGGGTGCATACACCCTAAGGCCCAGAATTGGGCGAGTAAAGTGTAATCCAGTGATGGTGTAGTTTATGTAGCTAATAAATTAAAATGTTTTGGTATTACCCTGAAAAGGAAATAAAGCCTAACCTATATCTATTCAACAGAAAAGACCCTTTCATCGTAACAGTTGTGTTGGTGATGCTATTTTCCTACATGGTAATGTAAAAGTACATTTATGTGCTTGCATGAACCCTCTGTTCCTTTTTTATCCTTTTTCATTTAGGCTGTGGCTTTGCTCCATTTAAAAAAAAACTTCATGTATCTGTTGTAGAGCTCATGTTTCTTTGTTTTGAGCAGCATTGTCTCCAGCGTTCCCACACAGAGGTACACCTTTGCCAGCAATACAGAAAGTATGGTGAGATCTTATTCCTAGCATCATTGCTGTTTTAAATGGTTTGTTATTGTCACAGACAGTATCACATCTTATGTCATTAAAATAACAAAAACATGATACATCCTGATCACTGTGTGTTCATATAATACTACTATGATGATAGAGCGGTGTCTACTTCACACGTGGTGGGTGTATTGCTGGGTGCACTGTCAAAATTTGGTGCAATTTGGACACATTGAATATTAAATGATCAAACAGCTCTTTTATTCTTCTTTTTAATATTGTAAATGCTCGATCAGTGGTTCCCAGGGCTCATTAAGGGGGTTCCAGGGGGCAGTCATTTATTTTTACTGTAATTCCATCCATAGGTAACACATTAACATGACTATTTTGGCCGTTGGTTTCAAACATTTTTGTAATAAAACATCTAAAATCATAATGCCTATCCGATGATTATGTGACAAAACCTTATCAAATAGGGGACCATGGTCTAATTTGTGTCACTTTAGGGGTTAGGGGTTTCTGTTCACGCAGTAGTGGTTTTACCTTGTTATGTGCCTAGCATGTTGCTGTTCATTTAAGTACTGTTATTTTTGAAATTTGTGACCATTGTGTTTTATAATTATTCACAATACAAAAGCATCAAATATTTAAATGAATATGATCCAAGAGGTACATCTTAAATGGCATAAAAAAAACTCAAGCAGTACAGCAGAAATACTAAAAGAAACATGAGAGAATTTCACATTTTATTACAGTTACAGTTATTACAGTATAAAATTAAAATACCCTCTACCTAAATGTCTATCGTCTCACTGAAAAATCTATTAAATCATCTAGTTTAGGCTAACTAAAACAGTCATTTACATTATTTCACAAAATATTACAAAGTAGGCCACTGCTGCATTTCATTTCATCACACGTAAAAATCACACGTAACACTGCAAAAAGAGTAGCATTTCTGAGGGGAGTTTCTTTTTATAACATTTAACATTTACAAACAACAAACCACATCATGTTTGTAGATGATTTTGAATTCAAGTGTAAAAAGAAGTAGGCTACACACTACAGCTTGACAGCTTCATCTTACCAAAATTGTACCAAACAATTGTTCTGTTTTATTTTGGTGCAGCTGCAGCTACTTTCTTCTGTCCCTTTGCTGTCTGCATGTCAGAGCTTCGCTTCATCTACCCGCCAACTTAGCCGGTGAGTCAGAAAGTTAATTTTGGACACTGATCACAGGCAGTAATGACATTATTGTAAAAACCCAGGAAATGGTTTTGAGATGTTTCCCAAACTCCAGGCAGATGTACAGGAAGTTGCCACCCAGAGCCAGGATACAGTAAGACGGTCTGACCTTCCACTTGCGATGTGGAGAGTTTAAACTGATGACCTTTCAGGTATAGCTGTGGGAGGAGCGGGCAGGGGACCCATTAGATTGGGTAAGAGGGCCGGTGTAGTTGGGGCAACTGGTGTAGCATGGCGGGTTGTCAAGCTCAGATGATGGAGATCCAATACTGTTGCTGGATGAGTCATCCATGGAGGGATCCTGCAAAACAGGACAACGTCAGCCCAGTAAAGTAAAGCTAATAGAACTAGATGTTTCAATCCCTTTAGTAGAAAACTCTTGACAATAGCATTTGGTATGGAGTGGAGAAATGGAGGGTAAGGTATATCATTAGGGTCATCAGGTGGGCACCCTGCTTCATCGACGTTTCACTGATTGAAGCCCACGACGTCTCCAGAGGGCTCAACAGTGTACCTAGCGTCCCAGGTACACCCCCCCTCCATGCCATACCCTTCATTTCCCTTATGGGCTCTACATGTCAGGGGCGTCCTTCTTCCCAAGTCAGGACTAAGCCTAAAACACAGTTCATGTAGTAAAATAAGATTTATTTTGTGGAAAAGGCTAATAGAGTCTGTGATATGAAGAACTAGTCTTGAGTTTCTGCAGTTGAGGAGACGGATCACACAGAGGCTGCTTGTTGCTGCTTGTGTGTGTGGGCATGCAACTATTTGTAAGTGCCTAATTTTTCTATTTGTAATGTTTTGTTTTATTGTCTGTGTGGAATGCTTGCAATGACAAGCACTTAGCGATTTATTTTGTCGATTAATTTGTCAATTATTTTCTCAATCCAGTTGCTTTGTCTATAAAATATCAGAAATGGTGTTTCCCAAAGCCCAAGATGACGTCCTCAAATGTCTTGTTTTGTCCACAACTCAAAAGATATTCACTTTAGTGTCCCAGAGGAGAAAAGAAACCAAAAAATATTCACATTCATGAAGCTTATATTTGACAACTAATCAATATTAATGTTATGTTAATTTTGCAAATGTGTAATTGTGAAGTTTCCCTTACTGTTAAGGATTTTAACTACTAGTGCAGTGCCTGTTGAAAATGTGCTTGTGATATTGCTGCTTGTAGAATTCTTTAAGACCAAATTGTACCCCAAAATGACTTACAGAAGGACCCCAAACTACTTCATACACACGTATCGTATGATTGTTCACAAATATAAAGGTGCCCTGTCACACAAAACTGTTTTTTGTATTTTTTTTTTGAGTATGTTAGGTCCATATGCGTTTGTGTTATGTGGTGAATGTGAAATTGAACTGCTGCCTCCTCTGTCAGCTGGTGTAAAGGATGCTGATAGCCAGGCTCTCATTGGCTAGCTGTTAGCCAATCAGAGTCAAGAAGCTTAGCTCATTGAATATTGAAAGATAGATAGCCTGCATCACACTCTGTCTGCCTGTTGTCTGTTGTCTGTAGCTGGTTGGGCTTCACATGTGTGGGATTTTGATTTTTGCTATTAATTTAGCACATTCATGTTCCCAGATAGATAACTGCCTGTGGTTCCAATAATCATATCACCACTCTCAGGACAATCTTACATTTTTAGTTCCACTATTGATAACCCTTTATAAATAGCATCTTCAAGGGAACGCTGGAGTTACTTCAGATTCACAGAGTCACAGAGTTACCTTTTGCTGCAGGATGTAAAGTGACGTTACAGCATTTATTCCATTATGCGTTGTCATTTTTGGAAGCATATCATCTGTGGAAAAGAACAAAACATTTCTCTTCGGGCCTCATCGTTGATTAGCTGATCACTATTTTTATCAACTATTTTGTATCACCGTGGAATATTAATTCAGTATAAGAATACTGTACCTGTGTGATTGATTGGTGAGAGATCAGCGTGGTCATAAAAGCTGGTGAGAGGCTTTCTAGCTGAATGTCTTTTCCTAGCAAAGACAAAATGATGTCAATGCATCAATGTTGTGTTATATGCACCCCAGAGCTGCCTTTCTTAAGTCAGTCTTGTGCTTTTTAGGGTTTATTAAAAACTTGTTAGCAATTCTTACTTTTTGGAAGGCGTCCAGCAGGCACATACTGTTACCAAGGTGATGAGGAGGAAGATGCCCCCCGTGGAAAGGATAATATAGAGAGAGCTTCTTCCTGGTAGGATATGCAAAATTACAGTTGAAAAGCACAAACAGTGAACAGATTAACACAAAGACTTACATTAAAGGATTTTACAGCGTGTGATTGTTGAATATATATTTTAAAAAGTCTGCTCGGGGGATTTATGCCATGGATTTGATTGTGTCCCACTTGCGATAATAGAGGACCAGGAGAAAAACTCTGCAGTCAAGGAGGGTAGCTACAGCTTACGCCGGGCATGATTAAGACACGGACGGAAAGTTCTCCATCTTGTACGGATAACTAGGAATATCCTTTGCCAACCTATAGATGGAAAGCCATCCTGCCGATGTTTTGGGACTGATTGGTGGGGATTGCTACCCCGGAAATCCCCCGGAGTTCTCGCGAGAGCACAATTTGAATGTGCTCAGCGAGTTACTCTGGCATTCAGTAATGCTGCTCATTAACTATGCCCTTGTAGCCGAGCTGCACCAATCACATCGGTGTATCTGATATGGGCGGGCCAGAGGCGAGCTAAACAAATGACAACAGCGCTGCGATGTCAAAGTCATTAATAAACATTGCAAGATGGCTACGGATGAACACCAGATGTTTGAAATGGTTTTGGCCGCTAAAGTGAACGAGTTAGACTTGGCTTTTTATCTAAAAGAGGAACAGAAGACGGTGCTTAAATCGATCCTTTGCAAGAAGGACGTTTTTTCTGTTTTGCCGACTGGCTACGGTAAGAGTTTAATCGACCAGTTAGCTCCGCTGGTAACTAAGCGTATGAGGTTCTGGATAGGTCACCCTGTGTATTGTTGTGATTGATCGAGTGTTTCCAAGTGCGTGCAGTGAGATTTTCAAATGCACGCTTTGTGCCGCACCTCGAGATGGGCCATTTTCATTACTCAGTGCCAAACCCTTAATCTTTCAGATTTGGGTCTGGATTTCCAGGCTAGGGGATTGCTGTAGACAAAGTACACATGGTGATACACTGGTGAGAGCAAATGAGGTTTAACCATGTATCCGGCTAACTTAAATAGTTCATGTGAACAGTTAATTTAATATTGTATGTGGTGTTTTCTTTTCCAGGTTGCAAATCTTCCACCAAAGCTTCCAGAGTTTAGTGCCGTCCAAGACAATTGTGATTGGTTTAAAGAAATAAGTGTTTTTTTTCTCCTATCCCAGAATGTATCTGTGGTGTAGCCAGACCTTACTCCACAGCGCTGTGGACAATGCGAGACTGCTACCTGGATAGCGCTTCTATGTTGATAGGTTATCTTCCTTGTTCAATAATTGAATAAAGCTACATTTAATCTACATTTATTTGGTCATGATTCCCAGATATCACCCAGATATCATATGTCTGATAAAATGTATAGCTTACATCTCTAATGCTGCTTCCCATGTCACTGTGTCTAGCATGATGTGTTTAACTATTGTTGACACTCCCAACTGATAACTAAGACAGTACCACTTACTGTAGACAGTCAGTCTGATAGGCAGGCTTGTCATATTGCCCACAGGATTCTCCACTGCGCAGCTGTAGATGTCATCATCTCCCATCAACACTCGTGTGATGGTCAAGAACTTCTGGTCAGGGGACAACACGAACCTCGTCATATTGGTCAGCGGCTTTCCACCTTTGAACCACCTGTATGTAGTCCTGGTTCCATTGTCATGGGAGCAGTTGAGGATGACATTTTCGCTGAGCTCCAGGACTGACGAAGCCTCCATGTGGATATAGGGCCTGGATATAGACTCTGAATATAGGTGACAGATTGATAGATAAAACAGTTTCTACACATGTAAGTAGACAATAAAAGAACATGCTGACCGCCATGTTGGATGCAGTATGTATAGTGACCCTGAGGTCTAAAACACAACATTTCAGAAAATAGAACAATTTTAGTTTCAGTTATTGGTCAGATGTAGGCTATCTGGGGCGGGAGCAAAACGTAAATACAGGAAGAAGGTCCTGGACGTGTCCATGGTCAAAACAGCTCATTTCAATTAAATAATTTTTCAGATATTGTTTTGCGAGCTTCTGTCTTAAACTTTTGCGACGGCTGGTTTGACCACAGAAATGGGAGTGACGGCGAGCTTGACCGCAGTCTTTTTCTGTTAGAGAAACATTGCACGCTGCTACAGTTTGCGTGTTCTGCTCTGCCGCACCGCAGATTGCAAAGCCCACCTGACTTAAGGAGCTATTTGGCTCAGACTTGTGGATTACGCGTCCAGAAATTGGGGCGGTTCAAGGTCAGATCACATTTTAACCACATCCAAGTGGCGCGCATTCGAGTGCAATTGTTGTATTCACACCTGCCCCAACAAACCACACAGGGAAAACAAACTCTGGTGTGATTCAGCCGAACTAAATGAGGCAGGTGTCAAAGCCACTTTAATTTGAGTCTGGTCACCTATCAAAACTTCAATCTTTAATCCAATTTCTGTCAAAGACATGTATGTTTTTTATGATCCTGGTTCAGACTTAAGAGAAAAAAGTGACTTAACTGTTTACAACTTGTAGCTATATAACTATCACTTTTCTTCCTACCATCCACAGTGAGCGTGATGCTGCCCTCTCCTGTAAAAGTATCATCTGTGATTGAGATCTCCACGTCATAAGTTCCGTCATCAGAGATTCTGAGGTTGTGGAGAAGCAGAGTCCCATTCTCAAATACCAGGATGCGGTCACGATACTCAGGCCTCAGGGTCCCAATGATGTCAGTTCCAATCGACTGGACAACAGTGACAGACTTTTCCCTCTTGAGCTGCCACTTGATGACGGGCAGGTCGATGCTGAAGCTATTGTAACGGACAGACAGCAGGGCCTCCCCCCCTACTGTTCCTCTAATGAGAGTGTTGGGGATAGTCATATTCACTGCCAGCACCCAACCTGCAGAGAAACACAGGAGAGAGGTTGCTATTTTAGATTTCAGGGTTTCCCCCAGCCCGGTGGAAAGTGTCTTTTTGTGACAAATTATTTTTTGTGTCTGGGGTCTACTGTAACCCCCGGACACAAAACAAGATTATTTATTAATGTAACATCCGCACATGGCAAAAACAGATATCAATTGTCGGTCCTAATTGGCACGCCAACTCGGCCTACTGCATTAAAGTTCGGATGAGCTACACACCCATCCAGCACCCTGATTCCACACTCTATTCACACTATTCTGCGTTGCTATATAAATGACCTGCATTGGTACTAACTGTTGGCATTGGACAACAGTACACTGGGTACATTTGAATCATCCAATTTAAATGCTATTTTTATAGATGAACAACCAACAGCTCTTGCACACAGGCGAGATGTAAATAGTCGTGATTAAATATCGTACATGTAAGTTTATTGTTATTTCATCTACAGTAAGCAATAGATAGCTGAAGGTTTAGTGGGCACCACGCCCCATCTCGGCTGTATACTGGATCCAGTTTGCATGGCAGATCCACATTACCATGGTTACAGCTGTCAGTCCTTGGGATGGGCCAGCATTAGCCAACAAAGTGGGGATTGTTTGTTCAAAATTTCCTTCTTGGCAGTTCATGAAAAGAACACTGGGAAAAATCCAGATGCCATCCTAGTTTTGCAAAAACAGAGCAACTCAGTGACTCCGCTGCAAGTCACAACAATAGCAGGACAGTGATGAGCCACAGCTGAAAATGACTGAACATCTGAAAACACTGCTTCTGAGTCAGCCTGTATTACTTACAAAGGGTGGGCACAAGGCTGTAAAAGCAGCCACACAGTCTGATGCAATCCAATACCCCAACACCAAATACTATCTTTGTGATGTCTATAATGTTCACTTTTCAGAGCACCATCAATTCAACTGATATTGACAAAATGTTGCATAATACTGCAAAAATTACCACGAGTAGTTATGCAACATATGCAACGTTAAAATCACTTGTTCGTGGCTCCTGTTCATGACATTTTCTTCCAACCCTCAACCAGTATTGTTAAAGCACAGCAGTCTGAGTAATTGTAAATTATACAAAAAAATGTCAGTGTTTATTTCCATAATAGATCGTTTCATCCAGCAAGTTAGTGATTAACACCGCATTAGTAAAATCATATCTGCACTTTGTATTTTTTTATTCCCTCATACTGACACCAACCAACAAACAAAAAACTAAATAAGAAGCACACTTCATTAAATAGGTTTTGCTTGATTGCTACAATGTAAATTATGACAAACTTAATCTTTACAAAATGCATAAACATGCAAGTGACCATTGTTAGGAAAAAAAATAAAATAAAAAATAAATTCTAAAGTAGGAAATTTGACATACCTGAATTGAAGGAACCGAGACACATGAACAAAACTATTTGCGGAATTATTTTAGCTTTTGAAGGAGCCTCCTGCTCTGCCTTCATCTTGGGTCTCAAGCTTTGTTTTCCTCCCAGACCACCAGCATGATTTGTGACTGGGCAGGACGGAGAACACAAGTCGCTCATTCAGACTCTGCGGGGACTGAGTACATGTTGTTCTCAAAAGCCAATAGAGGCAGGACAAAACTGTGTGTGTGTGTGTGTGTGTGTGTGTGTGTGTGTCTCTGTTTTGTACATATAGTTAGCTGTTAGCTGATGTTCATAAACAGAAACAAAGCTTTGTGATGTTTAAACACACATGTTGTTTGTCTGGGGCTAAACTTGTAAATTATAAAGTGACAAAAAGTTTATCCTCTGGGAAGCAAGACTCTGTAAATATAATGACAATTGGCTCATTGTCCATTTGCTCACTTTTATATTCCCGTCCAAAGTTTGTGCTAAAGGAAAAGGCAGGAGGTGTCAATATAGTATTTTACTTTGAACCAAAATGTTGGACAAGCAGATGGATTGATTTACCAGCTAACATGGCCATCCCCAGACCCTACTAGTAGGGACATAAAGGTTTGTTTTACCTGGATTCTGTTGATGAGTTTATGTTAGAAAAATATCATGGCTAAATCCAGTTAATAAAAACTTTCCATTTGCTGTTCTCCCCAATATTTTTCTTTGTCACACAGAAAGTGATGCATTTCATGTTTCTTTGTTGTCTGGAGCAGTAAGGCCAGCTAGTGTGCATTAGCTACAGACAAGGGCTCACTCCGGGCAAAAATATATCTAATATGCAGTCATATGCAGTCACCAAAACACATTGTGTCTCTCGCACAAGGAGGATTTGAAACATGCATAGTTTATGTATATCCATTTTAACTTGCTAGCAGTGTTTTTCCTGCCTTTAGCTGGCACAGTGCTGCATTTATTGGCAACAGTATTGCGTTACCCACATGCACAAACCACAAATGCCTTACCGCACAAATTATATGCATTATGATGGCTACAGGTGTGTCGTACTACGGGAAGTGTGCAATTTGTTGGCTGGTGGCATTGTGTGGATGTATTGTGTGTATGCATTTTAATGCAGAAATAGTACATACTATATTTTAACAGCAAATACTGAATGAGTCCAAAACAAATGTCCTTTGGGACAATATAAATCAATCTTTTCTTCAAAGTTAGGAGATCACCTAAGTCAGCATAGATCCTTTGGGGACGATGCATGACTATGCAAATTCGCCTGGCAGTCCATCTAACAGTTTGCCATCCCTAAAGCCAAAAATCCTCCTGTCTTCTTAGTGTTTGACTTTTAGATCATTATGAACCGTTTATGAAAATAACCTTAGGACATAGATATATATGATAGGTAGGAAAGTCAGCCAGATGACTGAGAAGGAGGAGTCAATATCAAGCATTTAATGAGCTTGTCCCATTGGTGCTAAAAGGAGGCAGACACATCTGGCTGTAGATGTTTTGATATATTTATGATTGTGGTTGACTTTGGAAATATTTGCTGCTTTATTTGTTTTATTTTTTGTGTACTTTAGGTGTATGTTTGACAGTAGTGCTGCCTGTCTTGGCCAGGACAGGATTTTTAATCTCAAGGTTTTTTTTCCTGCTTAAATACAAATTAAATAAAGACTTGTATGCTTGTATTGTGAGAGTTGTTTGAAAAACCTTCAAATACACACCCACACATACACAATCTATTCGGAACCCTAATTTGCATATTCCAGAACCCTTCATTGTGATGTCACTGACATGTCCTCATCATAGAACTTCTCATCATATTGTGTGTTCCGGTCCTTTCAACTTCAGAACACACACACAGTGAGAAGCTCATTCTTAAGATACTTAAGTGTTGAAGTGTTGGATCAACATTCACTCGTTACTCTGAAGTTAGCGTGTAAGACACTTGTTTAACATTATCATGAAGAAAGATTGTGCAAAGACTCTTGTTTCTCCGGCCCTAAGGAGAATCCGAGGTAAGTGTGAAACCAAGGCAAATCACACTGTGATCTGTACTGTGGTATAATAAAAAAATAACAATTTAAAACATTTTACGGCTATAATTCACAACAAATTGATGTTTTTCTCATTTTTAGAGCGTAATATCAGCACGTCAACGACTGCAATTGATGGACCGTCCAGGACGATTAAAAGAAAGGCCAGGAAGACCCTTAGGAAAAAGACAAGGGTCCCTAAAACTGAACACCCAAACTCATCTAGGGGTGATGTCGGCGTGAGAGGAGTGAAGAGGACACGACTTGACCTGATTAAGAATGACATGGAGACGCCGTCCTGCTCAGCAGACACAGGTAGGCTGGGAGCTGATCATGTGAAATTACTGTTGGGAGTGTATACCTCTATCGTTTTAATGAACACAACATCACGACAGTCATGAAATAAGTACTCAGATCTTTAACGTAACTTAAAGTAGCAATGCGTAAGTGATAAATAAGTAAAAGTCCTGCATTCAAACATTTTGAAAGTACCTTTAGAATAATACCCAAGTACAGTATTTGAGTAAATTATCTTAGTTACTTCTCATCATTGGGTTCAAATTTAGTGGATTCATTATTACAGAAAAGTCCATCAACTGGGGAGTTGGTATATTGAGCTAAATACACTTTGGTTCACCTGAATTACAAAGGAAAACAAATTTGCTTCTCTATAGTGGTATCTTTGAAGATAGTTTTTGGTTTTTTCCTCCCTGGTTTTGAGATATTTGTGTCTGAGATTTTTGTAGCAAAATAGTCAAAGTACCTCCTACGCCATTTCATAATAATTTTACATTAAGTGTTTAAAGACTCTATTTGTCCATTGTTTATTTCTAAAGAAACACAGTGTATACAAGGCTTCATTACCTTATACCCCACGTTATGGCTCCGTAACTCACGTCACATCTACGCCTTCAAGCTCAGTTGGAGGCTGCGCTGTAACGCTCAACCATCACCGGAAAAGCGCTTCTAATAGCCTTCACTGGTCTCCGTCCAGAGCAACGGGATCTGATGGTTCATTTCTTTTACTGTCTATGGGAATAGTGCCTTGGGTAGAAAAGATGATCCACTGAACACACTGGGGGCAGTTTCTTTGGGACTATTTGTTTGGTAGAAGGTAGTTCCAACATAAACTGTTCACAGTGAGCCTTGTAGATTACGAGGACCCTGTTTTTGGAGTTACATGTTGCTGCTGTGAGCATTGCAAACTCTATTCCATCTACCTCCATTGTATTGGGGTGGAGTGACAGATATCTCAAAACCTGGACAAATAAAATCAGAAGCAGAGCATAAAAGATTCATATGTACCATAACCAAATGATGGCCTGTTCTGTCATTTACTTATTGTAGTGACTGTGTATGTGACTTTCAACAAGCCGATGTTCCCCTGTGGTTTTTTTGTCTAATGTAGAAAGCTGCAATACATCTGTGGAGAATGTGAGCAGAGAGGTGTTAAGAGGAAGGCCGTCGCCGATGAGGAAGGACCGAGCAGGAAAAAAGAAAAATCAGACCTGAAGAAGACCAGACTGGATTTGTCCGTAGCTGCCCTAACCGGTCAGTAGATAGTGATACATGTAGGGTTTGGCTTTGTGTTAGTATAATTTACATTAGGTGTAATATTACATAATTGGTGTTCCTCACAACTGTGTTAAAACAAAATGTGCTGGTTTGTCTGTTTAGCAAATTTTAAGGCCAAATACACAGAGCAGGATCAGCTGGGCCAGGGAGGATGTGGATCTGTGTTTGCTGGATATCGCAGAGCAGATGATTTACCTGTAAGTGTTACACACGCATTCTTGAACACGGACAAAGTATGGTCAGGAAGTGCTAACCAAAGTCCTGTTTGTCCTCATAGGTTGCCATCAAACACGTACCCAAGGACAAGATCTTGTGCAAAGTAGTGGTAAGTGAGCAACACCTACTGCTGTTGAAATCAGCTGCATTCAGCACTGTACTCTCTTACTGAATGCATTATGGATGAATGATTCTATATTATTCTCTGCAACGTTGCTCTTTCTCATCCTCCATCTTGTTGTGATGTTTCAGGACCAGAATGGGAAGCAGCAGTCTGTGGAGGTTGCTGTTATGTTAAAACTTGCGGCTGGAACAAGTGGATCAGTGGGGACGGCAGCACCGGTGTCCCTACTGGACTGGTATGATTTGGACCAGGAGCTGATCCTGGTGCTGGAGAGACCAGTTCCCTCCAAGGACCTGCTCAGTTACGTCGAGGACAACGGAGGTCCCCTACTGGAGGAACAGGCCAAGGTAAACTACTGGAGGATCGTGTGTGTGTGTGTGTGTGTGTGTGTGTGTGTGTGTGGTAAAACACAGGCCATGTTTCACAGCCATGTAAAAATGTCATACAACCCTCCGATCCCTCATCTCTCTCATTTTGTCTCTCAGATCATACTGACACAGCTTATTGAGGCGGCAATTGAACTTGAGAATCATTGCATCTTTCACCGAGACATCAAGGTGGAAAATATTCTTATCGAGACCGGTTCAGATGTCCCTCGCATTCGTCTGATCGACTTCGGACTGAGCTGCTTTGCAAAGAAAGGATCCTTTTACCGCAATTTCTACGGTAAGGAGTCTAGCATCTACTCCTGCTCTTCACAAACTTACTTATCTATGACTCTTACATTTAGACAAAGCTTCTCCTCCGCCTCATCCTCGCCATGGTTTTATTATGTCCATGTACCGTAGGTACCGCTTCTCACATCCCTCCCGAGTGGTACAGTCATTGCATCTACAGGCCCAGCCCCACCACAGTGTGGCAGCTGGGAGTGGTCTTGTTTGAAATGCTCCACAAAGATTCATTTGAGACCACCAGGTTCCTCGGAAACAAGCTGAGAATCAGCAAAAAGCTGTCCAAAGGTAAGAAAAAAAGCATACACAAACATGTCAGCAGGCACAAATCTGTTCATTTTAGTTCACATGTGATGGATCACTATATCTGTCATATTTCTTCTTCTTCTTCTCCAGACTGCCAGGATTTTTTGAGAATGGCTTTGACCGAAACCCCCCAGCAGCGTCTAACCCTGGAGCAGCTCCAACTTCACCCATGGCTCAGATAAAACAGCACTACACACACACACATATGCACGCGTGTGTGCGCGCGCACTAAAGGTCCATTCAGTGCCATACATAAGTGGCATCCAAGTACTAATGCTTTTCTTTCTTTGACAGAAAGACGGATGGGACAAACTGCTGCTTGACATAAATCAGCTGGTTTATCTAATTGGACTGGATATTGAACTTTTTACAGTAATTGGCCTTTGTTTTGCAGATCCTGTAGCACCCCCAGCCGTCCCAGGAGAGGGGATCTCTCTTCGAATTGCCTTTCCCGAGGTTTCTTCCCATTTCTGCTAGCCTCAGGATTTTGGGGAGTTTTTCCTTGTCTTCTTGGAGAGCTTGGGCTGGGTCAGGATCTGCTGGTAAAATAGGCTGTGAGAGCCTATTGAGCCATAACTATAAATTTCAAATATAATCAAAACCCTTTGAATTCATCTTTTCATCATACTCATCAAATTGCATTTTAAGTTAAATAATATATTAAAAAGAGTGACATAAAGAAAACAAAAATGGTTAAGACACTAGGGCAGGAAAACATAATACATAGGGATAACCTAAATACAATCGTTTAAGAGATTATGAGAAGCTCCAGAGCTGAGGGGCACGGTCACCTGTGGTCTGGCTCCAGGGTCCAGGAGCACCCAGAGGAGACCTGCTTCTGGGACAACACTCTGTTAGGGAGCAGCGATTCCCATCAAGTGTTTGAAACATGTTAAAAAAAAACTCAATCAATCAACTCTAAAACTGAAAATAGAGGTAATGTGATCTGGTTTGTTGGAATTTGTGACAAGCCCGGCAGCTGCATTTTGTACCAGGAAGAGTGAAATGGTTTTGAGACTTAAAACCAGCGGTGGAGGAAGTATTCACATCCTTTACTTCTTTACGTCTTTAGAAAAATTTGGTTTGGGGGATTTTTTCTGCAAAGCAATTAAAACCTTATATATTGATGGCAACAGCTCTATCAAACTGAAAAATGGAACTTCCCCTATTTAATCTGAAACGGGGCGTTCGTCAGGGATGCCCGATTTCCCCTTATCTGTTCTTACTTTGTACACAAATTCTCTCAACTCATGTCGGTAACAGCGTTATACAAGGAATGTCTGTCGCGGGTAGGGATATTATCATCAGTCAGCTTGCTGACGATACCACCATCTTTTTGAAAAACGCAAGCCAGATACCTGTCGCCATTCAAGTAATTAACCAGTTTTCAGAGGCCTCTGGTCTATGCCTAAATATTAATAAATGTGAACCGCTACCTTTAAGAGATTGTAATATACAAACTATTTGCAACATTCTAATCAAGGAAGAAGTTACGTACTAAGGCATTATTATCTCTAAAGATCAGAAAGTGAGATGTTCAGTAAATTTCTCTCCAATCATTAAAACTCAGAACAAATTGAACCAGTGGTTGCAAAGGGACTTATCTCTAAAAGGCAGAGCGTTACTCACCAAGGCTGAAGGGGTATCCCGGCTTACATACGCAGCTCTCTTGTTACACCTGGACAGTAACATTTGTAAAGATATTGATAAAATGCTTTTTGACTTCATCTGGAAAAATCGGACCCATTATATAAAAAAAAAAAAGTGTTGTCATGAATAACTATGAATCTGGTGGGCTCAACTTTTTGGACTTCAATACTCCAAGTAATACTTTTAAGATTAATTGGGCTAAGCATTTTCTTAAAAACCCTGTCTCGATTTGGAATTTTATTCCCCACTATATATTTTCTCGCTTCGGTGGTCTGGGCTTTATTTTGAACTGTAACTATAATGTAGACAAACTCCCTGTAAAACTGTCTACTTTCCCCAAGCAGGTCCTTTTAGCATGGTGTCTTATTTATAAGCAGAACTTCTCACCTCACATATACCTCATCTGGAATAACAGAGATATATTATATAAAAACAAATCACTCTTCTTTGAGAATTGGGTACTTAATCAGATTCTGCTGCTGGATCAGCTATTTAATGGAGAGGGGCAACTTCTCACTTACAGAGAGGTTTTATCAACATGTAACATTCCTGTTACGCCAACAGAATTCACAATTGTATTGGACGCCATTCCATCAGGCACAATCATGCTGTTCGGATATACTGGTGGACTTCCTCCTACCTCTGTCTCCCTCCCCGATGTGGCTGAATCACCAGTTGGAAAAATCAGTTTTTCCCAACTTCCTAAAAATAATAAGAACATCCGTGCTTTATTTCAGAAAGAAATTGTTTCTATTCCAAATGTTACATTTTATTGGAACCGATTTGTTAATGACATCGACTGGAAAAAGGTTTGGATGATTCCTCACAAATACTTGATAGTAAACAAGGTGAAAGAAGTATCGTTTAGAATAATTCACAGATGTTACCCTGCAAATCATTACATGCTAACATTTAAAAGAGACATCAATACAAACTGTTTTTCTGTGAAGATCACCCAGAAACTGTTTTGCACCCGTTTTGGTATTTACACACCAGAAGATTTTGGCAAAACTTCAGCAGATTCATCATTGACCATATCTGTAAAGACTTTGCCTTATTGTGGGAGAATGTTGTATTTTGCTTTTATAGAATTCAAAGTAAAGAAAATATGTTTTATTATAAATTTACTAATCCTTCTAGCAAAGTTTCACATTCATAAATGTAAATTCAGTATTAGAAAACCAAATTTTTTGCTTTATCTCCATGAACTTGTAAGTTATATAAATCTGATTTCGGGCTCCAACAACAAGAAGGCAGTTTGAACTGTTAACATATGGTCCTCCTTGTCTTTGTAAGCTTCCCCTGGCAATCTCGTTATCCAATTGTATTTGATGCGTTTATAGATGGAAACCGGAAAATAAAATACGGGTGTACGTCTCATTTCTCAATTTTACAATGTTTTTTTATTTGTGACCCGGAAGTCACTCCTGCGAGTTTGGCGGTCAGCAGAGGGCGCCACTTTGGGCTTGTTTTTATGGAAAGTTGCTCACACATATTGGTAGTCGCGGGTCGCGGTTTTTTGGGTCTTCTTACTAAAGTGTAGTTGCTTATTTGGGCTTGTTAAAAGTTTTTCGTTTTCCGTTTTTTAATGACAAAACGAAAAACGGGTTGTTCTCCGTTTTTTGTTTCCCAATTAAAAAACTGGCTGTTTTTCGTTGTTGTTTTTTTTCATTTCAAAACGAAAATCCATTTGCCGCCAAGTCCACGGACCCTATCAGAACACGGCCTGTCTGTCATGTGACCCAAGATCTCGGACGGCACGGATATTGAAGCTGTAACCCGCTGTTAACGTGACTGCCAGGGGACGGTGCTCCGGTAAGTTTGCTGTTTATGTACAACCGAACTCAGGGCTCGACAGATGTATGTTGTAGCTGAATATGTTTGGATCAAATATCTACGGTTTGTGTGACTCGTGTCTCTATGTAGGTAGCTAAGTCTGCAGGACGTGATAGCTAGCTAACGTTAGCGCTCAACGGAGATGGGAAGTAACGAAGTAACAAATACTTCGTTACTGTACTCAAGTAGGTTTTTCAGATATTTTTACTTTACTATTTATTTTTGTGGCGACTCCTTACATTTTAACACGAATATTGGTATTTTCTACTCCTTACATTTTACAAAATTGACTCGTTACTTTAGTTTTGTACAGAAGGTCGTCACGTCGGAGAATAGCGCGGACACGCGGAGCACGCGCCTCACACCGCGAGCGGGCGCGCACCACACAGAGAGAGAAGTGAGAGAAAAGAAAAAGGACCCCCCCCCTCCCCGGAGTCAGCGGAGAAAAGGATTCATAACAATCCGTGCTCAAGGATTTATAAACGGGATAAAATAGGAAAGATATTCTATATACAATATATTCTTACCTTAATTATAACGTGTCTCCTCCTAGTTGTACTACAGCACTTACTGTTAAAACATAAGTTTGGAGACACTACCTTATTTAATCATTAGATTAACAGGTATTTTTGTGTCGTGTTGTAGTTTATGGACGTCTAAGCACCGCCGGTGCGGCTAGAGACCAGTCATATTTCTCCAGGTTGGAGGACTGCTCGTTTTGATAAAAATGTGTTTGTTGTAGCGCTGTAGTCAAGACCACCTTTGTCTAGTCCAAGACCAGGACTAGTCAAGACCGAGCCCAGAGAGGTTCGAGTCCGAATCAAGACCGAGTCCAGGACAGAAAAAAGGTCTTATGCATGACAGTATCAAGACAATCAATTTGGGTTATTTGTTGATATTAAAAAAAAAAAAGCAGTGTCAGAACACCCAGGATTTATGAGTATAGCCATTCCCCTGATATCATATATAACTCATAATAGCTACATAGACAATACTGCTACAGTAGGTAGCATTACAACTGCTACCGTAGTACTAGTACTGAGCATTAGAGCAACTAAATGACAACATAGCTTCACTCCAGATGTAGTGTAGAAATGAAGTGACCAGTATTACAGAGTGGAGCCCTATGGTTGGTTTATGGCTTCCCTAAAAAATATTGTATTCTATTGTTATTTGGACGTGAGTTAATAGGAAATACATGTATTTTATAGGAAAACATGAATTCATGTATTTTTAGAAAACACAGTGTAATTAAATATATGTTCTTTTTATTTAAGACAAATTGCAGAATTTAAAATAAATCCATCAGGAAGAAGTTGTTTAGGGACACACACACACACACACACACGGCTCGGCAACGTTAGCTAATGTCCGCTAGCATACAAACTGGCTAACTACAGCCAGTTAGCTTTTTTATAACGTAACAAAAACCCACCCATCTCGTAGGAGCAAAGCTTATCTCATGTAATACAATGATGGCTCAAACTAACGCCACAGGCCTTATGTTGACAACGTGGACGCAGATATAGGAAACTCCGAGGCAGCCGTAATATTTACCCAGTAAGCTAGGCTAACGCTGGTGCTAACGTTAGCAAACATCGGCGTAGCGTTAGCTAGCTGTCTAAACTTGTAAAAACACTTGAACTGTGTTTCACTTTCCCTCCAATATTATCATCAACATAACAAAGACACCTGGACTCGGTCGAGACCAAAAGCCATATTGGGCAAGACCAGTGGCCGAGTCCGAGATAAGTCCGAGGCCATAGAAAAACGGTCTCTAGTCCGGACTCAAGTCCAAGACCGGACTCGAGTACTACAGCCCAGGTTTGTAGCTCGTTGTTAACCTCACTACAATAGGATGCGTCTTTTGTGATTTAATATAATTTCGCTATAGAGTCATTGGTCCCAGAAGTTTCAATCTGTGAATATCTTTCCTACTTTGCTCACGTTTATTAAGATTATGAATCCTTGCTCTCGGTTTATTCATTTCTTTCTCATCTGACACCAGGGGGGCTCCGTAAAAAAAGCGACTAGCTGCCTGGAGGATAATCAGTTGTGTGTGTGTGTGTGTGTGTGTGTGTGAGAGAGAGAGAGAGAGTGTGTGAGAGAGAGTGTGTGTGTGAGAGTGTGTGTGTGAGAGTCCTTGAGAACTGTAAATTGTAGAACTGATGTCAGTTCATTTAAGCCTGTTGTTGTGGTCTGTAGTTCTGGGACATTTAGAGTAAGTTAGCTAGTGATTTAGTTGCCAGTAACTACACTACTGGCAGGGGTTGTGTAGTTACTGGCAACTAAATTTTATTATTATTAAATATTATTATTTTATTTGCTTCCATATTATGCTTAATAATACAAATTAAATAAAGACTTGTATGCTTGTATTGTGAGAGTTGTTTGAAAAACCTCTACCTATTCAAATACACACCCACACATACACAATCTATTCGGAACTCTAATTTGCATATTCCAGAACCTTTCATTGTGATGTCACTGACATGTCCTCATCATAGAACTTCTCATCATATTGTGTGTTCCGGTCCTTTCAACTTCAGAACACACACACAGTGAGAAGCTCATTCTTAAGATACTTAAGTGTTGAAGTGTTGGATCAACATTTACTCGTTACTCTGAAGTTAGCGTGTAAGACACTTGTTTAACATTATCATGAAGAAAGATTGTGCAAAGACTCTTGTTTCTCCGGCCCTAAGGAGAATCCGAGGTAAGTGTGAAACCAAGGCAAATCACACTGATCTGTACTGTGGTATAATAAAAAAATAACAATTTAAAACATTTAACGGCTATAATTCACAACAAATTGATGTTTTTTTCATTTGTAGAGCGTAATATCAGCACGTCAACGACTGCACGTGATGGACCGACCAGGACGATTAAAAGAAAGGCCAGGAAGACCCTTAGGAAAAAGACAAGGGTCCCTAAAACTGAACACCCAAACTCCTCTAGGGGTGATGTCGGCGTGAGAGGAGTGAAGAGGACACGACTTGACCTGATTAAGAATGACATGGAGACGCCGTCCTGCTCAGCAGACACAGGTAGGCTGGGAGCTGATCATGTGAAATTACTGTTGGGAGTGTATACCTCTGTCGTTTTAATGAACATGAGGATCAGGACAGTCATGAAATAAGTACTCAGATCGTAACTTAAAGTAGCAATGCGTAAGTGATAAATAAGTAAAAGTCCTGCATTCAAACATTTTGAAAGTACAAGTACTTTTAGAATAATACCCAAGTACAGTATTGGAGTAAATTATCTTAGTTACTTCTCATCATTGGGTTCAAATTTAGTGGATTCATTATTACAGAAAAGTCCATCAACTGGGGAGTTGGTATATTGAGCTAAATACACTTTGGTTCACCTGATTTACAAAGGAAAACAAATTTGCTTCTCTCTAGTGGTATCTTTGAAGATAGTTTTTGGTTTTTTCCTCCCTGGTTTTGAGATATTTGTGTCTGAGATTTTTGTAGCAAAATAGTCAAAGTACCTCCTACGCCATTTCATAATAATTTTCCATCTACCTCCATTGTATTGGGGTGGAGTGACAGATATCTCAAAACCTGGACAAATAAAATCAGAAGCAGAGCATAAAAGATTCATATGTACCATAACCAAATGATGGCCTGTTCTGTCATTTACTTATTGTAGTGACTGTGTATGTGACTTTCAACAAGCCGATGTTCCCCTGTGGTTTTTTTGTCTAATGTAGAAAGCTGCAATACATCTGTGGAGAATGTGAGCAAGAGAGGTGTTAAGAGGAAGGCCGTCGCCGATGAGGAAGGACCGAGCAGGAAAAAAGGAAAATCAGACCTGAAGGAGACCAGACTGGATTTGTCCGTAGCTGCCCTAACCGGTCAGTAGATAGTGATACATGTAGGGTTTGGCTTTGTGTTAGTATGATTTACATTAGGTGTAATATTACATAATTGGTGTTCCTCACAACTGTGTTAAAACATGTGCTGGTTTGTCTGTTTAGCAAATTTTAAGGCCAAATACACAGAGCAGGATCAGCTGGGCCAGGGAGGATGTGGATCTGTGTTTGCTGGATATCGCAGAGCAGATGATTTACCTGTAAGTGTTACACACGCATTCTTGAACACGGACACACGGAAAGTATGGTCAGGAAGTGCTAACCAAAGTCCTGTTTGTCCTCATAGGTTGCCATCAAACACGTACCCAAGGACAAAATCTTGTGCAAAGTAGTGGTAAGTGAGCAACACCTACTGCTGTGGAAATCGGCCGTATTCAGCACTGTACTCTCTTACTGAATGCATTATGGATGAATGATTCTATATTATTCTCTGCAACGTTGCTCTTTCTCATCCTCCATCTTGTTGTGATGTTTCAGGACCAGAATGGGAAGCAGCAGTCTGTGGAGGTTGCTGTTATGTTAAAACTTGCGGCTGGAACAAGTGGATCAGTGGGGACGGCAGCACCGGTGTCCCTACTGGACTGGTATGATTTGGACCAGGAGCTGATCCTGGTGCTGGAGAGACCAGTTCCCTCCAAGGACCTGCTCAGTTACGTCGAGGACAACGGAGGTCCCCTACTGGAGGAACAGGCCAAGGTAAACTACTGGAGGATCGTGTGTGTGTGTGTGTGTGTGTGTGTGTGTGTGTGTTTTGAAAACACAGGCCATGTTTCACAGCCATGTAAAAATGTCATACAACCCTCCGATCCCTCATCTCTCTCCTTTTGTCTCTCAGATCATACTGACACAGCTTATTGAGGCGGCAATTGAACTTGAGAATCATTGCATCTTTCACCGAGACATCAAGGTGGAAAATATTCTTATCGAGACCGGTTCAGATGTCCCTCGCATTCGTCTGATCGACTTCGGACTGAGCTGCTTTGCAAAGAAAGGATCCTTTTACCGCAATTTCTACGGTAAGGAGTCTAGCATCTACTCCTGCTCTTCACAAACTTACTTATCTATGACTCTTACATTTAGACAAAGCTTCTCCTCCGCCTCATCCTCGCCATGGTTTTATTATGTCCATGTACCGTAGGTACCGCTTCTCACATCCCTCCCGAGTGGTACAGTCATTGCATCTACAGGCCCAGCCCCACCACAGTGTGGCAGCTGGGAGTGGTCTTGTTTGAAATGCTCCACAAAGATTCATTTGAGACCACTAAGTTCCTCGGAAACAAGCTGAGAATCAGCAAAAAGCTGTCCAAAGGTAAGAAAAAAAGCATACGCAAACATGTCAGCAGGCACAAATCTGTTCATTTTAGTTTACATGTGATGGATCACTATATCTGTCATATTTCTTCTTCTTCTTCTCCAGACTGCCAGGATTTTTTGAGAATGGCTTTGACCGAAACCCCCCAGCAGCGTCTAACCCTGGAGCAGCTCCAACTTCACCCATGGCTCAGATAAACCAGCACTACACACACACACACATATATGCGCGCGCGTGTGTGCGCGCACTAAAGGTCCATAGATGTATCCAGTGCCATACATAAGTGTCATCCAAGTACTAATGCTTTTCTTTCTTTGACAGAAAGATGGATGGGACAAACTGCTGCTTGACATAAATCAGCTGGTTTATCTAATTGGACTGGATATTGAACTTTTTACAGTAATTGGCCTTTGTTTCGCAGATCCTGTAGCACCCCCAGCCGTCCCAGGAGAGGGGATCTCTCTTCGAATTGCCTTTCCCGAGGTTTCTTCCCATTTCTGCTAGCCTCAGGATTTTGGGGAGTTTTTCCTTGTCTTCTTGGAGAGCTTGGGCTGGGTCAGGATCTGCTGGTAAAATAGGCTGTGAGAGCCTATTGAGCCATAACTATAAATTTCAAATATAATCAAAACCCTTTGAATTCATCTTTTCATCATACTCATCAAATTGCATTTTAAGTTAAATAATATATTAAAAAGAGTGACATAAAGAAAACAAAAATGGTTAAGACACTAGGGCAGGAAAGCATACTACATAGGGATAACCTAAATACAATCGTTTAAGAGATTATGAGAAGCTCCAGAGCTGAGGGGCACGGTCACCTGTGGTCTGGCTCCAGGGTTCAGGAGCACCCAGAGGAGACCTGCTTCTGGGACAACGCTCTGTTAGGGAGCAGCAATTCCCATCAAGTGTTTGAAACATGTTAAAAAGTCTCAATCAATCAACTCTAAAACTGAAAACAGAGGTAATGTGATCTGGTTTGTTGGAATTTGTGACAAGCCCGGCAGCTGCATTTTGTACCAGGAAGAGTGAAATGGTTTTGAGACTTTAAACCAGCGGCGGAGGAAGTATTCACATCCTTTACTTAAGTAAAAGAAGGCTACTAATACCACACAGTAAAAATAATCTGTTACAGTAAAAGTCCTGCATTTAAAACGTTCCCTCAGATAAAGTCTGTAAGTATAATCAGGAAAATGTAGTCAATATATTAAAAGTATAACATATCCCTGTGACTGTTATAATATATATTATACATAGAAATACAATGGATTTTATTTCTATTTCTATTATATCATTAGATTATCACTCATGCATTAATTTAAAAGCAGGATTTTGCTGTTGGAGTTGGTTGAGCTGGAGCTCATTATTATTAACTATAATAGTCACTATTAACTAATAACAAATTTTACATCTGCCTATTATTTTTCAGTACAACACAGTTTAGAAATTAGAGGAAGCAGCAATAAGTAGGTGAAATAACTTGGTTACTGATCTGAACAGCCAGTCAACTACTCAGTGCGACTGCTGAAATGAAACTATTAATTATAAATTAAATTCAAATAAAACAAAAAATGTTTATCCACATCAAGACTAAATGTTTAAATAAATAAATAAATAAATAGTCATTTACATAGTTGAGCAATGGATAGCTGTGACTTTAAGACTACATCAGGACTCTTCAATGTTTTTTGAACTAAGGAGTCCTTTACTGAAAAAGAGATGGAGCAGGGACACCCTACTACATATTGTATAATATAAATTTGCATATTAGACTAGGCCTACAATACTGTGTATGGCGGCCTAAAGCCTTTGTACATACATACCATTTTTGAATAGAATACTAAGCTATTAAAATAACTTTTGGCATGATTTTATAAATCATTTTTTAATATACACGTACATGTGGCACAGTGAATCCTTAGGATGACCTGGATCTGTGGTTGTCTAAGCCTATCATCACTGGGGATATATATATATATATATATATATATATATATATATATATATATATATATATATATACATGTCATTATATCATTATATACATCATCAGCAACATCAAACAAGGTATAGTGCAGTGGTCTTCAGTATTTTATTCATAAGAGCAACACTGATGGGCCAAAGTCAATAAGAAAGCCACTTTTACAGCAAAGTATCAAAAGTTACATCCAGTCATAGATAGCATGTCTGCTTATCAGTCTGTCATCCCTGAAAATACAGCAATTCTTTTCTTCATGAGCCCATCATGTATCTAATCAGCCAAGAGCACATTCGGAGTCAAGAGCTGGAAAGACCGCCCAAACTGGCAACTCCGCACCGTGAGTCAGTGATATTTTTTTGTTGTAAAAAAATCTAATAATTAAAAAAAAAAATAATTAAAATACCAGATACATAAGGACATAGGCCTACATTTCAGCACATTCTTCCAAAATCATTGTAAATGATTCAAATAAGAAATTCCCATGTTCAAAAAGGAGTAGGAAGAAGTATGGCTGGAAGGGCAGTACAAGTTGAAATATCTAGTCTATTTCCATCTTAATGTCACTGTTTTGGTTATTTAGTGCAGACATAAGGTTATGTTAAGGTTAGCCCTGCATGTTTTTAATGTTTTTATGAAACATCTGTGTTTACCATAGACAGTTAAAGGTATTTCCTGCACGATACAGCCACAGAGTTGCTTAGCAACCGAAGTGAAACAACCCGCAAACGTGCTCTTTGAAAACAACGTAGCCAGCTAGTTTGCTAACTAGACAAGGTGGTAATTTGTAAGCTGGTGTGCTTTCCCTACAGGTCAGGCTAATTATAATGTTGCTATTTGTTTGTGACTAATTGTTTCTTCCTGTGATGGCTGAAATCATAATGTGTGAGCCGTCTGAGCTCTACAATCTTCTCAACCGGTGCAGCCGCGTGTCGAGGCTGGCCGAGATCAACTACCTCTGTTTGATCGGTAAGAGATGGCCTGTTAGCTTAGCTAGCTCAGTTGTGAAGGCTTGAGTCAATGGGACTACTTGCTATAAGTTGGATTTTGCTTCATTGCTCGGCTTGAATTCTATTAAGTTGTAATTTAGCTAATTGTACATTGTGTATGTCTCTTTTCTAGATGCTCGTGAAACCCAGGATTACAGAATGAGTCACATCATAACAGCTAAACATGGCAAAATGGTACAGTTGTCATTGTAGCCACAGTGTTGGGAGTCCTGGCTGTTATAAAATGCTGTAGGGAATTCCTTTGGAAGTAGCTAGTTAGTACAGACATTAGCATTATCACTCAGAGATTGTTAGACAGTTATATTGTCCACTACAACAGAAAGTAATTTACATTGAAAGCAGGGGAACTACAGACTTAGTGCATTGAATTAAATGCTACTGGCAACCTTTTATTTTTAAAATAATTGTATTTTATTCAATCAGGTGAGACCTGAGTACAGAAAAAATAAAATAAAAAGTAATTGATAATGGAAATGACAGAAATATAATAGCAAAGCTTTTTATATAAATGTAAACAGACAACATAGCATTATAAATAAAAGCATTCTAAAATATCATTGGCATATAAAGAAAGTATATTTTGTAAAACAGTCACACCTAAAAATCACTAGAACCTCAAACCCAATTAATATCTATATCCATATGTGTCAAATTTAAGTCTACTCCGTAAATTAATTTAGACAAAGGGGGCAAATATCTGAAGACTGCCCTTCCATTCATTCATTTAACATTTGTGCGAGAGATCCTCGAGGGGCAACCCTCATTTACAATGACATTGAGTAAATTACATTACAGATAAGTATAATGTCTTAGGCACACTTAATTGTATGTTGGTGGGTGTTCAGGGTGGGGTTTGTGTGTCACTATGTCTCTTCTTTTCTATATACATGTTTATAAAAGTTCATAAAACAACTTCAAAAGAAGCAACGGGAGCCATAATGAAATGGAATTTGTCTTAGTTTATTGTAACGAACAGTGTTACTCTTTAAATGTGTGTTAATAAAGAAATAACATACATTACATACAACAAAAACAGTACACAACTAATCATATTGTCATCGAATTAATAACCAGGTTTTTTAGACTGCAGAAAGTAATACATTTGAATAAAATGTTAAGATTATATAAGAAATGTAGTGGCTAAAAATAGGAGTACTCTTAAAAAGTGTTCTATAGATATCCACACTGCTTTTATTTGTGATTAGGAGACTTTATTTTGATGCGATTATGATATTTTTCTCCAAGTCATCTTGTTGTGCGTCATTAGATGGATGTGTGTTCTGCATAAAAGTATTGAAGTGTAGAGATTGTTACAACAAACAAACTAACTAAAAAACATCTTAGATTCCTAGTTCCTTAATTTTCCAGGATTATTTTGTTGCGTCAAATGTTAAAACTCGACTCTTTCCAGAAATCAGAGGGCACGCTCCTCCTGCCAGAGGCTGTGGAGGTTGACGGTATGCAGCACGTGGTGGTCTATGACAGCAACACAAGCTGTTTACAGGAAGAAGGTAATTGGCTATTCAGGACACATTTCTTAGAGTAGCACAGGGGCATATTAAGTGTTAAAAAGCCTGTATTTTCCACAATTCCCCTGAACTGCTCTGGCAGAGGGAAGTTTACTTTAGACCAGAGATTTTCAACAGGGGTCCTCAGAACCACTGCAGAGGGGCCTCCAAATTATTAATTTTTGAAAGTTAAGTGAATCCAACATATTATTAGCACATATAAATCCCCACTGATGATAGGCTTACTGGCCTATCATCAGTGTTCAGAGTCCAAGTTATGTGTACAAAGGATTTAGGAAGCCATGCACATTATTGGAGGCCTTGTGTATAATGCAACTTCATTTTATACAATACGTAGTAGGGGGTCCCAGCTCCATCTCTTTTTCAGTTAAATGGTCCTTGGCTTAAAAAACGTTAAAGACCCCTGCTTTAGACAATGATCCCAATATGGATTTCAGCCACAAATGTGTTGATTGATGTTTTTCAGTTGGCTTCTGACTGTGATTGCAGGCAGAGCCGTTGAATGTGCCCAGGCCTTAGCTAAAGCTAGCATCTGTCCAGTCCACGTAGTGAGGGGAGGCTTTCAGAAGTTCTCAGCTCTATATCCTTTTTTAAGGACTGAGAGAATCCTGTACACCATCATGGTAAGACAAACCACACCTGTTACACCTGGGGAAAGTTATACACATACATACACTCATATTTAAGTCTGTGTTGATCTAAATCGTCCAAGTGGTGCAAATCTCTGGACTGGATATAAATCGGTGTCTGGTCTTAAGTCCAGGGATTTGGATTAAACATTGTCCAGATGTTTACAACTGAAAACGCAATCCTTGACAGAGTATTGATAGTTTAGCTCTTAGTTAGTAACCAACAGAGGCACACAACAGAGTCAGCAGCAAGATAATGGGCTTATAATGTAGCTGTATCACTGAGTTATTGGATAGATGAGATCAGCTGATGAGAGTTGCTGATAAGATAATGACAGGCCCAGACAGGACAGCAAGGAATTAGGAATGTGCATGTGTGGGTGTGAGGATTGAATGCAGATGCTTGAGAAATAAAGAAGGCCTAAGCATGCCAAGGTATTGTCTTCCTGACTGAATTTGTGCATTAGCTTCGCATAGTAAAGAGTCAAACATTTCTGACACAGCCTCACACTGTTACTTTGTCTATATTTCGGATAAATCCAAGGCACTCGTCTTTAGAGAAAAGGTCAAATGCTTTTATTACATCTGGCAAATTCTGGCAACAGATGTTCTAAAAGCATTTTTTCTTGATGCTCACAGGATTTGTTCATGTCCCGTACAAGTAAGCATTTATAAAAGTAATTGGGTGCACATCCCATCTTGCAGGTGCAGGACAAATGAGAAATACTAAAGTGAAAAAAATGTTATGTTCACAACGCTGCTTCAAGCTCCCATATTTAATGCAATGGCAACGTTTCAACCCTGCTGGGTCTTCTTTTTTTTTTTTTTGCCTGAAGAATACCCAGCAGGGTCGAAACGTTGCTTTTGCATTAAATATGTGAGCTTAAAGCAGTGTTGCAAACATTTTTTTCACCCTACAAATAAGCACCATCTTATTTTCCAAAGACTAGTCCCAATAAGCTCTCCCGATTTTAGTCCCAACAAGCCCTCCCGTTCTTCTGTTTTTCTAGATTCTAGATTTTGGGTTAATGTCATGTGTGGCATATTTAAGATGCAGGTGAATCTTTTCTCTGATTAACAGACTATATGGAGGTTTTGAGTATGAATCCTGGTGGGCGAGTGGTTAAGATGCATACCATACAATAACTGCATGATCTGCATTGCTCCCTTGTATAAAGAAATCCATTTCACTACCATCAAATACCGCAGCCTGAGAAATTACCATACACCTCTAATCAGCTAAACATTGTAAGCCTCACAAAGGCAATATTCATAGCAAAGGATATTCTTTTAGATTGCAGATTGTACAGATGTTCATGAATAATATTGAAGCCACTTTCTGTAAATACATTTTGACACAAGGCCCATTTACAGGACAGGGCCACAGAATCGAGCAATAATTCAGTGCACTTTGGGCAGTTCAAGGGCCGTCTCCCATTTTGCTCGGTTAGTTAATCCAGATTTGCTTATTACAAACAATATGAAATCTTTTTTTTTTTCTCTCTCCAATAATTTTGATTATTTTGCTGCCCATGAATTAAATTTAATATATTTCTGATCTATCACAGGAGCTGGAAAACCTGAAGATTTATCCAGTGGAGATCATAGCAGGACTGCTGTATATGGGCAACCAGGAACAAGGCATGGACTCCAGCATCCTCAAAGACCTGAAAATCAGCGCCATCATCAGCCTCTCAAAGAGTAACACTCTGGAGTAAGACAGGACCGGGTGCTTTAAATATCATCAGAGAAAACTCTAAATATCAGGGTTTTTGAATTTTATTCTAAATTTCTTTTCGATCTAGATCCATAAAGGAGAACCAGACCATGCTTAACATCCCTGTGGCCGACTCGGTGGTGTCGGATTTATATTCAAGTCTTGAAAGAATTTGTACTATTATTAGTAAGTTGTACTTTACTTAATAAGCTGTTTGTAACTCCTTTCAAATAGTAGTCTTGTTTATAGAAGAAGGAAAGCCATGCGTTTTGGGCATCTAGGTTTTTACTGACTGTAAACGTCTGTGATGAACAATACCAAAATAAATGTAAAATGCAGCATCTCAGTTCAGGGATAACACCTATGTTCAAGTTCAAGGTTAAGTTTATTTTTTCATGAAAAAAAATAAGGTTTAAAAGGGCATAAAAAAATCAACGAAACACAAAAACTAAATGGGTGCATTAAAATTATCTTTTAAATCTTAAACTGACTATTTTTAAACACATTCTCAGTAGGTTCAATCTGACTTTAAAGATCAGAATCTGTCACTAACTATACAGTGTCTTTGATTAATCTCTATCATCCACATAACTGCACAGAATACTGTACTCAACCTGCACTTTGGTATTTAATGCTTCTTATGAACTTCTGGTTGGATGTCAACTGCATTTCATTGGCTCTGTACCTGCACTCTGCTAAATGACAAAGTTGAATCTAATATAAATCTAATCTAAATGTAACATGCATTGGGCCTCCACAAGTTGAATTTATAAAGTGAAGGTCCGAGGTCATCTGGGGGTTTTTTGAACAAGAATTTTTAAGTGTTTAAATGGTTTTATATAGTAGAGATGATCATGTACAGTCCATCTTTTAGAGATTATTTCTTTTGAGAGAACAGGGATTGTACTTCAAATTATTTTGTTGATAGATGTACTATACATATAGTTTCTGTTACTGCTTGATAATGCAGAGGTTTGTGTTCACTGCAATAAGCCATCTACCGGTGTCTTCTGGTTTTCAGGTTCCCACATCAACATGGGCTCTCGGGTCCTGACCGTTTCCAGGCAGGGCAGAAGCCGCTGCAGTGCTGTCACCATTGCCTTTCTCATGCAACACCTCAAATACACACTGGAGGCAAGTGGGGTTCTTCCACTTGCAGAATGCAGTATGTGCTGTACAAATTGTTGGCCTAGTACCTGTGGTATCTGAACAGCAATGCTGGAATATGATGTTTGATAAGGAATCATCTTGACACTGTCTTTGATTTTAAAGGTTTATTATATCAAAGAATTTCTGGTATATTATGATGGTTACGTAGTAATAAGTACACAAATATACTCTAAGATTATATCTTTTTGTTCAAAATCAGAATAAGAGTCGGAAAATGAGGTTTTAAAAACATGCTTTAGAGGTGTTTGCCGTGTTTTAGAATTCCAGTCTTTATGCTAAGCTAGGCTAACCACATCCTGACTCCAGTGCCATACTTACAGGAAAAGTATGATATTTTGGAACTTAAGCTTTTCCCTTTCTTGCAAAGTTATCAATTAATACCAATCTTGTGCCTGTACAGTAAATTTGTATCTGGAGGCAGCAGCCAATTAGCGTAGCTTAGCATAAAGACTGGAAACGGGTAAACAGTTAGCCTGGCTGGCTCTGTTCAAGGTAGCAAAATCTGCATACATGGACCTCTATTGGTTACTTTTTAGCATGTTATACTGGCTCCAGCTACATAGGCTATATACTGTAGCATACGGACCTGAGAACAATATCACTCTTCTTAGCTACATCTCAGCAACAAAGTGTCTTCCTTGAAATGTCAAACTACTCTTTTAACACACAAACAGGAGATTGACCGTGGATAGAAAGCATGTGAATGTGAAATATTATATAACATTTGTATATAATGCTGTTGCTGTGACTTTTTTTTCAGGAGGCCTGGAAGTTCGTGCTTAAATGTAAACCCAACATGAGGCCAAACACGGGGTTTCTCCAGCAGCTGTCTGAGTGGGAGCTTCACACCATGGGAACCAAAGTGACTGATATCTCTGAGCCTCATTTTTAACAAAGGAACTAGTCAATGATAGTATAATGTTATTTTGTACATTAAAAAAAAAAGTGCTGTAGTTAGGATTGGGAAGATCCAGGAATTAGCCAAATAATTTTAACATAGAAAACTTCTTAGTCCCCACCCCCTTTCTGCTAACCCCCAAATGGTCTCCTAAGCCCCTCCCCTCACAAGGGAGAATTAACGTGTGCCTGAGCAATGATTGACACATTTAGACACCCCCCTGGCCTTGATTGGTGCATCTGAACAGGGAGCATTTTTGCAGATTGCCCTACAGGCTGTAGTGGTGCCAGAGGAGCTGTTTTTTTAATTACATGCTTCATGTATTTCTACTCCAGCATAAGGTCAGTTTTAGCAAATATCACAGAAAGTTTTATAAGTTTTACCTACTGCATCTTTAAGGTAAAAACTATTTGGGACATTTTAATATGGGATTGTTTTTCTTAAACAAATCTCTTATTTCATTTAGATAATCCATAAATAAACTCTTATGAGGGAAGGTGAGATCAGCTCAAAATTAAAGTCAGGAAAAACTGAAGTCTTTGAGGGTTTTAAAAAAATCCCTTAAACTTTGAAGATAAACAATTATAACCATCTTATATACCCCAGTACGTTAATGTATCCACTGATTAGCCTCAAAAGCACTTTACTTACTTTAGTTTTTGGCACTCAGTACCTAAAGCCTACTCTGTGCAATGATAAAATGGAATCTAATCTAAATATTGATTTAATTTTTACCTTTCTCTATTGACTATATACAATTGTGCTGTTTCAGCACACAAACACACCCTCTGGGATCAGTAAAGGCTTATCTTCTCCTACAAATCTTCTAAGATGTTTTTAAGGTTCAAGGATTCACTGTAAGTAAAGAGAGAAAAAATAAGTAAGGGACAGTAACACATTATTTGAATGTAGCTTGATTTGTTCTCTTGTTTTGTATTCATTACAGTTATTAATGAAAACATCATTTTGTGTCTTTTAAATATCATTAGTTGTACTTCAGTCCATACATGGCTCTGCCAGAGGTGCTTACAAATTTGGACATGATAAGTTCCCCCACCAGAGTAAGTTACATAATACATCTCTAAAAATACAGGCCACATGCGAAGAAGTGTTAACCTATTGCCTTGAAATTGTCCTGGCATGGGACAGAGCGCCTTCCTTGCAGACAACATATGTCATTGAAATGCTTTCTGTTATAGACGCTATTGTCAGAGCCCAAGTTGGCGTTTAAATATGGCCGAACCCATCTAATACAACGGGGATTATAAGAGTTAGAGCTGCACTCAGTCCAGCACATGTTCAAGTCACATTAGCGGGTTGTTAGGGTTTAACCATAGACAGTTAAAGAAATGGTTTAATGGTCCCGGTGCTGTTCGCCCGAAACGAGGAACCAAAATCTTAGAGCTCACCAACGGAACCACTTATTTGACCAACCTTTTGCGAATTAGGACGTCCAACATGCAGGACGCACGCAGGAATAAGCGTGAAGTTTTGTAAAGAGCGTTATCGTTAAGCAATGATAAAAACCGGATGTTATGGGTTTAGGTGGCTTTATAAAACCAAAAGTTTTAATCCTTGTACTGATATTAGATTTGACTGTAAACTATTGGTTTAACTCATCTCGGTTGAATCACAACAATACATGTTTACTATAACAATATGTTAATTAAGACTTTAAAAAATAAAAATATGAAAAGTAAAAGAATCTAGAGGCCATCGTTAAGATGCTTCATACTTGGATATAGTTGCAATAAAGCAAAACAAAACTAAATAGCTCATCCTCTGACCTTAAACTGTGGACTTCCCTATTCCTATTTACGTGTTCTAATGTAAAATACACATAATATTACAATAGTAATATAGCACTATAAATAAGCAACTAAAAATGCTTTAAAATGGGCAGGCCATACTAATATATATATTTTTTGTTGATGATATTGTGTATTAAAAATCTGAATTTTGTGAATGTTCTTAGTTACTTTCCACCACTGTCAACACCAGCTTTCAAACTTTTAAACTAAAATTGCATATTTCGGTCTCAATTTTCCATAAAATGAAAACAATTTTCCATGAAACTATCAGGGAATGATCAGAAATGGTTGGGAAATGACCCCTCATCTCGACTCGTGCTCCATAAACAGAAGTAAAATTCAATAACAAAGGCTTTTGTTGTGAAGGTTGTGACCGGAAGTCGCACCTAGTTTAGCTCTGACACAGACAGCAGCGCCAGGACAACTGGCTGTTGCACAGCGGAGCTTGAATGTTACCCAACTCCAGCAGGTTTCCTCATGTCAGAGTAGAACATGTACAGTCCAACGGGTTTAAGTGAATGTTTCCGAGAATGGGAAGACTTAGAGAAGAACTACCAACAAATTCAGGTAAGTTTAACAACAGCGTATCGCCTGTCTAAGTTGCGCCTATGGAAGTGCGCCCCTCCCGGTTAAGCTAAATAACAGCCGGAGTAGGGTGAGAGGCGGGGCAGTGGGAACCGCCCTCAGCAGATAAATGTAATTGTACTTTGAAAACAAAGAAGTTAGTGAAAGTTAAAGTAAATTTCAGCGTGAACAACTGCCACCGGAACTATTGACACATTGTCGCAGCACGCCATTGTTTTGGTGGAGCACCACTAGCCACGAAAGTACGTTTACCGGTAACTTTACACACGTAACGTTACTTAACGATAATAAGTTAATTATACTTTCTTGCGTGTTGTAACTTTATGCAACTTTATACCTTTACTAATTCACCACATTTCAGAGGGAAACATTGTATTTTTATCTCCACTACATGTATTAGGTACATGAAGGTACAGCAGTGGTCAATAGGTAGGTCAGTAGGTTACGGTTCTCAGGTACTTGCACTTTACTTGAGTTTTTCCATTTGATAACTTTAGTTACTTTGCAGATTCAGATTATTCATACAAAACATAACTAATACATTAGTAGGTTTTTGTATAGATTAGAAAACTATCAATGCAAAGTTTTAATGACAAGAGTAAAAACTAGATCAAGCTACGTCTTTATTAAAGGACCAATTCGATTTTGATTGCACTTTTTAGCATCAGAATATCTCTCAGACTGTTTAATTCTGGATTCTCTCTGTGCATGCTCCCATTGAGCTCCATTCTTCACAAACATATGATATCACTGTTATGCTGATGACCCACAGCTGTACCTGCCTCAAAAAACAGGTGATACCAACTCTTTAAAGTCCATTTTTCACTGCCTGAAAGACATTAAGTGCTGGATGGCTAACGATTTTCTCCATCTTAATGAGAGTAAGATGGAAGTCATATTTAGTTGTTTGGCCCCCCAAATTCATTTGAGGATTTTTTTTTTTAATTCTGGGACTTTAGCCTCAAGTGTGACCCTTTTTACCAGAAATATAGGTTTCATCTTTGACCCAGCATTAAAATTCGACAAACAAATTTGTTGTCAAATGTAGCTCTTTCATCTCAGGACTATTGCTAAACTAAAATCCGTCCTCTGTCGTAAGGACTTGGAGACACTCTTGCTCTTATTTTGTCTCGTATTGACTACTGCAATTCCTTGTATCCTGGGATTTACCAATCATCTTTGTAGTGGCGAATTGTCTTCCGAATGAACAAAACAAACTAAAAACTCAATGTTCAACAGCCACTGAGGCACTGAAGGAGTGAATCTTACGCAGAGATTAAAACTTTGATTGTCCAGGCAGAGATGCATTCTGTGAGGTTTATTCATCCATTTACTCGGCATACAAACATTTCACGAGAAGGATCAATGGCATCTCTAGGCTCTGTCTCTGTGACTCTGTCTCTGTGACTCTGTCTCTGGTAAAAAACCATCAGCCCTCCCCGGTGTCTACCTCCCACATACCTGTTCACCTCTATTTGTAGACTACACCTGGTGGCTAAGGCTTCCTGTTACCTTCAAAACAAAAGCACTAAAACTAACCAAAATAAAATACTAATGACAAACAAATTTATGTAGCTGTATAATTCAAGCAAAACTGAAATTAGACAAATCAAATAATTAACTATTATATATATATATATATATATATATATATATATATATATATATATATATATATATATATATATATATATATATATATATAATAAAATCATGAATAGCTCCAACAATCTTTATCACGCATGCAACTTGTCCAGAATGCGGCTGCTTGATTGAGAATTGATCTTAAGGTAATGCTACTTGTTTTTAAGGCATTACATGGATTGGCCCCTTTATATATTGCTGATCTCTTTACCCTACATCACTCCTCCAGGAACCTAAGATCGTCTAATCAGTTCCTTTTAGCTATTCCACAGTCACGGATGAAAACAAAGGGTCATCGTGCCTTCTCCGTTGTGGCCCTGAAACAAACTTCCCATTCATATTAGGTCCTCCTCTTCTACCGAGATCTTTAAGTCTCGTCTTAAAACACATTTTTATTCCTTGGCGTAGGATTTAGTTTAGGGAAATTTTTATAGAAATGTGTTGTTTGTATGATGTTCAGTGTGTCTATATTTTTATTGTCTTCCTTTGTTTGTATAACATAACTTTGTTCAGCCTAGGTTGGTTTTAAATGTGCTCTATAAATAAATTGACTTGGACAATTCACTGGCATCTCTATGTTGCAGATTTGTTAATAAATAAATTTAAAAAACAGACAATGCACAACACAACTTTATATATTATTATATATTATATATTTTTTACCTCCAGGACACCCATCGGCTTTATAAACAGAAACTTGAGGAAGTGACCAGACTGCAAGACAGCTGCTCCGTTGCTATAGCGCGTCAGAGGAAGAAACTGAAAGAGCTCACTGCATCACTAGAAGAGTAAGTATTGATTGGTGATTCATTGTGGATTTACTGGGAGTGTTTGTGGAAGAGCAGTTCAAGGTATTAGATTCATTTAATGCCCTTTCTTCTTGTAATAATGTATAATTCATACAAAATACAGCAGCCCATATCTCAGCCAGGACCTAAAGGCCTCACGTAATATATCTGACATGCACCTTAACCGGAGAACAGACAAACTTTTCATTTGAGCTACAGCTGATCAAATTTGCCGCTGGTAATTCTAAAAATGAGACGCCTGCTACCCAAAGTTTATGTTCTTCCAGTGATTTAAATTTAGATTCTGGGCATTTTGCTGGCCAGGAAGTGGATTCAAAATGAAACCGGCTGTTGGAACCTATCTCTATTCATGGTTTGGAAGCCAGGAAGGGGTTATGTCGTTCTTATTCCTCTTTTGGGGCCGCAGTGCTGTTGGGAATGTAGTATCAAAAGTGATCAAGCCAAAATGTAAGAACATATCTTAGTTAGTTATTATGTACGCTAGTCTGTGCTGTGTTATAAACACAATCATAATGTTTCTTTCCATAATTAGATGCAAAGAAAAGCATCCAACACCCAAATTAAATCCAGAGGACGTGGATGCCATCGCTGAAATCGAGAACTCCATCAAAGACAGGGCCGATGCGTTCTCTGAGATGGAGGCTTTTCTGCCAAAGAAGAACGGGTCTGTCATTTGATTTTTTTTTTTTTATGTACTTTTCTCCAGCAAACAGAAAATGTCTAACTGTTCAAAGTAGTTCTACTGGCACAGTAAATGTGTTATAAAAGATCTGATACTTGTAAATACAATAAAGCACCACATTTTGTTTGAATCTATACACATTTTAACCCTCCTGTTGTCTTCGGGTCAAATTTGACCCCCTTTCTAAAAAGTTTCTATATCAGAAATTTGTGTTTCTTTCAAACAAATTGTCGTGGATGGTTTCCTACAACGCTCCGCACAAGTTAAATAAATAATCGCTTCACTACTTTCATTCAATTTCTGTGTTTTTTGTCAATTTTATAGCATTTAAAAAAAGAATTATAAAAAAAAGAGAAAATGTCAAAGTGACAAATGTGAAAATGTGAAGAAAAAAGCTTAAAAAATTTGGGAAAAAACACAAAAATTTCAAAAGGCTCAGAAAACGTTGAAAAACGTTGAAAAAGTGACAAAATCATCAGGGGCCACAAAAGGGTCGACAAAGACGTCCATAACCTCAAAAGGTTTTTCATTTTAAATTTCCAGGTCGGCAGGAAGACAACACGAGGCTTAAAACAACATTATTAAAACCTTTAAAATGTCTGCGCTGTGAATGACGGACATCTCTTCCTGTTTAGGTTATACCTTAATCTTGTTTTAGGAAACGTCAACATAACACTCCTCAACAAACAGTCAAAGTAAGTCCCACAGATGTTTTTCTTCTTACAACCCTAAAAATGTCTTTAAAAAGCACAATCATGTCACAGTCAACGTCACATTGATACAATTTCATCATTTCAGATTTGCCTACAAAGATGAATACGAGAAATTTAAACTGGTCCTCACGGTCATCCTCTTTGTCGTCTCCTTCTCATGTCGCTTTTTGTTCAGCTACAGGTAAGAGTTCCCAACTCCTCGTTTATGTTTGCAGAGCTTTTCTGAGGGAAAATTGTGGATTTAGCTGAGCACTCCCTGATAGTGCACCCCATTGTTTTCCTGGATTAATACACGTGAGGATTTAGTGAATATTTACTGCAACAGGAAGGTGTATGTGGGATCAACTGAAAACAAACTACGGTGCCCATGTTTATCGTGTTGACAGTTCACTCAGTGCAACAGTGTATGTTTAGGTCTTGTAAATCAAGGAATGTGCTGTTGAGGCCTGCAGCTTAACATGTTTTAGCTATCTAAAAAAAATATTATCAAGGCTTTACCTTGTCATCAGACAGCCCTTTCTGCTCTCTTCAAAGCCACCAGACTCCTTTGACAAAAACAGTAATTTTACCTTGCATAACACAGAAATTTCTGGTCTTCTTGAGTGACTTGGTGTGTGACTAATCATTTTACAACACTAAAGTCACGCAACACTAACTAACTAACCGATTAAGGAAGCTGTAGACCAACAAGTCCCGTGTTCTGTGTGGTGAAATTGCTGTTTTATCAAAGTAGTCTGGTGGTTTTGAACAGAACATAGACAATATGCCTGTACCTCAAACAATGCCACTTCAAATATATATATATATATATATATATATATATATATATATATATATATATATATTCAAAATATTTGGTTATTATGACCAAGATATGTGCCTGATCAGATCCAGTGTACACACAGACAGAGGGCTTCTGCCTTTGCTGCACGGCCAGTGTCATCTGTCTACATGGATGAATGAATTAGGTTGTTGGATTACTTCCATTATATTTGTGACTTTGGTCGTCTTTAACTTCTTTATGTCTTTTTGTTTCAGAGCCCTAGATGCCCTGTTCAACTTCCTCTTGGTGTGGTACTACTGCACACTCACCATCCGGGAGAGCATCCTCATCAGCAACGGCTCTAGGTTTGTGACATATTTACTGTCTCCACTGTTTTCATTATGATGGTAACAAATAAACTGGTAAACACTCAGAGACTTCTAATCTAGGGACTAAAGTAGAATACTAAATATCATTTTTGGGGGTTGTGACCATAGACTGTTAAAATAATTGACAAAGTTTCCGGGTCTGAAAAGTGAAGCCAATGTGGATGTGGCTTAAACCTGCATTCTGCACTGGGGATGTCTCCAATGGCTCCAAAATGAGGTTTCTATGGAAGTCTATGAAGGAAATTACCCTGCTTCTCACTTAATTTATTACCTCAACAAAGATTTTCATAATGAGATTATGGTCTCAGTCGCTATACCCACCAGCAAATCTCCACTGGAGTTTTTAAGTTTTTAAACTTTTCCTCTTTAGCGTTGAGCTTAGTGCAGCGCCATTGCAACCACATCCTATGCCTCAACCCTCTCGTCAAAAATTGGCACATCCTGTTGCAAAAAACCAAGATGGTGGCACTCGTATTGCCAAACTCAGGGCTTCAAAACGGCAGTCCACAAACCAATGGGGGAAGTCATAGATGCTTTGTTCACTATTTTACAGTCTATAGTCATATAGTTGTGACATGTTTGACACTACATATGAACATACAGTATATGCCTTCGCCTCATGCCTCATGCCCTTCAGTGTCAGTCCTCCATGTTGTTTTCAGGATCAAAGGTTGGTGGGTTTCCCATCACTACGTGTCAGCCTTTCTGTCTGGAGTCATGCTCACATGGTGAGTGATGTTATCCACTTTTGTTTAAAGTAAGAGTCTTTCACTATAACTGTACATAAGATTATCTTAATATATTGATTGGTTGGTGTTGACACGACAATCTTTCGCTCTTTCCAGCTTGAATGCCATAAAAGTTTGGGTTTGTGCTCCTTTCTAACCAGATGTTGTGTTTGTTCGCAGGCCTGAAGGCGCTCTCTACCAGATGTTTAGGAACCAGTTCCTTACATACTGTCTATACCAAAGTAAGAGATTTAAGCCGACATATTGGAACTTAAGCTTATTCACCATATCCCCCAGTTGGATAAATTCATACATACCCTTCTCATCTCCGTGCGTGTCGTAACTCTGTCTGACGCACCCACCGCTAGCCTAGCTCACCACAGATCCTGGAGGTCACCTACTGCTCATAACTGCTTTTATTTCTTCTGTGTTCTGCGTGTAAAGTAGGCTTTGTCCAGTTTCTCCAGTACTACTACCAGAGTGGCTGTTTGTACAGACTCAGAGCGCTGGGAGAAAGACACAACATGGACGTGACAGTCGGTGAGTGCAGTCTAAAGCGCTTCCAGTCACCAGCTTGCCACTTTGTATTTGTAATGTAATGGCATGACGATAAATCGGCCGTGATGATATTATTGTCCAACTTGAGCTTATCACAGACAAACAATATTTGAGCATTTATTGTTTCATGTCGACTGTATATTCCTTCATTGTTCATGTGTATTTATTCGTATTTGTTACACTGTAGCTACGCAGGAAAAATATCCTCTAATGATGACAATAGATTAAGTAGACCTCAGCTCAATGACTCTCTCCTCTCCTGGTGTTCAGAGGGTTTCCAGTCCTGGATGTGGAGAGGCTTGACCTTCCTCCTTCCTTTCTTGTTCTTTGGTCAGGTGAGTAGCCTCCCTCTTAGTACAGCTCACTGCTTACTTACATTCAGGGCTCATTAATAAGCTTTTTATAAAATTAAAAATAAAAAAACGTGGATTTTTATCATTGCCTATTCTGAAGATTTAAAACCAAATGACAATAAAACCAATCTGGGTGAAAATCTCACTTCAGAAATGCAAAAATAAAACTACAAAGTTCTCTTTTTATAGCGTTCTTGACTGTTGACTGTTCCTCGTCTTACAGTTCTGGCAGCTCTACAACAGCATAACACTCTTCCGGATGTTTCAGCTCCCAGAGTGTAAAGAGTGGCAGGTTTGTACACTGGAGAGCTTCAACGTTCCCACGGCCATTTACTTGTGAAATTTGCCAGACATGTTAAAGCACTTTAATCTCTCATTCCTGCGGTGTGGTGTCCATTGAGGATAAATGTCCATTAATCTGTTTTAGAAATCATGAAAAAGAATTATAACTTGGCTCATAAAACAGATTCTGACTTTTCCTTCAGAAAAAGTAATCCAATTAAATTTTATTTATAGTATCAAATCATAACAAGAGTAATCTCAAGACACTTCGCAGATAGAGTAGGTCTAGACCACACTATAATATAAAAATAATTCCTGTAATTCCCCCAAGAGCAAGCATTTAGTGCGACAACGGCGAGGAAAAACTTCCTTTAAGGGAGAAACCTTGGACAGACCCAGGCTCTTGGTAGGCGGTGTCTGGCCAGTTGGGGGTGTGATGAACAATGGCAATAATAGTCACAATGAAGATAATGGAACTGTGACTAGATATAGTAGTAATGTAGTAGTTCATGGCATAGCAGGGCACTGCAGGGCATTACAGGACGGAGCAGTATACAGCAGAGCATAGCAGTACACAGCAGAGCGTAGGAGGACACAGCAGAGCGTAGGAGGACACAGCAGAGCGTAGCAGGATGTAGCAGTACACAGCAGAGCGTAGGAGGACACAGCAGAGCGTAGCAGGACGTAGCAGTACACAGCAGAGCGTAGGAGGACACAGCAGAGCGTAGCAGGACGTAGCAGTACACAGCAGAGCGTAGCAGTACACAGCAGAGCGTAGGAGGACGTAGGAGGACACAGCAGAGCGTAGCAGAGCACTGCTACGCTCTGCTGTGCCCTACTTGTGGTCTGTACAGTGCAAAACACAGGAACTACTTGTATCCAGAGCAGCATGACATGACTCAGATTGGTCTAAATGTAAAAAAATAATAGTATAAGCTAAAGACACAAACTTTTCATGATTTGGTGTTGAAGCTCAGCACCAAGAGAGTTTCTGATTGTGTCATAGAAATGTCAAATTAACTTTATTTTGTAATCCGAAACTCCCATTGCATAGACAACCCCCTTCTTTTCTTTAAAAAAACAGAAAAATGCAATATTGCCCAATGAGCTGTTATGGCTCGTTCATGTGTTGTTGTTTTTTTCCTAACAGCTTTCTCTGTCTTTTTTGTGTTCCCACTTTGTATCCATTGTATCTCTGGCTTGTATATTCCATCTTGTTAAAACCTCCAGTTCTATTTCCACTACTAATTTCCAACCAGACCTTTAACAGTCACACAGCTTTTATTTAGTTTATCCAATCAGCTGAGACCTACTTTTGTTTTTTCAAGGTGGGGTTTACATACATGTCATGCTTTATCTTTTGATTAATTTAGGTACAATGTTGTCAATGTAATAATTATACTACCGGTAGCATTATTAGAGTAATTAATTTATAAATGTCATTTGGCATATTTTGTTGACAGCTAAACTTAAATACATGTACCTATGAAGAGGTGGCAGAAGTGAACAGCTTCCAGTGTAAATCCAAATATGGATATAAATACAAATGTTTTGGTATAAAGGTTAAACAATAGTAGCTTGTGTAACACTTTTTTTTAACTCTTTTAAAAGTTCTATGAGTGGCCAAGACCCTCTGACCAAGCTTATCTTTTCTTTTTTTTTTTACTGGGGTGTAGGTTGTGATGTGTGGCTGCTCTTACATGGTCCTCTTCATGGGAAACTTCTTCACCACACTGCGAGTGGTTTACCAGAAATACATGAACAACCAGGACAAGCCCAAGAGTTTATAAGAACTGGTATAATGCACAGAATCACCAAAAATCCTCCTCTTTATGGAACATGTAAAGTTACCGTTAGCTCTAATATTCTCTTTAGAGCTCTTTACCGATGTTATGATTGTTGTCCTGGTGGGCCATTTGCATGCGCTGCTACTTTTATCAATGTCCTTTTGATTTCATTTTTGTGTAAGTGATGGTCAAAGCAATCACGGATGTAACACTGACCTCAAAAAACAACAACCAGCTACCCGGCAGGTCTGGTTGTTGTGTATGGATTTTCTTTCTTGGTCAGAAGTGTACAACTCCGATAAGAAAGTGTTACATTTGCATCATATTTATTTAGGGAAATTATAGATTGTTGCCTAGCAGCTCCTTACAGAAAGTGCTTAATAAAACACTCCTCCAAACCACCATGTTTTTTTGTTTTCAATGTTTTTCATCCAAACCTCTGAGATTATTTAATTTAAATAACAGTTTGAGGCCCAAAGAGGGGAAATTATCCAAGATTTTACATTAGAGAAAAGTCTGGAAAAACCAATACACATATTTGTATTGGAATTTGTTTTCTTATTGTTTCCTATTAATCATCTCACAAACCCTTTGATTTATATTGTGACCCTTTGGAGCTGCCCGACTACACTACCAAAGGGCGTAGGTTTGCATGTGGATGGTAGGGACATTTTTCCTAATGTGTCTTTGGTACAACCTCATCCTAACTCACTGTTTCACAAAGAAAAGATTAATTCATTTAATGTGGAACACAAAGTACATTTAAAAGAGATTCACAATTTTAGTCCTGACTTAAATGTCTATCCACCAAGTTCCACTTCCTTCACATAGGCTAAATAAAGGTATTTTCACCGTAAATCGGTGCATAAAAGTGTATGTGAATACAGAAAATGAAGTTGATGATTAAAACATCCCTGGGGAGGACAGCAGGCTGATTCTGGCCAGTGGCCAACATATATACAAATGCCGATAAACCAGAGCATGTTTTTCCCCCATCCCGGAATGATGTGTGGACTAGCCTGAGTCTGGCTAGGGTCTGACTCCAGACCCTCCCCTGCAGCACTGTGGAGGAAGGGTGGCAAAGCGAGACTAGGCTATATATAACATATAGGTTTAGTTTGCTGTCATAATCAGAAAGGGGTTTATTGCCACAGTTCTATGTGGAATTTGCCTATGTCACAAAGTAGAGCCAGGCTATGGTGTTTTCGCTTTACGTGAACGTGTGTGTGTGTGTGTGTGTGTGTGTATATATAAAGTGACATGACAGTCATAAGACATGAACCCTAACTTGTCATAACAAAACCGAATGACACTTCCTAAAAGAAGCGTTATGGGTCCGTGTACGTTTTGATACGCGGACCAGAGTGACGTTAGAAGAAAATATTCAATCAATAAATAGGCTGATATGAACCTGGACCCAAAGAAATATGTTAGCAACAGCAGTTTATTACAGTGATTTAATATCGTGCACGTACACATCACCAGCTACGTTTAATGAGCACATTGTCTGGTTCAATACAGTTGGTAATAAAGGGTAACTTAAGAACTTACTGTGTGTGCAGAGTTGGTGCTGTATAGCGCTATATTAAATAATAAATTAATATTTAATGTGGTTTCCACGTAATGGACCAAACTATTCCCCCTTTCATACCAGCAGATGGCAGTATTTAAATGATTGACTGTATTGTGCCTTTGGGAACTGTTTTAAATCAAGATTACTGATACAGATGTATTTATTGTTGTTCATTTCATTTGGTTTTTGATTTTATTTGCAACCTAGTTATCATCATCATCATCATCATCATCATCATCATCCTCCCCCCCAGCCCAGAGTTAAACCTGCATGCCCTTCTGTTTTAACCTGACTCTAACACTGCTATCAGCTTCTTAGCAGCTCAGACAACAAACTCACATCAGAAATGTCCTAATGTAGGCCATCTGGCCAAAATATTGATTTACCAGTGTGCTATATACTGTGTGAATCTTTCTTCGCTATACACATTCCAGTGTGTATAACACACAACACTCCCATTGTGTCATGCAAGTGAAGAGAATCCATACACACTCAACATGTATTCAACATGCTTTCAAAGGCATTGCATGTACAATCTGTGTCTGCTGTTGCTGACCATCGTGGTGTTATTTGCCTAAAACAGGCAAATAATGAATTATTAAATTGTTCAATTTTTTTCTATTATGTTCACTTGCAGAATAGTTGAGTTTAGTTGAAAGCTCCCTTTGGTGTTAATCTGTTATTTTATGCAAATAATAAATGAATCAATTTATGTGATCAAAATGTTTAGATTATGTTCACTTGTTTGTTGTCTATTACACACACTAGAGCCCTTCTAACGTTACTCTGGTATAACGTTTTATAGACTGCATTACATGGGATCTTCTATTTGTTTTTTATCCACTACAAACATGTACATTTGCAGCTACTGAGAAAGAAAATCCTATTAAGACTATTTTCAAACTAAAACCAACGTTTCTGTGTACGTGGTATCAAGCCCGGGAATTTTAAAAAGACCTAAAATGTCTATTGAGACACATAAGATAAGATACACAAACAGACATTTAACATTAATAATAAACAAATGCATAAATAGAAACACAGAATAATTTTAGCATACTTTTTGTTCCAGCTGGCAGTTGAGAGATCCCATCCTAACATGCTTCATTGGTCCATTCATGACTGTATGAAGACTGTATTGTCTGAAGCATAAAGTACATTACTCTGCATTACATCACAATGACCACCAGGTGGAGGCATTGAGTTGTAGTAACTGCCAATGGACACTCTCCAGGTCCTGCTGTATGAACACTGAGTAGATTTTAACCATCATTTTAACTAGTCTTTCCTTTTTTATGGTTTTCAAACATCGTCACACTTCATTTGAAGTTCTTTTTCTTTTATTTAATCCTTGTGTTGTCGTCTTGTCAAAATTGAAAATCAACACTTTTGACGCTTTTAATCAATGTTTTTAACTTTTGCTCCTGTCTTTTTTTTCTACACTTGATGCTTTTTATTTATTTCAATTTGTCACTTTTTGACGTTTTCAACACTATGTAACACTAACTTTTAGTTTTACAGTTATTTTTGGAATTTATGGTCAAATCTCATTTATAGGAAATTATACCTAATGTTTGAGTTAGAAAAGCAGAAATTAGGAATTATTTAGACTAACATTAAAGGAAAGTATGTTGATGGATAATCACAGACTGGAATGTGTCATCTTTTACTCAATACTATTTGGAAATCTCTTCAATTTTTTTGTTATTAAATTGAATACGACACCCCAAATTTTATGAAAGTAGAGATTTGTACTTGCCAAAGAGCGTTGTGTGTAATCAATCATGTTATTTTGGGTAATTAAAAAGAACACTGATATAGGAAAATGGGTCACTTTGACCCGAGGACACCATGAGGGTTAACAGGGATTCTGGGACTTGTTTTTTTAGGGGTCATTTGCAGCCTTTATCTTGACAGGACAGCTGAAGACATGAAAGGGGAGAAAGAGGGGGAATGACCTGCGGTTATGGGCCGCAGGTTGGAGTCGAACCTGGGCCCGCTGCTCTACCAACTGAACTATCCGGGCGCCCGGATCACACCTCTTGAGGTTGATCAGTCTGCCTTCTGGTGCTGCAGAACTCTGAGGAAGTGTTGCACTGTGGTGCTTATTGTTCACATGGCATCAAGGTCAATCAATTTCACTGAGTGAATGTTACTAATTAGCGGAAAAGACCATTCTCAGGCCTCAGTGGGAAGGCTGGTCTCACGACTCAAGGGCCACATCTAGAGTCGACTGGGAGACACCCTTTTTTAATGTTAATCTGGCCTGTTTAAAGAAATAAATTACTATTAGTCAATTGTAGTAGATGTAACGTGTCTTATGCTCTCCCAACATACTGTATTAAAGTAAACTAAATTCAGTTTATAGGAGGTGTTGGGTAACAACTATCTGCACAGAAAAGGCGGGTAAGGGAAGTCCACAAATCAGTTCTATAACTTTGAATAAGGATTGGCTTGGGTATGCTGCCTCGGGTACCTGGCTATCTATCTAACTAGACTAACTAAGACCCTGTTGAGCTGTATACCTGCAACCCTGTGCCTGATGGAGAGGCCTAGTGGTCTGCACTGATTGGAGCACATCATGCCCAGTTTGAGGCATGCTGTTGTCTCACTGGGTTGGCGGCAGCAGCACTCTTTGTTTTGTGGTGACTGGGATAATAGGACATCTAAGTGGAGTAGCATTAAATGGCCTGCTTAATTATTTATTTTAAGATTTGACTTGTGAAATGTGTTCTTGTTTTTTTCTTCAATTTTTACTCTGCTCTTTTCTGATAAGGTATGTTGTTTATTTTTGTTTTGTTTTTTGCATGTTTGCTAGAAATATTTGGTATCTCAAAAGCACATGCATCTATGAATATAGAACATGATTCTAAGAATATATTCAAATATCTATGTAAGTGTGCATGCATCTGATTAAGAGTGAGGCTAACGTCTCTCGAGGCCGCCGTGATCCGAGCCAAGGAAAGCAGAGCGTGACCTTACTGCATGCTGATATATTAGTCCAGGTAGAGCGAGCTAATGCTGACAGAGAACGAGAGAGAAAGGGAGAGACTGTATTACATCAGCCTGTTCAGTCTGCTCAAAGTGATGCTCTTTTTTTTATTTATTTATTTTTTAACAGAGAGAGAGGGAGGATATGCAACAAAGGTTCCCAGCTGAAACCAAACAGGGCAGTTAAAGCACCTGAACCAGTTTACTACCAGGGCGTTGCCAATGTGTATTGGTTAAATGATAAATTGTTCATTGATAAAATAGAGACAGGAATGCCCATTTTAATCTGACTCAGCATATTAAATACCTGAATAATCAAACTGCCTCATCACATTGATGCAAAATTTATAATCCAACTTGAATATGACCATAAATCAGTCCTGCTCAATCATTTGCATTGTGGCCCAAAGCACCCGGAGACTTTAATGGATAGAGTATGGCAACATTTCTGACAAATTTATATAATTATCAGTATATACCATATTGCCTGTCCCTCAAGTCGTCACATGTATAGCACCTATTCACAGATGATGTGGGATGTGTCATCACAGGTGTGCTCACGTTTTTACCTGATGAGGACCATTTGTGATTTAAATGTTCTAAGATGCAGAATAAAAGAAGAATTGGTAACAACACAGCAGTCCGTATAATATACAATGTAGCTCAGTGTAAATTCTTTCAGGAAGACCTAACTCTTAATCAATGCTTTCTACCTAAATCAAATCAGCTGTTGGAGGCGTTCACCTTCCTGCTTAACCAATCAGAATCGTACACAAATTGCAAGGGCCAATCAGAGTCACAACCCTGCTTTAATAAAAAAAAATAAAATAAAGTTTCTCCCTGTGCTATTCAGCTGTCGTTGCATGCAAAGAGTGCAACCTTCCACCTCCAGTCATCTACTCCAGCTGACCAGTCTGGAGCCTCCTTCGGTCTGGTCTTGGGGCCACCACCGGTGTCTGATGGTTCTCTACCCCTAAAGCGATGGAGTCTAATCGCCAAAGACTTTGTACATTTTATTGAGCTGCACAATAAACCTTATTTGCATATCTGCAAACATGTTTCTCCTGATTGAAATGATTGTAGTTGGGCCCGGGTGGACTTATTTAGCAAGTTTAGTCTTTGAGTGTTATTTATTCCATGCTCTAGCTTTTCCAATGTTTTATACAAAGATGTGGGTGGTGATAGCACAGTGGATATAACATATGCCTTTGGTGTGGTATAGCCGGGTTAAATTCCCACTGTGACACATCAACCAATGTGTCTCGGAGCAGGATACTTAAACACTATTTGCTCCAGAGGTGTGTTACCTCTGACATACATGGTGAAATACAGCAATTGTAAGTTGTTTTGGATACTGAAAAACTCAACATTGTTTTGAGGGAGGACCCCTAAACCCCCTGCCAAATATGTGTAAGTCTTCAACAAATCTACTGTAGGTAACCCTGCTTAGTTTTTAATGTATTACGTTGTCTCAAAAGTCTGGAAAAGTGATCTAATCTGTGTTTTAAGCACCTGTGGACATAGTTATATGCACAATAATAAACACATGAATACCATGATCAGTGTAACTTATAAAAACAGAAGAATGAAAAGATTTCAATAAAGCTGTGTTTCTTGGGCTTTATGATTAAAACATCTACAGTAGAACAAAGAAACAGGGTCGAAAGAAATTTGCTCATAAGATCACAGGGAATAATACCTGAAAATGTAAAAAATGGAAACTAGCTTCCAATTCCCAATTTATTACAGTAGAACGTCCCCCCCACCCCAGCAAAAAGTCTTGGATGAGTTAGTGCTGGAGGGCCAGTGAGGCAGGGCTGAACAAACGGAATGAGGAGAAAAGTGAAGAAGGGTGAGGAGGAGGGCTGGGTATTCTCCCAGCCTGCACCTCTTTCATCTTTCTCATTAAAGCATGGAGCAGTGGGGGCCGTCAAGAATGAGCCCAAGGACACGGGGATCGGGGACTGAGTGTGAGCCTCGCATCAGGAGGTGGAGAATGAAGGAGGGAACAGCTACAGCAAGCAGCCCAGGCCGCCATGTCAAACCTTCACCTAAAACTTAACCCACCTTCCCTCTGGGAGCCAGATAAAGACCTCTTATCTGTGCTCACCTTCTCTCCCTGCCTGGAAACGTCTCTAGCAGCAGTAGGGGGGGCGAGATGGGGGGCGCGTCTCTGGTTGAGTAGGTCCCAAATACGCAAGCTTTCTCTCAGAGAGCGTGTATGAAAGGGAATGGCAGCTTCCATCTGGGACAGGCTGATTAAAAGAGAGGCGAGGAGAGGAACTAGCTTATGAAAGAGAGGAGATTCTAAAGAAAGAGGCTGATCCAAGCTTACTGTGATACTGACATGTTTGGATGAACGTTGGTGATAGTCTGTATTTTGTGTGTGTGTGTGTGTGTGTGTGTGTGTGTGTATATATGGGGGAGGGGGCGCACAGAGATCTGTGTAGGGTAACAAGACATCTGAAATAGTGAATTTGGTTTTTGCCACAACATGCTGACACGGTATTTCAAGGAGCTTCTCATTTTATACATAAACCAAGTGTAGTAGGAATAGTTTGACATTTTGGGAAAATAGACTTATTCCCTCTCTTGTAGAGGATTGCAAGAGAAGATTGATACCACTCTAGTAACTGAACAGGAAATATGAATCTAAAGCTAGCAGCTGGTTAGCTTCACAAAATCCAGCACTAGTTAGCATGTTATAGCTTGTTTGTATAGATAATGAAGTATAAGAATGATGTGTTAGATGTGGCGGACTGTTTTTTGGCAAGTCGCTTTCTTGTTAGTCATGCATTGCCAGACCTTCCTCCACAGCGCTGTGGAGTAGGGCCAGGCTAGTCCACACAGCATTTCACTGCATTCTGTAAAATATCCTCGGGAAGGAAGCAACCGGTCCGTTCCAAACGGCCACGGTTTCAATGGGCCCTGTACTAGTCAGACTTAAAAGGTGATAATGTGTAAATCTTGTGTTTACAGTTTGTTTCCCCTGTCCCCAAATGGCTTATGCTACAGGTATAGTCCTATAACATGCTTTAAAGTAAAGACACATGCTGATAGAGAAGTCTGTTATTAGTGAACTTCATCCTGCAACACTGAGATACTTTTTGCACAGGACATTACATGATATTTAGCTAACGCTTTTATCCAAAGCGACTTCCAATTGCTATATGCACTATGTCAGAGGTAACACGCCTCTGGAGCAACTAGGGATAAGTGTTTTGCTCAGAGACACATTAGTTGATGTATCGCAGTAGGAATCAAACCCAGGTCTCCTACAATAAAGGCCTGTGTCATATCCACTGTGTCATCACCACCATCAACTTTAGCAAATCATGCTCAAAGTTCAAATAAGTGTATTCTTCACCAAGGAATGGTTTAATATTTCAGCATGAGGCCATGCTGCCTGCCGCTATAAAATGTTGGTGTGTACCTGAGTTCACTTGACAGTGTCTTCATCTGCCCAAATGATTCAAACTTAAGGAATACACCCTTAGAGATTTAGATGAATCCAAGCAGGGCTGTCCTAAGGCCTACACGCACCTGAAATCTGTCCCATCAACCTTCACATGTCCTGTCGTCTCTCGGAATCCAGACCAACAGCAGCCAATCACCAATCAGTGGAGAGGAAGTTAAATAAATGCATATCATTTAAGTAAATGATTCAACAAAATAGGGGTCTCAAAGAAAATAGCTCTGTACTCTTGCGGCTTTGAGTACCAGATCTCCCCCATCATTAGTAAATTGAGTCCCATGGGCCACTCCTTCACCTCTTGAAATATGAACTCAGTGCCAAATTAAATATGCACATTTAATAAGAGGGGAACATTATTACATCCATTTAAATGGGAGCATGAGGAATGAGGAAATCAGAGAGAGAGAGAGAGAGAGAGAGATCTTCATGGCCTGCAGAGTTTGAAAGAAAAAAGAGAATTCATCTTTATTTTAACATGGCTCTTTGGGAGTAACCGTAGCAGGACTCCCCCCACTCTATAGAGCTGATCACACACATTCTGGCTTTCTGGGGGTTTGGACTGCGGGTTTCTATAGCAACCACAAAAAAGCAGACAGTATCGAGTAGAATTGCTTGCCATTCGACTTTTTTCCCTCCTTCTTGAACCCTCAAAGAGCATTTTGGAAGAGCCTATGTGCTGCCAAGTGTCTTCTTCTGCCTCTTCAAGGATTTCTTTGTCAGATTTCACTTTTACAGTATAATTTTACGGAGATATGTTGCTTTTATGCATGCATGACAACAATATTTATTTTTATGTAGTAATAACATCATTTATGTTATAGAAAATATGATTTAGGATGACATGTAACAACTAATATCTTGTGTATGTGACACTCATTCATTTCAGTGCACATCAAATGTTTAATTAACAGACTGAAAGCCATGCTAGCAGCTCTGTGAGGCTGTACTAATGGAGCTCAGCTACATTTTTTCAGGAAGACCTAACTTTTAATCGGTACACTCCTAAATCAATTCAGCTGTTATTCTAATAAATGTACTTTTTAGTTGCCTAATTTTAAAAACCTAATTTAATTACTGCTCTCTTCCTAAATGGAATCAGCTGTTGGAGGCGTTCATCTTACTATTTAACCAATCAGAATCGTAAACAAATCGCAAGGGCCAATCACAGAGCTACAACCCTGCTTTAAAAGATCAGTTTCTCCCTGTGCTATTCAGCTGTCCTTGCAGGCAAAGAGTACAAACTCTCCCCCTTCCACCTCCAGGTATCTACTCCAGCTGACTGGTCTGGAGCCTCCTTCGGTCTGGTCTTCAGGCTCCTTCGTCGCCACCACCGGTGTCTAGATTCCATTGGGGGGTCTGATGGTTCTCTACCCCTATATAGAAATATTTGTATAGCTATGGAGTCTAATCACCAAAGACTTTGTACATTTTGTGAGCTGTACAATAAACCTAATTTGCATGTCTGCAAACATGTCTCTCCTGATTGAAATGGCGCATTCATGTGCTCCTTGGATGGTCCGAGTTTCCAAGATCAGACATCATTCTTACGACTTCAGCGAGTTCACATGCTCTCTAGTCCACAACGTTCCACTTCCGGGATTGCTTTGGTGCCGCTGGAAATTCTACCGGATGCATGTCTTTTCATCCGTTTCCTTCTTCTTATTTAATTTTAAACTCTGATGGATTAATGAGAACTACGGTTAACTGGTCCTCAGATCTCTGCAGGGTAAATCCAGACAGCCAGAAAGACTATCTGTCCAATTTGAGTTTTCTCTCGCACAACTAAAACAACCTCTGAACATACACATGTTCCACCAAAACACATATGACTGCTTTAAAGCATTGATCAAACAATAACACAGCATTGGTTGGGACATTGAAACCAACCTTTTTAGGCTGTCTCCCCCAAATGACCAAAAATTAACAAACAAACAATATTTTCTCACAAAACTTAGTAACATCCATTCATTTGGTTTTATTTTTCTAGGATTTGAGATTTGTGCCACTAGCATTTAGTTTGTGGTTTTGCATTTGTTCTTAGTTTGCTCTAAGCAGTGAGGAATACAAATATTCAGCAGCAACTTTCAGAAACAGTGTCTCTACTACTCTGCATAATCCACAGGCCTGACTGTAAACTGATTTTTTTTTTTTTAACAAATCATAGTCCCTTTGGTCTGTGGATTATCTAGAATAACAGACTCTGAGAAGTATGTGAGTCTCAAGCACCTCCCAGAGTTATGGGGCCCTGAAATCAAACACCTGAGGCCCGCAGGTAGATACTGGACCTGCGACCAGCAAAAACAAACTGTCTTGAGGCCACACTTAGGTTCATAAGGTAACATTGTAGTTCTCTAGAACTTCTTCTTAAAGTTGAGATTTGAATCAAAGATCACTTCCAGTTTTCTTTTCACAAGGTCTGAAGTAATGATGAGCGTAAAAGAAAAGACATATCACCCACAAAATTCAATGTGCAGGACTAAAATCTGCTGTTGCTCCCAAATTGAATGGCACGTCTTTTAAAACACAAAGCAACAGCTAATCACATTTTGATTTAATATAAAATAGGCCTATATTCTGATGCTGGTTAAGGTGTGTCTACATTATTTGTATCATTAATGTTCCTGAACACAGGAGGACAATATATTCAACTATGATCAGCTGAGAAATACAACTGCATAGACTGGACAGAGCAGTAAAGGCCCATTAGCAACACTTTTAATTGTCATTGAGTTGTAGGGACATTTTGGACATTTTGGATATTTTGGACATTTTGGACATTTCAGTAAGGCAGTTGTGTTAACCGTCAACCGTTTCTTCTGGGCAGCGTCTCCGGCTACAGATGTGGACGATGAGAAGAGGTTTTGGTCTCTGTACGGGCATGAAGGAGTCAAACTTGACAACTTCACTGGGAGGCAGTTGTTACAGCACATAACTCCTTATAAAACCACTAATTTCAGCATGTCAATTTGTGTACAGATTAAAGCACCCATATTATGCTATTTTCAGGTTCATAATTGTATTTTGAGGTTGGACTAGAATAGGTTTACATGGTTTCAATTTCAAAAAAACATATTTTTTGTTGTAGATCCTGATTTCACCCTGTGTGTTTATGTCTCTGTTTTAGCTCCAGAGTGAGACATCTCACTTCTATACTATCTTTGTTGGGAGTCGCACACACGCAGTAGCTAGATAAGATAACATCCGCTAGATAACTCTTTCTCCAACTTTGGTCAGTACAAGGCAGGATTAGCTGGCAGACTTCTTCTAGACGAGGGCCACTTGTGGAATACCTGCAGAACAGGGACAGGAAGTAGTTCTTTTGGAGATTATGGTCAACGAGTGTGTGTTAGAGCAGTGTTTTGTCATTGAGAACGAGCAAGCATGCCACGGTTAGCCACCTCGTCTCGGCTTCTTCGACCAGACCACAAATCATCCCTGGAGCTGTCAAAATCATATTTCCTTTTCCAAATTAAAGTGGACAAATTCATTAACAAATCAATATTCCACATCAAATATAAACAATTAAAAACACACTATCCATCTAAATACACTATATCCACATTTACATACATAATCATACACAACTGCCCCACAGAGTCCTTGACCCACATATAGGTAATATTCGGCCCTGAGGGGCCAAACAATGAACAATGAAGTGGGTCAATAGGCCCACTCCCACACACACTGTGTGCTCTTGTAAACCAGATGGCCAATTTAGTCTGAGCCAAGAGAAAATTAATCACCACACATTTTGTCCTCCGTCTGATTGAATCCAATCACCCTGCGCCATGCTGAATAAACACCCGGCAGCCTCCTGCAGAGCCCTGTGAGCATGTCAGATGCATCATGTTCACTGGACATGTACACATAGTACACACATAGTGGAGAACCACAGGAGGAAGCACTTTCATTGTCAATGTAACACTACATCTGTAATTTTGTGATGAAGTGTTGTAATTTACTTTTTATGTGTGTGCTCACTTTTATTAAACGTTGCTCTTTAATACAGTAACTTTACAACAGCGCAGCCTGAGATTCATTTCCAAAGGCGGCTTTGGTCTAAATTTGTTGCGATAAATTGGGATTTTACATGTTTAGCAACACAAGAGGAGCACCAGGCAGGTCTACTGACACTGTCTGACCCAGAAATAAATCCAATATTATAGAATTAGCTGTCAAACTAAAAGAATTGTAAAAATGACTCTCTGAATGAACACAACGCCCCACCATGAGCCTGTAGAACAACTTCCTTGGCACAGATTCTCCAAATTTTTCCAGTTCTCTCATTGCATCTATACATTTCTGTGTGTTCAATTATGTATTCTGGGAATTTTATTTTCCTCTCAGTGGTCTAAATGTGTCTTCAAAGCCGCCTCCACACTGCTAAGACCAGGAATATAATTATGGTGGAAAGCCACTGAATCGCTTTTTTAAAATGTAATCCAATTTAATAGTCTTTGCCTAAAGACAGCAACATTTGACAAAACATCTAAAAGAAATTACAGTCAGTCATGTGTAATGTAAATTTGACTAAAGTCATCCTGATGTAGAAACAATACAGAGGACATGAACCACAGGGTCACCGAGGTTACCAGGACATCACACATCTGTAACGAGGATGACTTGGTTGCTTTCCAATGCACTGAAGCCGGGAAGCTATGAAGTTGGTCATGTATTTGCTGCAGAAACTAATTTGAGCAGGTACACTGACGGCTCTAAGGGAACAAGAAGCTGCAGGGAATCGCACACGCAGGGGGGACTGAAATAATCACATTGTTCACACACATAACCACCCCCACTGTGACACATCACATCACTGCTTGTGTTGCCTTGTTGAAAAGCTTTTCTTCCCAAATGTCCAGTTTATTGCCTTTGTTATCATTTTTTTGGCAAAAAGAGAGTAAAAAAAAGGCTTCTAAAGCCTCCATTTTCCTTAGCTGTCACTTTCACTAAAGCCATTGTTAGAGCGCTGGTCACTGCTGTTTCCAGTTTCCACCGGTTACCATTTCCCTTTTAAATCAGCATGCACCCCCACATTGAGCTGAGGTGTAAACAGGCAATTAAAACAAAGCTGCAGTGAGTATAGACACATTTGTAACACAGATGATGCTTCATGTTCTTCTTACCATTACAAAGAGAGCGCACAAGAGCATGAAGTGAAACTGAAACATAACTTGATTCGGTCTGTAGTAAAATAAACAAAAGACACCAATAGACCTAGAGTTTACCTACAGATGAACGCTGAAAGTTTGTGACCATGGACGGGTTCTAATGATGACCTAATTCGGTATATTTTAAGAGATGAGGAGAACAAATGCACAGGCTGCATCAAGTTCAAGGCAATTGCCACACAACAGCCTTTAACATCTTGATGACGTTACATAATTATTATTTAGCATTTTGTGCCAAATCATAGAATTTCCAGTAGCAAATGTTTTCTGTCTTGGGGGGTTGGGAACCAATGGGTCAAAGGGCTCAATTTATGATATGTTAACTCATATTTCACACAGGTCCCACTCTTTAATGGGGTTCAGGGGTGAAGCTCAGTAAGTGCATCCCTTTCCAGGGTACTGACATTACACACACTTCCGATCAATGAATCCCAGGTAATTACCAACATAACGTGTGCACCAAAAGGGTGAATGCAAATGTTATGCCAATCTAGACATAATATTATGAGATGTCTTCCATGCACAGTTGACATTTTGTCTTAAAGGGGAACTATGCAGTTTCTTTCAGCTTAGTTTACCTAAACTGAACAGTCTCAGAGTGTACTGGAATTGTTCTATGACTTTTTTTTTAGTTAAATCCTCCCTAGGGCACGTAAGCGGAAAAACGACCCTTGCAACTTACGGCCGGATGTCGCGTGATATCAGGTCTCGCAATGTAACGAATTGCTTCACAGCACTGCAGACGTACGCCCATTCAGGAACCGGCTAACAAGGTAGTGATGGAGTTTTCACACTATCATCATGGCTGAGTCGGCAAAAAAGAAACAGAAAGCTGGGAAAGCATTGTCGGAGGAACAGAGAAAGAGGAAAACAGAAGACTGACTGAGCAAGGAGTCAGACACAAGTTAACAAAGGAGCTGGCAAATATCTATTCCAAAGCTGTAGGGGGGGCTCTATAGAGAAACCTGCCAGCAAAAAGGAGAAAACAGCGATGAAATGGCCAAACTGCATAGCGCCCATTTAAGGGTGGCATCACTGGAACGCTCAGTGTCCAAATTGGAATCAAAGGAAGGAAACATAAACGTGTCATTAAATCTCATGAAACCAATATTTCTTGTACAAGTGGATTATTTGTCCTGAGGACCGATCAGGAGAGGCCAGGAGGTCATCAGTAATGTTAGAATTTATCATTTTGGGGGAGATATGATTACCACAGCAAATTTAACAGCAGTGATGTCAGTGTGTGCTGAGTTGTCTTGCTCTGGACAAAGGTATTCTGCAAAACCCAACATTACATTCTGGTACAGAACTTTTCTTTACATCCAATGGCAACATCTTTAAAATTCAACAGTTTATTGGGAACAACACTTTTGTTGAGGTAATGGAAAGATGGTTACAATAAATGAACTACACAGGGTTTTCCTGCCATTATAAGGCTTCCGCTAAGCACTAAAAAGGTTTTGGGCAGCACCTAAGCCAAATAAATGTCGACTTTTGTCAGATCTAATGATTTCCCCAGTGGACTTCTTCAGTACGTTTTGCTTTTGAGCAACATTTTAGGCACATACAGTATATGATAATAATAATGGTCCAAAACACCCTGCCAAATGTGTGCCTCTAAGACTTCCAAAAACCTAATTGCTCACTCCCCACTAAATGCAACAAAACATGAAGCTGGCAGCTGCAAGACGCGTCTCACTATAAAAATCACACTGGACAATGTAACCACAGAGCCACTGCTGTGTCACGGCTGTCTGCGGTGCACAGGAGGGGTAACATAATAGTGCTTTCACACTGAACCAATAGCCTGACAATATAACAATAAAACAGCACAAAACAATGTGCAAGGTTTCACTAAATGTCAAGAATAAAAGCTTCTTTCTGCTAACCCAACAAGAAGGCAAAGAGAAAGCGTGTTTGCTTTTATTATTACCACTAATAATAAAAATATAGAGAATAACAATGGGCGACTGTCTAAGCACTTTGAGGCTTGCCCCTCTGGTTTTAAAATGTTACACAGCAAATACTTAACACTTTTGGGAATAGTACACACTTGACTTTTTAATGTGATTGGATGATTGAATGGGTTAAGGTTAATAGTGTTAGCCTCCGCACTTGGAGTTGTCAGTCAAGTTACAGGGGGGCTAGTTTCAAGGGGCCAATCTTAACCCTCTGTGACATATAATCCAATGCATAAACACGAAACAGGCTCTGACGCTAGTATGCAGGAAGTTAAAGGGTCTGTCACCAGGTCTGTTGAAGACGTTGCTCACATTTTGTAAATTCTAATTCTTGAGTGCAGTTTTTCTTTAGCCTGTGAGAACCCAGAAAAGAGCAGCAAAGCTCTTATTTCTTGTCTGTGGAGCTATAAGCAGCTGAAAGGGCTGCTGTCATGATGTGGCTGAGGAGGGGGAGTTTAAAGCTGTCTTATCAGAGCTGCCTGAAGGCTCCAGCTTTTTTGGCTTCTGAATTGAATTTCACCAGGATTATTGAACACATGTAAACATTCAAGAGCTACATCATTAAAGCGGCTCTGTTTATTGTTGGGGAGAAATGTTCAGAAAGATTTAAACTATAACTGTAGCTGTTATAATCAATCTAAAATACATTTACCAGAGGATGATTTGGCTGCAGTTGAACCACGGAAAAAAAAACTCTAGGTTTAACATACTTTATAAACCTTTCTTAACTATAAACCTGCATGAAGTTACATTTTTAATAAGAATATTGAATCAAATGGCACCTGCAGAGCTGAACCCACTAAGAATTAATATCCAACACTGTAGATTATGCCATTTTTAGCTTCTTTTAGCTCATTGTTTTGTATCTCTCCTCTACCTAAAGACTGTACGCGTAAAACAATCTAAATCCCTTCCCACTAGCACTGTGTAGGCTGATGAATTGTCTTTCTAATGCTGCCTTTAAAAAAAAAAAGCAATTGTTCATTTATTACACATTATGTAACTTTTATTCTTGCATTTCACCTGTCTTCTTCTATTTGAGCTGTTTTGTGTTCTCTTTGATTGATTATAACTGCTCTTTAAAGTTTTTTCTAAAGCACTTTGGATTGCCTTGCTGAAATGTGCTATCGAAATGAAGCTGTATTGCTTTGAGGTTAAACTTAATGACCCCATTTCCACCTGGGCATTGACATGCCATCTGTATCTGTGTTATCTGGAAAATTATACATTTCACAGACCTTTGCATTTACACGCAGTATTAAAAAGTATTATGTTGTTATCTTGCGTCTGCCTGCTTTGTGATTGGATCTCAATATGCAAATGTCTTTAGATATGGCTGTTCTGAATGGTTCAGGCTCCTCTCCTGTGGAACCAGCTCCAGGTCTGGGTTTGGGAGGCAGACACCGTCACCACATTTAAGCGTAAACTTAAAACTCTCCTCTTTGATTAAGATTATAGTTAAGGAGTGAGGAGTTGCAGCGTAAGCCTAGACCGGCGTGGGAGGGTGTATAACAACAGACATAGCACCCCTTTTCTTCATAGTCATCAGAGTGATCACTCTTATAGAACTGGCTCAGGTTTGCCTTTACCCAACAATTCCAGTGTTTGTAAATTATAGAGTGTGGTCTAGACTTACTCTTAATCTGTAAAGTGTCTCGAGATGAATTGATACTATAAATACAATTGAATTGGTAGGTGGAGCTGGTGGAGAGCAAGATAGCTGAAGGCAATGAGCAATTCTTTGCAGCTTGTCTAACTGCCATGTGGGTTTCCAGATGTGGTTGGTGAGAACAGGTTTCAGAATATGTCTCCGGCACAATGGAACCAAACCTGGCAACCTTGTGGTGATAACAAAACTTCAGGACACACACTCTCTGCGCCCGACTGAGGTTTGCCAAGAAAGCTCCAGTAATTAACTCACACACTCACACAGGCAATGAACTTGGCATCTGGGATAAAAAAAAGTCTCATTTTATTGAAAATTATGAATAGTAACTAGTATCAATCCTGCCATCGACTCTCAAAAAGAAAGTAAACAATATCTACTGAACTTGCACTTGTACATGTACTTGTTATGGTTTTGGTGTTTCGTCTTATTTTGGTAGTTTGTTTTTCTGTTTTAATTTGACGGTCTGGTTTTCTGTCTTGCCTTGTCTTGTTTGACTTCCTGTCTTTTGGTTTTTCTTGTGATTGCCAGATGTTTTCCACCTGTTTCTCAGCTCTCGTGTCACCTGCCTCTTGTTACCTTGTTACCCTTTGTATTTAGTCTTTGTGTTTCCCTTGTCCTGTGTCAGATCATTGTATCATGTTTGGAGCGGCTGTGTGTCGTCTACCCTGTTGGTCTCGGTGTTCCTGATGTTTTTCCTCTTCCTGTTTTGGATTCGGCCTGTCCCTATTTTTGTATTTTGCCTGCGGTTCCAGGACACCTTTTGTTTGTTGGATTTCATTACAACAAATCCTTGAGCTCACTCGTGTGTCTGCCGTCTTGCTCTTGGGTCTTACATTCTCTAAAGCTCTATGACAGTCCTGTTTATTGTACATATTTGTTCATTTATGTTATCGTTTCTTGTTTATTTCCTTTCAATATGTTTCTGTTTCTGTATGCAATATCCACCAAGGCAGTTTTCTTAATTGGCAAAAAATCATTTTCTGATTCTGATTCTAAGAAGCTTATTTCCCAAAATGTTGAACTATTCATTAAACCTGGAATGTGATTATTAATGCGGAGCTGAATAATTTATATGATAAATGGAATACATGGGGAAAAGGAAGAGTCCAAAATAACACACACAGTATTAGTGTTGCACAATATATCTTTTCTTATTTTTCATTGCAATGTCAACTAAGATATACCACTCAAGTATTTTCTCATGAGTATCAGTAGAAAACGGCACTTTAAAATGTAGCTATCGCTCTTTTTTTTATTGGTGCCTTTTGTATTCAGTTTAATTTGTTAGAAAAAATTTGAATTTTTTCCTGTTTTTTTTTTTATTTCAACAAGCTATTTGCTGTATTTTAGCAGTGTAGTGAAAGCAGCACAAAGACAAGATTTAATATTGTTATTGCATATCTCATAACCCAACACAGTACACACAATAGAGTAAAAAATAGATGGTGCAATCTCAGGCGTCTTGTTAATGTAATCAGAAAAGACTGGATGTGAAGTGTGCTGTCTGCTGGTGATGAAGAGCTGCCCTGACCAAATTTGGATTCACTACATTTGGGGGGACAATTGGCCACCTGGGTCCTGGACCAAAACCCTGTATTGTGTCTGTATGGAGTCCTGGCCCCGCCCCCTCTCTTCCTCCCTCCCTCCCTCTGTGCCCTCAACGAGACACTGATGTGTCTAAGCTGAGGTGTGCCAGAGTGATTCATTAGTTCATTAAGGCGTCTTGTGGCCATGGCAACAATCTTTCCAAGGGGGGGGTCAATGGTGACATGACAGTCCCCTTCAGGGCAAACCTTGTCACAGGATCTGAGCAATGGCAGGAGGTTCAATCAGTTACCCCCTCCCCCAAAACATCCTGAGGTCCCATAACCCATTTATGCCCTCCGCCTTACAAAAACACACACACACACACACAAACACACACCTCCACAACACACAATACACAATGCTCCAACTATAATCAAATCAGGAATTCTGGGTAGTATATCTAATAGTTCTTGTTCCAGTAAGCCTCCTCAAACATGGTTTTCTGTTTTTGTCTTTCTTCAGGATCAATTCTGACTGTGTGCTCAATTTATTCAGTAGTGTGTAGAGTTCACTGTTAGTTGAAGTGAAAAAGTGATGCCTAAACATAAACAAAATGTAACTATTTTTGTTGAATAATTGTAGTTTTTATAATAATAAACATTAAGTTTGTTTTAGTCTACAGTATATCCTTTGCTTCTGGGATTGCTCCGGTGCTAAATGAAATTCCACCGGAGGCATATATATTTTAAATTTGATGGATTTATGAGGACTATGGTAAACCGCTCCTCAGACCTCTGCAGGGTAAATCCAGACAGCTAGCTAGACTCTCTGTCCAATCGGAGTTTTCTCTCACACGACTATTTTGCAGCGGCTCTGTGTGCAGTTGAGCGCCGGCCATGAAGCTTCTGATTGGTTCAACCCTCGTGTTGTCTTCCCGTCAAAACTGAAAATCTACACTTTTGTTGACGCTTTTAATCAACGTTTATAAGTTTTTCTTACGTTTTTGTCCCTTTTTTCAACATTTTTGGGGCTTTTTTATTCAAAATTTGTCACTTTTTTTTGAAGTTTTCAACACTACATAACACTAACTTATTAACTTTAGTTACAGTTATTTTTGAGATTTATGGTCAATAAACCTCATTTATAAGAAATTATACCTAATGTTTGAGTTAGAAAAGCAGAAATTAGGAATTATTTAGACTAAAATAAAAGGAAAGTATGTTGATGGATAATCACAGACTGGAATATGTCAACTTTTACTCAATACAATTTCAAAAATAATAATTGCAAGTGCTATAAAATTGAATATGATACCCTAAAATTAATGAAAGTAGAGATTTGCACTTGCCAAAGAGCGTTGTGTGGAATCAATCATGTTATTTTGGGTTGTTAAAAAGAACATTGATAAAGGAAAACGGGTTAATTTGACCAGAGGACAACATGAGGGTTAAAGAAAGGTCAATATCCCTGAATGCTATGTGGAGCAGCCAGACCCTCCTTCAGAGCGCTGTGGAGGAGGGTCTGGCAAATCAAGACTACTTTTGTTTTTACCTTAATAAATAATACATCAAACATTTCATAATTAGTAATCCAAATTTGAGCCAAAGATTTACATATCTCTGAATAAGTAATTTAACTAAATTAGGTGTGCAATAACCCAGTTTCACACTATTAGCACAAAATGTATACTCTATTTTATTTATAAGCTGACTTGATAAAAGCAAAACCCTGACATACTAATTTCTTTAAGAAGAGTTGGTAGCATTTCACCTATTGTATTCTTGTGTGCCCACATGTTCTAAATATGGAAAAGAGGATATGATCAAATTTTATCATATTACAGTTTAATAAAGCTCTAACAGAACATAGAATAGACCTGGTCAGTGTAGAGAAACTTGGATCTTAAACCAAACGAGATGAAAAGCTGAAAACAGTATAAATAAATACAGAGCCTGTTGGGGGGGATTTCTTTTATAAGGATTGCAGTACATTACAAAGTTAATAATGTCTAATAATAATGCATTCTTGTTTCTCTTTTGCCGTGTAGTTTCAGCTGCAGGATGACACATATATAATGCAGCAGAGAAAGAAATACACGTCCCATTGGAAGCTTTTCTGAAGGGGATAACTCATTGCATGTGGTCACTGTAAAATAAGTTAAGTCTTTTTCCCAGTAATACAAATACAATGTAACAGTGATAATATAATGTAACAGTGATGAGCTCACCACATCATAGGAGCTTTCCACTTGGCTATAATCTCTCCAGCAGTAAACATAAGTGTCATGGTAATAAACTGTGTAATCGATTTCCCAGCCAGGCAGATTTTATCACTGTTTTTTTCTTCTGTCTCTGGCCAAACGTGTACACTCTTCCTGGGTGATGCATTGTGCCGCTACAAGATGAGCTTTGCCTGCACGATTTGGGAATGTGGTCATAGCAAAACATTGGGGGCTTGATAAGAGGGGGTTTAATCAAAAGGTTTTAACTGCCCTGTTGATACTGCAGTGAGAGCGATGAGGATGCAGCAAGTACACTTTTTAACTCTTGGGACAGTAATCTGTGAATTCTTTTTGGGGCTTTTATGGCCTTTAATTGATTGAATAAGTTTAAGACAGGAAAGGGAAGAAAGAGGGGGACGACATGCAGCAAAGGACCACGGGTCAGATTCAAACACCGGCCACTGCTACGGACACAGCCTGCATTGGGTGCACATTCTACTGGGGGAGCTAGAGTTTGCCCCAAGTTTGAATATTACACTGCAGCAAGACATAAAGGATTTCCACTGATGGGTAAAATGCTTCAGGATTTTTTGTTGTTGCAGTATTGCAGTTGGCCACTGGGACAAACTGGCAGCATGCTAACTCACTGCATTGTTTCCAATGCTCCCATTCTTGAAACTTATTGAACTCCAATGTATGGTATAGCTCTGACTCAACTCACTTTTTTGGTAACAGGTACTTTTTCTCTGTTTTGTGTACCACTATGGATAGCTCCTCCTCAGTGCAGGTGGGAATCTCACCTGAAAGGAAAATTGCCGTGACATCATCTTCCATGCATCACTGGATGAATCCTTTTCTCATCATGAGCAGCCAAACAGAGGAACATCTGCACTTTGCCAATTGTATGGCGTAGTGTATGGTGTAGTGTACGTAGCTGTTACCAAACAATCTGATCACAATTGTTTTGTGTATTGAATCCTATCACCTACTGGCTTGACCTGAGTTGATTCTGAAAGCATTGGCGAGCACTCGGAGAAAAAGTGACACAAAGCCGGGGTCTTCAACATTTTTTTAAGCCAAGGAGCCCTTAACTGAAAGACAGAGCAGGGACCCGCTTTTACATATATTGTAAAAAAAAAAGAAGAAAAAAAAGAAGTTGCATAATGAACTGGGTCTACAATAATGTGTAGGGCCACCTAAAGCCTTGCATAGAATACTAAGCAATTAAAATAGCCTACTAATTGTTGCCATGGACATATATGTAGCACTGTGAACCCTTAGGATGAACTGTGTATGTGGATGACCTTAGTGACTATGTTAGCAGTGGGGATTTATATGTGCTAATGATATGTTGGATTCATGTTAAGATTAACAATATATTTGGAGGCCCCCCCTCTCCACTGACCCCTCCGAGCCCCAGACCCCCTGTTGAAGATCCCTATTCTAAAGGTTTAATGAGACACTAAAGGATATATACATTTTCTAACAATCGCTCCATTTACTTAGATGACGTGAGAGTAGCGAGATAAGAGAGAGGCTCCATAGGAGACAAATTGGTTCAAAGTAGGTTCACACAGATAAATCTTCAGGAAGAAAAACAGTGTTTCGAGAGGCTTGTTTCTGAGTTTGTCAGAATGGAATCAAACATATTCACAATGGTAGCATACTGTTGTAGGTTGCAATTATTTTTTTTAAATCTGTGTTAGGTGAAGAAAAGAATTGCGTATATTTGTGTATATTTCTATTGGGGTTGTGTAGATTTCTGTCTAGGTGTGTTTCTGTACTGTGGGTTTTTTTTGTTTCCTGTTGATTGTGTATGATTCAGTGATTATTGTGTAGGTTTCTGTTCCCTGTTATTTGTTTGTTTACTGTTTCATTTCCTAGTCCGTGTTTCCTGTCTTGTGTTTTCCAGTAAGTGTATGTTCTCCTTCCGGTTTTATTTTGACATCTCGGTTTTTGCCCCTGGTCGTGTTTTCCCTCCTGTCTGATTGTTCTGCCCCGCCCTGATGTGTTTCACCTGTTGTATCACCTGTTCCTTGTTTGCTCATTACCTCTTGTATTTAGTCGCTGTGTGCTTGTTGTCTTGCGTCAGATCATTTTGTTTGCAGCGTGGTCCTGCGTCGCCGTATTGTATGTTAATCGTCATACATTATTATTCATTAATGATGATTATTCATCATTATCCGGCTCTTCTTCCTTTTGCTTTCTGGACTTAGTTTTTGCCTGCCTCAGTTTGGAGTTCTTGTGTTATTTTTGCATTTTTTTGGATTAATAAATCTTCAAGCAAAGAAATTCTGCCCGATCTCTTCATTTTGGTCCACCATTCCCTACATATCACAACAAGTTTGGTTTTTAAAAATGGCAAGTTTGTGCAGAATGTCCTGTCGCTACTGACAAGTCTCTCTGACCAATCAGTGGTCTGCTGTGTTTTAATTTCACCTCGTTGTATCAGCTCAGCTCGGAACCTCGACCAATCTGGTACTAAAAACAATACCAGGTGCGATCCACTTTTGTCAATGGAATAGTAAAAGACAAGTTGAGCCCTACCATGCAATGGAGAAATGTCAAAAGTGGACCAAGGCAGTCCCTTTTTTATGCAACTCTATTTTCAGTGTTAAGTAGTAAATGTAGTTTATACACACACAAATCTGTCCAATGATGTAGCTTCTGGCAGAGATGTCCTTTTCCTATTTGGAAGCTTGTTAGTGTGATTGCTGTAATTTTCTTTAAGACATGGACATAAATCTTTTCTTCCTTGGTCAGCATAAACAAGTTATTAAAATCCTATTTCTCAAATGTGGGAGCATTCCCCTTGAACCCTTTAGCATTTTTTGTTTTTTTGGGGGGTGAATGGCGTCCTTTCTTACATTCCCCACCCCTTCCTCTGACAGAATCTGTTCAAACCATTGGTCCTTGTCTTTGTCTGGCATCCCTGTGGTGAAACACTCTGCCCCCAATCTGTGTGAGCCGAGCAGCCAGTGTGTGGGCTTCAGGCTTCGGAGACGTGGATCATGAAGATGATGATGAGCCTGAGTACAATGGCTTGTGACTACTTTAAAGGTTATTTTTTGTCAGGATGGATGATGGATGTTGGCCTGAATAAAAGCACAGTTTTTTTTTTATTTCTTTTGTACTTGGTACAGTACTCAAAGTCACTATAATTACAGCTGTGTATGGTATGGGTGGTGATATCACAGTGGATATGATACATGTCTTTGGTGTGGGAGATCTGAGCTCAATTCCCACTGCGATACATCAACCAATGTGAGGTGTCTGAGCAAGACACTTAACTCATGGTCCAGAGGCGTGCAACCCCTGACATATCAATTGCAAGTTGCTTTGGATAAAAAGTCAGCTAAATGACATGTAATAATACATTGCATTAACATGAAATCCTATCCTGAGGAGTGTTTAGAGAAAGACATGTGTTAGATGTAACTCTGCATACTGTGTACACAGGTAGCAGTGGTCAAAAGTTAGAAAAAAGCCATTTTGACTGTCATTATTTCAACATTATTTCGGGAGCGGCTAATGCTATAAATACACACTATGAAATTGTATCAATGTAGGATCCTGTCCCAATGGGTGGAAGTCTCTTATTTGAAATGTACCCGCTCCTTGCTGGAAACAGAAGTCGTTGTGGTCTAATTCCTGCCCTGAGGAGCGAGGACTGAGGAGGGATCTCTGAGGAGCTATGAGCGAGGATACACGAGAACAGCCTTCCCGGAAGCAGTGCAGCTGAAAGCTAACTCCACCCATCCAGCTGACGAATTCATGTGACGTTTTCATCCCTTTAACCCTTGTGTTGTCTTCCCGTCAAAATTGAACATCCACACTTTTGTTGAGGCTTTTTTTTAATCAATGTTTTGTAATTTTTCTGACGTTTTTGTCCCATTTTTAACGCTTTTGACGTTTTTTTCCGATATTTGTCACTTTTTTGACATTTTCAACACTACGTAACACTAAGTTATTACAGAAATGAGGAAGTATTTAGACTAAAATTAAAGTAATGTATGTTAATGGATAATCACAGACTGGAATATGTTAACTTTTACTCTACTTTTACACTATTTCGAAACCACTTCAATTTTTTCAAATACGCTATAAAATTGAATGAGACACCCCAAAATTAATGAAAGTAGAGATTTTTACTTGCCAAAGAGCATTTGGGTAATTACAATTGGGTAGTTTTAAAAGAACATTGATATAGGAAAATGGGTCAATTGGATCCAAGGACAACATGAAGGTTAAAAACACATTTCCTCCTTTCCTCTTAACTCGCGTGATTTCCTTGCGTCTCTCCGATGCTTCCTTGGTGGGACAGACTAAAACGGAAGAAAGAGAGGCAAGTGGAGGAGTTGGGGGTGCAATTTAAGAACCTGGGATGCAGCCAATAGGTATTTAGCTAAATTTGATATCCATGCTTTGGAGCCATAGTTTTTAAGCGCCGTCAGCTAAACATGACGTGTGGCACTGCTGCCATGGTTTTGTGTGTGTCACACCTCTTTTATACGTTACAGGTGCTGAAAGGAATTCCACAAAGGATACACCTGTGCATTCTCATGCATAGTCCCTCCGGCCAAACCTCCTTTCTCCTCTGTACTCGAGATGCATTTCAGGAATTGAGACATCCCTTAAGATGGTGAACTGGATTTCCGGGTCAGAAAGTAGGAGGAAAGAGGAGATGAGGAGGCACAAACTAGAAAAATAAGACGAGCCCCCTGTCTCCAGCCATATCTCACTTTCCCCAGGCCCATGCATTGCCATTCTCAATTCATCTACCAGATGCCCTCAGACTTATTTTACCTGTCCCAGTCACATGACTCTATTATTCTGCTGCTTACCTGTTTTCACTTTACCTCATCAGCCCTTTGCACTCCTTCCTTGCCAGATTGTTGCTTCCTGCCTTCCTTTTTAACCATCTGTACCTGAACCTCTACCTGCTGGCATGTAAGCTTCTGAATCTTCACTTTTTCAACATATCACTGCATTATTCATGTCTGCAGGGATGTTTGGTTCAATATCCTGTTGCCTCGCACTCACCTGCCTGACAGAACCAGTGTGATCACTACAAGGGACTAAAAGTAGGGAGGTCTCTGCTGCATCCATTTCGATAATTTTACCATTTGAGCTGTTTGCCACAAGTCCCACATGTGAAGTAGGCTGCTAAACCCTTAACCTCTTAAAGATTAGGTGTAGTCCAACTTCTTTTCTCTTGTCTTCCAAATACAGAGGAATTGTTAAATACTTGTATGATCAGTACTTGATCTGTATACTACACACATCTGTGTAGTCTGTACTGCAGATATTTGGTATCTAGTGATGGATAACAATATTTAAAATTAAAATCCTTAATATTCCAGTTATGAGGACACCTGTGGTTAGTGGTGGTAACAACTTGTGTTTTAATACTACCAGACTCCTGGGAGCAGCAAAGATTCCTTAAGCAGCTACTTTGTCACGAACACAACGAAAAGCAACTGTTACAGTGCAGCCAAATAGACACACATTGTTTTAATAAAGTAAGAAGTAAAAAATTGGGCTTTTTCCTTTGCTGTCACCTGCAGCTTGTTATCTGACAGCTCACCCTGTCTGGTCCTTCTTTTTCTATTCCTCCCTTTAATATTTAAAACTGATCTGCTGTCAAAAATGCCTAAAAAAGAGCATGTCTTGCTTTTGAAGATGCATTGTTGATGACGTATGGCTGTCAGCAGGTGTTTCCAGGATTGGTGCCTTCCGTCTCTAACAATGAAAACTACTATGCAGTGGGCTATTTACTGAATACTTTAAATATAAATATCAGAAATGGGGGTTGATTTAATGAAAATCTTAAGGATTGTAACTTTAAGTCAAGTCTTCTATAGTCTAAAGTGTTAACAGCTAGTTTACTTTCATTAGTTATAGAAAAGAACATTGGCATTATACTTTATCAGTCAAATAATGTCATGAAATAAATACAAATAAAGCTTTGAGTCCTTAACAGGTTTTAATCCGTGCGTGTCAGAAAGTAATTTAACGTAAATACATTTTTTTGTCTACAACACCCAGAGCTCATTTGCTTCTGAATCCGTGAAACATAGTAAAAATGTTACCTCAGTAAGATGACAGAAAACTGAGTTTGATTGAGTCTGTCCATTTTAATCTTTCTTTCTTTCCCACGCAACAGCACCAGAGATGGCCAATATAAAGCAAGGAAAAGATGAGGGAAAGGGATTTAACAAAGAGGCACAGCTGATTTTAAAGTACAGTAGAAGAAAGCTTTGGCAGAAGGGAATCTTCTTTTTTCTGCCTCTCCATTACAGGGGAAAAGATGGATTTCAGATGGGGTTTGGGATTTCTGCCCACTTCAAAGACTTTTTCACACAAGCTTGTGACTTTGTTTCCACTCTCTTTACATAAAACAGACTATTTCCAAAGGCCGGTGATGTTAGTGTGAGCCAGGGAGACAAATATAGATTTTTACTGCAATATCACATCACCCCCAATCACTATGACTCCAATATTGTTTCTGACTTTAGTGCTACATGTAGCATTTCAAAACCCTGTGTGAGGAGTTAAGACATTCTTTTTTTTTTTTTTTTTTTAAAAGGAGCGTATGGATCAGAGAAGGGTATTTTTAAGAGGAGATTGACTTGATCTTCTAGTTCCAAAGTTCAGGTGCTTTCCAGTCAAAGTTGAGTTATGAGAGCCGCATGGTTTGTCAGGGCGCCTGCACAGAGGGTGGGGGGGCTGATTTTGGGGGCGTGGCGTCAATTTCCAGCAAGTTAGGCTGTCCTGGTGAAGCTCCCTTCTTCCCAGTATGTGGCAGGTGAAGAGGGGAAGAGGCTAGCCATACCATCTGTCATGGATGTAGCTCATGCCTGTCCACTCCACACCCTCCCCAGGACAGCAGTAGAGTTAGCAGTGAAGTGACTGCAGCGCAGGGACAATCGGACACTCGTAATTAAAGAGGGAATAGGGGAAAACTGCAAGAAAGCAAAAAAATAGTTTTATGAGATTCAGGAACAGTAAAGTCTGTCAGAAGGTGTAGACAGGGAGACGGTTAGAGAAACGTGGCTGAGCTACTTTCATGACGTGTCTTATCACTGCTATGCTGAAGATACACCGATTTATATATCTGCCAAAGCCAACAACCTAAATGAACTGTCCTCCCTCCATGATTGCTTGAGCACCACCAAAGATCAGCTGTCTCTAAATTGATGAATCTTTAGACCGTTTCATGCCGCCTCTAAAAACCCATCTCTGCAGGCAAGCCTTTGTATAGATCTCATCCCTGTATTTTGGTTTGTTTTACATTTGGTCTGTCTCTAATTGTTCTGTTTCATATTGTAATTAATTTCACAAATAGCAATTTGTACCTGTGTTTTTAAAAGGTAATTTTTAAATAAAACTTTACTAAGTTAGATTACTGCTTCACTACACCATCCATTCTGGAGAGCTTTGTTTATCAGATTCTTCAGTACCAGAGTTATTAGAGCCTTAACAAAGGAGGGAATGGTCGGCCAACAATTTTTTTTGGGAATCCTGGTTAGAATCACATCTCATGACTAAGGGGTACATATATTTCATGTGAAAGGTGGTTTTCTTTAGAGTGGAGAGAGGATTTGGCTCAAATCCAAACCAAATATTCCCTGATATGAAGTGCAAGATACTCTTTTACACATGTGTGCAGCTGCTGCTGTCGTCCTTTCAGCATGAAGCTCATATTAGGTTTATTTTGAGTTGACAAAAGCTGACGGATCAACATTCATTTTTGTTATTTAGTGGCAAATACTGGGTACTTTATCCTCTTCAGACCTAAAAAAATCCTTCAAATAAGTAGATCACAGCTGTCCATATAATTTAATGTCCAATAACAAATCACTTTTACGATTCGGATAAATGAATTCCATATTGATTCAAGTTGGGGGTGCTTTACCTACATAGTAATGATGAGCTGTAAAATGTTCAGTCACCATTTCACAATAGGAGTGCCCCACATACGATACGTTTGAAAGCTCCTTCTGGGAAACCTATAAAAGGCTGGAAGTGTTCTATAAGCCACAATATGTTTGTCTCCATGTCTAATACCTGTGCCGTAGGCTCATGTGTGATGGAGCTGGACAGCTGGGTGACCGACTCCAGGAAGCTTTTCTGCTGCAGCTGTTGGCCAAGGTGACTACAGTCAGTGATGGAAACAGCAGAAGCCTGCTCACTTTACTGGAGGAAGTCCAGCATATGTAACCTTTGCTCAACACTCACTCTGAACCAGAGGCGAGTCTAGGATCAGACCTTTAGGGGGACTTAGCCCCTAATGAGAATGTTTTTGGGGGCTTTTTTGACTTGAAACCAAACCTGACACTTTATAAGTCAAAGTAATAACAACCATTTTGACACAATGTTCTAACATTCAGCAATTTTAGTCGCTTATGTTTCAATTCTGGTTCTAATCTGCGTCATGATATTACCAACTTCTTCTTCTTTTGGGGGGCTTGAGCCCCCCAAAAAAGGGTCTGAAATTGCCCATGCTCTGAACACTGTGTTGTGTGCATCGTGGCTGTTTATTTTATCTCTACTTTATTCCTGTGTTGGAAGACATACTTAAATGAATATTATCCTGGTTGTATTTTAATTAGGTTAATAAGATTAATTAGACCATATATTTCCTGGAGAAAAAAAAGTGTGTGGGCGAGCTAGAAACAGCTAGAGGTATTAGAAAAACTAGCATTTTAAACAGCTGCTAAGGTGTTTATCACTTTGTTTTTTTAAAGATGATTTTTTTTTGGCATTCAGGTCTTTATTTTTGTCAAGACAGTTAAAGACATGAAAGGGACGCAGGTCGGGGGTCAAACCCGGGCCCGCTGCGTCAAGGAGTGACCCTCTATATATGGGCGGCCAGGAGTTTTTATTAATCAAATTGATTAATGGAATGTGACTGATTTATGACTTACCGTAAGATGCCCGAGGTAATTTGTGATTTGTAAGTTGATAGAACTCAGTTTTTATAAATGAAGGTACAATCTCGGAGATCTCCATTTTGTTCTTGCGGCACTTGTGGCGATGAGCTTTAATTGCAACATGTGTGTTTTTAGGTTTCACTTGTTTTGGAAGTTTCATGGTCTCTAGTCAATGCTCTTTGGTTTGTTCGGGCATAGTAACCGTTTACTCGCCACTCTAGCACAGACCACGTTGCTTCACACACAAGTGATGTTAAAAAGAGCGAGTCTGTTGCATCAGCTCCGCTTACCCTCTCTGGTGGACCAACCACAGCTGGGTGATGCATTGGGGTCACTAACTTTCTGGTACGGTTTTCCGTTTGTTGGTCTCTCAGCAGGATTATACAAAAACTAGCCTGATTTTCACAAAACTTGTTTAAGCAATTAAGTTTTCCAATTTATTAACATTCTTAGAAAGGGCATTTGTGCTGCATGTATGTAGTGTTGGATTAATCTTAAAAAAAAATGTTCACAGTGCAAAAACATTGACATAGGTCATGGCTTGACAAAGTTCTGCACACACACTGAGTGCTTCTAGTTGCAATAATGACCCGCTCGCTTATTATATGGCTACTTACTAAATAAATCAATATTTTGAAAAATTGTATTTTAAAAATAATTGTATTGATAACTTGCATGCCCAGCTTGTGTGAAGGATGCTTTGTAGTTGAGGAGTGTGAAAGATGCTATATCTTTACATAGCATATAGTGGTTTACTGCTATGTTAATGATGTGAATTACATAAATAACAACTAAGGATCTGAATACCACCACTGCTAAGCTATGCTAACCGTCTGCTGGCCGTAGATATGATTTATCTAATCCAGAAATCATTAAGCGTACATCTAGGCTATTTCCTGAAATGTAGTGCAGTACTTCAAAATTAAATTCAGGACCATGAGTCAATGGATTTATCACCTTAACCCAAAGTGAAATGCAAATAGTGTCCCGGTTAAACCGAATTCAGCCATCACGTGATTTTAGGCTAAAAGGTGTGCACGAGTGATAAGGTAGGCTTGTTATCCTGACCTTGAGGACTTTCTACCCAAGAAAAAAAAAATCTGTGTGTGAATTAGGAGTTGCAGCAGAAGAAAACACCGATAAGCTGCTTCAACCAAACACACATAAAGCCTCCACAATAGGAGGACCCCGCCAGACTGAGACTTTAATTGAGCCCCCACCTTCCCCCTCCCTCCTCCTCCGCCTCTCCTCAGTCTCCGGGCTGTTGGCTTCAACTTCTCGGCGACACACCACTTCACATTATTTCGGAGTGGATACGACGAGCAGCTTCTCAAAGAACATGGCTCGCATGCACAGAACACTTCTACCGCTATTTCTCTGCCTCCTCAGCTGGAGCGGTGAGTTAAACTACAATTAGGCTAAATACGCCATTTTTTTATTTTTATTTTTTAAAGCAGACAAGTTGTTAGTGAAGGAGGTCCGCCTTTGAGTTTGAATGAGAACACAACGTGTGGTTTTTCTTGGATGCTCCTATACTGAAATGTTTCTGACATTTCCACAACCTGTGTTTTGTTAACTTAGGCCTAGTAGAGCACCGTTTTCTTTCAGAATAAAGTGTTTCTTTTGGTTTTAGTTATGTTAGCTTATTTGTTGGTCTTCGCTTTGGCAGTGAAGTTGAAGGCTAATTTACATATGGTAAAGGCGCATGTTGAATGTGTGTGGGTTTCTACTAATTTGACACTTTAAATTCCCGTATCTCAGCCCTTAGGCCGTCTTTTTCTGTTGAACGTCTCCGAGTATCAACAATATTTAAAGGTGCAATTAATTACTGCGTAATTAACGGACCAATTAACCCACCAACACAAGCTACGTACTTTTGAGCAAACGTTGGCATGCGACGACTGTTTATTTTACAGGCTCGTGTCATAGACGGTCATGCGACCGAGTCTGGGTAAGTTATTAACGGTTTAACAAGACTGCTGTAAACATTTAAAGAACCTCAGACCGCAGGACCGAACTAAATTCTCAAGGCAGGACATGCTTTTTGTCTCTTTGATGTTATTCATAAGCTGAAACTAGACAATAGTAGCAATGTGTGATGGAAGAGGCTGGTTTTTAAACACAGGGCAGTGGGATACTGACAACCAGTCTGCCAGTTTACTTTGATTGTGGATATGGTTTTCCTCAAGGAGTTTTAAGGGTCAGAACGGAGCCCGTCTACGGACAGGCTGTTCACTCCCTATAAAGCCCCATTGTACCTAATTTAGTTGCAGTTCCACCAGAGTTCCACTAGGGGTGATCGCAGGCGAGTGCAAAATGAATGGGACGCTATGGAGCTAGACGGCTAAATTAGTCTCTTTGGTCTGATTGACGTTGAGAAATCTCAGATTTGATTAGTTTTTGCCAGTTCAACATGGATTATAGCTTGAAAGTTGAATGAACGAGTGCTTATGTCCTTTCGATTTCTTACAGGTTGAGTCCTTGTTGTCCATAACATGCTAGCATTCTGCTAATGAATGCTGATTGGTCAGTGACGGACTGATTACGACCAGAGATCCCGCTTGATGGCATCCGAAGCGGAGTCAGAATGTCAGAGTGAATATTTCTGCGTGGTCTTTAAAACATTAGCAAACCAGACCTCTTTCTAGCACGTGTATTGACAGTAGAGTCCGCATCGGGCCACATTAAGAAATTTGTGTCCGAGCCCAACCCAAGCCCGAAACAGTTAAAATCTAATTTTTTTTCTCATACTAATGACACATGTAGGCTATGTCTTTATGTGGAAAGCCCGCTTTTATTAACTGTAGGAAGGCATTCGGAAATGTCAACAGATGAGCGCATCAGAAAACGTTCAATGTGTTAATCTTTCCTGATTGCTTTGTTTCCGAACGCGGCCAGAAAACCAGGGGAGACTCGTTACCTCCAGGGCCGACGTTATAAAATGAATAACATCGGGGTTAAAATCCTGATTTTGGATAGAAAATGAATGAATGAAGTTCTCTCCTTATCCTTTTAGCTATCAAACAATGAAAAGTTTAGGTAAGGAATACAAAGCAGCGGAAAAAGTATGGCTAACTCCCCCTGTTACAGCCTACGTCCTTACTAGGTCCCAACAGCACATTAAACTGTATTTAATATTGGTTTACAGCAATGAACTTTGATTTACTAAACCAGGATTAGTTTTTAATTGCGAAACACAGCTCTGCTTATTCTTTGCACACGCGTTTCCAGGAAAATAGCTGCATGTGTCCAAGACAGTGCATGCAACGTGACCACAACAACTGCAGTTGTCCGGATGTGGAATGCGGAAAGTATGTTGGGTGAACTGGGACTCAGTTGCCTTCTTGTCGGTTAACGGTTAATGAGCGGTTAACAAGGGTCAGCTATCGGTCAGAAATCTAAATTAGCATCCCTGGTCCATCTGACAAGGAGCAAATAGACCATTTACAAGACTCCTCTGATGTATCGAATATGTGTTTCTGATTAAAGTAGATCACAAAAAACTTTTCTCTCTCAACCTTGTTGAATGTTTAATACATTACAAAAACACTGACGCTGGACAACAGCTCCCCGCTCACCATTTTCCTGAAAATAACAGATGTCTCCTGCCCAGTGAACGTTAATTATATCTGGCCTTGCCCCCATCTCTTTTTTTTGACGCTTGTCATCCCTAAGTTTTGCATTACCGCCATCTGCTGGTCTGTATCTTGCGTCATCTACTCGAGGATATGTGGGAAAAATGCATGATTGTAATCTTCTTGAATGTAGTTCATTTATGAATGGTGAAAATCACTTGCGGTGCCAGGAAGGTTATCTGGTAAATTACCAATCCACACTGTGTGACAGAGACCCCAGAGTCCCAAAATATTGAGTTTAGAACAATGTAGCACAAAGAAAAGCAGCAAAGCTGGAACATTGCATCGACATTATTTCAACTCTTAATGTGATTTATTAAAAGTTAACGGCAGGAAAGGGAACATAACTAACCATGTAATACTAACAACTGATTGGAGCTGAAACAATCAGCCTAGATCAAATAACGGATTAGTCCGTTGACAGAGAATTCATTGGGCGTACAAAAATATATTTTTGAAATAATTGAGTCGCCTGAGAATAATAAAAATAACAATTCTTGTGTGAATCCATTTCTTCATCACCACTTCTCTTGAAGGCAGGCATCATGTTCAGTGATGGATTACCTGCAGACTTAATGTAAACATTTCTTTGTCTCGCATCTCACAACAGGACAACACTCACTCTGTCCTGACTATAAACCTCTTTTTCTCTTAAATCCCTGTTTTTTTTACTCCATCAGCCTTGTCTTAATTGGGTTACCGCTATTTAATCCTCATCTCCTCTCTACCTCCTCTGGGGACGGAGTAAATCTGTCTGTTTTTGGATTAGGTTGTTGGTTAGTGATGGACCCCGGCCCTCCTAAAGAGCTCTGTCAAAACTGACCTCCCTAATGGGCCTTGGAGGCCACTTACCCAAATACAATTTGTGGCTGAAAGCATCTCTCCTGCATGGAAATAAACCCATCCTGAGTATGACAAGAAACCCTAACATGTCGCTTAGCTGAGGCGTTGTATACCGACCTCCTTATTGATCTCACGGACCAGTGTTCATCAGTATGATGGACATGCTGTGTTACTGAAATGGGTAAGTGGTCCGGGCAGTGTGGGTGTGCAGTAAATCCGGGCAGTGGCAGAGCTTTTACCATGACGTTTACAGAACAGACAGTAGACATGTGGTTGTGTAGTTCATCAAGACATTTTTAACCAAACCAAAGGCTTTATCCATCAGTGCATTTCAAAGAGGTGAGGGATTCTTAACGTCAGTTTGGGAAAACGAGGGTTATGCATCTCACCCTCATTGGTTCAATAACTATCCAGATAAATGATTCACAATCTTGATACAAGAAAAATGCAAATATGTTTGAAATGTCACCGAAACACTACCCAATCAGAAAAGTCTGTATACCGCTACACCAATAATAGGTGATATGGACAGTGTTAATTTGTAGGTTAGGGAATCACCAGACGCCCCCCAATACGATATCATCACAATACTTATGCCACGATACAATATTATTGCGATTTTAAACATATTGCAATATTCTACGCTATATTGCAATTTATTACCTTTTTTCCAACTTCTATTGTTTTCCCTAATTTCAAACGACATCCCCAAAAGGAAACTTTGTCAACATGTGTTTTATCTAAAAAGTTACATTTCTCTGTTTGTTCCTATCACTTCAATGTTATTGCTGCAAAATGGGATTGTCAAGCAGACAAACTGACCAACACATACATAATAAAAGATCGATACTGGGCGTCTGTGCATCGATACAGTATTGGCACTGAAAATATCACGATACCATGATGTATCTTTTTTTTTTTTTTTCCTTCCCCCACCCCTATTACTTTGTACTGTAGTCAATCTTGAGGGGGAGAGTTTTGCTGAAATGTTGCTGATTGCAACGTCATAATGTGGAGACATGTCCTTTTAAATAAAACAGCTTATGGCCTAATTGACTTTTTTAAAGTTTGAGGATATTGTACAGCGTCATTCCTTATTGTCAGTATAACTCAAAAAGCCCCAAATCAGCATTCCACTAAGTATTGTCTGTGTAAAGCCCAATATACAGTATATCTTCTTCCTCTGTGCCATTATAGAGCTCCATTGTAATCCAAAAAACTGTTAAAAACACATCAATGAGACACACTATTGCACTGGGTGACATATTCCTTCATTACCACAAACAAGCACACTGTACTTTATTTTCCCACAGACACCATCCTGCTGACAAATACTCACTAGAGAACCAAATGTGGATTAATCCGCAGCTGAAATTAGTCTCCAACAAAAACAGTAGTTCCTCTTGTTTAAGTAATGTTTGCTATAAAAGCACAGTGCCCAGTTGTCTTAGCAAATTACTGAACCTTTAAAAAAAATGCCTTTTGTCTGATGAATTTAGCCAGCTACCTCAGCCAGTCACTGATTGTGAAATGATAAAGGGGATGGTTGACATTTTAATGGTGTTTTGTCTGACACCATTAAAAACAGCTTTGGCATCACTCATAAACTGAATCATTGAGTCTCTCGTGCGAAGACGTTTCAGCAGCTTTGATGGATGACCACAAGCTTTTTTAGAGCCAAGGGGTACGTTGGCTCACCACTTGTTCTGTGAAGCCTCAGGCCCTTTCACACCGGTCGTCTATGCATTGTGGTCCCTGTTAAGTGTGAGTTATACTTCTGCGTAACATCTACGCCGTGGCTACGAACGTAGGTACGTGGAGACAGACCTACACGGAACCTTACGCCGAGAAGTGACGTGCACCTCTCAAAATGTAACACTTCACGTTGTGTCTTGTCAGCGTTGCATTTCCCCAACTCATTTTCTGGTTCTCCTTCTCTATAAACAACATGAAATGAAGGAGAGGGATAACTTTTCCTGCCACAGATATCCCACCTTGGCCAGAAAGCACAGGGAAGACACTTTGTTTTGCTTACTAAGACTCTAGAGTCGCTAATCAGTCACTTCTCTCTCAGCCAAAGCATAAATCACGCTTTATCTCGGTAATTTACCTGGAACTTTGTGTGTAAGAGGCTTAAGAGAGACAACTCACTTCTTCTTGATGGAGAGCTTTCTGATTCTGACAGTGTTTTTAAGGTAATTAGGGTCGTGTGTGTGTGTGTCTGTGGGTCTGGGGTGTGGGGTGTGTGTGTGTGTGGTGCTTTGCTGAGTTTTTCTTGTTGATAGAATCAATATACAATTTAAGTGCTGCGACTTTGGCATTTAGCAGCATGGAGGTTGTATATGATTGACAGACAATAAGTTACAACAATTGTGATAATGTATTAATGATTTGTTATTCAATAAAAAAAGCCAAACTATGTATTGTTTCTAGGGTTGGGTTTTGTACCTGGAATTCGTTATACCAAATAGTACCCTTTTCCTGTACTTTACTCTTAGTAAAATGCTGTCGTACTGTAATATTTCCACGTACAGAGTATGTAATTCACGTACTATTGGTTTAATACGAAGGTTTTAGACATACAAAAAAATCTTACATACTGTTTTAGCGTCCTATATGGCATATTGGTATGCATTTTGGACGCAGCCAGTGGCTGAGTGTTGGCTAGTGCTAGTAAAAATGCTAAGCAAAAGTCTACTAAGACAGTAAAAAAAAAAGCCCAGTTTTCTCCAACAATGACTTATCCAGCTAGCTAGCTAATTACCTGAAGATGTGAATGAAGTTGTCAATGTCTCACTTAAAATGTTGTCATCCAGAGGGTTGAAGTTCTTATAAGGCGGGCTTGGATCGCAGGCTATCAAACATGGTACACTCTTCAGCTTTTACATATAATTTGTGTTTGACCAAATGCTTCCTCAGGTAAGACGTGTTGTCCTGGCCAGCTTTCTGTTTCATATTACATATATTGCAGCAAGTGTGTCAGTGTCAACTTTTGAAAATTGTGTAACCACACTTGAGACCGCTTTTGGCTCACCGCTTTCCAAATTGTCACTTCAGCTGCAGTGATTACATAGCCTTGCTCTCTTCTAACTTATACTCTAAGTTACTCTCTCAACCAGATGCGCTTTTTCAGGTACTAAAATTTGGCACCAGTTGTATTTCATGTGAATTGGTACTCATTGGTACCAACGTAATTTGGTCAGTACCCTTAAAAGTACTGTTTGATACCAAACTCCACTTGTTTCAACCTCTCAAATGTGATAATGTCCTGCTTTTCTGATTTGATTCATCATATGTCATCAGTTGAATATCTTTGCACGGTTGGTCAAATAAAACATGCAGTTTGAAGATGTAAGCTTGGTGTCTGAAACAGTATTTGTTTTTACACTTGAGTACAAGGGGTTAGATTAATAAACCATGAATAAACATAATAAACGTCACATTTTAGTTTCACTGTGACTACAGTGCTCTTAAACAAATGTTCTGGGAAGCAATTCAGTTCATTATTCATTGTGATTTATATTGACTTGAGGGAGTTAAATTAAGAATGGAACATCTTATTTAATTAAATGACTCAAACTGCCAATCTGATGATTGAAATATTTAAATAGTTTTTGACCAAGGTCAGACTTCATGAAGAAGAAACTACACTTCGATATGGAAATAAATATGTCAAGCTATAACTGTGTTGTAAACCAAATTAACATGAAATATTGTCAAGCTATAAATGTTTGGTCAGATTCTTGGTCTTGTTTACTCATTCTCAGATAAGATTATACAGTATGTTTTAATTTTTGCATCCTATTCAAGACACGTTCTTGATTGGCTGAGTGTTGAGACATGTCATTCATCATTAGCCAAATAAGAAAAAAATGTTTTTGTAGTGTTAGAATTTTTTGAGACTAACGTCGTGTTCTGTTGGATCTCTGAGGAAGGAGGCTCGAGGGTCGAATTGAGAATTTAAGAAAAAGGTTTAATGCAACAGAATGATGAGGATGTTAAGACAAAGACATAGACAATAACAAAGACAACATGAAACATAATAACACTGCAGCTGACAGCGGACTGATCCACGCTCCCCCTGACGGAGTCACGTGAATGCAGCCCCGAATATCCATGAATCGCACTCATTTATGCCGTGCACCCGGGGGCTGCTCCTTTTCACCTGGTGCATTCAAATCCCTTCTCATTGGTCCGTTGTTGTCATGACAACATGCCTAGCGCACCTTTGCTGTCCAATGAGAGTTAAAATGCTGGTAGACTCTGTCACTTTGGGGGTCGTTTGTGGTGACAGAACAAAAGGTTCTGTCGTCTAAATGTGAAATTCTATCATCAATACAGTTGAATCAACATTGTGTTGTCTTAGCCTAGACTAAGACCCCAGGGGGCTGGAGACAGTAGGCCACCTTTTGTTGGGTGGCAAGGTGTTCCTTTCCTGTCAGTGGTAATGAGGGGGGAGGTGAGGGACAGAGATAATGCATTTTTCCTAAACCTGGTTCTTTCAGACATTTTAACTTTTTAAACTCAACAATCCCTCCTTTTTCACACCTTTGGTGTGAAAATACTATAAATGTAACTGAAAACAATGTCTTGTCTTATATGAACATAAAAATATAACCAAAAATGTAAACATCAGCTGCAAAAGTTGTAAGAAACAAACATGATTTTACAAACGATTCATTTTCTTTTGACCTCATCTGACTCCTTTTCTTGTAAACAATGCAATGTTCTTTAACACAACTGTTGCTCCTATAGCTGATATTACTCAGTGATTAGTGACTAACTTTTGAAACAAAAACAAATCAGAAGATACTAGAAGTCTTTGACCAGGTTAAAAAGCAATGGGAACTTAAGTTATTTAACAGGAAGGAGAACAAAAACAAAAATCTAGGAAGGAAAAAAATCTTAAAATCTCTAAATCAAAAGAATAGCATATCAACATAAACATGTATAATCAGAAGAAAACAGATAAACTCCTAACTAAATGTAACTTTCTAATCCAAATCTGCACAATTAACCTTATACTTAATCTCAACTCTGTTTGAAGTCCAGCTTTTGAAAGTTCCTTGTTCACTTTCGTCTAATCTGGAAACAAAGTCTTTGGGAAAAAATTAAAAAATCTCAGATCAGTTCTGGTTCATTAGGCTGCATGATGTCACCGCAACTGACCACGGCGCTTTCCATGATGTCACATTTGTGCGCCCGTTCAGCTGCCGCTGCTGGATGTTCAGGTTCTTTACCGGTTGGATGGAAAGGTGACTGAATGCACCCTCCTTATATCAACACCTTCCTTTTCCTCCTTTTCTGAAACATCGTTTGTTTCAGAAACATCAAGAGGAAAGATGATGACGCTATGCCTAATGCGCCCCTGAGTGGAACGCATCATGGAATCAGGACACTCCCCTCACGTCCGACACCTGGTGTGGATGTCATCGCGGGTCTAACTGGGAAACATTGGGATGGACCAGCTGGGTGTGCCTCCACTCCAGCACCTGGAGTTGATCTGGTCAGCAGAAATCCGCATCAGGAAGGGGACTCCAGTCTCCCTCCTCTTTGCTGACAGTGTCAGGAGCCACCGCAGGAAGTCAGCAACAGAGACGCTCCAAGCTCTCCGTCGGCGTCTGGTCAGATGTTTGTTGGCCCCCTGCTGGGCTGTTGGTCCCATGCTGTGCGGGGTGTCCTTTACTGCAGGGCTGGTAGCCTAGTCAACAGCACCCAGAATAAAACTTGCTCCACCTGGATCTGGATTTCTTGAACAGCTGAAGCCATCAGTCTCTGCTTTCACCTGTGAATAAATGGTTTTGACAGACTTTCTGCTTTTCAGAAGTCATATTAGTGTTTCAATCTGGGAGGAAAGAACTGTGATATGAGTTTGTCTTTGATCTGTCCATTCATTTCTCTTGGAGGGAGAAATGCTTTCCTTGATCTCTGTGTTTTCCAAAGTCCTTAACACAATGGGCAAAAACTTCAGTCCAAAACACAAAAAAAATATGAAATTACCCATCCAAAATCATCAGTCCATTGAAAATATACGTACATATCACCAATCCCAAATACACATATTCAAAGAATAAAACCACCGCAATTCTTCACTATATAAAATTCCCAATATCTCTCAAGGAGCCTGGGCTGCTGATTGATCCTTTCAATTCAAAATTTTGACAAATTTTCCAACAGATTGTTATTTTTGGAGCAAATTAATGTCAATATCAGTCTTGTATCACGTTCTGTGCCACAACACTCTCAGAAGAAGTTTGTTTCAACGTTCTGTGTGGCCAGCACAGAAGTTTAGCAAATCTACATTCTCACTTTTTTTTTTTTTTTTTAAACATTTTTACAAACTAGGGAGAAAAAATAAAAATCAAACCAAAGAGAAACAGCAGAAAAGCTACCGTCTTGACTAAAAACGTGCATCCCCACCCCTACAGAAAATCAAAAGGTTGAGTGAAAGAAAGAATAAACCCAAACAAAAGTCATGAAAAACAAATTTCAGAATGAATATAAATGCAATTAACTCAAATGTGGAAAATCTCTAATTTATCATTTCAAGTCAAAAACAAACCAACTTTGAGTCAAAATGCCAAATATGCATTTATTAATGTGTCCATTTAAAACCCTTATAAGCTATAATTCCTCTCTGGAACTTTTCTTGTAATGTCAAGTTGCTTAAGGCAGCTCAAACTATTCCCACCACTTTTCAGTTGACTTTACTGGAATGTTTAATTTGACTTGTAATGACCTCTATCAAATCACTCTGACACAATGTTACTCAAAACACCAACCCAAAGGAATAAAAGAGAACGGAAAAGAAAAACAGATGAATCCAAAATTCAAATGCACTTATCAATTACAAACATTTGAGAACATTACACAATGCTGAATGTCACCATGATTCTTTGATGGGCATTCACTATTAAGACTGTCTGAGTATATATATGGATGATTTAATCTGTCTGCATCGAGGTGTGAAAACCCCAGTCCCTCCTTGGGAGTCCTTCATTAACACAGGAGACAACAAGGGAGGTTTTGAAAGAGCAAATTAACACTTAATCAGGGAGCAGGAAAAAAGGATTTTAAAGTTAAACCAGACTAATGTAGTCCAATCTTTGTCCCCATAGGACAACACCAAACATGAAATAGAAGATGTAATCAAATGAAACTAATTATTTTAATGTCCAGTGTTTGACAAATTTTCAACTGCTAGCTGCTCATTTATGCATTTTCTGAGGGACTCCAAATCCCTCTTTACATTGTTTCACATCAACCATTCACACTTTTTCAGCAGTTCCTCACAAAACATCAAGCCAGCAATTCTGTGTAGCATTTCAACATGCCACAATCTCATCAGAAATTAAACTCTCACAGTTCAATTTCATCAGAGGTAATCTATTGGGGTGTTTAAAAATAAAAATTTTCTAAAAGAGATGAGGCCCTTTCCTTCTCCACTAATTAATATCAAAATGTGATTGAAAATCTTTTCCCCTACCCTTTGCCGCAGAGTAAAACTCAAATTTCTTTGTTTCCAATTTAATTCTCCTCTTTATGAGCCAAGTTTCTACTGCTTGAGCATGCACGTTCCCAATTCAACAAATCAAATATCCATACAATGAGTTATTTACAGTCATCATCAGCACAGCTGGAGCCGCCTTCTACCAGCTCCCAGCAACACAGCCAACCTTTGCACCAGGCTACGTTTTATCACAAAACACTCAAATTACACTACTTAAATGTATTTACATTAGGCGCCTCTGTACAATTCCTAAGTGTATCTTTAACACAATTCAACTATATAGATCAAATTATTTCCTATTCTTACTATGGTCACGAGGAAACAACTGATGAACCCTGTTCTGGGTCTTACTTCCGCCGTCGCCGCAAAGAAAGCGCACCAGGCCTGATCCCTCACAGTCATTCGACTGGCTTCTAGAGACTTTGTTCTTCCTCCGTGCCCCACAGAGACTAAAACTCTGTCGCCGTCCCTTCGGTCTTTTTATTTAAAATTTATCACGGTTCTAACCTGGTCAACTTTTACTGAACATTTTACAAATTTTTCTTGTGGCCCGGTCGACTTTTCACGATCACTTGAATCTTAAATTTAACAGGCTAAACTAGGTCGGCTTAATACGATCACGTAAATCAAACATTTACACAAGTTCACCAGGTCGACTATCACGATCACTTTAAATTTAAGATTCAACAGGCTTCACTGGCCGACTCAAACGGACTTTCTAAAACAGTGCACGCGACTCAAACGCTTAGATCCTCGAGACCCTTTTTCAGGCTTTTAAGCTTAACTCAATCATACTCACTACTTGACAAACAGTCACACACACCATTGCTTAAGCACATCCTCATCACTGCTTCAGTTTCAGTTTGGCATTACTTTTACAGACTTACGGCGGTGATGTCTACTGAATCTACACGTCTAAATGTTTTCACATCTACCTAAGCTACGCAGCGTTTTGATAAAACAGGGTCTCTGCTCACCTCTCAATTTTTCGGGCCCATGTGTAGATTCAGCAACTCACCATGATCCAGTCTTTTGAATTTGTCCGTCCTTTTCCTCAGAGATCACGTCGGGGTCACCATCTGTTAGAATTTTTTGAGACTAACGTCGTGTTCTGTTGGATCTCTGAGGAAGGAGGCTCGAGGGTCGAATTGAGAATTTAAGAAAAAGGTTTAATGCAACAGAATGATGAGGATGTTAAGACAAAGACATAGACAATAACAAAGACAACATGAAACATAATAACACTGCAGCTGACAGCGGACTGATCCACGCTCCCCCTGACGGAGTCACGTGAATGCAGCCCCGAATATCCATGAATCGCACTCATTTATGCCGTGCACCCGGGGGCTGCTCCTTTTCACCTGGTGCATTCAAATCCCTTCTCATTGGTCCGTTGTTGTCATGACAACATGCCTAGCGCACCTTTGCTGTCCAATGAGAGTTAAAATGCTGGTAGACTCTGTCACTTTGGGGGTCGTTTGTGGTGACAGAACAAAAGGTTCTGTCGTCTAAATGTGAAATTCTATCATCAATACAGTTGAATCAACATTGTGTTGTCTTAGCCTAGACTAAGACCCCAGGGGGCTGGAGACAGTAGGCCACCTTTTGTTGGGTGGCAAGGTGTTCCTTTCCTGTCAGTGGTAATGAGGGGGAGGTGAGGGACAGAGATAATGCATTTTTCCTAAACCTGGTTCTTTCAGACATTTTAACTTTTTTAAACTCAACAGTAGCAAGTAGTGAAGTATCTAAAAATAAGTTGTGAGGTATCCCAGTGAGTCTGTCTCCTTGTGTAAATAATGGCTTGTCTCCCTGACCTCTTCTGCGTCTGCCTCCGTGGCTGAATGCCTGAGAATGCCTTTACTCTGCTGCAGGGCTTGTTTGGATGTAGCAGGAAGTGTGCAGCTGCTGGCTGCAGTTGTTCGTGTGGGATTAGTGCGTTTGCCTGAGTGATAGCCAGGCATGACAGCCATATAATCTAATGTATTGGCTCATTGTTTTCATTAAAGAGAGTGCTCTGTTTGATCCCTGTGGCATTATAATGGTGCCGTGCTGTAGCATTAAGCATATGTAAGCTAATTCAACAAACATGTATGTCAGCGGCACGGTGAATAATCAAACATCGTACATCCTATTGAATTAACTCTTTTCATTACTTTTATTGATTAGTCAAGCTTGAGCTTTCGTCTATGTGGTAAAGCAGCACCAGACTTCAAGTTGGAGACCAGGGTATGCATCCTTTGTCGCACGTTTTCTTAGCTTTAAACTATTAAAAGAAAAAGGAAAGATGGTGTTTTTGTTAAATATTGGAAAAAGTCAAAGCTTCAAGTCTTGGGCTGCAAGTCAGTGTTTGCTTGTTCAGCACTTAACCATTTTCCTCTAACCATAACCAAAGGCTTTGATTTGGCAAACACAACTCTAAAACATTCCTCATGCTTTAGTTGCCCAGCGGATATTGCTCAAAATGCTTCTGTTCTGTTGATAAAAAATGTAATTGAAAATATAAAAAATAAATAAAAATTTGATTGCAAAAAATAACTGTAATCGTGCAACATTGTATTGCCTACAAAAGCTACTAGTTGTATAGTGTGATTTTTAGGAGTCAGGGTAGATTGAACACAACAGCCTTGATTTTGTCATTAAACAGTGACAGGATTCAAAGCAGATACCGATTTCTGAGAAAGTTGAAGCTTTTGTTCTTAAATGTGCTTAACCTGTGTGCTGAGCTGCTGCAGAATGACTGAAGCTGGCAAGAACTACTTGCATTTACCTATTTCATAAAAGCATAGTTGTTTTGTGTTGTCAGTCTTTGGTTTAAAGCCTGTGGATGCGCTGACGATCCGAGACATGTTGTAGAAAATCAAAGCTGTAGCTGTTTAGCTGGCAGGAGCAGAGCTGACATCCTCCCTTAAGCCTAAATTGAAGGGTTTTCAAGGGTCTTGTCTTGCATGTGTAGTGTATAGTTGCACTGAGTGGATGGTTGATGTTTGAGAGGGATTTTATATCAAACAGCTGTCTCTGTAGTTTGATCCCTGGGCTTCTGGGAGGGAATTTCTCCCATATTGACTACCTTTCTGGTGCTGAAGAACTGCAGAACATCCTTGACTGGTATGCTATTCAAAGCCCATCATTCAACAAAGTGAAAAAATCTATACGGTGAGCAATCCGCCCCCGAGAAGGTTGGACCTGTGTTAGGGGGCTTGAGACGGTGGTTTTAAGGAAATCTCAATCAAGAAGAGGGAAGTAGGAAATTACTTATGAGCGGGAGGAACATTCATGTGCATTCAGGTGGTGCAGTAAACTCAGTGACATGAACAAGGTCTCCAGCACAACAATTTTTTTGTATTTATTTTTAAGTGTTGAAAATGCTGCAGGGCTTCACATTAGTTTTTTTCTCGTCATGCTGGTAGAGTGCTGAGAGGATTGTTTCTTTTAAAGCCTCTTTGAATCCCAAATATTGGATTTGGCTGCACTGCATGCACTGCATTGATTATTCGTGTACACTATTGTAAAAGCAGATGATGAATGTAGAGGTATGTTTTTCCGTGGTTGGTCTGTAAATACACAAACGCTTTGCAGCTTGTAAAGTAGACAACCAGGATGTCCTGGTGGCTTACATTGTCCCTTAAACTTCATATCTGTAAGGGATTTGCCTAGATGTTATGTTCCATAACCCAGTTTTATTATTCAGTAAAAACCTTTTCAGATCTTACTTACTCAGTAAAAGATGTAAACAAAGAAGCAATCTGGTAAGTCATAATGAGTGTTTTATATTTAGTTTGGGCTGTATCATAGCACACTAGAAGACTTAGGAATCCATTATTACCAACTATGTCATGCTAGCCTGTTGGGGAGTGGGTTAAATAATGCTCTAAAGATGAATGATATAGGCTACATTTTGGCAGGGGAAAGACTTTTGAAAGGGGTCCCTTAACCTCTCACTTCAACATATCTGAATTTAATGTTACTTAATACTAACTGACTTTAGAGTATGTAGAGCTGCACTTCATTGGGTTGACTCCTAATAATGCACCAGGTGAGAGGGAACCTTGTACAATTGTAGAAACGGTTTCATATCCAAGCAACATTGGTTTTGTAACTAAAATATATCAAATCAACATTTAATCGAAATCAAATGGATTCAATAAATTGGTAGCAATAGCACCAAGTGAACATCTTTTATCACCCATTATTTAGGCTAAATATACCACAGTTAGATGCACGCATATGTGAAACTATGCATATATTTAGGGATCTGTTTGTGTATGTGAAATAAGACAGTCCTGTTTTTGTTGTTTTAAAATAAGACATTCATTAGTAATATTTCAGTCTTGAGCAGATTTGGCCATTTGTCTCTAAATTCTGTACAGGCGAAAATGGCCATCTGTACATGATGTCCCTTCATATTTAGAAGGCCCATCTGTGGGACACATGGCACTTTCTTGGGCCACAATCCAAGTCTTGGCATCAGTTCCATCATTGCCAGAGGGAGAGACAAAAAACCTCCATTATCGCTTTCATTGAGAAGCCTTTCCTTCCTCCTTTTCCCACTTCTGTCCCTCTTTGGTCTGCAAACAGAGCTTAACCAGCAGCTGCACACACCTGACGTCCAATCCATCGGACAGGGCACATTCTGCTGTGGGGGCAACAAGCTGGGGCTCACGTTACAGAGAAATTGTACACCACAATGGTCTTCGCCTCCTTCCCGCCTTTTCTGAACCATGCCCCCCACCCCATCCTGTGTCTCCTCACACACACACCCTTCTCATGCCCCCTTTTTTTCTTTTTTTATGGCAGTGGACAGAGCCTGCCTGGGAATATTTGCTTTGCTCTTGTTGTTGTCAACGGTTCTGATTGAAAGAGCAGGAGCACACAGGAAAGAGTTGTATGTAAACAAAGAGTGGATTAACTTAATACATGTGATGTGCTGCTGAAGTGATAGCGCTCACCATTGGTCTGTTTAATTTTAAACCGCTATGATCTTTGTGAGAACTGATACAAATCTTTATCATGTTAGCTTTCTGTTGGTTGATCAAGCATTGGCACATACAGCTGGCGCTAAATAACATACCACCCACAGCAAAAGACTTTTTTTCTTAGAAATTGGAAGACGGCACTTCCAACGTGTCCAAACCAGCAAAGACAAGAGATCCGGATGCCAAACACAACCAATTTGATTTAAGAACACTTAATTTTTTAATCTAAAGGTCATTTTCTTCTACCTGGCATTTATCAAAGCTGATGCAACCCAGATCACCATACTGGATTTTGGAGGCAGAAAAACATGATGTGTTTTTGATGACAATCTTCTTATTTGGTTGTTAAAGGAATAGCACGTCACCATGGAATTAAGCTTATTCTCTTTGTTATTAAAAGTGAAATGAGAAGATTGATACTATCGTCATGTCTGTACGGAAAATATGAAGCCACTTAGCTAAGTTTTTTTAAAAGCTGGAAACGGGAAACGGCTAGCCTGGCTCTATCCAAAGTTAACAGAATCTGCCTGCCAGCCCCGCTAAAGCTCATTAATTACCTGTTCCATCTTGTTTAACAAAGCTTCATATTTTCCACACAGACACTAGAGCTGTATCAAGGAATAGTTCAACATTTCCCAAAATGTTGAACTATTCCTTTATTTTTGGCCCAGGTATATCTACATATCTTTATTTTCTACAGCAATTTCTTGTTACTTGTACTCATTTATCTATGATAAACAAAAATCGTCAAATGTTTGACAAGCACGGTCCAAATGAAGCTGGATTTTTTATTTTTTATTTTTTATTAGTCAGCACAGACATACATAGTAAGATATCTGATCGGACCAACAATTAGAAATAAGTGAATAAATAAAGTGAAAGCGTCAACAAAAAAATACACACACACTAGAGCTGGATAACACAGAAATTAACATAATTTTCAAACTTTGGACTGGATGAATGATATTGGACTGTGTGCTTTATCCTGAGATGCTGAAGCATTGACTTTGTGCTACTGTTGTAAGCTAGTTCAGTTTTACAAAACACACTGTTCAGAGTTTTTGTTTCAACTTGAAATGATCCTAAAGTTTGAACGCTTTCTTTTTTCTCGAGTCTCTTTGCTCCGTGCTATATTCTCTCTCTTTCTCCTGTTTGACCTCTGCACCACCTTCTACACAACCCACAAGTGTGTTGTGAGAAGTAATAATGCTCTGTGCGAGACCACAGTTGGTTGCATATAGCTATATGGATTAAACCAAGCTTCCATGCAAACAATTGGATTTTTAGTAATCAAATTACTTGAGGAATCGTTTCCACCCTAATTTATGTTAAATGTTTCAACAAAACATCATTACCAGAATAACTCTGCCTGGAGTACAGCGTCTTCAGAGTAAAGTTACCCATTAATCAGGGAGGCTGTTGAGTTATAACTTGCTGTAGATGGGTCTGTAATGAACTCTCTTCACTCCCTGGTGGATGGAAAGCACTGATTCCCCTTTTACATCCTGAGGCGTTTAGGCGTGTATGAAATGTGACCACAGCACTATGTCATTGGTTAGAGGTTTCACTAGTATCTTTAAGTATGTTCTCTTGTAATGGATATGAGATATGTTTCTTCCTGTAACAATGCTGATGCCAATACTTGTCGTCTTCAGTATTTGCTCAAGGCTTCCCCTAAACCCACGTCATTGTCCTGAGGAATGCTGAGTCCTCTTTCTTTTGCTTTTAAGGTTTCTGTCAAACTGCCAAGCCAATATGTCAGAAGGTCACAAGAGCCTGCAAAAATGCATTTAGCGTGTACCTCCAGCTCATCACCAGGATTAGGTTACAAAGTTCACAATGATGATTACAAAATAGTAAATACTGCTGGTAATGTCTGTAATTCTACTGACATTTAATGAGCAAAGAGCACAGAGGTTACACCTGTTGGTGAAAGTTGTTTAATATGACAGCCACCAAAACTAACTTATGTTTCAGAGTTCGCATTGTTTATAACCAAACACACCTTATTTGACTTAAGAGCCAATGGAATGTGTGGATAGGGTAATACTAGACGAATTCAGAAGCTTCAAACATGATTAGTTTGCGTTTTTAATTTGTCTAACATGATCAACCAACATACATGAAGATATTAGGATATATTATTGTAAATCATTAGCCACCATTAAATGATAAAACACAATATTCTTTGCTTTTCTTATTGTCCACAAATCCAATGAAAAGAAAAACGTATTGTTCATTTTAGTCTTTTGTGAGATTTGTGGACAATGATAGAAGGTATAACACAAACCTTAACTATTTAACAAGTTGAAAAATTGAATATTTTAAAATTCTAGTTTCTGAGCTGACCTCTTGACAGCCAGATAAGATACAGTACATAATCAACAAAAATATACCTTCTCTTGTGGCTGGGGATCACCTGCCGATCAGAAACCTCATCTGGGGACCATGAATATCTGCACCAAATTTCATTGCAATCCAACCAATAAATTACCAAAATTGTCATCCTCAGAGCAACGCTGCTGGCATGGCTACTAAAAATAAACCTTAAATTTTGTGGAATGCATTTACCATCACATCAGATTATTAGACAATATCTCATGTTGCCTGGCACTGTGCCAATCCGTTTCCTGTCACATCAGCTTGCATTCACATCTGTTGTCACATTATAATGAAGTCTGTTTAGATCCAGCCCGACTTTGATGGCATGAACATATCTCTGTGTTCAGCGTGTACATGTGCAGATGAATATTCATGACGACCTCGGGGCTAACCAGAGCAGCTTTCATGGTGTTTGCGTCTTGTGCTAATGGGCTGTGCCATGGCATGGATATGGCATGCATCTGGCAGTGTTTTTTCTGATTGGTCTGTTCATTACTATCAACTATGCAACCAGCTTTAGGTTTGAATCAGCCGTCCATAATTTGGCTGGGTATGGCTGAAACCTTTCCCATTGTCAGGTTTTCTTAGTGATTTTCTAGCATGAACCTTTAGTTAAATCCCTCATCATTATGTGCTTTTTAACATAAACTTTGTGAAGGGAGTGGACTGGATGTCTGTGTATGATATCATGCTCAGAGCAGGATTACAGAGTCTTGTGTCTGTAAATGTTATCCCAACCCCTGAGGCTTAACCATCAGTGCAATGGTAGCGGGCCAGATTTTACTTGCATTTCATGCTTTGTGTTGGATTCTCCCCCTCAGCTGATTCATAGTGCAGGCCTAATTATTTTTGTCTTTTACTGTTGTTCAGTTTGTGGTTGCGGGGCATTTGTTTTGCAGATTCCCTAGAGGGCTCATGTCTTTGTTTAAGCGTCCCTCAGGAGAACCAAGAGAGGCAGAAAATAGGATGGTGAAGGAAAACCAGCAGCAACTGTTGATTGGACATTGGAATTTGTATAAAATATCTCCAGTCTGTCTGTTTCAAGTAGGACTTCAAATCTTGGTAACATTGATTTATCTGAAGATTACATTCATTTGGTTGGATTATATTTTGGTTAGAAAATTGAAAAAATCAAAAATACCCATCACAATTTTCTGGATACTCAGCCCAAGTTATTACTGTGCTCAGTATTCAAACTTGTAACAGATTGACTGGGGTGTGGGGAAAACATACATTTATTGAGATTTATCTTTAAATAAGAATGAGAACATTGTATTTTTGGAGTCTGTATGCATTTTCTCAGACTCCAGCTAGCAGAAGGCATAGATAGGGTCGACGTGTTAGAGGAATTTTAGACAAATGCCTGGCAGTCTTAAGTGAGATGAGCTGAATTTGAATTGGTTAAAGATCAAACAGATGTGTTCTTTTCTAACAGTGTTGTAATATAGATTCCACAATGCACATGGAAGAACAGGGGATAGATGGTGACAGAGTTTTTAAGGTGATTTGTTGTGGGCTTTGTTGAGAAATGTCGAAGATCCTTGACTTGGGACGTGATAACAGGCTTTGTTCACAGATAAGAATCAGACACTGAAGGGTGTCCAAGTCGCAGACAGAATTTATTAAAGAGCCACGGTTCAGAGTTGACTTTTGGGGCAATTTAGTGGTGGCCAGACACTGCCTGTGTCTTTTGAAGATGTGTCTGATGAAAGCTGTAATGTGAGCTACCTCTGCAGCTCAAATTTAGGGTCTGGTATCTGCCCTGTGGGCGTCTTCTAAAATGAAATGCTAGAATAAAGACATGTCAAGGCTCCAAACTAACACTATCCCACTCAAACAACTGGATAAAATACAGTTGAGTATCAAAGTCCTCAATAATATAAACGGATTAATTAATGATGTTCTCATTCTTTGAGTTTATTTCCTTAACCTCTAAAGCATGTATGTTATATTTTTATTATACTTGTTTTCTATAATTCAGAATCAGTTTTACAGCAGAGTAGATTTTGCACTTACAAGGAATTTGTCTTTTGATTTGGTGAAAAAAAAAAATCAAGAGAAATAATATAAACTATAAAGACTTACAATAGGAATATAATCAATATGTAAAAGTATCTGTTTTAAACTAGAAGAGCTGTACAGTTTTTTTGCAGGAATATGCAAAATATTGACCGGAGGATGTGGCAAAGTTCACAGTATAAAATACAAAGAATATGTGCATTCAGGGAGATAGTAAATATGTGCGTTGATGTATCTCATAATAACATCAGATGTGAAATCAAATTCTTTACTAAAACAAAAAAATGCAGTGTCAAACTTACCTGGAAGTTTTCCACTGATAATGTAAAAACCAGAATGTGATAAAGCTGCACTGAATTAGTCTTACATTGCTAGACCTATCTCCTAGGGGTGTTATTCTTCACTGGTGTCATGATTATCCTGTCAGCGGATCGATTTGACATGACGATGTGTCACGGTGTGTTGCCTCCTCAATATTAGTATAGATTGGTACACATGGTTTTCAGCAACAAATTCAGATATGAACTTGCCTTTTTATTGTATCTGCTCTTAAGAAAGCCACTCCCTGAATGTAGCAGAGTCTGAACACAACAGACAAAAGGCATAAACAAAAAAAGCAGCGACCAGAAAAGAACATCAGTAGGCAGTAATCGATTATGGTCTGTCACTTCGACGCGGAATCGTCCAGGTCTGCTCTGTCTGGCTACACCACCCATCTATTCTGGGATAGTGGAAACAAGGCTATGATGAGAAGGGAGGGACCTTCAGGCTTTATCTCAGCAATGTACATCTGTAGAGCCAGACTAGCTTTGTAGCTGGAAAACACTCAACATTTGTAACCGCCAAAGTGAGGCTTCTGCATGTTGCCTGGTGTGACATTTGGAGGAAAAACCATAATAGCCTTTGTGTCCTGGAAAATGCTTTCTGGCTGTCCTAAATGCACTTCCCAGCATCCCTCAAGGCAAAGACGTGAACATGAATCTTATCTTAGCCAAAGTCTCCCTTCTGACATCATCAGTGGGTGACAGAAGCAGGCACTGGTGTCAGACAGGAGTCATTCGAGGTGGTTTGGGCATCTGGCATGGAAACCACCCATGGAGACTGGATGAGGTTGCCGGGGCGTCTGGACTGGTTTGCATGCCCTGTTGTTAAAGAGACCCTTAATATATTAAACAAGAATTTTTTTCTGTTCTGGAAATGTTACCTTTTATTATGTTGTAGGTTTTAGTGGCAACACAAAGTACCTCTTAAAGTATATTATTAATATTAGTGTATTGGATATTATGAATTGGCAGTCATTGCCAAATCCATTTCTTTTCACCTTACTCTTTCTGGAAGTTCAGTATGTACAAGCCATCCTAACGATCTTAGTAACCGCTACATAGAATGTATTTACACCTTTTAAGACCTCTGCAGAGGGGGTTAAGTTGTAGCATATGCCATACTTATTTAGTATGCAGTCATATTGATGTAACAGACCCCATTCAGAGTCTCATTTAATAAGTGATGGCTCCTGAAGTGCTGTACCGTCATAACCTGCTTCATTGCATTTAAGATCCGACTGTATACAGTATGTTCGCTAGCTATACATTAAGTCGAAAAAGCTAAGTTGATGTTTTTTTGTGTGTGTATGTGTGTCTGGAAACCAAAGTCCAAAAATAGCTAAGTAGGGTTGAAGAGCCGCAAACTGGTGAAAAGATGTCTGATTCTGCAAAGCCCCCTGCAGGGCCGGAGGAGTCATGTCACCATGGGCTTCCTCCACCTCCAGCCAGCTTGGCATCTGCTGCCCAGCAGAGACCAGGAACAATATTGACGGGCCTAAATAAAAAAAAAAATAGCTTGTGCTTGTTAAAGAGTACATAACACATGGCAGATAATAGTGGAGGAGTAAAAAAAATCCAGAAATGTTATTGAGTGGAGTTTAAAGCCAAATCTGATCTCCAGTTCTGTCATATCTCAACACATGCTGGGATTGTCATTTAGATCAAACAGACTCCGAAGTCTGTTTGCCCTGATTTGCTTTATTCTTTTGGGTGCACCGCTCTCTTGAACGTCATTCGATAGAAAACCTTTTCTGGGACCAAAGAGAGCTGAGGAAGATGAGTACTATATACAATTTATATTGTTTTTGGGTGAACTAGTCCTTTTAATCCTACAGATTAGTTGCAAAGAACCGGGATCACTTTTCTCAGGACCTGTGGGTTTAGAGGTTAAGGCTGGCAATATCCTACATTTCTGTTGTCTTAAAATCTCAGGAAACAACTTCCTTATCTTGCGTGTAGCAATCAGCCCCAAGTCCAAATCATAGAAAAGTTGGTCTTTTAATGACATTGTTTGATAAGAAAAATATTGAATATCACCAGACTTATCCTTTTGTTTGTCTGTATCTTTTATATTTGGTCTTAAATTACTACTACAGTGATTTAGTACTGAGCATCCATAGGGTTAGGGGACTTGCAAGAGACTGATTTAAAAAAAAAAAAAAAAACATGGTCAGACTTGAAGCAGCAGAGGACAGAATATCCAGACTTTTAAACTCTGGATCCTACACGCCTACACAATGTCCCCAGGGACTGGCCCACGCTGAGATAACCCCAACGACATTGTGCAGGTTTTCACAGCTCCTCCAGAGCCACATAAGACATTAAACAACCGTTTCCACTGGCTGAGTAGTTCTCTCTACAGTGAGAAAACGAATCCTCGTGTGTAAAATCACAAGAGTGTCCCTTTTAATAAGAGGCAGTCATGCTGTCAAACGGGCTGACGTGTTCGTAGTGATAGATGAAGCCTCACCTCAGAAAACTCTGAAGTGAACCAAAAATGAGCTGATACTTTAGAGCTTAAATAAACTTAACTTTAACTTACTTCATAACTTTTTAAACTTCACTGAATAAACTCTTCTTTTTTTTCCCCCCCAACTTCATTCACCTCCATGTTGTTTTGTCCATTTGGGCAACCAACATAGTGGACTCAATCTGCCATAAGCCTTTGCTGCAGTCACCTTAGCTGTTGGGTCACATAGGTACATTCTTTACAGGCTGAAATCTTGTGGTGAAAACTGAGCTTACGAGATGTTTGTCTGCCTGTTGAGGGCAAAGCAGTCCATCTGATAAAAAAACAACAGATATAAATAATCCGACAAGCTCAAAAACATGTTTTGTATCAACTCAGTATTTCTCAAAGCCATACGTTTTGTTTATAGGAAAAACTGACCAAACAAAAAATGACATTAATTTAAGATTTATAAACCCTAAACGCATATACCATATCAACCATGGTTTATAAAACATTACAATGTAGGTTTATGTAGATATGATTCTACCCAAAATATATTTGTGACATCACAACCGTACAGTTATCCTGATGGCTCATTTAAAGACAGTTTCTGAGTACGGACTGTACACATTTCTCTGTGGATTTAGCACTTTGATACGTTCACAGTATTAATATAGCACCTCGACCTGCTTTATTATCAAAGAAAATACATTAAAAATCTCACTTTTTACGATATGGGCCTTTTTAATAAACTTTTTTATATTTTCTTAAAACTACACTATAGCATGTAAACTGTTCAGTGTTCATATACTGCTTATAAAAGTTAAGTGTTACAATAACCATAAAGGGGAAAAACCTAATAATGATTGCTCTATCTTTGGCGTATCAATGTTATCAGTGCATTGCCTGGTTTGGCTCCAGTTCAGCAGGACATCAGGCTCTGTTTGGCTCTAAATGAACTGGCAGTACTTCATTTACTGCCACTGGCACGCTACTCAGTATTGTAGAGCAGCACATCCACCACTTCTCCTCATTATAGACATCAAAACCTTTTCATATTTGTCATTAAAAATCACACAAACTGACAAACACACTGTGGGAATGTGACTAACTGATTGGGAAAGTGTCCTACTTGAATAAGTTGAATTCAATTAGAAAAAAGCTCAAACGCACAATGAACATTTCATTACAGAGAAAACACTGATTTGATTAAGCAGGTCTGACCAGAGCATGAGGAACATACATCAAAAGCCTGTTTACAGACTTTAATATAATCACAGTTAATGATACTCCATGGGTACCATCTTGCGACTTGCCACAAAGCTGTGGTCTTCCCTGCCGTGTGATGATGTTTAGGAGTTGCCGGGTAATTCGCTAGGTCGTCTTAGCTCACAGATCAAGGCTGCTGGTCTGGATCTTTGAACTTGACATTTCAAAAGGGAGAGGATAAGAGATGCTTAAATATCAAATCCTCCCCCACTCCCTGAGCCCTGATATTGGACGCTGTTAAAAGATCAACCGTCTAATCAAAGAGGAGTGTTCTGAGCAGAGGATTTTCAATGGCGTGCCTGTCTGTGGTAGTTAATTTATACATGTTTCAGCAAAACTTGGGTTATTTAACTTTTGTCTCATGAGCGCTTGTGTGTATGGATTCTTGTTATATGCCAAGCTGTTGTCTTTGTTACAAGTGTTGACTTACATTGTGCATTTTGTTCTATTTGGTAGATGTTTAGTGAGAATACAAGTGTAGTCTCATTAAAATCACTCCACCAGGAACACCATGGTCCCTCTAAAAGTAGTTTACAACTCCACGATGGATGATTTTTGTACTCAACGAGTTCATTCCTAAATTCTGGGAACACTGTGACCAAAAGAATTCAAACAGTGTGGAGAAACACAAGCAGGCAAAGTCCCCCTTTGCTGATAAATTCTCCACTATGTACACCAGCTAGTTGCCTTTCACATTACATACAGTAGTTTGGTCCACTGTTAAACCAATATTGATTAGTGCAGCTTTAAGACAAGTCATGTTGAACTATTTACTGTTGACTGAATGCTAAAACAGATCTTAGAATCAAACTTTGAGCACAGAGGTGTGTGTGTGTGCGTGCGCACGCGCGCATACACACACAGGTACATGTATAAAGTAGGTAGAATAATTCCTTTTGACAGCCGGTCTGTGCAGGGGTCTTTAGTTAGAAGCACAAGTTGTGGGCAAGATTCATGTCTGTTGTTAGCAGGAAAGATCATTCTTTTGACCTGTTAACTGAAGAGATATAGGAATTTCTTATTTTTTGACAGCAAGTGAACATGGCATGATTTGGGAGATAAGTTACAGATGCACAGGTGTGTGTTACAGGGAAATCAACAGACATTTCATTGTGTGTGGTCCTGTGATAATACTCTTTTAAAACTCTCACACACACACACACACACACCCCCACCCCTATTTGCCCTTCTTCCTCTCTGCTTCTACATTTCTTCCCACAAATCACTTGACAAATGAGCTGCCCACAGGTGTTGTTGGAGCGCTCCCCTCCCCAGCTGCCCCTGTCCTCCACAGCATGGGAATGGAGAGGGATGGGGGGGGGGGACAGGACATTATTATTGTTCACAGCTGCTTGTGTCAATGTGAACCCCACCTCATCCATCCTTCCCAGCACAGCAGGACACCGTGCCACCCGACGATTGGGAATCTAGTCATAACCACAGCCCTAGCTCAAGGTCTTGGCACGTTGTGGTGGTGTGAATACAACAAGCGCTGGATATTGTCTGCTGAACCCTGAGAACTGGAGTCTCGCAGTCTAGAGATCAAGATAAAGTAGGCGTTGAGCTACTCCCTGCTCTCATATCAAACAATGCAGCTGGTTATGACTTCTGAACACAAATATATCATTGTATTTAACATTGTGTCTGACCGACTGCAGGCATCTGACTCCCGTTTAGAGTAAGAGGAGAAAGTCTTTATTACTTACTGTAAGCATGCACTGTTTTGATGTGAAATACAGGGCAAGTTTGTTGTGAAAATACACGTGTTGTAGATCTGTGAGTGTCAATAAGGCAGCTGAGAAGGTGAGCTAGTTTTGAACCTTTGACTTTCGCAGACTGTTTACATGCACACAACAGCCCAGGTTATTGGGAGAAAACATGACCATATGCAGTGTACATTGTCCAAACATATTCATATGCACTATACATACTGTCCTTACTTAATAAGAACAGTGATGTCAAAAGTAAAGCTGAAAGAATGAATCGATTAATTTCTTAGTTGATCGAGTCCAGCTTACAATTTGAATTTGGCTCAACTTCTGCTGCAACACAATGCAAAATCATCTGCAAATTCAATGTGTTGGCCAATCAAATAATGCTGTATTTCTAATGTTGACCTGATGATCATTAATTTGTTCAAACCTTTTATTTAAGTCTTGAAAATCATTGGTTTTACTCATTTGCAATGATCAAGATACAGAGAAAACATAGCACACTGAGGTGATGTGGTCATGTAGACGGAGGATAAAATGATTGCTGCCACAACAACTTCTTAGAGTTGTAAAATCCTGTCAAGCCCACATATGCTTTGTTTGCTCCCCATCACTGCCCTCCTCCACAAGTTTCCCTCCCCCGCCCTTCAATACCCCGGTCCGGGCTTCACTCTCCTCAACCTGCATGTAATTGCCTTTCATCCAGTCTTAGAACATCTGCAAAGAACACAAATGATTTACTGATTAAGAAGACAAAACATTGACATCAAAAAGTCTAATCCGATCCTAAAATCAATTTTTATTTTTTATTTTTTTCCGTGAATCTGCCACTATGAGGCTGGAAGAGCTCAGTTTTACTGATTTGGTTGATAAAATTCCAGTACGGTCCCGCACAAACGTATCGGTGCTTTTCAGCTTTCTCTTCTATCAGAACAGCTATGTGCCTGCCCACTTAAACACTGCTTCAAATATGAAAAAAACAGCTGATGGCAAACACTTCCTCTGAAGTGAAACATGGTCTTTTTAGCAAGGTTTTTGCATTGATCATAGTGAGACAAAAGCATACTGTAGTGGCAATATACTGTTCTGCCACATTTTGCTAGTGTTATGTATCTTGACAAGCTTGAATCTGTCTGCATTGTCTTTTATTTACTACTGATTACATCTGATCGTCTTGTGAGATTTTTTAATTTTTAATTAATTAATTATTAATAAATTATTAAGTAGATGACCACCAAACATTTACTGAAAGCTTTATAAAAGAAAAGGCTCATACTAAACTTATAAGGCACAGTGTTCCCTTTAGTTTAGCATCACAGTCTGATCTTAACGGGAAAAAACCTGGAATATATTTTTAGTAAGGTGTTCCACCACACGCAGCAGCACCTTCAGGGCTCTAAGTCTCTGAGCTCAGCTGGAGGGAAGATTCTTCTACCTGAATATTTGTTACGGCCAGCTGGATATGATCCAGGTTTCTGTCACACCGTCTCACCACTGCCAACATAGTGGGGATCATATGGTCAGTTGTACAAACAGGAATGTGCAGATAACAGTTTGATGTGATTGGAGCTGTGCCCATTTTCACACCTAGACAGGCGCTGTGGAAAGCAGGCGTGGTTATTGAACTGTGGGTTTTAGATTGGTTATGATGGGGGAGGGGGAGGGAGGCTGCTATTGGAATTGAAAATATTATTTAATAATAAACAGTGCTTTTGAAGTGTGTGTGTGTGTGTGTGTGTGAGATTTTTTTGGGGGGGGCAGGTTTAGTAGGACTGGCCTGGGCGCAGGCAGTAGCCTTTCCTCATTAACACAGCAGTGCACCTGTGATCACTCTGATATTCTCTTTGAGAGCATTACGGTTCTCAGCAGGAGGTTTAGGGGGGGCTGGGGTTCGCCATTTTGATCCCAGTGAATTAGGTGTGGCATGCTCGCCCCGTGTCTGGTAGATGGGATAAAAGGAGAAGGAGTGCACAAATGGGCCTTTGTTGTAGGACGGGCACAGCTTGTATGCTAATAGTCAGAAACAAACATACCCAAAAAACAAAGTAAAAGAGTTCAAACAATTGTGTGTGTATGTGTGTGTGCGCATGCTAGAGGCGTAGCTCGCAATCATCATTCAAGCTAATTGTGGATTTATATGTAAAAACCCAGCCGACTCAAACACAATGTGGCTCTATCAGAACATTTCCACTAAATGGATTCAGCCTGTTTGCATAATAATTAGGTGTTTGGGGATGAAGACCAAAGCAATGAATTATTGTCTTACTTTCTTGTTTTCTGCTGCAATGTCAGTGTGTGGTGGCTCTTGAATTTTTAAACCAATTGCTCAATTAAAAAAAATTTAAAAAATCTATTCACTTAGGTTAGAAATGAGAGGCATGTTCATTAAGTGTAGGCCCACGTGAATTTAGAAGATAGGGACAGGATCCCCCAGAATGACTAAACCCTGCAGCTAGATGATGGAAAGTCTGTTAAATGTCCTGGAACATCCTGAACGTAATAGTGGTGATAATGTGGCGGGGGTGATCAGGCAGTCGTAGGTATGAAAGATGTACTGACAGAAATGCAATGCTCCAAGGACTGAGTGGCTCATGGTGCACAGGCAGAAAGATGATTAGTCAGATAGGGGGATGCCAGAGTTTGGTATGGTGAAAGTGACGGAGAAAAGATGTCCCTTGTCAAACTTTCGCCAAAGCCTCATTACATTTAGTTCACACCCTGACGTGCTGGAAAAAAATCATTGCCGTCACAGGCCAGCAACAGGCCCATCAGTTTGTAGTAGTGAGTGAATAGTTTAACAATGCTGCAGTCCTGTCAGGAACACTGGAGTTCAGTATATGTATTCTGTACATTGGATTCTTTCACATAGATCCAAAATACAGTAAATCATGGTGGTTTGGTTTCCAGCTACTGCAAAAGCGCCAGAAACAATGGTACGAAATGTCTGATCTTTTAACAGTGACTTGTTTTAAAATTCAAAGTTTGCAGAGCTCATGGTGTCTGGACATTGAAATGGAAGTGATTATCTCAGGCCAGCTCTTTCTGCTTGATGGATGAGGGAAAGCTGATTTTGTTGGCACCTAGTTTGTAGCTTTCAAGGATTTTCAGCACCATGATGATAACCACAGGGCCTGGGATAAGACGGCCTTTGTTGGAGTACAGCAGCAAGTCAGCGTGCTGTCGTCAGAGCTTTGATTGGAGGGAAAAAAAAGGTCTTCTATTTATAGTGTTAGAATAACAGCCAAAGCCTCATACCTGGCCCCTCTTACCTTAATGTCTCATTTTTCACACACTTTAATATGAGACGAAGAAGAAATCACTGCTGTTTCAGATTACATCTACCTTGAAATGTCATTTTCAAGTGGGATCACTCGACCTGTTGACTAATGTTACTAATATTATTCTATGGAAATGGTTCCCTTCTTTTAGTTATGATGCCTGCATGTCTTCATAGGTCAGGACGTGCCTCATGCTTGTGGTTAACATTTTGTCCAAACATACCAATCCATTTAGGAGTAGGAAGGAAATCCAATCATTTATGCTTAAATAGATATTTATGTTTTGAAATGGAAACCAAAAAGAATTATACTCAGTGTTTCCCCCAGAACTGCAGCATTGTGGTCAGGTATTTCTGGATTGTGGAACTGCAGTTGTTCCCAGTTTCAACATTAGTTTTAATGACTGTTACCCTATTCAGGCACTATTCATGTAATAGATAATGATTGATCCACTGTTGCTACTCTTGGATCGGGTCTATGTATGTTAAGCAGATGACTAAATAATAAACTTAAGTTGTATTTCCATGTTTGTAGCTGTGGGGTCGAGTTTCTAAGCAGTCGGGTATGCACTGCTAAATGAGTATTTAGGAAGATGTTACCGTAGGCTCAATCTCCAAATTTGTTTTAGTTCTGCCGATAGCTAAAGGACCACCCCCCCTTGATGTAGACACAGTGTTTAACCTGTTGACCTTTAATTAGCCATCCTGTGGCTGTGGAGTAACCTGCATGCCTGAGCGCAGCAGCTCTGCAGGGGGTCTATTGATGGGTAGTGGATGCAGAGGAACAAGCCACACTCCCTGCAGAACATCAGATACAAGCATAAATAAAACATTCATGTTGCTCCTTTAATGAAGTCTCACCCATCGGGTGTGTTAATGAAAAATTAATGCAGCTGCTGAAGAAGTTGCTAACCAGGAGGATGTAGTAAAACCCATAACACCACTAGAGAAACAAATTTCTCAAATTAAGCGCAACCATCTCTTGACACAATTAATGCAACATTGTTGATTTAAGAGGACTTGCAATAGAAATATGGAATTAAAAGCAGAAACAGACATCAATGAGCACAAATCCAGACGTATTAAAAGTATTTGAACTGAGACTGTGTTGTTACTCTGCAACTTTGCACTTGCAAAGACAGGTGGTCTGTGCAGGCAGAAAAGTACAATACGCCAAATGAGAGACAGGAACACTGTGGGGTTGTTTGGAGTCAGGAAATTACATAACAGGTGCAAGTGCAAGAAAATGACTACAGCCCTGTGAAAACTGATGTTTGCAAAAAGCAAGGTGTTGTGAATGAAAGGCCGTATCAGTCCCATAAATTTCTAGTAGCCCTAACCTGAGTGAGTCCACCTCAGCAGTGATCCTGGTGGGCTACGTGCAAGGTCCTGACCTGAAGCTGTGATATGCTCTGCTGCATGAAGGGGGGGGCAAATCACTGATGCATAAAGAGGTGCCTTTGAGAAGATTTGCAGCACTTCCTTATCTCTATATGTGAAAGAATAAATCCTGGACCCTTCACTGCCACTGCCTGTTACCCAGGGAACATGCTTAGATTTGTGCCAGGTGTTGCCTCTGAAAGCACAGACAAGGAGCTCTCATCTCCTGTGTGTGTGTGTGTGTGTGTGTGTGTGTGTGTGTGTGTGTGTGTGTGCGCGCGTGCATGCGCTCTCTTTGATGTCAGGCAGTACACAGCGTCCCCCAGGTGTTCCACCACCACACAGGGGTTGCGTATTGAGAAATCCTTCTTCCTGTCATCAACACTTACATGCTAGCTTTTTACACCCTCCACTCTCTGAGGGACCCTCCATGTCCATGCACAACTTTTATTCTGAGATGTCCTGAAAAAGTCTGAAACGCTGATCTGCTCTTACATATTCTCTTAAAAAAAAGCTGATTCTCTTTCCCAGAAAGTGGTGCATCTGCTTTTTTTCAAATGTTCTTTGAACCTATCGTGATAGTTTAGTATTCAGAGACCAAAACCTTTTTATTTATTTTTTTTTTTTTGTGGCTACAGCATTACATCAAAAGAAAATATTCCAAATTATTTTCTACTCATTTCACCAAAAACATCCTTACATGTTTAGTGGACATGAGGGTTTTTAGTTCATTTATTACACAACTTTTTAATGTTCTTGGATGAATTTGGTCTCATTTCATGGCTCACCAGGCATGTGAGGGATTAGGGTGAGTAAATGAGGCTGGTGTGTTCTGTCAGAGGTGATTTGAACTCTTATCAGTGTTGGAGCTGCAGATCTACTAGAGACTTAAGCTGACTGCCTTAATCAAATGGGAAAGCCGATTCTGGTGACCAATGTAGTTAGTCTGAGGGTATTGTCTCTGTGTTAGGCAGATAATGAGCGACTGTATGCAGAAGCTGTCCTGGAAGTATCCCCCTCATTATGTCTGTGATTGTCTGATTTGCATTGTGAGACTCTTTATTTAACTTGAATGAAAGGACCGAAAACTAATTTGTCTCTCTTTCTCTTCTGTCTCTATCCTGTTTAACATGTTCCGTCTTCTCTATGAACGTTTAAGAAGAGTTAAAAGTGCTACATAACAGCCTAGATTATTACCAAATACATTTTAAGATATAATCACTCTAAACAAATGAGAGCATTCCCAATGATTTGTGGCAGCAGGTGAGATGTCACACAATCAGTTGTTACTTTATCATTGTGCTCATTATGCTATCCCCTTTCCTTTGTGTTATATATCTTTTTTGTGCATATAATAGGTTTCCAAAGTGAAAAAGCCCAAAGTCCACCCCAAAGGGACTTACCATCTCCAACAGAAAACACTGTTCACAAACTGCTCCAAACAGCTCTGTTGTAGTCCAGCCTTTACTTCAGAGACGAACGTGCGTCACTTTGTAACACCTGTTATATGGCACAACCTCCTACTCTGCTTCTGACTGGCTACTGCGCATGTGCGACACCCAACAAAGATTAAACAGAAGTTAGATACCTCACTCTGTAGCTAAAACAGAGAGCTCAACACACAGGGTGAAATGAGGAGCTGCATCAATGTGCAGTACAACAACAACATGGTGTTTTTTGAAAATGAAACCATGTAAACCTATTCTGGTACAACCTCTAAATACAATTATGAACCTGAAAATTAACATAAAAAGGGGCGCTTTAAGGGAGTTTTACAAAGTAGTGAGATCCTCTGTGGTATGTGGTGTTAATTTTGAGAAAGAAACTTGAGAGAAACTTGTTTGAAAAGTCAATTCTGGGGCAACCTCTCGCTCATACAGTAAGAGCCTGCGCCCCATGTAGCAGCCTGGGTTCAAATCCGACCTGCAGCCCTTTGCTGCGTATCATCCCCCATCTCTCTCCCACCTTTCCTGTCTATTTACTGTCACTCTGAATAAAGGGTAAAATAAATATAAAATAAAAAGAAAAAAAAAGTCAGCATCCATTACACAAGTGGCGTAATTCGAATGAAAATTGATCTGGAGAGACGTGCAAGTGTGTAGCCAACTTCTTGGCATTTTATTTTTGTAGTCCGATCAAGACATTTAACCCTAACTACACCTAATGAGATCATCAAAGTCATTATTTTCCATTACATAGTACCTGTTCAACTCGCCTCGACTTGCCTTTTTTGGTTTTCCATTATGATAAAAAAAAGTCCCTGGTACCTGCCAACCAGGTACTTGTTTTAGTACCACCTCAGTCGAGGTTCCATGCGAGCTGTACCAAAAGGTGTCATGAAAACCTGCAGACTACTGATTGGTCGGAGAGAATCGTCACTATTCACTGCGTCGTAATTGGCAGTGACAGACGGGGGTGTCCTGAATAAACTGCCATTTTTAAATGCCTTTTTTTTTTCTCTCTCTTCAGCTTCTTTTGAAACCAAACTTGTCTTCTGGCTGTGGCAACAGCCACATGCTGAGAGTCAAAAACCCAAAACAACACACCTTCGACATTCTGTGTGTGTGTGTCGCGTTAAGTTTCCTGCGGCGTCGCTATGACGACCAGCCACGCTCGCCTCACACATGTGGGGGTACTAAATCTGCACTGGAAAAAGGAGGACGGGGCACCGCGGCCGAGTCAAGCCGAGCTGGTACTAGCAGTCGGTAAGCGCCAGTAGATAAAGAACCATCCGTCTCACATTCACGAATGTCTGTGCATAACACAGATATTTCACAGGTTGAGAATTCACTGACCTGATGCTGACTTTCCGACAACACAGTGACATCTCTCGAGCTATGGCATGGCTAAAAATAACAAGTACTGAAAGCTGACATTAAATGTCTTTTTTTTATTCACTTAGTAATTTCAATCAACATTTTTGCCAGTTCTTTTGGGCAAAGGTTTTTTTGGGCAAAGTTCTTTTACAGCTGCTTGCGCTCAGGCATCAAATTTTAACATGAAAAAACTTTGGCTTCAAAAGAACAAAAGTAATTTTCCAGAAAATGTATCTATATTCCTCAATGCAACGTAGAAATTGAGTTATATTGGTGAACGATTTCTCAGCCCTGCTGTGACAACCTGGAGCACTGAAATCTGGATCACAATTGAGAAAAACAAAGGGAGAGCATTCAAACATTAGCATTATACATACCATGGAAGTGACTCCTGCATTGTTTTAATTGATTGCAATTATATTGTAATTTAACGACTTAATGACTAAAAGATGGATAATGTCACCTCAGCATTTTGTGAAGGAATCTACCTCTAGTGGAGAGGTTTGGAGAGGTTTGCCGTTTGTAATGTAACTGTTTGTTGTTGAGCGGTGACCCTTCTGTTGCTCATCCCTCAGACAGGCCAGTCATCGGGGGTCTTGTTGTCCAGTCACAGGCTTGATCCTGTCAACACATCCAAATATTCTGAAGTAGTGTTTTTTTTTTTTTTCTGAATGAATTAGCTCTATCATCCAGACACAGACAGCAGACAGCCACAAATGTATGCACACACACACACACACACACACGCACACGCAGGCAGCAGTTTTTGTTGTCAGGGTCCATAGATCATGGCTCATGTGTGCTTGTGCTTTAGTCCATACAGCATAAAGTCACAACAGGAACAGATAAGACCGGTCCCAGGTTGGCTATTGAAGCCAAATCCCCAGCAACCCCCCAGTGCTAATCGGATTAGCTGAAAAGTTACCAGCACGGCCCCAAAGAGACGCAACATTTTTTACACTGACTTCTGTGACACATTTTGCTCTCCAGCCTCCAAAAGCTGCTTCTTGTCTCAAAGCTGTTTCACCTCATCTTTGTCATAGTAAACAAGTTCAGTACATTAACTGTTTTTAGTGTGTGTGTGTGTGTGTGTGTGTGTGTGTGTGTGTGTGTGTGTGTGTGTGTGTGTGTGTGTGTGTGTGTCTGGTCCACCCAGGTGGGGGAACAATAGTGTGCCAGTTGTCTTAAAGGAATGGTTGGCTGAGCATAGGCATAGGAGGGAGGGACATGAAAAAAAAGAGTTGTGAAACTGATTGGTGCTGAGGTTGGGGTGAGACAGGGTGCTGATGGGGGAGTAGCCGGCTCAATGGGGGCAGTAGGGTGGCAACTGGACTCTTAAACCTCTTTTCATGCTTGGTCTGTTTCAACAAACGCTGAAAACACATACTAGGACACTGAGGTCTAGCCCTTGTTAATTGATTTTCCTTTATTTTTGAAAACAATTATCCTGGATATCCCTGGTTGTTTTACCCCTCAGTATCTGGTTACACCAAATGAGCACTGTTTTTCTTCATAATACAGCTGCACAGTGAACCTAAATTTTGGCCTACATTATATCTGTAAACACCATAAATCGTGCTCTACCTTTCAACATGCAAACACCCCTTTAAGTACAATTTTGTTGTACTTTACGATTATGAGTTGAGATACTAGCTAGTATAATAGTATTTCCATTTTCTGCTCGGTTTCTACGTCTGCTCCTCTGCATTTTTACTCCAGTTCATTTATCTGACACCTTGAAAATACAGTAGTTACCAAAATCATAAGAAATCCTCTTTTCGGGACAACAAGATAGAATTTTGTGTGAATAACACCACTATTTGTTGTACCTTGACTGCTAGCTTGTCAAAAATGATCATCTCTCTTCAAACAGCAGACTCGGGTGGTGATGCTCCAGAATAAAGGAAGAATTGGTTTGCTGAGAAACTCAATAATCATAAGGTTGAGAGGCAATGGTCTCTGTTCTGAACTGTTCAGTAGTTCTCAACAAAGAAGAAATCAAAAGCCAAGTGTAAGCATAAGCAGGCGAGTTTAGGAAAAGAAGCTACTCTAAAATTGTCAATGACGACACAAGTTTATATCCACGTAGCATTACACTGTGACGCCTGACAATCACCATGTTTACATGCACATAATAATCCGGTTTTTGCCCATGGCTGTTTACATGGCTAATGAAAGTAAATATTCCACTAATATTCCCGTTTACATGTAGCTGTGCAAAATACGATTTTTTTCAAAGTTTACCAGAGGTGGTGGACTTGTCTTTCATTCCTTCAACCAGCTTCTTGAGAAATTAGGCATAGCGATGTGTGCGCATATCCAAAGACCTGATGTTTTTCCTTATCGGGTCTGCATTCTTAAACTGTCGGCTGGTTGGTACAGCAACCATAAAAACGCACCAAGCTGACCATAAGCTGTAAACAGGCAAGAGGTCTTTAAACTCTGTAAACTGCGGTTAAAAACCCTGATTGAGACGCATATTTTGAATGCGCTGTATACATGTCCAAAGAACAACCCTAAAACCTGAATAATACCCGAATATCCCACGTCTTAATCAGAATGCTACATTCGGAAAAAGGCCTTATTTGGAATATCCAACTGGAATATGCTGTTTACATGGCCTGTATAAAGTTAGGAATATTGTCATATTTGGAATAATAGTGAAATGTTGGTGTGCATGTAAACGTACTCCGTGTAAAGAGAGGAGGGGGAGTATCCTTTCCCATCTTGCAACTCCAAACCAGATTAAACTGAGAAAACAGACTTGTTCTTCTTTGTCACTGTTGTGTGCTGCCCCTTCTATAACAGCAGCCAAGTCCAAAATGGCTGAAAAACCACTTGGCTCTTTGAGTCAACAGCCCAGTGTCAAACTGTCAGGCCTTCCCTTGCCTACATTCCCCCGATGATGCCTAGGGAACTGGTTTTCTGGCCAAGATGTGGTTTTGTGGCTACAGTCAGCCAGGCAGAAGGGAAATGAAAATTATGCCATGTGGACAAGAAGCCTTTTCTTCTTTGTTCTGCTAACATAGAAGACTGGCTCCAGATTGGCTTTGGAAGACAGTTCAGTCATCTGCCAAACACAATGCAGTTTAGAATTACATTAGGGTTGAGGGTCAAAATTAGATTTAAGGGAGTCACACGATCATAATGAAATGCCATTTTTTATGTTGGGTTAAATATGGTTTTATGGCTTTAAATGGTTCATGGATAATATGGGATCAGTGCATATAGCCTGCACAAAGCATGATGTTGATTTATGTGCATTTCTGTGTTTTTCAGCGTGGGCCAAGGTGGAGCTGACTATGCATGAGGGTGTTGAGGTGTACCTGGGTGACTCGGCTCAGATTCCCTGCCAGTACAGCTTCACTGATGCAGACAACAAGCCCAGTTTTTTCATGATCCAGTGGTTTGTGGTGAGTACCGTTGCCCCCTCCCCTCTCTGCGAAAACCTGACACTGCCTGTCTAGAACTATCCAACTGCCCATGTATGTTGTAGGGCTGCCTCCTAAAAGTCAATAATTTGAATCATGTTCTGGGAGCCCCAAGCTCAGTTTCTAGTTGGAGCATCAGATGTTTTTATAAATAAAATAAGAACATAAAGCTGGCTACAAGGAATTTAAGTCTACATTGTTATACAGGGCAAATTTCCAGACTCACATTTCTTAGTTCCTTGCTTATAAAGTGACACACACAGAGCTGCAACTAACAATTGAATTTTATTGTTGTGTTGTGGTTGTAGTAGATGTTGGTCTATAAAATGTCAGTTAATTGTGAAATATGTCGATCAGTGTTTCCCAAAGCTTAAGATGACGTCCTCAAATGTCTAGTTTGGTCCACAACACAAAGATATTCAGTTTACTGTCACAGAGAAGAAAATAAACTAGAAATTATTCACATTTAAGAAGCTGGAATCAAATGTGACAAACGTTTAATAGTTGACAACTAATGTTTGCAGCTCTAGACGCAATGCTCAATCTCGTAAAAGTTTTGCATGAGCATGCATGCTTATAAATACAGTCAAGAAAAAACCTTTTAATTGTATTTCAACCAAATACAGTACATGAACAAACATTTCATTCTACGGGTTTAACCCTTAGCTACCGTATATCCAAGATGTCAGAGTTGAGTGAAAGCTTGTCCTGACTGAGTGTCCCACCTTGCAGAGAGCTTTCCGGCAGCCAGCAAGCCCGCGCATACGTATCTTCTACGGTGATGACAAGCAGCAGATGGTGGACAACAACACGGACTACAGCGGTCGCATCCAGGTGAATTCAGACCAGCAGGGAACTCAACTCACCATCCAAGATGTCCAGCTCAGCGATGAGAGGGAATTCTTCTGCCAGGTTAACGGGCTGGTTGCCGGGAGCGCTGAGGGCAAGACCCACCTGCGAGTGTTTGGTAAGGAAGACAAAACATTGTTTAATAGAAGAGTCAAAGTTGTAAAATTGTTTCATGACTTACTTAATAAGAAGGGCTGTCAATCGATTTAATATACAGTGCTGTCAGTTAAACACGTTAACGGCGTTAACGCAAACCCATTTTCACATGCTGTTGTAACAACTATTAACGTTAGAAAAACTACAACACCACACCGGATCTAGCTAGAACCGGAAACAAAACGGGCTTGTTTGGGCTTGCAAGCCTACCAAAGAGTAGTAACGTTATGCTTTGAGTGGATGGCGAGTGTGAGACGCTGAAATGGACGGCAATACGATTCTGAATGGAAAGTTTACTTTATAAAAGTTGCCAAATGGTTCCATTGATAAGACCAAAGTGATCTGTGTGTTTTGGCGTTGTGAGCTGAGCTATCATCGCAGCACGTCCAGTCTGAAATACCACTTGATGGCCAACCACACAGCTGATGTGAATTCTCTCCCACCCCCCCCGTCAAAGTATCTTTTTCACCCTTTTATTGATGGACAGTGTTACACTGGGTGAGAGATTTGCTCCAAGTGAGAATGTTGTACAGTAGGCTATATGCCAATGTTGTTTAAAAAAAAAAAAAATGTTAATTGCGCGTCCAAAAAATAAGCAGCGTTCAAAGGAATTTGTGTTAAGTTGTTATTGAATCAATTTTGACAGCCCTGTTAATTATAATTGACTGAAGTGATTATTTTCCTGATTCAGCTCCCCCAGAGGCTCCAGTGATCGAGGGTGTCACTACTGGAATATCTGTGACCAATGAGGTGCCATCTAAGGTGGGTCCGCTTAACCGTAGACACTGAGATCAACCAATACAATATTCTTACCAAGTAAAGTATACATCTGATAGTTACTAAACTCTGTTTGTCTACAGTATTTGTAGACTGCTGCAATTACCAACCTCATGATACTAAAGATTTTTCAATGTGACTCTCCGTTCAGGTTGCATCATGTGAGGCTCGCAACGGCTACCCTAAACCCAACATCACCTGGTACAGGAACAGCATGCCACTGATGAATACACCAGGGTGTGAGTGCAAAGAGTAGATGGTCCAATGTTTCCGTCTCAGAGGGTCTGCCACGTAACACACCATTGTGTCCAGGCCATTCATTTAAAATCTCAGCATATCGATGAAGCTCTGGAACAGGGAAATATTATATTTATAAATGTTTTACACTGCCTACTATACCAAATATATTATTGCACAGCTTTGTTAAATACCTAATGATGGCATCCTGCTGCTATGATCGCATTTATGATCATTGACCATTTTTGAATCAATATTTTTGGTCAAATTATTGATTTCTTAAGTAAGTAGCTGTGTTATAAGTGCCACCCTGTCCGGGTTTAAATCGCAACATGGACCACCTCACTTTACATTATATTTAAAATTTAAATTAACAGTTATTAATTTAGATGACACTTTTGTCCAAAGCAACATACAAATGAGATGCAAGCCACAGTAGATCAAGAATAGGAGCCTCAACACTCAGGGTCTACAGGTACCACAAGGTTGTATGACATAGCAAGTGACATTTGAGTAACTGCTCTAAGAATTGGTATGTCTCCAAATCAAGTTCTGTAGCCGGTTCCAGCACCGAGGGACAGCACAGGTCGTCCATTGTTACATAGTAATATTGTCTTGTCCATACTCCAGATGTAAACGTTTTGATCCTGGTGACCCGTAAGTCCAATGTCTCCGGGGTCTCCGTCCAGAGCACACTGAACTACAAGGTGGTTAAGGAGGACAAGGATGCCCATTTCTCCTGTGAGGTCAGCTTCTTTGTCCCGGGAGCCATCAGGACAGTAGAGTCCAACAGCATCAACATCACTGTTCACTGTGAGTTAATGCTGAGCCTTTTTATACTTTTATACTGTCATGTCAATAAATTACTTTTTTATCACATCAGTTGTTGCCAGTAATCGTCCCACAATGTAAAGTTAAAATCATTGCTGCAGTACCTTCCGCCTTTGGGATATACGACTCAACTTGTTCAGTTTAGGGTAGGCTCTAACAATTATTTTCATTGTCGATGCATTTTGTTGAATATCTTCAGAAGAAGTAAAGAAATAAAGAAACTCAGATGTTCGATAAATTGATGAAAATAGTTGAATAATAGGTGAATAATTTAATAGTTCAACTAATCTTTGGAGCTCTAGTGTAGTGTTTCCTTTGCCATGAGGCCAAGTGGACCACAGACAGTAACAGCCACCACTGAGGTTTTGTATTAAAAATTAATTTTGCTTTTTATTTTGGTTAAAGGAATAGTTCACCCAAAAATTGTTTACAGTACTCACCTCCCTAGGCTCTTTATGGTCTCAGAAAAAGATTCTATCACCCAAAAAATGAAAGCATCTCAGACATTTGATATGAACAGACGCCATAGTTAAGCGAAAATAGCTGTGTTGGGTGATTTTATTTATTTATTTATATTTTTTTTTTTTGTGCACTCACTTTCTCAGTAATGGGTCAGGCTTACAACAAGCTATTCTCTTAAAGGGGCATTCTATCAGTTTTACACATGGTGTTCATTTTAGATGTCATGAGAAGAACTGGATAAAGGTGTAGAAAGTTTGTCCAGAGAGTTTGTGCTTTATTTCTTTTACCATTCTTTTTAATCTGTCTTGATATTAAATTGCTGGAATAAACCTTTTTAAATATTGCAATTACAAGTAATGCATTTTCAGACACATTGCTTGTCTAAATAATTTGAAACGGTTTATTATTGATATTGTGGCAGACAGAGCCAAACAGTCTGTGCTGTCAGCTTTATGGAAATGGCCTTGTAAGTGACTTTAACAGCTTGCTGAATAAGCCTGCCTAATTGTGTGTGTGTGTGTGTGTGTGTGTGTGTGTGTGTGTGTGTGTGTGTGTGTGTGTCTGTCTGTCTGTCCAGACCCCACCACCATGGTGGAGCTGTGGAAGGAGTCGCCCCAGGGCTTGGTTAAAGAGGGGGATACTGTGGAGCTGCGTTGCCAGGGTGATGGCAACCCCCCACCGGTCTTCATTTTCAACCGAGAACAAGTAAGAATAGGAGGCATTTTCTCACCCTAAAAGTCCCCAAGAGAGAATGGGTGACATGCAAGAGACATGCAGGGAATGTTTTTGATATGTAGAGCTCACAGGGCCCCCATGTAGACATGAGTGTGCAAGGTCTGTGAGGGCTCTGTGAGCTCTGACCCTGCAGATCCAGGCTGGGGTCTGAGACCGGAGGCCATGCTGACAGGGCAAATGGGTAGGACTCATTCCCATGTTAGAGACTCATCCATTGTATGCGTGGACAACACAAAAACTCAGCTGACTGCCGTTTTTAACTTTTACTAACTTGACAGTCATTGGCATTTGGTTAGTGGCTTAGAAGGTAAAAAACATCATTGTTGCTGTGAAAGACAAAGTGAGTAAAATATTGTAATAAGATAAGATTGTAGATCTTTTTTTGCATTCATTTTTGTGAGTGAGTAAAGGAGAAATCTAGAGACACACTGATTTAGCTACATCTATAGCACATAGTGCTATTGTTGGTTTGAAATGAGCCCCAATGCACTATGCACACCCATCAACTTAAAAATCAAAGAAAATGTTTGTTATTACATGAACTGTAAGTTGTTTATGTCATAAGGTGTCTAAAATGATCTCAAAATAGTTATTCACAATCACAGTTCTTCAATGCAATGAACAATATAACAGACATTTTGTGTTTTTATTTTAAATTTCAAGTAAGTGGTTTTGGATATTAAGTGAAACATTTAGGATTTAAAATGTTACCATAGTCTGTGATCAGCTTTAAGAAATAAACAATATGATGTCAGCTTTTTATTAGCAAAGTTAAAAGTGATGAATTCATGTTTGGACAAACTCTAATTTTTAAACTGTCAACCAAAGCAGGATTTTCAGAAAGTTTAATCACTCACTGAAAGGGCTCCAAAGATTACATGATGCACCAGTTGGTAAAATGGCAAAATTGGCAGGTTTAATTCATCAGCTGTTTTCCACACAAACTCTTTCCGCCAAAGAAAACTAAAGAAAGTCATCTTTTCAATGTAATGCTGCAAAAGGTCTGCAACTACCCCCCATAGGGCTAAACTATAACAAATCAGATGCTAATTTCAATTTCTCTTGGAAATGCCGCATGTCTTCACCCTAAGAGCACATCCGATACAAGATACAAAGTACTTACCTTAGTTTACGCTGTTATATTCCCATGATGAATTTAGATTACAAATAAGAGTATTTGTTGCAGGAGCTGGATGTGGACTTGGAGAGCGACCATGGCAATGTGTTGATGCTGTCCCCAGTAACACGGAAAGACAGCGGCATCTACCAGTGTCGTCCTCAGGACTCTGAGGTCAAAGGAGAAATGCAGCTCACTGTGAACTGTGAGGAACGATGATATATACAAACACACACGTATAACAATATATATATATTTGAAACAACTTAGAGACAGAAACAACAAAGGAGATGTACTGTATCATGTTAGTTGGTAGGCAAAGTTTTTCACTTTAGGCAGAGCCAGGCTAGCAGTATGCTTACCACACCCTGACCCCAGCTCTGTATTTAAATCATAGACAAAAGATTGATATATTGGTCACCTTATATCAATCAAAAAAGTAACTTTAACCTTTTAATTTATGTGTTTCCGGGGTCTTGTTTTGTTGTATTCAGACTTGGACCCAGCTGTGGTGGTCCCTAAAGACTCTGAGGTCATGCTGAAAGGAGAAGATCTGACTGCAACCTGCAACGCTCTGTCCTCGCTGAAAACATCCACTGTCTGGTACAAGGTACGTACAGAGTAGACTCGGACTATGTTTACACATGGCTGGCTGTTTTCATAAACGGACATTTCAACCTCTCCCCTTTCAACAATAACATGCTGCACAAACTGTCAGTTTTCTGAAAAGTGTTTGTTTACACGCACCTGTGTATATATGCCGTCAATGCCGCCAAAAGCACGCCAAACCTGTAGGTGGCAGTGTAAAAAGAAGCTCAAGCCCCCTTTAGCCAATCAGAATCCCGAAAATGGCAAGGACGACAACAAATCGCTTCCTCTCTTTTCTCTTCCTCACTAAACCTCCGTTTGTCTCAGTTTACATGCAAACAAAAATTTCAGAAATCTCCAGAAAACAAGTCTTTAGAAAGACTTGTTTTCTGAGGCGAATTCTCTGTTTTGCCCTTCGTTTACACACAAACAAAGGGAAATGTCTTCTTGTTTTTCAAAATAACCATGTACGTGCAGGGCCTAGATTAGATTTAAAATGGAACAGCAGCAGTGTCATCAGCTGCAGACTTTGCTAAATTAATTTTGAGACACTTCTGAGGCTGTACTAGACACAGTGATTCTTTGAGCTAAATGCTGACGTTGGCATGCTCAAATGCTCACAATGATAACACTAACACACTGATTTTCATCTCTTGTAATGTTTACAATCTTGGTGTAGAATATCCGCATGCTAGTATTTACTAATTAGCAGTAAACACAATATACAGCTGAGGCTGATGGGAATGTTATTAGTTTTGTACACATTTGGACATCAACCAAAGAATTGGCCCATTTCAAATTTTGAGCTGATGAAAAATCAGGATATCACCAAAGTTATAAAAATTCATCCTCTGGTGAATATGAATGTCTGTGCAAAATGTCATGGAAATCCATCCAACATTCTTTGAGATATTATGGCACATCTCCCAACATTAAGCCACACCACTAACTGATATACTGACAATTATCAATATCCTGTGTGTGTGTGTGTGTGTGTGTGTGTGTGTGTGTGTGTAGGATGGGAAGCAGGTGGGTAAGGGGAACACATTGCATCTGAGGGACGCCACCTATGAAACATCAGGAGAGTACATATGTGAGGTGACCGTTCCCTCCCTGCCGGCCCTGCACACCAGCGGCTCTGTCCACATCATCGTCCAAGGTCTGTCATCCCCTCCACCGACTTTGCTTTACTTGTGGGGCCAAGGGAATACGGTGGCCGACAAGTTAACACATGCAAATAGACAAAACGCAAGCAAATTAAGAAAATAACTTTGTTTTTTGACAACAACACATGCGTAGCATTCAGCAGACGTGCTGCAAACACACACAACCAAATAACGATTACCAATAACCTTTTTTGAGGAAAGGATATTCAGGGGAAAGAAAGATATAAAATATTTAAAGGGAAGTTTGAGTGTAAGTATGACTCTGTGGTTCTGTACTCTTAGATTAGCTCTGTTGACATGAGTTGTGAATGTATCAAGACAAGAACTAAAATAGGACTATATAAATAAATAACGTGTGTGTGTGTGTGTGTGTGTGTGTGTGTGTGTGTGTGTGTGTGTGTGTGTGTGTGTGTGTGTGTGTTTAGGTGGTCCCCAGCTGGTGGGAGTTGAGCAGGAGATGCAGCTGGAGGAGGCAACAGGCAGGATGGTGAACCTGAGCTGTGAGGTTCAGGGCCATCCGCTGCCCAGCCTCTCCTGGAGCATCATCGGCAGCCAGGTACCCTTTCTTGGTCGCAGCACCGACTTATATTCACATAAGATAGGTGGTGATTACTGTTAGTGCAGTTCATCACGTTCATGTTGATGTACAGCTAGAGCTGTAACAATTCCAAATTTTACTGTACAATATTGTCTGAGAAATAATTGCGATTAACACTAATTGTCTCTTTCAGTCAAATTATTATTTCTATTTATTTACATTATGAATTCCAGGATACAGCCTTTGGTTATATTACTGTTATGTGATCCAGATAATGTAATAACACAGGTACAGAGCCTATGAAGTAAACCACACCTCTAAAACATTTTGTCTAACTGTATCCCCCTTGTCATTTTTGTTTCTATGAACTAGTTAGAGTCAAGTACAAAATTATTAAAAATAAAAAAAATTTGATTTAACCTTTATCAAGGTAGGAACAGATTCTCATTTGCAATGGTGGCCTGGCCAAGTTTAAAGCATAAACGTGCAATACAACATACAGTTTCACATTCAATACAGTACAAAAATACAAAATACAATAGGCTACATAAAATACAGATTAAGTGGGCATTACAAGTCGTCGCAAAGTGAGGTATAAGTTAAAATAAATGTAGTGGAGAGTCAATATACAGTTAGTGCAAATTGTGATCTAGTTAGTGAGGTAGATCAGTTTATGTGCAAAAATTGTATGACAACGGTGGGAAGAGTAACAGTGGAGCATGCCAGGGCAGATGGAATAGTGCAAAAGAGCGTAAACAGATATGATAGCAGTGTAGGTAAAGATGTGCATGCAACTATGCAATGGGGGAAGACTAATTGTAATTACGTAAGTGATTATTGGTTGGACTGTTGAGCTAAAGCAAAGCTAGTCTAAACAAAATCCACAATTACCATCAACTGTCATATCCTTATATTATGTATCTTAGCTAGTGTTAGCAATTACTTTTGGGTTAAACAGAGAAACCATGATTTCGTAAAAATTGACAATCAGACAATAATATACTAATTGTTACAGGCCTATGTACAGCAGACCCTAGTTTTGTTTGTAGTGAGTCAAACCAAACGCTTTACACCGACAGTGAAAGCATGCATCTTTGGCTTGACTACTCTTAATGTAATATTTTTATTTCTCATTTTTGATGTATTTGTGCACATAGGCAAGGCAAGGCAGCTTTATTTGTGTAGCACATTTCAGCAACAGGGCAATTCAAAGTGCTTTACACAAAATCAGTTAAAAAAAAACAGTTAAAAGAAAATAAAACCGATAAAACACAGAAGAAACAGTTCAAAATAAAAACAGATAAAACACAAGATAAAAAGTTACAGTGCAGTATAAGAGATTAAACAGTAAAGAAATGAACATTATTTAAAGAAAGGCAACATCAAAAAGAAAAGTCTTAGACAGCATTGACAGTGAAACAATCTTTTTACAACTTTTATGTGCTTTATATTTTGAGTAATTTTCACTAGAGATTTGTATATTATAGGTGTCATTTCTGTTGTATTTTGGGTTCTTGGCAGCTTTATACTTTGTTACATTCTAAAAATGATAACGTGTTTCAGGCTTTTGCGTTAAGCGCGGTCTGGATGGCGATACGACGAAGCGCGGCCTCGGCAACCTTGTACGAAGGGTCTGCAGAGGGTCTGAGCGCCGAGTCTCGCTCCTACAAGATTTTGTAACAACGCATACGCCGCTATGCAATGGTTGGCTACAGAAGAGAAGTCCGTTCTTTGAGCCGTTGTGACCAATGCTCTGACCACTTTGACCACAATCAGTTTGAATGACCAGAAGACGGTTTGCGGCAAGGCCCGGGCGCGCTGAACGCAAGAATCATGAAACCTGTTAAAAGTCACACTTGTGCTGAAAAAAAGTGATACCTACAAAAATAACCAAAATGAACTTGGACTCCTGATGGTTATTATTATTATTATTATTATTATTATTATTATTATTATTATTATTATTATTATTATTATAAATGGTTATTTTTAGAAAAGAATAACTTATTTATATAGCACCTTTCAAAACAAAGTTTCAAAGTTCTTTACAATAAAGAAACTAATAATAAAAGTAAATAAAACCCAAACAAAAGATATAAAACCAGACCGTGTATGATCTTTAGCAAAAAATACTTCAGTTTGAAAGATGTAAAACAGTGAAAGTGGAATATTAGCCAGGAAATTTACTAAATCCTTTACACACTGTGTGGTGTTGCAGGTTGACTAGTGAGGTGTCCCTGCAGTAATGGCAGCTTGTTTACTTTCACCTATGACATCTGACATTAAAGCCTTTGTGGTTTCGCTAGTTGTGAGGATCAGCAGTATTTTGGGAGTTTGCTTTGTGTAGTTGTTGAATAGTTAATGCTCACTGATGGTGTGTCTGTCTCCACAGAACTGGCACGAGGTGGTGAACAAGGCAAACGAGCACATTATCCACAGCGTGGTGTCGGTCAAAGTCACCTCGGACACCAGCGCTCTGTGCAACGCTTCCAATGACCTGGGCACTGAAGTCAAGTCTTTCAGCATCAAAGCCAGTAAGAGCTTCTTTCTCATGTGCACGGAAGCATCTGTATGAGTGCTGTGAATTGATAGGATGGAGAGGGAACCAGATTCAGTGAAGCATTTGCATTTAAACAGTGCTCCTTTTGGAAAATTCCTTTTATGTTAATGTCTTATCATTATTTGCTTGTAAACTGTCAGATTTTATCAAATATGCAGCAGAAACTGGCATCCTTTGTGTTCATCAGGGCCATTTATTAAGACTCCAGCTGTAAAAATCCATCAGTGATGCAGCCTGTGAGGGAGAAGATTGTCACTTTTTAGTTCCACTCCGTCTCAGCCACCAGCACTGCAGTGAATCCAAATGAAGCCATAAGAATCATTTACATAAGACATTCTTAAAAACCCTGATACACGTACAGTCAGCTCTGTTCCCTTGACACCTCCAGACAAATATGGGATTGTTTGTAATTACTGATACTGCTGCAATCAAATTAAGTGTGTGTGTGTGTGTGTGTGTGTGTTTGGGGGCCCACTGTAAATGTTGTTTTACTTGTTCACAGTTCCCAGAGTCACTTCAGCTGCTCCCTTCTCTCCTGGTAAGATTGTTGCTCTCCAGTCTCTTCTCGTTTAAGATGCCGCTTTCCCTTTTGCTCATTTTCTTCTTCAGACTTAAGTTCTGTCCGTGACAACGAAAGGGTAGGCGGACTGTATACATTATTTATGATTTTCATACAAGGACTCAATACCAGGACTGTCTTTAGTTTGCTGGCAGATCTTTGGGATTGCCTGGAGGCATATTAAATATTCTGTTTAATACAGAGAAAAATCCTTACACCATAAAATTCAACCAGGCCAACACTTGATACATGATACTTAGACCAAACGGTCTGCAGCGGTAAAGCATTATTTGTATATCCCAGATTTTTGTTAAACAAAAATAAGTTACATGTTGAACTTTTACTGACTTTTTCCAAACAGTCTAGTGTTTTATAGTGGCTTTTTACATACCAGGCGAAATTGCAGTGAAGTCTGGAGAGGGGCATTATTATGGGGCAATTTTCTGTCTTTATCTGAGCAGTCATTTCATGCCATTAAAACCTTCACGATCCTGTGGGGAATACAACGGGCAAATAAAGAACATTTCACCCACAACCATTAAAAACAACACTGTCAAATATGTCTCCAGTAGAGTGCTGTTTTGCTCCCAGGAAATAAATATTAGGTCGCTCCCCTAATTCTTTACTGGGGTTATTAGGGACTGCTTGCACAGTCCCTCATAGGAGAAGCTTCCTTCACACACTTAACAAGCATTGGAAGATGTACTTTAAGAATGAATTGCATCACTGTTTTATGACCCTGAACCATAAAATGAATGTTGCCTTCTTACTCTGTTGCTCAGATTTTGTGAATTCAGCATATTCAAAAGGCTGATTGGGATAATTAGGCTTAAAGCTGACAATGATAATGTTAGGTTTGAGATAACATGCCTGTGGAAAGAAAGCATCGTGAAAGAAAAGCAAAGTGTCATAATCATCACTGACACAAAACAAATATTATATATACACTGCACAGATATTACTTTGACTATATAAGATGCATTTAATAAAATAGACATTTATATCGGAAGGTATGAACCACATAAAATACAATGTTAGTATGGGAATAGTTTATATTTTAGTGATGTTAGAAATTAGAATTCATTTTGTAGTAGTTTGGATAAAAATGCTGAGCAAGCAGACTATAGTTAGTTGTAGCTTCTTCTTTTTTTAAAAGAATAAGATGAAGAAAAGCTCTTTTCATTCTGGATGGATAAAGTAATCTAAAGTCAGTTAATAAGGAATGGGTCACAGATGCTGAGCAAAATAAATGACAATTTTCTGCAGTCCTGCCACGTTAATGACAGAAATATTATCGACATAATTTCACGCACAGCTAATTATTTCTTATGCATGAGAAAATGGAAGTTTTTAAATAAGCCACTTAAAATACCAAATAGTTAAAATAATGCAAATTGAAGGTAGAAGTCGGGACTTGCCAGGGACAGATTTATAAAAACAGAGGCTGACTTTTAGTCTCTAATAAGCTCAAACAGCACTGGATCCTACGCTTCCTATAATGGAACCTGTAGCATCTTTCTACATCTTTTGCCTGCTGAATGTCCCTAAACATCCCAAGGCTTTGAAACTTCACCCACCCAGCTTTAAACACAGGCTTTTCTGTTTCCTTTTGACTTAGTTCATTTTCCGAGACTTGCCAAGGCTCCAGCAGAGATTACTTCTACAACTGTTGCAACTGTTATCAGAGTAGTTCTCCACAAGTTTAGTGAACTGACCTTTATCTATATAATAAATAAGTGCCCCTTTGAAATATACAGAATGCACTGTTTCTCCTTATAATTTGGCCCAGAAGCTGTATGCTCAGGCAAAAGTGATTTGGTTTGTGTGGAAGCTGATAAACAGAAACTTTCATTGTTAAAATGAACTTCTTTTGTTGCTGCCAATTTCGTTAAACACCACTGCTGTCAAAGGAGCAAATAAGTTTTATTGGCAGGTTGACTGACACTAACATGTGAGCGGTCTCTCTCTCTCTCGCTCTCTCTCTCTCTCTCGCTCTCTCTCTCTCTCTCTCTCTCTCTCTCTCTCTCTCTCTCTAGCTGAGGGCAGTGGGGTGATCATCGTGGTGATCATATTGTGTCTGCTGCTGCTCGCAGTCCTCGGCAGCGTTCTCTACTTCCTGCATAAGAAGGGGAAGATCCCCTGTGGACGCTCTGGGAAACAGGAGATGTGAGTACCTTCTCTTCCATATCTGCCCATGATGTCTACTGAACAACACAACCCTTTTCTTAAAGGATAAGTGTGGTGATATGAATCTTTTATATTGTCAACAAATCCAAATCAAACACCAAATCCAACAAAATGTGATCTTAACAAATATTATATGTGATGTGTGTGTGTGTGTGTGTGTGTGTGTGTGTATATATCTGATATATCTTATTCAATAACACATACACCATCTTGCTGCTATAAATACTAGAACACCAACTGTGTATTAATCCACTGCTGAAAATGGACCCAGACACACTATTTACACCTGAGTAATATTGCCTAGTAAAGTGCCCCGGTTATCAAACTATAATGGAATGAATGTCTGGGCCCAATTTTATTTGGGCACACTTTTGCTAGTTTGACGGTGGAAAAAAGGGTCGGTGCGCCAGGCGCATGGTTCAAAAGGGTTGTACTTTGTGTATTAATTAATCCTAGGTGTGAAGAAAAATGCACCTGAGCACACCTCCCTGTAAGACCTGCACGCCCGTGGGCGCTGGACAGTCTTAAAATAGCAGAGACATTTGATTTTCTCGACATCCATTCCGCCGATGGACTTCACACCTGGCGGGTGTATTGCTGAGGACCCAAGGAAGTGCAGTGTCGATGCCGAACAGCATCCTGCGTACAGCTCGCTTCCTGTCGCTCACTACAGTACATTCAAGAACAGATTAAGAGAGACAGGAGATGTTGCAATGTAGCAAACTCAAACATTTCAAGCCTCATTAATGTAACTTTCAAAATGAATGCTTTATTCCCAGAAATATCCCGAATAGCTAGCTGTTAGCAAATGAGGTATATTTTCTATCATCCAAATAAACTCAGCAAAAAAAGCATATGCTGCTATTTGCATATGCTAAGTTTGCTTAGAATGTAAAAACAGTTAAAAGTGACAGGACGTTTCTTTTTTTGCGTATATGTCATGACTGGTGTGTTGCTGAGGACCCAAGGAAGCACAGTGTCGAATGTGAAGTTTTCTATATGTTTATTGTGTGATATGCTAGAGTCATTTAGCCAGTAGTTGTCTATATAAGGAATCATGAGTTTCTACTCTGGTTGACTCCATCCTGTCACGCTCAGAGGAAACCAGTTGGCATTCTCCTTTTGTGATATTTTTTTTAACTTATATTTGCCCTAAACTAGTAAAAGCATTGTAACTACACCTTTTTGGCTCGGTCCAAGTGTGCCTGAAGTAAGCCCTATGGCTTACCTTTTTCTGCAGTTGACCAGATTGACTTCAAGAGCACCTTGCTTTCACCTGGAGTTATTTTACTTTAACTGTTTTTTCTGTTTTTTTCTTGAGTGGGAAGTTTTTTGGATGAGCGGTTCTCAAAAGCTGAAGTAGATTTGTGACCTACTTTTAAAGATTTGAGTGCCTCAGAAGTATTGAGAGTCGGACAAACACATTGTCGGTTTTGGTCTTTTTTGTTAAGTACAGGAATATAGAGCCTTATCCTTTGAAGAAATTCGGAATGTGACTCTTGGCTTATTCTTCTTAAATGCATCCAAAAACTTTAAAAGTGCCCTGCCAAACATACTTAATTACATCTTTACATGGTGAAGTTCTACAATGGACTCTTAACATTTTTGTGGAAAAAATGCCTTGGTTACCTTGTTTCCAGCCATTCTAGCGTGTTATAGAAAGCCTGCAGGAAGACTCGGCTCCATTTGTGCCAGTTAATATTCAATGAGACTCTGATTGGCTGACAGCTAGCCAATGAGAACCCGGCTGTCAGCATCCTTTACCCAGCACAACTGGGCGAGCTCATGAATAGTAATGAACTCAGGCAACATGACATCAGACTGACCAGCTTTTGTAACCACCCTGATTTCTCCTCTTATTTCTTTTCAGTGGTTAGAGCTGACAAAGGAGGTAACATAATACAAACACATATGGACCTAACATATTTAAAAAAAAAAAAAAAAAATGCAAGTAAAAACGGTTTTGTGTGGCAGGGCGCCTTTTAAAATAATAGGGCGCTAATGTAAATGGAAGTTTGAATATATTACTGGAACTCTCAGGATGTCGATGCAGAAATGTTTTGAACAAACTGACTTAAAGGTCTGTCGAGCGTTTTTTTTAGGTTGTGACATTTGTTTTGGTCACATTACCCGGTCTCTGTAGACAGGCCATGGCTGCACAAACATCAAACGTAACCAACAAGAAGGATTTGGGGGTGGGGGTTGGGGGGTTAGAGCACGGAAGGGAGGGAGAAAGGATGGGATGAGGGATTGGGATGGGATGTTTTTTTAGTTTTTTTTTTATCTGGGGCTTTTCCCTTTTATTTGATAGTGACGGTGGATAAACAGGAAAGGTAAAGAGGGGATGACATGCAGCAAAGGGCAGCAGGTCGGATTCTAACCTGGCCCGCTACATGGGGCGCATGCTCTTACTGGGTGAGCAAGAGGATGCCCCACTTGCCTCGTTTTGTTTGAAAATACTTTAAAAATCAACAATAAATGCCGTCACCCAAAATCGCTTAGAGCACCTTTTAAGAAACTCTTAAACCCTGGGTATAGTAACACAATCTTAACCAATGTCACGAAAGAAGAATATGTGATGAACCCCAGTCCCTCTGCATTTACCTGTGTTTCTGTCAAATTCCACTTGAGCCAACCTTCCTTCCTGTCCGCAGCACCAAAGAGAAGACCACCAAAGATGACATCGTCGTGGAGATGAAGACCAACACCAAGAATGAGGAAGCTGTCCTCCTAAAGGCTGTCAACGGAGACAAGAAGGGCCCTAGTGACAAGGTAACTATTGTGGCTGGATGAACGTGATGTCATTGTCTTACAATGTTAAAAAGACTTCAAAACCCAAAGTTTGTTCTGCTTAAGTTGTAATAGTTGTGGAGTTCCAGTGTGAAGTTTGTCCTGAGGGAGACACTAGAGAAAAGCTCATGGAGAAAGAAAAAGAAAATGCATTGCAGATGCAAGTCAGGAAATGCAGAATTAGACATCCTGTTCACAGAAGCTGTTTTTAAATGCGGATATGTAATGTGCATGTGGGGTAATAAGAGAGATTTTTGCATCAATTATTTAATGGTTGTTAATACATCAGCTGCCAGCATGCAGAAAACAAATTCTGATGATATGAGGATGCCTGGACAAGACCGATCAAAGTGTTTGTGAATTAAACGGACACTCCCATGTTTTTCAGTATTATCTCCAGTGCTTTAATGCAGTTTGCCTGGCTTTTTTAATATGGTTAAATGGTTATTAGTAGCTAGTTATCAGATATAAAGAGTTTCTGGTCCTTTTTGTGATTACTCACAGAGGCACTAAACTGTCCCACTCCTCAGTATATCTCAGACCTTTTGTCCCAGTACAACCCTGCTCGTACTTCAATGTCCTCTGGCAGGGGCCTTTAATCTGTCCCAGACTCTCGGCTGAAGACTATAAGGGGACAGAGCTTTTGAAATAAGAGCCCCGTGGCTCTGGAACACCTTGGCCGAGAGAATACAGCAGGCTGAGTCAGTGGCTTTTTGTAAAGCTAAGCTTAAAACATACTTTTATTGGCCTGCCTTCCCTGATTTCATCTGATTCTGATTTATTTTCTTTCTCTAATTTCTTAGTACTTTTATTGCTATGTTTTTTTGTAATTCTGTTGTGTTTTTTGCTTTGATAAGTACAACGTAAAGATATGATCTTAATTCTAGCACGGGGGGATGCCAACATCGAGACTTTGAAATTGTTCACATAGTGCTTTATTTGAATAATTCAACATTTTGGAAAGAACCTTTATAGTCGCGTGATTGTTGCCATTTTTTTGGGTGGTATCTTCATGGTTAAATCGTTCAGTTTCTATGCTCCTCATATCTGGAATAAACTCCCAGAAACCTGGAGGTCTGCTGCTACTCTTAGTTCTTTTAAATCAATGCTGAAGACCTTTCTTTTCGATGTTGCCTTTCTTTAAATTATGTTCATTTCTTTCTTTTATACTGCACTGTAACTTTTATTCTTGTGTTTTATTTGTTTATATATATATATATATATATATATATATATATTTTTTTTTAAACTGTTTCTTCTGTGTTTTATCGGTTTTATTTTCTTTTAACTGTTTTTGTGTAAAGCACTTTGAATTGCCCTGTTGCTGAAATGTGCTATATAAATAAAGCTGCCTTGCCTTGCCTTGCCTTAAATGCACTTCTTAAACGGAAGTCGCTTTGGATAAACGTGTCATCTCAGTGAATGGAATGTATTCGCTTTCTTGCTGAGAGTTAGCTTAGGAGATCGCCACCACCTCATGGAGTATGTACGCTAAATATAAAGCCGCAGCCAGCTAACTTAGCTTAGCATAAATACTGGAAACGGAGGGGAACAGCTAGCCTGGCTGTGTCCTAAGATTACAAAATCCACCTACCGCCCGCTCCACAGGTTAGCGAGCTTTAGAGATGGTGGTAGGCGGGTATATTTTACCTTTTTAATAAACAGGAATTTCCCTTTTTGTTTGCAGATCACAACTTGTGTGTCATGTGTAGTAATTGCTAGGCTGTGTGTGTATGTAAGTGTAACACTGACGTCGTCCTCTGTCCCTCCAGTGAAGTCCCTGACGTTTCAGCAACAAGGAGGACACATGAAGCCAGCAGTCCGTCAGTGTGATCTGAGACCTGCAGGGTAACCCCACCTCACAGTCCCGATGTTCCCCCATCATGCTTTATTCTCAGCAGTATTTAGTAGATTTACACAGGAACACACTGCCACATACTTCCATTTTACACACACACACACACACACACACACACACACAGGTATGTATATACTCATGTGTATTTTTTTTTAATGAATGTTTGCCTCCCTGACATTCAGTTCCTCCATTTGTTTTGTACCATTCCCTTAAACTGTTCAGCGTGTGTACGATGGTGTCTCGTGTTGCATCATCCAACTCTTTTTTTTTTTTTTTTTTACTTTTTTTTTTTTATGAAAGTGTATATATTATATATATTTTGTTATTTAAGATATTTTGGCAGTCCGATTTTCAACTCGCGCTAGCGTCTGGGTCATGTGCATGTTGATCCGTGTTCATGGAGTCCAGGCGGGTTTTGGGACGGGACATGATGTCAGAGACCAAGCGCTTCACTGTTGGTTCACAGTCACAGAGAGAAGGCTCGTCAGTGTGTTTGCTTCACTTTTGATGTGTTTTGATTGACACCAATATTTGTAATGTAACCAAAAACTGATGAATATTGAGGCGTGTCCCTGAGACGGGACGTCTTGTTCATAACACGATCAGTCAGACACACTGGCAGCCGTCTTTGGCAAACCCTGTCGAGCCCTTGTTCTGGTTGTAAATACGTGGTAGTGTACAGATCTGCTAGTGGTGGCCTTGGACTGTTACTGAAGGCCAAAGGGTCAAAGGTTAGTGATGTGCTGTGCCTGTTTTTGAGTATGCATCATACACTGAATTAGTTTTTTTCTTTGGTTTGCTCTGTGTGTTTTCTTTGTTTCCACTGAGAGCTCGTTGGGCCTGAAGAAGGGTTCCAGTGTTTGTGCATGTTTGACATGTTTACTACAGACGACACATACAGTGCTGCTGCTCGGGTTTTCCCTTCCAGGCAGCCGTACGTTTCAGTTTGTTTCTGCACAGTTTGAGAATCAACTGGCAGACACTTAAAACTAGTTTCACGTAGATACTCCATCACAGTAGGGCTGCACGCTATGAGCAAAACATCTAATTGCGATTATTTTTGACTGACACTGCGATATAATTCACAATAACGGAGGGAATGATTATTTTTGTATAATTTATTCTCATTTTCATTGAAATTTTTTTTTTCTTCTTTTTTTAAAGAATCTGTACCAAACAAAGATTTTTTTCTTTAGTCTGTAGGATACGATTTGGAGGGGGACTCTGCAGCACTACAATACTTTATTTTAGAATGGTCTGTCATATATTTTGCCTTTAACAAATTACACTAGTCCATATTGCGATTAATCATGCAGCCCTACATCACAGGGAACATTTAGTTTCCCATCCATGGTAACGTCTGCTCTGCATTACATACATTTCAAGGTGTTTTTGTTTGTTTTTGTTTTAAATACCTGAAGGGAATGTAAAATAGTGGCAGTGAAAGGGAGAATTACATTTAATGTCTATCTGCAGCTCTTCCCAGTTTGTCATGTATTATTACAGCATTCAAGTCCCAGAGCTCAACATTTAGGGGAAGAGCTTATGGGGGGGAAAAAGAAATTCCTGACAATCTTTGATAAACCCCATTGTTCTTTTTGAAGGTGTTTCCAGAATCCTTAAAGTCTCTACTAACCATCTCTATCAAACCATATTCTAAGATGCAACTGTGCTTCCTAAAACTGCAGGCGGATACCACATTGCTTTTTATTGTGCATGAAAATACTGATTCATCCGAAACTGTAAAAATTGATATTCCCCAATCCAAACAAAGCCAGCTGTATTGTTTATTTTGTCTTTATTATTCTTTTCTATTCTTGGATCCCCATTAACTTCCACAAAGAGGCCGCTACTCTTTCTGGTGTCCACACAAAAGTAACGATTTAAAATCAAATAAAAAAACAATTTGAAAATAACTCAACAACATAAGGTAGACAATAACAACTTACGGTGAAAACAAACCACATGGGACCATCAAAAGCAGCACTAACAAAGTTAAAATCAAAGTAAGATTATTTTCCATTTACCATCTATATTTTATTTTGCATTGTACACAATTACCAAGGCAAAGTGTCATTCTCGGGCACCATTGTGCAGCAGATGGATTTTATTTATTCAGACGTGTAAAATAGTCTTTAAAAGTTCTTGAAATGCCTTCAGAACAGACATAAGTGTATTTTTAAAGATTGTCAGGGATTTATTCTGAAGAAAAAAAAAAGATATTTGAATGTAATAATAGATGAGAGGCACAAACTGGAGCTTATCTACATGTCGGTACATTTACAGTAAAAACATGCATGCATAGTGAAACATGCAACAACGCTGGATGCTCCTTTACGGCCGCTGTCATATATGAATATATGATGGGCTGACTGCTCACTGTGTAGGTTATTGTGTAAAGAGCCTTTTTGCCCAGATGACTTGCAACATTAACAAAGTAGTGATATGTTCAGTTGTTTTCCACTGAGTTGAGATGTTGTAGAAATGTCCAGGTACAGGACGTTCTCAGGCAGGAAGCGTCCACGTGTGCGGTGCGATGCTGTTTTTATATGATGGTTTAGAGAAGCTGCACAAAGCCATAACACCAACCGTCTGCCGCCAACCATTTCTCATTTGATTTCCTCTTTTAAATACGACTTTTTGTGTTTTATTCTTCTGGAATTTGCACCAGTGGGAAAACAAGTTTGAAACTAAACGTGTGTAAATTAAGTACTGTACATGTGATTCTTTGATGCTTGTGTTTTTTTTCTTATTTTTTTTAAAGAAAATAATGCCAAATAAAAATGTTCCATTTTAAGAGACCGTATCTGTATCATTATTTTTGCAGCAGTATGAATCAGTACTTTTTAGTTTTATTTTTGCCCCGAGGGCTTAATAGGAACCAGAACAGCAGCGAGCTGAGTGGGCTCTTGTGTTAGCACTGCAGTCCCTCAGTGAGGAGACAGGAAGCAGCGCTGCCTCCAAACCGCTGTCAGCACGAGCTGGAAATGACTCCAACAGTAGCTCCGATTTCCAGCTGGAGTCTGACGGGAGGAAGGACAGAAAACGGCTCACATCTGCAACAAATTCCGACACCCCCAGAGCTTCCCACTGCAAAACAAATCAGCTAGTCTATACTCACCAAGTGAAAAGCACACTTTGAGATAAAGTTTTGTTTACGTGCTTAAGTCTCGGCCTTACACGCACCAACATGCAAGGCATTGTCAACCTGCTTCACTTCTGCGTTTTCAGACCATCCGACCAAACGATGCTGCTGATTAGAGCTGGGCAATTGATCAAATCTGACTTCCAAGCATGATCATCGAGAGGAAACGATTCTTGTGCTGCATTCAGTTTCACGACGATTCCCTTTTGTTGTTACAAGTCCAGTTCCTTTTCCCTGAGTTACTCACTGGAATCTGTTTTTTTGTTATTGAATATAGTTGTGGTAGTGCACTACGTTTTATTTTAGTCTCATTTGTATCTATGCATTTATTTTCTCTAGTTGAATTTATATTTAGTTCAAGAAAATCTAGTTATTTAAGGAAAGCGTTGAAGTTGTTCAAATTAGATAACAAAATCACCCTGATAAACATTTACACCAAGTTAAAAACAGTCTAAGATATGGATATAAAAAATATGAATACATTACATTTTAATTTAGATTTGACACTTTAACAAACAACTCTTCTCAGCGTCTTGTGTGTAGTTACTCTTCCCAAGAATTAGTACAAACCTTTGTTGTAGTTCTACGGACAAACCACACCGATCAGAAGTTAAAGAAAATACTGTTTAATTATAAATCTTAATGGCTTGGGCATGAAAACATGGCAACACAACAAATGCTGAGGATATTAAAAAGGCAATAAATAAAATATTTACACAGGCAATAAAGCAATGAAGACAAGGTTTTAGTAGGCAAGTTGAAAAGGCTAGTTATCATGAATACACCACACACCATTAACTAGTGGATCTAACCCAACACACCCGCTGAGTTTACGTGTGTGTGTGTGTGTGTGTGTGTGTGAGAGAGGAGCCTCTGGCAGTGATTCAACACGAGTACGACTGTCAGCCTCAAATGTATCCTCACACAGCGGCACGTTCATGGTCAACAGTTAGTGCCCGTTAGAGTGAACACAAAGCCGAGGGACAGACCACACATTCTCTGTAAATCAACGTGTGCTGAGGGGCAGCATGCTGCTTTAAGATGCGTTTGGGGGCAAATTAAAGCGGCGAGATTTCTGTGGAATTACAGCGACACAGAAACCTCAGATTGCCTAAACTCGGTCTTCTCAGCAGGGACACAATCAAAGTACACATCTGAGTTTTTGCTCATTTTACTGCTCATCCTCACTGTTGTACATCAGCGTGCAATACCTTCCTTCACATTAGGCATACTTCTGTTTACAAGAGCATGGAGGCGGCCTTGAATGTACTTTATAAACATGATATATATATATATATATATATGTCAAACTTATTTAAAGAAAGGAAAATATATTTTGACTTGGGTTGGGCGATACACGACCATTTGGTTTTGGTACTGTATCATGTAAGAGAGAGACATGTCTTATAATTTATGAGGTAAATGCATTAAGATCCGCAGCTTATATTTTAATTACCGACAATTTGTATTGATCCGTGATTATCAATACTCAAAACAAGACTTTGTATCGGTAGTATCAAAAATAGTTTTCATTCCTCTCAGCTATCGATTTTGGTATCGACGGGGCTCTAATAATCCGTTTTAGATACCTCTTGTGACGCTGCCTGCATATCAAATAACCCAACTCTAAACTCTTGATATGTTATTGAAAGTGAATATCAGAGACAAACAGTCTGGGGAAAAAAAGGCTCCAATTAAAAACTGTAATTTAATTTCAACAGTAAATGTGGAGGGACCGTTTTGGTTTGTCTGCTGGCATGTGCAGGCTGGAATGACAGAAGGCACATGAACATGTTACTGCAGAAATCCAAAGTGACGATCTATTTTGAAAAGGATAAAAGGAGGATTTTGCACTTATAGGTAAACGGAACGCTGCAGACATACATTTCCTGTTTTATATGTGGAAGTGGAAATGAGACGCTCAGTCCTGCCTTGTTTCTGGCAGCGACGGCTGCTCGTTATCAATCCACTGGAGAGAAAGTCACAACTCTGGGACTATTTCAAGTTTACTCCCTTTCAATTGTAGGCGTTCGATTTGAAAAATGTAGTGGATGCGAGTGAAGTCCAATTGATGACTTTAAAATCGAGGACTTGAGACTCTGCCTGAGCCCCGACGCCGGACAAACGGCTCAAACTAAAATTCAAAAATCAAATTGCTTTTTTTAAAGCCTAAATGGGTGTCTTCAAACACCTAGTTTCGCTGGATCAACACTCTAAAAGCCGCAAAGTATCGATTCGCTTTCACATTAAGACAAATGAAATGGCAAAATCCACACATTTGAAGAGCTGGAACTTAGATATGTTTGCTTAAATGAAACAAACGATTATCAAAATAGTTGTCGATCAACTAATCTCTTAATAATTTCAGCTCTAACATTTTGTTTGCCAAGAAGGCTCATTAGTATGGTCAACATTGATCCTGCAACATATTCTATGAAGTGACAGAAATGTCTGAGTTGCAAGATGGGCAGATTAATGTAACTAAATGAGACATCTCCAGAGTTTTAAATGGGGACAAAGTGAATCGGGAGGGCGGATGTTTAAAATCCTGGTTGTATGTAAATCAAATGCAGGTACGGTATCAATAATAAAAAAAAAAAACAATCATTGTAATGTTGTGTAATAATGTAATTATCGGCCGTCCACAACACTGCCAACATCAGATCATGTGTCCTTTAGCATGTGTTCGTTCGTTACATTCAACCCTGGCGTGTTACTGAGTACCTGAGTCCACGTGACCACCGTCTGCTCTTTTGCTGTCGAGCTCGATGTAAATCCCTCCAGTCTGATTCATCAGCTGTTTGGGGCACAAATGTGACGCCGAGCCAAATCACACTAACATGTGAGTGGAGGTCAAACAGCACATGTTAACGTCCTTTTTGTGTATTAGTAAGAAACTAGAAGAATATACAGACGTTTTAGAGAAGATGAACCAGCCTTGCCGCCAGGGATGGTGGCCGACTTTCGTGTGATTAAAATGACAAAATGAACTTCAGAAAAATCCAGCCATTGTTAGTACTACGACACAGCACAAGTTATGAGAGTACTTAAACATTAAAACTTGTTATTTCATTATAGAACCAGAATTGAACCGGGAGCTGAGCGGACATATGGACTCATATGTTCAACTTCAAATACCACTGGAAATGAAACACAGGAGAGCGAGCCACAGTGACGCCACGCGTACGACACCAAGCCCTGCGATACTGCACTGCGACTCGACATTCACATTCATCAGCATGAGCAAACACACCACAGAGTTGGTCGCTAAAATTTTCCGACCGAACTGACTCGCTACATAGTTTCGTACGCCACAAATTTGCCAAGAAGCCAGTTGAAAAGCACCAAACTGAACAACTGCCAGCAGTGGGACGCCGAGTCAGAAACAACAATCCGCTACCGATCACTGTAGCTTCGACACTTAGCTTAATGAGGGAGAGTACTCGGGCTGAGGGGAAACGCCTGGGCCTCAGCGTAGTACAACAGGGTCAAAGCTTGGCTACAGAGAGCTCTCGTTAAAGGCTTTCGTCCTCCATGGATGCTGCGTTCAGATCATATCACGTCTGCCCTGACCGAGCAACGGTGGGGGGCCCACAAAAAAACTCAATCTCCCAAGTGGCGATTACGAGTAAACAAGAGATTTTGAGGCGTCAATGTCACACACTCTGCATTGGTATAACAGTAGTCCAAGAGAATCCAAATAATATACTTCCACACTAAAACACCACAGTAATACCTGTTGCAGTTAGTTCGCCGTTTGTTGCGAATGACTTTGGATGGGAGCGCTTCAAACTACAACGCTTGTCTGCAACTTGTGATATGACATGAACGCAGCATTACTCCTCAGAGTAAAGCCTTTTTTTTGGCAGGTACTTGTGGCCCTGCAGGAAAGGTGCTTGGTAAATGCTACCCATGATAATGGCACAGGTCGGAGACAGAGACGAGACGGAGGGGGTGGGCGGCCCCGGAGCAACTATGTGGCGATGTGTGCCGTGGAGGGGATGGAGACAAACTCTCGCAGGATGTTCTTGGCCGTCTCCAGATTGTTCTGGGCGATCATCAGGGCTTTCTGGATGTCCTGGATGGAGTAGCCCTGGGACATCAGGCATTCAATCTCCCCGTTCAGGGCTTGGCTTCCAGGGACTGCAGGCAGCGGAGTAGGTGGCGGAGGGGAGGAGGAGGGACCGGGAAGGTCTGGCAATGTTGCAGGAAATTCCCGGTTTACTGGCCGAGGCCGCCGGTCCGAGTTGGCTCGCCGTGGGAGAGGTTTGGGGGGACGTTCAGGGTCGACGGCTGCTGCAAACAAACCTGGAAACACACGGGTGAGTAGACAACAATCACACACAGCGGGAAACATTGTGTTGGAATCAAGATTACAGAGGGGTCCGATTTGTATTGGTCCATTTGGCTTCCAGAGCAGTGAGCACAGAGTTAATGCGCACTAGTAGATTGTGAATCTATGATTTATGGAAACGCTTAAAGGAGAATTCTGGTCGATTTCAACACGTAGCTCTGTTGTTTGTACATGTGGAGGTCTGTCAGTAGAGAGAAAACGAAACCAATCGGTGCTGTCTACACCGTGTTATCCTACTGCTAGCGTTAGCGCCCAACAGGCTTAAAAAGGGCAAGTTTTAAACGTGTTTTTAGCCTCTAAACATGTTCAAAATGTCATAAAAAGTGCCTACCCATGTGCAGTGATTCCTTCTGAGTGAACACAGTGAATCTGACTGCAGTAGATGTGAAAGACATGCGTTAAAGTCCTGTTAATTCAGCTCTGTTTAGTTCCTGTGTTGACACTGCGAGGAATGCTTCGGGATCGTCTACAAACTAAAACACTAAAAAGAGATAAACATATTTTCAAAAATAAGCATATGCTTATTTTTTTTTTTAAACAAGTGCTGTAGTACAACTAGCAGGAGACAAGTTACAATTGAGGTAAGTTTGGAGACACTACCTTATGTAATCATTACATTGATAGCCTACATATTTTTGTTTCATCTCTTTTCTGTGTTGTAGTTTGTAGACGGTCCCTAAGCTCTCTAACTGCCTCTCAACACAGGAACTAAACACAGCTCAATTAACACAACTTTCACATCTACTTCAGTCAGATTCACTGTGTTCCCCCAGCAGGAATCACTGCACATGGGTAGGCACTTTTTATGACATTTTGAACATGTTTAGAGGCTAAAAACACATTTGAAACTTGCCTGTTGGGTGCTAACTCTAGCAGGAAGGTAACGCGGTGTAGGCAGCACCGATTGGTTTCGTTTTCTCTCTACCGACAGCACTCCACATGTACAAACAACAGAGCTATGTGTTGAAATTGACCGGAATTCTCCTTTAAAACACTGATGAGTGACAGATTGTAATATGAATGAGTAAGTTTACATGCACAATAATATTCCACTATTATTCAGAATTTGACGATATTTAGAAGTCATGTAAACAGCATGTTTTGTTGGGACATTCCAGATTAAGCCTTATTCGGCACATTTTCCGATGAAGACATGTTGAATGTGCTGATATTTTTGGGGTATTAAGAGCTTTCTTTGGACATATATACAGCAAATTTTTAATATGCATGTCAATTGTTGTTTTTTTTACCTCAGTTTGTGACACAGCATCATGTCTGCTTGCAGTCAGATCTGTTCGTTGTCAACAAACCAACTAGCCAACAGTTTGCCAGGCTGGGCGGAGAGATGTATAGCCAAAAGAAAAGCCCATAGTTGTTTTTGGAAAGAGAAACACACCTACTTCTAAGACTTGGATATCACCAGGTTTCGTGATACGCTTAAATCTCACAACCCAAGGAATGAAAGACAGAGGCTGTGTTCACACTGTCAAACAAGTCAGCCAGAGGCGGGAAACGGCTGCATGTACACAGCCGTTAAAATATTCTTTTTGCACATTATCTGTTGTTTGTTGCTTTGCTTTTTACTGTGGAAATGCTGATGCTGTTACAAGGGAATTTCCCCATTGTGAGATGAATAAAGTATTATCTAATCTAATCTAGAGGAAAGTCATTTGCCAGGTAAGCTTAATTCAATACTTTTTTTTTTTTTAGGAATAAGGGCAAAAAACTGAATATTATGTGCATGTAAACATAGTCATTGACGGCTGGCTACTAGCGTTATCCAAAGACGGAATAACCTCTAAAAAAAATGAAGATGAAACGTTTTTTGCCAGACAGCAGCATTGGAGGCATTCCACCTTAAAACAGCAAACATCATAACTTGTAGAAATACATACTGGCGTTTACGTCACTGTCAATGCTGAGAGTGCTAAAGGGCACCGAGGGGCCGCTGATATCTGACAGGGTTCTTTTGGTGGGGGCGGGATGGACGACCGGTCTGGGACAGTCATAAATATCCTCCTCATTGGTCTCCTCCTTCGTGTCCAGGGGGACCACAGCAGCTGAATGTTGAAGATGGTCTGAAAAAAAACCAAGCACCTGTAGTCAATACACAATACGCAGCAAAGAAAATAGAAACAGAAACATTTGTACAATGTATGGCATTGTAATACAACAGCCGTGAAATAAACAGTACCTCCCGTACTATCCCGTACACTTTATGTCCGGACTAAATCTGTATTTATTTAAGTCATTCAAAAGAGTTCCTCTGACTTTCCCAGGAATTATTATTGGTACAACAGTATTATTGAACCAAATTCATCATTATGTGTGACCAGGAGGACACAACTTACAGTGTAACTACTGTTAAATATTAGAGTGCCTCTTCTTCAAAAAACTTTAGTAAATTAATGTTAGCAGCACCACGGTATGCAAAAATAGGTTAAAGAATAAACCTGTAAAATGTTCCCCTTTGTTTCCCCTTAGGACAGTGTGAACGTTACCGAGGTCAGGGGCCTGTGCCGTCTCAGAGGAGCCAGCCTGGGCCTGGATAATACACATGGACTCGTAGACTTGGGGATCCTGAGAGTCAATGTCATCCGCCTCACTGCTGGGACACGGAGAAATCATTTGGAGTGCTATTAATAGTCATTCTTTATGTCGAGTCCTTAAATAAAGTCTGGTCCGCTCTCAAGAAAAGGTCCCTGAAATTAAGATTAGGAGCAATATAACCAGAATAAAGCAAAAAGTATGTATGGACATTATTAGGGTTATTTCAGTGGATCTAAAACTCAGTGAATATTCAACCAAAAATATCACTAATGGTTCTAAGATTTTGGTACTGAATTTCAAACTGCATCAATTTTTCATGCGGCCATTGTTGCCGCTGCTTCTCTCACCGTTTTTAGGCTCACACCATAAAATACAGCTCTCTAGTTGTTGTTTTTTTCATTCCAGAAGCTTTTCCATACATTCTTCCTATAGTCTTGACTCATTTCATCGAAGCAACAAGTTGAGAAACATCGCTGCCTTCTTGTCAAACATTGCATTTGCGTCACCTCCTTTAAAATGATTTACTCAAGGAGGTGAAACATGTAAGAATATATTGTGGGTTGAGGAATGGGACCTCCATGGACAAATAAAACTGAGGCTCCAGAGCCCCCTGGTGGACAAAACCAAAATCACTGCTCGGATACATGATGGCATCAATTAGACCAGTATTGATGCATGTACAAAAGCCAGTTATGATTTCCCTTAAAATGTATAATATAGTCTCATTATCTCAGTATCAGATTCCTTAGATTGAACGATATCCGTTGTATAAGTTAACCCGATTTAGGACAATTCCAATCAACGTTTTCTGAAAAATTTAATTTCTTCCCCTTTACAATTCCCATATGTTTCCTCTAGCTAATATCTTTGAGACACAACGTTGTGTTCATGCCTGCCAGAAGAATGTTTGCGCCTGTTGGGAACTCCCACGTTACCTCTCGTAGCCTTTTTCTGAACCTTTCAGGACCTGGGGAGTTTGATACTTTCATTTCCACTGGATTTATCGTCCTGGATCGTATTGGATACTAGGGCTGCGCGATATTGGGAAAATATCTAATTGCGATTATTTTGACTGATATTGCAATTTGATTCACGATATTGAAGGGAATGATTTTTTTTTATCATTCTCATTGAAAAATATACAGTATATATTAAAAAAATAAAGATTGAAGTGTGATTTTTTTTTTTTTTTTTGGGAGGATCCTTACCAAACAAATATGTTTTCTTTAGTCTGTAGGATATGATTTGTAGACCGGGACGTCTCTGTAGCACCACAATACTTCATTTTAGAATGGTTTGACACATATTTGACCTTTCAACAAATATTGCGCCCCCCTGTGATTTGGACTGCAGCCCTATTAGATACACAGCATTAAGCGGCTACAGCGTGACCTACATCATCATTTCTTATGTGCTGTTTGGCAAGCAATGAAAGATTTAACACATTAAAGTCTTTGTACAGGTCTTACATGTGTGGAAAAAAGATGGGAGCTGTGCAAAGTCCTACTAGGTTAAACCAAATTTGTTTTTGATTTTATTTTAATTGTTAGGTTCCTGCAGTGGAGAATATTTTTTTAAATTATAGTCCTATGGCAATTCTCAACATTTTGGCCCAAGGGCCAATTTCTAAACTGAAACACTTGATAAATCCTTTTTTTTAAGGCCCCGGGGAGCCTTTTCATCACTCCCGGTTACCTGATGTCATTGTGGTGGTTTGCTTGGACCGGAGGCGGGGGCACCAAGGAGCCTGTTACGACCCAGGGGGCACCGGAGGCTGGGAGAGAAGTGGGACTCATGTACTCATTCTCCTCGCAGTCAGATGGCGGCTTCTCCCCGCTCGACACTGCTGATGCTGGCAGAGATCTGATCACATATAGAAAACACAAAGCATGATGGGACTGTCGCGACTTTTTCCATTTGTGGTTCTGTCACTTTTAAAAGATTTGAGGTCACAAAAACATACACAAAACTTAGGCGTAGAGTTCCAGTCTTGAGAATACCTATACTGTGATAAAAACTCACTCACTCCCAAAGCTTTCAGCTGTCTCCCCCAGCCTTCTTCAGACAAGGGCTGTTCGGGAATAGCTAAGTTAGTGAATCTTGAGTTTAGAGTTTTATATATCACAGTATATACATCCATTAATGAACACAAACATTAAAATGGACAAACTGAAACATGCACTGGTACTTTTGATGTGGTTATACTGCATTCCATATACTAGTACTTTCTGTACTCTGCACCTACGCAGTTAATAACTTTCGGAAAACTGTACTGTATATATTTTTTATGTAAAGAAGACGGGCCATTTTTGTGTATCTTCTGTATTCCAGCAACGTGTAAAAGGTACTTAAATTCCAAACAGGGTAAATGTCCGTGTTAGATGCTGCACATCATGCCCTATATTTTAGTAGATCTGACTCACTTCCTCACATATTTTTCCTACGCCATGCCACTGGGTATGGCTTAAAATGGAAACCATCATATCACACGATGACTTAATATGAACAACTGTAAATATACTTTTGCCCTATGGCAGCATAACTTGAACTCCCTATCTATTGCACCTCCCAACAGCAGAGCGCCGTACCTTGCAGTCAGGCAGTAGATAGCATTAGTAGCTGCTTGGGGTTTGCTTCCCTCTCCACTCGTTCCATTGCTCTGAGGGGTGGAGGACAAGGCCGACAAGGCCTTGGTTGCCGGACGTGGGACCATGTAGTTGGAAGCCCAGGCGGGCTGGTCGGGGGTGGAGGGCAGGGGTCTCCTCTGGAATCTGGAGTCCTGGCCGACCAGGGAGGGCCGCTCTGGAGGGGGAGGAGGTGGCAGCTCTCTTAGGGCTGGAGGCGGAGGTAGTGGCTTGTCTCTGTGAGTGGCTGCAATCTGCCATGGAGATAAGAGTGGATGGTGACATCGTAGACAAACATCCTTCTTTACTGATAGGGACCTCATGTTGACTGTGTTAGTGCAGCTGTCAGAAGATTAGAGGTTTGGTAAGTAGGCTTGACCATCTAAAGGCTGATTTATGGCTCTGCGGAAGCTTTGTGTGTGCATTCATCTTTTTAAGAGAATAGCAGGGCCGGCGTGTGTGTGTGTGTGTGTGAGTGAGGCTTGCGTGTGTGGTAGAGCGAGTGAGAGACAGGGATTACCTTTGGAGCGCGTACCGACTCTAGAGGCATAGTGGGAGAAACAAAGTGTCTCCCCTGTAATTTCCGACCACGGTTGAAAATGTGTAGCAGGAAAAGTTAACCCTCTCCTTGATCTCATGTTGCTTATGGAAAAGGAGAACTCGGAAATGAGAAAGGGGTTGGTGTAAGGTTGGTATCTCCAGGTACTTACTGTATGTACGTACCTATGGTGTAAATTTAACGCAGGTGCATTCATCGGCTTTAACTCTCTGTTAAAACGCTGTTCTTCTCACACACACGCTCACCTTGGCTGTGGCTCCCTGAGCCTGAACGCTGTGGGAGCTGGAGGGTCTCTGCTGCAGGAGGTCCAGTCGCGGGGGCACCGGAGGCAGCTGAGACATTGGAGATGGTGGGCGCTCTACCTGCACACATGCACACACACACACACACACACACACACACTTAGAGAGGTTGCATGGCACAAAGCAATGAGAGTTTAATTCCACTATTACAATCTAAACTAATAGCATACAGACAGTTCAACAACAGCCAAATTCAGTCAGCAGGGACTTAGACGATCCCACATGGATTCTACATGGAGAATAAATCTGAGCGTCTGTCCTGAGATAAACCTTTTGTATGTGATCCTCTTACCTTTGTGCAGGCCAGCCTGCTCATGAGAAGGTGGTCCTCCAGGCGATCGTCGTCTTCTTCGTCATTGGCGGCAGCTTCTGCTCTGCTGGACCCCTGGAAACCGGCAAAGGAAGCCCCGCTGGCCTTCGGGTGGAAGGGGTCCACCACGATGGGCTCCGTGCCTTTAATTTCACAGCGGCAAAAGGGGCAGCCTTGACCCTCCGACTCCTGATACATACACACAGAAAGCAACGTTTAAATTTGAGGGGCCTTTGTCAGACATGAGACACTTTACTTTTGCTCCAACACTAGTTACAGCTGTTAGTGTCTCTCTAACAGCGTGAGAGCCCAAAGGGAGAAACAGGGAACTTTCAAACTACCAATAAGGAGGGGTGGGAAAAATAATCGATTCTTAGATGCATCGCGATTCTCTCTAGAACAAATCAATGCTCGATTCTGATCAGTTAATAATCGATTATTAAAAATGTATTTTTTTTTTCAAGTTACTGTCTCCAGACAAATCAGAAAACCGAGTGATATATATATATATATATATATATATATATATATATATATATATATATATATATATATACACACACACACACACACACACACACACACACACACACACAATCTAATAAGACACACATAACATAACTGGGCAAAACACATAAAGGCTGTTTGTCTACTTTATCACATTACATCTGACTACCTCATGTTTCATGTTCTAAGAAGCCAATTCTCCACCTTTAACCACGACTGAGCCTCTGACATGGAAGATCACTGAGAGGAGGCGACTTCCACAATCATGTTAAAGGCTTAAGCATGGAATGACTACACAATAAAAACCTCAGTAGACAAAATAATTCATTAAAATTTGTGTGTAACAAATACTGTGTATGTCAAAATTCGAACAGATTTAAATGTCTATTTTTTTTAAATCACTCATGAGAATGTACATTAAAAAAGGGTTTCATCGAGATGCTTCGATAATCGGTTTAGAATCCAACTGTTGGCCTCTTAATAGGAATCAAAGTGAATTGTGGGGTGCCCAGAGATTCCCACCGCTACCAATAAGCATCAGATATATAGGCTGAAGCAATTAAAAGTAAAGTAAAATTGTTGATAAAAAAACAAAGTAGTGTTTTTATGTTATACCTAAACTGACATTGTTTTATAGGCAAATCCATGATCCAAAAGTAAGAAAACAATGTTAAAGAAGTGAAGGGCATATTGACCACGGAACAACTGCTGAAAGGGCTAAATCTCACCAACAGCAGCTTAACACTGAAAAGCGTTGATCTTAAGAAAAGTAAAATTGTTTTTTTTACTAATTTTTGGATTAGTAAGTGAGAATCCCATTTCGGTTAAGACACTAGGAGCAACAGAGTGGCGCACTGTCACCAATGCTTTTACTTGTGTTTGCCGTGCATAGTCTCACAGCTAACACTGGTCAGGTGATCCGTTTCCTCCAGGATCACAGGTGTAAGGGGCGTGGCCCTGAGAACAAAGGGAAGATAATTGTTTGGGGTGGGGGTGAAAAGGAAAGCGCTTTTGGAGGTAGACGGAGAAGTTATGTAGCCTTCAGTTGAGAAGGGAAAAACTATTTCGCTCCTTTTGAAATTTGTACCTCGTCCGTGTGAGGTGAACAAGAAATTCAGTCTGATTTGAGGACAATAACTATTGAGCAGAGGACTGAAAATCAAGCCAAGGCCAGATTACCAATTCTGCATGCGGTGAGTCTGATTCTTAGGTGTTGGTTTCTTTTGCCCATTTTTTGCAATGCACTACTGGCTTTGCTGATTTAAAAATATTCCATTTGTTGTTTTTGGTTGGACTAGCGAGGGGTTCTTTCAGGAGGACTTCTTTGAGTCGGACAAACCTTATGGACATTACAGTTCTCTTAATAAACTGTTTGTTAGCCAGTTAGTGCATTTCCTTGTCAGTGAATTTCCTAATTTGAACACATCTTAATAAATCCATCACATTCTAATTATAACTAAGCGGGTGGGATTATGCCCTTTAAGCAGCTGGAAGGCTTCTATTGTGAAAGTTTCTTTGACGCTAGCTTCACAGTGATTGAAAACATTTGCATGCAATGAGGAAGCAAATGGAAACAATTACAGAAGTTTCTGCTGGGGAAATGCATGTTATTCTGAATAAAGTCAGAAAACAAATTGACATGGAGGAAGTTTGCTTTAACAATAAACAGCATCAAAAGCAAATTTAAAGAAGAGATAAGATAAGAAAAAAAGGGGAAGCCTCCTGCTAAATTATGAGTAAGTAAAGGCAACAGTTGGAGATCTCATGGCGATCAATGATTTTAAATTATGTTGAAGTATATATTATATGAAGTTTAAATGATTAAATACATGTTTACAGCCGTGAGAAAGAAAGATGGACTGTCTGGATTTACAGAGCTGCCAGCAAACAAAGCAATAACGCTTTCTAGTGTGCATGCAGCCTCACCTGCCAGGCAGTCAGACAGGAGGTGCACATCAGGTGTCTGCAGGGCTCGATCTTCACATCCTTGTCGTTCTCTGCACAGATCTTGCAGAGCTGGAATGTGGAGCCCATCTCACAGTACAGCTCATACTGCTCCTGCAGGGAGGAAGAGGAGACACAGGTTGTTTATATGATAAGATCATAGTTGTCATTTTCAACCTAGAGGGTTTTTATTCATTGCCATTGGTCTACAGTGTATATTGTAGCATAACATGGGGGCACTGGTTGGCCGTTTGCAGTGACTACTACAGTTGTGTATTATTGTTGTGTATTACAGCATTTCTGAGGCACAAGCAGCTTTCAGATGAGAAACAAACAAGGCCCAACCTGAGTAACTTTGATGTGGTCCTGTGGAGAAGGTTCACACAGCCCTGTTAGGTCTGGGTTCTGTGTACGACCATCTGGGAACAGATAGCTAGAGACCCACCGCATATGTAAAAAGACACACACACACACACACACATACATTAATATCACAGTATGAAGTTTCTTAACTTAGCCTTAAAGCCTAAAACAATGACCGAAAATACGCTGAAACGCTCCGTACAGCGGAGATGAACTGCAGAGATGGTAATAATTCTGTGGGTTCGTCACTACACAGACCCCTTTCACATTTTGTTTCAATTAATTTAAAATATGGATATATTTAGAGCCACTTTAAAGTCAGGAATCCCTGCCTCGGCTGAACGGTGACATGTATTTAAACTGGTCTCACGTCCACTAGGTGTTGGCTTTAAACATTAAAGTATCTTATTTCTGTGTCACACTAAGCTGCATATTTAGCAACTTATTTGTAAAGTGATGAGTGTTTACAAAATACTGAAGATATGGATAAAAAGCTAAATAAGTGGACTGTGCTGCAGGAGGTGTTAGAAGTTTCTATGGACATTTTTTATGTTGGTATCATGTCAATCAATCCAAGTGGACTACAACTGCTGCCCACCACCAAGGAGCAAGCTACAAGCTTTTACTGCTGCCTTTCAGTGGAGGAATTTTTGATACTTTAAAGATATATTTTCAGTAAAGCAACAATATGTATGCTGTAATATATGACTGCAAGAAAATAAGTTACATGCTATGTTTAAGAGCCTCTCGTCTTGATACCCGTTTTGTTATTTGGGTTGCATCTAGCAATGCAACCAATACATGTTTTGTACCCTAAAATGTATACATTGGTGACACTGTTGTACTGGGACTCACAATCCCTCTCTGTATCCATCAATGAGGGCTTGGAAGAGTGGTTTGTTATGGGGGATGGTCTGCAGGATGTTCCCATCGGCTGTCACGTAGCCAATCGCCCACTGGCCCAGCCGTGTGCAGCTCAGCCTGAAGATGTAGCTGAGAGAGAGAGAGAGAGAGAGAAGACAATCTCAACCAATAGCGCAGACTGGCAGTTTTTTTTTTTTTTTTTTTTTTTAAATTGTAACGGTATGTTTAATGTGGTTGGGAATCCCATCCCTCCTTAAACCAATCCAAAACTTTAAAATCATGATTTGTGTCTTTCTAAGGGCTCGTCTGTGTCTCACCTGCCAGGTTTGTGGATGAACCTGTGCAGTCGAGCCTTGACCTCGTCGTAGGTTAGAAAGGCCATGTAACCAGGGTGTGTGACTGCTAGACTGTTCCAGTTCCTTAAAAGAGATGACCATGGCTACACAACACACACAAAAAAAAAAAAATCCTCATTAGATCGCAACTGTTGTTGACAACTTTGTTCTGCTTTCTTACCCACATTTTGGATTATCCAGACTAGGCACGCTAATTTAGATAGCTATCTGATAGCCATTAACCGATTATTAACTGTTAATAGAGAAGCAGCCAACTGAGTCACTCCAACCCCACCCACAAACGCACCAACAATGCAACAAACTTGTATTACTCCTTAAATTTTAATAATTATATTAACTGATAGTACTAATCAATTCTATTTGGTTAACTGTTAATTATTAACATCCCTAATCCGGATAGGGATTTGATGAAACATTTACAGTAACTACCAGCAAAGGCAGGAAATATATTTTTTTTAACTCCACATGGCATATTTTTTTGATTCTCTAAACTCTAATAATATTCAGACTTTGTAATGCTTCACTGAATTACGACATAGATCTGTAGAGCTCCTGACCTGGAAGAGCCTGGTGAAGATGTCAAACTCAAAGACAGAGATGTAGTCGTTGCAGGTGAGGTCGATGGTGGATTTGAGAGCCATGGCCTCCAAGCCCGAGCTGATGGGGTGGAATTCGTGGAGAGCCTGACGAAATGTCCTCCATGGCACTATGGTCCTACATCACATGGGGGGGGGAAGAAAGTTACAGGGTTTGTAGGACCCTAACCATTCATCAGTTTTAAATATCCTAAATCATGCTTACAATCTTAAAACCTACAGCTCAGAGCTCACTAAACAAAATCTGTGTGAATAAAAGAATATACAATAAGGTAATATTTAACTCAAACATTGAATTGAATGTAAAAACTTGGCAAACAAGTTCAAATCAAGAAACTACAGATTATGTTTGGTGTGCAAGCAAACAACAAAGTTTACAAGCACAAACCAAGAGATACCTGAAACGTGATCCTAATGGTTTAAAAAAACAACCTAAAGTAACATAGTAAAAACTCACTTGTCCCCAAATGACCTCCTCCAAAATTCGGCAGCATCAGCTTTGGTGATCCTGAAGTTGTCTCCCTGAAATAAGCCATTGGGGAAGATGGCTTTTAGCTCCGCTAGCATGTGACTGAAGATCAGAGACAGCTTGGTAAGGTTCCGCCTGGGTGAGAGAAGAGAGAGAGAAATATAAGTTAGGTTTATTATGCCATGCCTTTGGTGTGGGAGATCTGGGTCCCTGAGCAAGACACTTAACCCATAGTTGCTTCAGAGGAGTGCAACCTCTGACACATATAGCAATTGTAAGTCGCTTTGGATAAAAGTGTCAGCTAAATGACATGTAATGTTAATGTTAATTCTAATATTCTAATATTGGTCCAAATTCATATCACCGCTCAAAGATTACAGGCATTTAAAAAAAAAACATGTTTGAATGTGCTTATTACTAAACAAGGCAAATCACACTTGTATTTACATTTTATATCTTTATTCTTCCTACTTCCCAGTTTCGCTTTTCAGTCGCACAGAACTTCCGCATACTTCAGCGCCGTCACGTCGTTTAAACTTTGAAATGTTCAGAGTTATTCAAGGATGCATGCTTAAAATATTTTATACACTGTTAAATATTTCACTTCATCCACTTATTCTAATATGGAAGTCAAGAAGTGTAGCGTTTAAACCTAGCCCTTTCTAAAACCTATATCAAACTTCTTACTAGTTTTTAAAGAATCTGATTCCTAAAAACACATCTTTTGTTTTGAACCACTATTTTTCAGCTAAAGGGAGCCCACTCTTTTTATAGTTTGACAATAAATGCGCAAGGATGGAGTAGCGTGAGAGATTACACCTGCTGAGGGAGGACGGAGAGCAAGTAAGTTAAGATGTCAACAAGTCAGTTAATGGGACTGTAGTAGTAAAGCCCCAGTGACGGATACATTTGCTAACCTTTACAATAGTTGTTGATGCAGAACATCTGAGGAAATGCTTGATTCAAATCAGAGTGCGTCTCAGGAAGGATGGACTTTTGCTTAGTAATGACTTTCTGAGAAACAGAGGAAGTGATTGTGAAAGTTTAAGCATGCCTTTATCACAAATACGAGTGGTTTTACTTCAGTCTGCTTCTGCTAAATGTCAACGGTTGGATTTCACAGTGATGGAGTGTGGAGAAAGTTTTCCCAGTCTTGTGAAAATATAGTAACAGAGGACTCACTTTGGATTGGTTTAATTAGAATTTTAATTTTAGCTAGGAAAAAGCTTTTTCCTTTGTAAAAACAGACTGATATGTACACAAGCATTAGTATTTAGCACCTAGTCTAAATCAACACATACTAAGAACAATTCAATTTGTCTAATTTTTGAGATGCTTGTTATCTTTGTAACATCTGTCAGTTACCCAAACACCTTTTCCTGCTTCCCTCTTTCTCCCTGCCTACATTCCCCCCACAAGGATGAATGACATTTCATCAGGATATACTGTAAACCGACCTGGGCTGGGAGTTCTCCTCATACATCCTCTCCTTGGCCTCCTTAAAAAGGCTCATGGTCTGCTTAGTCTTGTTGGTCAAGTTCTCCATGACCACGCGAAAATACTCGTTCTCCCCAAGGATCTCCATTTTGCCCTCGTATCGGGACAAAACGGTGCGTAGATGCTGGTAGGTATCTGGCAGCAGGTCCAGGATGTAGGGGGGACTGTTCTTCAAAGCCACCTTGGGGTTCTGGCACAAACGCACCACCTGGATAGAAACCAACAAAGGCCCAAAGACTGGATTAAAGGATAGCCTCATGATTTTTAAGTCTGTCTTTACAACAAAACAGTAAAGTGGCCATGTGTATATTGAAAAAGCTTTTTTCTGGCTGGAATCATTCCTGATGTCCATGCTGGCTATCACGAGATGGTGGACACCTGTATGTCAGTTTACACCACGTTTAAATAAATACGCACATCATTTCAGTTTACAAAAGAACAAATGTGGTGTTTTTAACTAGAGAGGGGCAGCAAAGAAATGAAAATGATAGACTGTCTGTTCCTTGGCGTGTAGCAGGCCAATCCACCAGACGTCGTGGATTGGCCTGCACAATTAATAGTTATAAAATTACAATCTCGATTCACCCTGTTCACGATTTGATTTTTAAATAGCTTTGATTAACCTCAGGTCAGATTTGATCCCTTTTTAAAAATGTCTGAAATATTTTTGTTTCTTTTTAACCAAATTACCACAAAAAAATGGATCGGATTCCATACAACATAACATCACTTTCATTCCTGACTAAACTCATCTATATGTTCCTCTGATCTTAACTATTAGTCAAAAATAATTCATAATTTCTGCTTTTTTAAATAAAATATTAGGTATAATTCTATATAAATGAGGGTTTTTGACCATGAATTCCAAAAAGTATTGTAAAACTAGTGATAGTAAGGTGGTGTTAAAAAAAAAAAGTCTGAAAAAGGAACACAAGGTTTGTTTTTTTTTGTTTTTTTTAAATCTCACTTAATTTTACGAGCTGCATCACAAACACTACTACTTTCTTCTGTTAGTTTTAAACACACCGTATAAAATAGGGTTTAAAGCGCTGCAGTGCTCTCCCTTCTCTTCATTGAAGCCTCTACATTTACAGGCTTGTGGTGATGCGCAATGTGCTATAGGTGCCAAAAACTACTGCCAATTTGTTTTTGTCATGGTCAAAACAATCGTGGCAGACAATCGTGATATCAATTCTAAGCAAAAAAAAACGTGATTCATATTTTTTCCCGAATTGTGCAAGCCTAGTTGTGGACCAAGCCAATAGAGACATACAGCAGCCTGATTTAGATATGTCAACGTTCTGAAAACATCACATCAACAACTTTCCCATATTTACCATGTTTCATTCACTTGAATGAAGAGTGCAAAACTGACCTGGCGCTCTCATTTGTTTGTTTCTTTTGCAAAGATTTTTGGAGGCATTTTACTTAAAGTAAAAAGAGGAAGCATGAATGTTTACAACAATGTACAGTAGTTGTTACACATAAAATGGCTGACACACCAAACGGTTCCCCACTCATGCCTTACAACAGACAAAACTCAAACAAAACTCCCAATAAATTATTTTCTTAATTTGATCTTGATCATCAGCGGGCCCTGCAATACAAAACTTGTGTCACAATTAATCGCAATTGTATCGAAATCGCAATATCCAAATTGCAGAGGGGCGCAATATTTGCTAATGGCAAAATGTGTCAAACCATTCAGAATTAAGTATTGTGCTGCAGAGACGTTGCAGCCTACAAATCGTATCCTACAGAACAAAAGTCTGTTTGGTACAGATCCTCGTGAAAATCACACTATAATTTTAATTTCTTTCAATGTTAAGAATTTTCAATTAAAATTAGAATTATACAAAATGATCATTCCCTCCAATATCGTGACTCATATCGCAATATCAGTGAAAATAATCACAATTAGATATTTTCCTCATATCGTGCAGCCCTAGTCACGATACAATATATTGCGATTTTAAACATTGCATTATTCTGCAATATATTGCAATTTGTAACCTATTTTCAAACTTTGTTCCCAAAGGAAAACTTTGTAAACTTCTGTATTATCTTAAAAGATTTTTAAAGAAGTCCTCAAACCCAAAAAGCAAATTGATTTTATTTATTCTAGTAACAAGTGTAGGCTATATAATAAAAGATCATCACTACTTGGCCTCTGTGTATCGGTAAAGTACTACCACGGAAAAAATTGTGAAATTATGCTGTCTCTCTTTTTTCTTTTCTTTTTTCTTTTTCCTTCTTCTTCACCCACCCTTTTATACAACTCCACTGCAAGGCAATACACACAAATGTAATAATGTATTATTACCCAGTCCTAAGTGGAAGCATATGACTGGAGGTTTTAAAAACCTCAAACAGCAAAAGGGATCAGTCAGTGTCATGTGACATGAAGACACATCATACTGTAGGTGTAAATGAGGCAGCACAGCCACCTCTTTGCACAGTACACTGCACAACAGGCAGGCAAATAGTACATGGTATTCTCTTATCTGCCTCTTTTCTTACTCCAGCCCTCCTGAATAAATCTCTTGTGAACTCTTGTCTCCTCACCCTTCATCTACTTTCTTCTCTTCTGTCTAGCTCAGCTAGGATTGTACAAAAGATAAACAGGAGTGACAGTTGGCAGTGAATGGATAAAACTAAGTATTTTTTCACACAGCACACACACCTCTTTTAATCTAACACCAAACACCCATCAGCCCTTGAGGTGTTTCCAGAAAGTCCATGGCAAAGAAACACTGTGAACTAATTCTTTATAAATTACCCCAATTAGATGCATCGGGGTCACTGTTGTATTTAAATTTGGGTGGTTCAATTTTCTTATACAAACTCACGAATATGTTATAACTAGTCTTGTTTGTGTGTAACTAGTTAATATAAAAGGGCAGGTGTAACGTTAAGAAGAAAACAGTTGTTTGTCCAATATTTGATAGTGTTTGAAACGTTTATGTATGTCAAATATACACTATATACATATATACTGTCCACCTATTTCAGATATGTATATAAGCAACCTGTTATATTACATAATTTATTTCAGCACCATTCACACTGCCCTATTGTATTACTTTTTACAATCCTCATAGAGCTGTTTGTTTACATGAGTACAATGTTCATGAATATTATATATATATATATATATATATATATATATGTGTGCATACTACTGAAATGTTTGTTTACTGTGTTGTTGTGCTTGTTTTTAACCGTATGTCTATTTCTGTGAGTGTAAGGTTACATTGAGAGCATCAAAAGCCCAGTTAAAAAAAAGTCAAATTGCTTGTGTTCACGCTTACTTCGCAATAAAAACTGATTCTGTTGATAATGAAAAAGAGGGAAGTAGGAGTAAATCATTTTTCACTTTTATGGTTAGTATTTTTTCTCTAAACAAAACTGTCAATACCTTATCCATGAGTTTCCAGCATTTCTCCACCATTTTCTTATCGACCACTGCAGGTTGGTGAGGCTGGAGAGGCTGCTGGTGGGGCTGAAAGGCGTCCTTCATCAAGCCGATGAGACCGGCGCCCTTCCTCGGATTTCCGGCCATTAATTCGGTCGGCGACCGGGGGTTAGCCCCGGGGGTAGAGGATTGACAACCAGGCAATATTCTTGACCCGTTTTTCCACAAAACAACCGTTGTTTTTGCGCCGTATCTGTACTTACCACTTGTGATAATTTGTCATGGAGAGGCTGTTCAAGAGCAGGAAAAAGGCAGTGTGTACATACACTGTAGGCGACGCAGCTAACGTTAGCTAACAAGCTACATTTGAAAAGCCTCTTCTCACTTTAATTCCGTCGCCAATACAAGCTTAGGACATAGTCGTTATGTTTTTGTGCCCACTGTCAGAAAGCTAGCTATCTCTTCTTGGCGACGGCAACTTAAAGTCCCCTGAGAAATCAACCCGGCTTATAATAAACTCGGGGTGTTAATAAGCTCACATAGAGCGATCAACAAACAGGTTGTGCAGCAGTTTCAGTCAGCCAACGACAAGCCAGCAGCTAGCGTAAACAAGGATGTCCGGCCGCAGCCTTCAAAGTAAAGGTATGGTCAATGAACCATATATTGTATCAGAGACGGTATGCCCTTATTAGACATGCTCTGATTGTATCTAAAGAGCAATGAACGTGAAATACTCCGATGGAAAATCATAGGTACTTGTAGCCTACTTTACTTTCAATTTATTCAGTTATGTTCAATTTACTCCACTATTCAGGGGCCAAAATATGTCAATTATATACATGTTTCACCCCACTACATTTGTTTGACTTTACATACTAGGTAATCTATATATTATAGCATAACCATTATTTTCCAAGTACATTTACACATACAAGGAATGTATCGTCTGCATTTAATCCATCCTAATTCAAGTGGGCAGCCATGGGACCAACTCCAGTTGTAATGCTAGTACCTACATCAAGGACAATTACAGGAGTTTCCTAGTATGCTTTATGCCTTACCAGCAACTTTATGGTGGGAGGAAACCCACCTGCACAGAGAAAACATGCAAATTCCACACTGAAAGGCCCTGCCCAGGCCAGGAATCAATTTTGCATATTCAGATTATTGTCACAAAATACATTATATCAGGGTTTTTTTTATAGGTTAAGCCAACCAGCAGTAAAGTCATTAAAATTTGCTCCACCTTCACAAGCTCCAACAGGAAGAGGTGAACACACTAATGCATCTGTAATTATATGCCAATTATACAATATACTGTATATGGATCAGAATTGGGCCATTCTGCATTATGGGTTCTTTTAATTTGTTCACTTTAAGTCTATTTTGATGCCAATACATTTTGTACTCATGTGGTGTATATTGGGATTACATCTGTGACACCCCAGTTTCAGTCACTGCCAGGCCATGTAAGTACACATTCTACATTAAAAAATAAATAAGTGTGAAAAAAGGTAAGGAAAATGTGTATGAAAGAACATTTTTTTTCTTTTTATTATAAAGACAAGAGTTGGAAAAGATTGAGATTTGCAGAACACACTGTGCAGCTTCTAAAGACAGCTTCCGCCCATTTGCCCAGTTCCTCAATTTATGAGGATAAATGGCGTCTCAGACCTATGACTAGCAAATAATCACATGAAAGCTGTGAAGACACTCAAGGACAATTGCTATACAGGACTGCTTCATGTGACATATCTTTTCATTTACTTTTGTGGGTCAGAGTTTTAGTTTTAATTCCATTCCATGTTTTATAGATTAGTGTAACACTGGTAGACAGTATGTTCTGGTAGTATAATTTTATGTGACTAACAATGCAGCAGCAACAAGAATAATTGCATTTGTGTACGCCTCTAGGATTAAAACTCAGAAACATTTAAAGACATTTAATTCTATTTGATAGAAATTAGTTTAAAATGTAATTTATCAAGTCAGTCTGGACCCCCAACGCTGATAATACAGCCTTCCTCTGCATCATCAGGTGAGCCTATATTGGCGTTCCCTGGAAGCTCAAAGAAATGTTCAACAGCTGAGCTCCCAGCTCGGCCTGCGGTCCTCCAGGTAGAAACTCCGCAGACAGCTCTCTGTAGGTGCTGCAAACTCTGCGCTCGTGAATGTCGTCCCTATGAATGGCATGTTTCCATCTGTGCCGTGCCTCGCCGTATAACACTACTAAAGATCTGCGAGGAAGATGCACAGCTACATGGACTTCCTCTGATAGTCCCAACTCTGGCAGACCCTGTTCAAGGGACATAGTGAGTGTAGTGTTTGATAACATGTTGATGGTGACCAGGCGTTCCCCCCACAGCCAGGAGTCGTCTAGGTGCGGATCGATGGCGGAGCCTCGCTGAGGATGGTAATCCAGATTGCACTGCTCCACTGGTTGAAAGCCTCCTAGACATGGCTCTTGCTGCATTCGGAGCACTAGTTTTTGGCTCAAAGCAGGCAGTCCACTGAAGCCACTTACACGCACTTTCCTTTTCTTGAAGTTAACTTTTGGACCAAAGTCCTGTAACAATGAGGGAAAAAAAGTTTATTTCATCAGAATATAATAATGGGACTTGTTTTTGTTATTTACTCCTGATGACTGACACCTGTGACTCTCCTGTTAGTTTTGATAGACATGTCAGGGTGGGACAAGTTACACATTTATGATTCTTCTAAGTAATCTAAAAATGTATCAAATCTAAAGATTTGTACACTTCCATAGTCTTAGTTATGTGAAAGAACAACACCAGAGAAATGTATTAGATTTATTAAAACATACTTTTAAATTGTAATAGTGATAAAGGAACCATTATAGATTTTCTAATATTTGAACAATAAAGACTTTTGTAAAAAAAAAGATTTTTCTCATATTCACGATGATTTATGACCTAGAGCAGCGCCTATTGAAAATGTGCCTGTTTGGAACGGGCCGATTGCTTGGCCTGTAGTATTGCTGCTTGTGGAATTCCTCAAAACCAAATTGTACCCCAAAATTACTTCCAGAAGGATCCCAAACCACTCCATATTCAACTTCTCTGTACACCCTGTATACCCTACTACTAACTTACTGATTTACCTGACCAAAAACATTGCAGATTCTGAATGTATTCAAAAAATATCACAATGACAATGTGGAGTAATCAGACATTAGCCTCATGATTTTTACGCTGTGAAGGACTAATCTCTGAGATTACTTTTATATTCTGCTTCTGATTAGAAGTGGTGAGTGTACTGTAGGCTACAGCTCACAGCAACTTAATTCTATATGTTGTCTGGCTTTTATTTGATATGTGTGTTGGCAAATGGCTTTTTTTTGAGTTTCCTCATAGCATATAAACAGACTAATTTACGGGTATTACTGGTATGAGTGCCCAATGCCTGTATGGCAGGTTTGTAACACTGTGTCCAATAAACAAGCTACTTGTGAAACTTTTGTCCTCCAGCTCTTGACCCTGGAAAACCACATCCAAAGTACACAAACAGACATCATTTGGCCATGGTCATGTTGTGTGTGCTTATGACATTCAGAAACTACACGTGTTCCACATAACCTGTTTCCTTCGACCAGACTGGGACTCATTCCACACATCCTGGTCTATCGCGCTTATCAGGTTTTTCTCCTCCTCTTCTGATATGAAGTTCTCTCGCAGGAAGACTCCAGGAAAGGGGAAGGACGTAGCCTTGGCATCTTTGTGTATGGCAAGCCCCGTCTCAGGATCATAGAGCAAATGATGCACAATCTTCATAGACAAAAACAAAACAATGTTAGGTCTACATTACATTCATCATATCGTCATATTTGATGAAACGCAATTTGACTGTATTACAAAGGCCGGAGGGCCTAAAGTTCATCAGAATAAATAGAGAAAGGTCATATGGAGCCAGAGTGTGCAACACTTTTTCCTCTTACTTTTAAGTATCAAACATGCATGACAGTCCCTTGCAGTCCAGGAAGTGCATTATCAAACAATCAAGCAGAGATAAGTGCAATGGTGAAAGATGGTCTCAGATCCTTTACTTAAGCAAACGTCCTAATACCACAGTGTACAAAAATAACTTCCAAGTGAAAGTCCTGCATTCAAAATCATAACAAAAGCGAATTACTGTACAGTATATACTGCTGGGCAGTTTAATTATTTTATTGCGTCATAATTTATTAGTTATTTTAGTATTAATCTGAATGCCGCTGCCATGCATTTGGCCAACATTCTGCTCATGCACAAGCTGAAGGAGCTGATAGGATAACATTTCACTGGAAATGAACCTCGTACGATTGTATGTGACGAATTACAATTGATTCAAGCTAACTAAAGATATGAAATAAAAGTAAAAACGTATAAAAGTATTTTAAAGTTTTAGCAAGTTTTAGCAAGAAAAAAGAAATAAAAAAATAGATAAAGACAGTATAAAGACAACAAAATAACAATAATAATAACAACAACAAAAAGAACATTCGTCAAATAAACAAAGAAAAAAGCATATATTATTATTAAAGTGTCAGTGTTGAGTCCAGTGTTAAAGTGACCAGGTATGAATTTAAGTCCAGGTGTGCATGCATGCATGCATGTATGCATGCATGCATGCATGCATGTATGTATGTATGTATGTATGTATGTATGTATGTATGTATGTATGTATGTATGTATGTATGTATGTATGTATGTATGTATGTATGTATGTATGTATGTATGTATGTATGTATGTATGTATGTATGTATTGTATTGTATTGTATTGTATTGTATTGTATTGTATTGTATTGTATTGTATTGTATTGTATTGTATTGTATTGTATTGTATTGTATTGTCCTCTCTGCCCTATTTCCTCCCCGAGTGAGGAGTTGTATATTCTGATGGCATGAGGGACAAAGGAGTCCTTGAGTCTGTTGGTCCGCCACTTGGGAAGGAGCAGCCTTCCACTGAACAGGCTCCTCTGGGTGCTGATGACGGTGTGCAGGGGGTGGCTGGCACTTTCAGTAATGTCCAGCAGTTTGTCCAGTGTCCTCCTCTCTGCCACCGTCACCAGTGAGTCCAGCTTCATGCCGACCACAGAGCCGGCCCGCCTGATCAGTTTATCCAGCCTGTGGGTGTCCTTCTTTGATATGCTGCCCCCAGCACACCACAGTGTACAAGAGGACACTGGTGACCACAGACTGGTAAAACATCCACAGCAGTTTGCTGCAGATGTTAAAGGACCGCAGTCTCCTCAGGAAGTACAGCCTGCTCTGTGTAATATATGTATATGTAACGTTACTTAACTCCTGGTAGTTAATGAGATATATTAATAAATAATAACGACAAAATACTGTTCAATGTATCTTGTTATAACGACAGGCTCGTTCAGTAAGAACGTTTTGACAGATGAAATGTCCTGTGACAGCATCCGTAGCTATTTTTGAGTAGCGCTAGCTAGCAACGGCTGCGTCCGTTTCCTGCTGATAAGAAGCTTGTATAATACAGTTTTCAGTCAGATATTTATACCTTTGGTTCATTCGCCTCCAATTGTCCTTTCCCCTTCAACTTTTCACACTTCAGACACCGCCGGATGCCTTTACAAGCACATGAAGTAACGCCATCACTGCTTTTAGGGGCCATCATCTTGCATCTTCTTTTTCTTCTGCTGGTATGTAGGTGGCGAACATGTCAAAATAGGTAAACATCGCCACCTAACGAAACGATTGGTGTATTATTCACCACACACTCAGACTCAAAATAAGAAATATGTATAATATTATTATTTAAAAAAAATCCGAGTAAAAACAAAAGATCTATGCAGTTTTTTCGGAAATTGTCCAAGGAATGTGCAAAAGTTCACAGTATGAAGTATATTATGATAGATTAAGATGAATGATGATGATGAATTAGATTATACTTCCCAGCATTATATGAAGTAACTAAAATGTGCCATATCTTTACATACTGCAACATTAATTATGTATACAGTAATGCATTACAGTAACATATATTATCCTGAAATATGCCATTCTGCACAATGAGTACTTTTACTTTTTGTATTTTGTTATGATTTTAGTTATGGGGTTTTCAGGTTTACAAACTTAATAAAAACGCGCGCGCGTGCAAGCAAATAACGTTAAGTACAGTGAGGTAGGGTATTTATCAGAAATTACATGTACTCCTACAGGTGTGGTATTTTTTAATACTAATACTTTTGAGATTTTGAAAGCAGGACTTTTACTTTATAACATAGTTTGGGCTGTGGGTATAGATCATAGACATAATAAAGATTATTATCGTGTCTATGGCGTACAAGGCTGCGGGCTTTCCATTCTTCCTGTCAGGTTCAACTCAGGGTTAAAAAACCCATTTGTTATTAAAATCCATTAAACCACGCCCACCGGATGTAGGTGGTGTTTCCGGTGTTTCCCCGGGAAAGCTCAGTTTCAGTTCACTTGTAGATGCTGAAGAAGTGTTGGTGAGTAACTTTTATTCATGGGTATTAACAAATTGATAAAACCATGTAGCTTTTCAAAGATAAACGGTTAGGATGTGAGTTAAAACTCAAGAATGAGGAGTATTGCCTGTAATGTTAACGTAGTAGCCTAAAGTTACAAATAAATGGCAGTCCCTTATTCCAACGTGGCTAGCTAACCTCTGTCGAGTATGTTGGAGTTAATATGTATCCTGGTACAACGTTAAAGTATTAACTGCTCTGTTTTAAAGGTAAGACAACGTTAGAGCTAGCTAGTGTTAGAGGTACGAAACCTGCAGTTGAGGCTGAAACTTGTGTTATGTTTTGTTATTATATTCAAAGGTGAATTACCTCTTCTCCATTCCGTGGTAAAGTTAACCTTTTGATAATAATACACCCACTGGGGACGTGTGTATTAATGGCAGCAAACATTTTCATTCATAAAAACCCATTCAATCTGTTTAAAAAAAAAAAGCAAGACTATCTTCTTTGCTAAGTAAACAAAGAAACGAAAAAGCAGAGCATCCCATGCAATGTACCACAACACGTGCCAGTATTAAGCAAAACAATCACACTTTACTGGAACCTAACTGTAATATTTTAAGATCGACAAAAAAGTAAGTTTAAAGAGAAGAGAAACAATGGCTGCATTTTACTAGTAGGCCTAATTCCCAGCCAGGTAATGCATGTAACCCAGAGGGTATGTTGAGTTTGTGTAAATAGTGGAGTTAACTGAGCAAATTTGAGAAAGTGTTAACCATGATTGATGATGATTTGTATCCACACATTGTGGTTGGATGAATCATAAAGCCACAAATAGGATTACAAATTGTGAGGGCGACTTTTAGCACTTTTATTGTCACAATAACTTGAAAACAGGCGGATTCCACATTGCATGTCTCCCACTGAGTGAGTGCTAAAGGCCTCTCCATGTGTTCATAGTATGACTGCAAACTCTACCGGACTCACTGAAACAAAGAGCCCAAGCCTAAACACAGGCAATTAATTCCAGGATCACTGTCCTGTTTCAAAAGATACATTGTAACAGTATCCAGTACTGTTTAGTTAATCATTTCAAATAGTATAACACTAAAAGTGCATAATGATAAACATATAAAGAGAAAATAAAAATAAAAGCAAGTCACTAAACTAAAAGTTACAATACAACAATGAAAAAAGTATGTCTGTTTTCAAATGAAAGAGCTGTACAGTTTTGTGCAGCATATTGATTATGAAGAATATGTGCAATGTTCAGAGATAACACAAAGACATGTGTATTTAGAGGCTTTAGGCTATAGAGGAACATTTTGAAATCAAGTTAATCAAAGTTCCCCTGTAAAGTTTCCATCCTGTATTCGTTTAGTTTAAATATGCATGCTATGTAGACCTATGTTTTAGGCTTAATAGTTGTATTTAATATATTTCAGTCTGCAAATTGGATTGTTAATTAAATATTATAACTCTACATTGCTTACATCCATTTTTGAAAGCTAACATTTTTCCTCTTCACTGCCTTTTGCTGGTGTATTGCTGCCCATTGCTGGAAATGGGCGAAACCAATGGCAGGAGTGTGTATTGTCTCGCCCATGTGCTTGTGTCGCATGTTTCTCATATTTGTACTGATAAAGCAGACCAAAAGACACACACCAAAAAATGACCTGTTCATCACATCAGTGCTCCATATGGCCATTATTGGTTAAATACTTGCAGGGTAAATTTTTTTATTACTGCTACAGTTAAAGAGCAACTTAAAAGAATCTTGCAAAATTCCAGTGATTGAAGTCTCCTTGCTGAAGAGATGTAGAAGAGCACCCAGGGTGTGGTCCGTAGAGCCTGGTGGGTTAGGTGCAGCAGAGCACCTGGACGCACCCACAAATGATGCTGGGTGGGGTCATATGTGTTACAGACTTGAATCTTACTACAGAAGAGGGCACTGAAGCATGAACCCTTTAATCCTCACTCTGCAATTATTTATCTGGTATCTCTATTTTTAAATTGCGGTCTTTTCTACAGATACGCAATGGAGAAAATAACAGAGAAACTGCTACTGGAGAAAGGATCTCCAAAAACCAACAAACTGGAGCAAATCAAGACACTGAAGTAAGCATGGTTTTATCGTCCTCACGATAGTGTTTGTTTTGTAGGTGACGGCCCATGACGCGGAGTTGCAAAGTTGCACTATTTATATGTTGGTGACCTGATTATATATTTGTATTCATGCACCATATATACTGGATTGGTATCTGTGTGTGCTGACTGGTCAGAAATGTGACACATTAAAAACTTTTTTTTAAAACTTAGAATAAAAAAGATAAATATTCAAAACATTGTTACATTGTAAACCATTTTTGTTGCTTTGATTCAAAATCCCAAGTTGTTGATTTTTGGAAGGTTTACACACTTTTCTGTCGCAAATTTATAAAGTACAACAGAGGAAGTACCGGTAGGTTGACACTGGAGTTGGAAAAAAGACACATTCTTTCAAGGGTTGTGTTTTTGTTTGCGTATCTGACCCCAGTGTCAACTCTAGTTTAAATTCTGTAAAGGACGCCTAGCTGGAAAAAAGAGCTGTTGCAGAGATCTTTAACTAAAACATTTAGTTTGATATCCTACTTTGCAGAAACACTGACTCTCTGCTATTCAGTCTATCTAGGCTAGGACTGAAGTCTCAGGACTTGCCAGTCAGGCTGCTGTCCCGACTCCAGTACTTGGAGCGGTGGGATCTTTCTGGGAACAGACTGCAGGAGTTTCCCAAGAACCTGGAGCTGCCTGCACTTCGCTACCTGGACCTCAGCGATAACCAGCTGGAGGATGTTGCCACCCTGGAGTCCCTTAGCAATCTGGAGGAGCTCAAGATGGAGGACAATCTTTATATCACTGTGAGGACATAGCTAATGGCTTTGTATTTGTATTACTACTACTACTTAAGTATTGTGTTTCCTTGTTAACATTGATTTTCTTTCTCAGGTGAGTGATAACTACAAGCTGATGGTGTTGTTGCCCAAACTGAGGATTCACAACGGTAAAGATGTCAGCACGACTGCCAACCACCTGCGCTATGTCTACACTGAGAACTTGAGGACCAGGGTATGACACTGCTTATTTTGCCCTATTTTATGATATCAAGACAAGTATAATACTCTGTACTAAGTTATGTCATAGGCTAAGAGCATGAGCTGTCAGTGTACAAACTGTCTTTGGTTATTTTAGATTATTGCAGTTTGGGAGAAGAACTTCTGTCTTCCGGATCCCATCACAGCAGAGAAAATGTCGGCCTTGGAGAAAAACTTTGTCAACACTGCTCGTCAACAAGTTAAATTTGGACCCAGTTCAGTCAACGATTTCACCAAATGGAGGGTACGTCCAGATGTTGACGATCTTCTGGCCCTTTTTTGCATTGTCATCTGTCATCTTTTTTCTAGCAACTACCTCTTTGTCTCCTTTGGTTCCTAGGTAGAGAATATCGCTAAGGAGTATCTGCACACTCTGTCGGATCCAAAGAAAGAACCAGAGAGCAAGGAGTCTACTGACATTAAAGAGAACTGTGTAAGATCTCGAAAGATGACCTGCTTGTACACGCTGTCTGTACTGAACTTGGCTGTCATGGTGATTCTGAAACGATGACTTTAGAAAGTAATGGTAGTAGTGGTGGTGCATAATATGGTTTAAGGGTAGTAAATAGTTTTCCCCACCACTAAAAATATGTTCCCTCCCTTAAAGAGGAAAACTCCTGAAGCACTTTGAGTGTCTATAATAAAGCGCTTTATAAATGTAATGAATTAATTATTATGAATAATTAAGAAGTTAGATTCAGGATGTTTTGCGTAAATGTTTAGTTCCAAAGTTGATTTAAAGTTCAACTGTTTGCTTTTGTCAGGGTGTCTTGACGCCGATCAAGAGGAAACAAACTGCGCCAGTGGACACCAGCATCAGACTGACACCTCGCAAGAGACTGCGCGCAGATCTCCCAGCCTCCCCAGTTGAAGCCAGTCCTCGCAAATCCAGTCTGCGCAAACTTGAGACGCTAACCCAGACCAGTGCTGTCCGGATGAGCCCCCGCAAGATAAGTCAGCCTCCCTCTACCCCCACCAGAGGACAGATGAGGCCAGAGACCCCCAGGAGAGGTGCGGCAAAAGTGCAGCAAACCAAAGAGGACGATGGAGCTCAGAAAAAACAGAAGAACAGAACAGACGCTGACATGTTGTCCATGACGAAGAGCTCCAGCAAGACACAGGTAATGTAATCTCAGCTGTTAAACCCTCTGTTCCTGAAACCATGAAATATTGTGGGACCAAAGAAGCAAGTGCTTTGTTTAGTTTTGTTTTATAATAGTTTACGAAAAAGACTGTGAGCAATCTGCAAAGGACTACCATTTACTATCTATCTGTAGGGTGTGAAATCTATTTAACACCCTACACAATTTATTTGGGCTAATATTTAATATTTCTGTCCACTTTGTCCCAGAGCAATCTAAGATATCTCAACAACCTACCACTGGTCATATTCTCATAAAACTTGTGCATATTTATGGTCCCCCAAGGATGAAGCCTAATGTTATCATGAAAGCTCAAACATTAACACTTGTACAAAAGTGTATTTTTAATCACGCTAGAGGTCTCCACACAGCAACATCAGTCCAACATTTTGGTCCAGACTGAAATATCTCAACAACCATTGGATAAATTAATACAGATTCATGTCCCCCTCAGGACCAATTGTAATACATTTGGCAATGCCTTAACTTTTTGTCTAGCACCATCATCAGGTCAAAGGCTTTGGTTTATGACCAAATACCTACAAAACAGCTGCGGTTTGTGTTTACCTCTAAATTAGGAAATTTAAATGATGAAACTAACATGGTGAACATGTATGTCTGTACAGCAATATCGAATCCCCAGCAGTCAGAATGTCATGTTATTAAAGTCCCTTCTTTCCACACTTCTCTGCTATCTCCCCATGTCCATCTTCCCCTCTGTCCATGTTTCCTTCCTCCAGCAGCCAGTGTGTCTGAAGCCTCTCCACGTCCTCCAGTGCCACAGTAAACAGGACAGCTCGGAGGACTTCTCTACCCAGCTGTGGGCCTGTGCTTTCCAACCAATGCCAGATTTCAATGGTACTGTTATTGCATCAAAATGATCATGGCAGCTTTTTAAATGGGCAACAATTATCAACACGGAAGTCCGTAAATGCAGAGTGGTATTTTAAAAGCTTAACTAGACCTGGGATGATATGCTTTTGTCCCAATTTGATTCTTTCACGGTGCGATTTCTTTTGCGATTCTGTAGTATTCAATAATATTGAGTATTGTGATTTTATTTCTTATTTTCCTTCTTTAACAACTAAAGTTGGGATGATTCACGTGACATCACGTGTCAGACACAATCTGACATTTATTTCATTTGTAAAGAAGTACGTAACATGGATTTTCAGTATGTTCTGCTTTGGGTCTGTTTGACTGGAAACCGATATGATGCGGTTGGCATTACCCTATAAACAGAAAATATTTAGGTGAATCATTTGTTAAAAATAAATAAATTAAAAATATTGATTTAAAAAATCGAGGAACCTACTACCTATAACTCTTTTCTACAGTGATAAATAATAAACTCAGTCTCCTTCCTGTGTTAACAGGCACGGGTGGAGGAAGCCGTTTGGTTGCTACCTGTGGTGGAGACTCTCTCTGCGTGATTGACTGTGAAACCGGGCTGGTGATGAAGAAGTACAAAGTTCCTGGCGAGGTTTGCTCCATTTATTTTTTAATAACCGTTTTAAATGATAGACTTCTGTATCTCCAGTCAGAGAAATCTTTTTTTTTTTTAGTTGTATTTTTCATCCTGTTATATCCTTGTAATGCTTGTGGTTGACATCTGAAAGCTGTCACTATGGAAACATTTATGACATACAAAATTACCCTGGACATGTGTTGCTTTAGCTGTTTTCCTGCAGCTAGCCTGAACTTTGCACACATTTGCAGAGTTTATATATTTATTTAAGATTTTATATGGCAATTTGCAATATTGATTTTGTGGCGGGCGTGATATAACTGGGATGGTGCAGCCTAGATGAACATACACTACCGGTCAAAAGTTTCGGGTCACTTACACATTTCCATACCACTCCATTATAGACAGAATACCAGCTGATCTGAGTGGGTGGCTGATCTTTAATGCAATATCTACATTGCCCATTATCAGCAACCATTCAGCCAATGTTCCAAAGGCGCATTCTGTTCACTAATCTGATAACATTTTAACAAACCAACCACAAAAACATTGGATAACCCTTTTGCAATTATGTAAGCACATAATGTAATCTGAAAACTGCTGCCCTGGTTAAAAAAACAATGCAACTGATCTCAGCTGTTATTCTGTCTATAATGGAGTGCAATGACCCCAAACTTTTGACCGGTAGTGTATGTCGGGAAAACGGTGTGTGTGGAGAAAAAATTAAGTATTTGTATCATAATCTAAGCTTGATGTTTTGTATCTGTTGTGCAACAGGAGTTCTTCTCCCTGGCCTGGTCCACAGTGTTGATGTCCAGGGGAGGCGGGGCCTCGGCTCAACACTGCAGCATTCTGGCAGCCGGAGGGAAGAAAGGACTGGTCAAACTGATCCACCCCAGACACAACATGGCCTACGGGGAGTTCCGAGCCAGCCGCAAGGCGCTGTCCGTCCTGCGCTTCAACCACCACCAGGGAAACTTCCTCTTCAGTGAGTCGAGGTTACTTCTTATAGAAAAAGAAGTATCAGTATGAGTTCTGTTTGGTTGTCAGTCGCCCATTTCAGAGGTCCAAAAACTGACAGATTAAAGGATAATTCTACTTGATTACAACTTGAGTCATTTTTGATTCACACTTCTATCAGTAATAATTAATAATGACAAAGATGAGTCAGACGATTGGCAGGTTGTAAATGAGCCACTGTTTAGCTTTTAACTCATTTATAAGAAAAAATACTCTGGTGACAAAGAACTTTGAGCTTTTGCACTTTATGCAATGACAGATTGTTATCAACATTTGTGTGTCCTCACTTTCCGTTTTACCGTCAAATAAAGGTCAATTTATTTGAAGGTAAAACTTGTAAACTACAAATATTAAGGGGGACAAATTTTCAGACTATATATATTGAAGGGGAGGTCAACCCCCGTTCCTCAGGACACTATATTCCAAACAAAGTCTGCATTGAGGGGCATCCTACATTTTTCTTTTTGTACCAGTTTGGCAACCACTGCTGTACGATATCCATGTCATCAACAATCAGTTTTAAGACAGACCTGTTGCAATTGGGATTTTAAGGTTGTTTTTTAAAATGTGATTTACTTTATTGTGTGGTCCTGGTCTCACTTGTTCACCTCTTCTCTTGCAGCGGGATCATATGATAATAAGATTGTGATGTGGGACATCGGTGGAGTGGACAGCCAGTACAACTACAAAGTTGTGTGAGTATTTCTGCTGGGAGAGTCCCTTTTAAATCTAGAATGTATAAGAATACCTTTCTTAAGCAACAGATGTAGTGTGTTTCTTTTGAATTATATAATTAAATCATACCTTGTGTGTTTTGTTGGTGTTTTTAACTTTATTACTTTCACTTTTCACTGACAAAAGGCCAATAAAATAAATATATTTAATTTTCCGTCCTTTCTTGGAGTTTGAACAAACCTCAGCTGCACATTTGCAGTTGTAATGACCATGTAATGGGTCCCGTAGGGCAGTGTAGAGATTCAGGCTGTGATGTTAAGAATATCCCTGTTTGTCCTTCCAGTCAGCTGCTGGTGTTGGATATCAGCGCCACTCCTCTACACATCTGCCTTCCCCCCACTTCCCCAGCTCACACCTACTGACTGCCTGTGAGGACGGCCTGCACTGCTATAACACACAACTTGGCATCAACAACACCACAAAGAAGTAAAGGAAATGTGTGTGTCTCTGTGTCCATCTCTCTCTCTCTCTCTCTCTCTCTCTGTGTGTCTCTCTCTCTGTGTGTCTGTCTCTCTCTCTGTATCTGTATCCAGTGTGTTTGTGTTCCTGTATCCACAGTGTATGTCATCTTGCCTTGAACCTTTGGTTGATCCTGGTCTTTTTGAAGGGATTTGTTCAGATATGTCCTGCAGACAAACAGACTTTAAAGTCCCTCACAGACATGCAATATGATGTAATATGTAGCATATGGCAACGGCAATCTTACTAGGTCAGACCGTGTTACATTTCTGTAACGTTTCAATCACGTTCTGAAATGCTGTCACATTCATGTCTCAGCTGCATGGTTAAAATTATCAATGTAATTTGTTTTTACACAGTCAGACATTACAAAATATGCAGCCAATATCAGGCATGTAAAATCATACATGTGGACCAGCCAGTAACCTGTTATTTTTTAAAATCTTTTTATAGAAGGTCTGAGGAGATGGAGATAACTTTCCCCATATACAAGAAGGAAGACAATTACCATGACTACCACACCATTGATGGCCTAAGTTTTCTTACAGATGACATAGTGGGTAAGTGACACTCTTACAGTTAAACACCACACCACTGTAGTCTTATTTACAACGCCCATAAAAGTATGGCCGCCCATGTAAGTAACATTGTGTCATACTGGGTGGAGAGTTTTAGCTATGGACCAAACAAGTCAGAGGCAGATATTAGGGACTAGGAAGTCTGAGTTTGCAAATCAATAAGCCATTAATTGTGTTTTATATATCTAATACTAAAAAATAAATTGGTCAGTTATACAAATGCCCTCAATAAACCAACGCCCTCAAGTCTTTACTTTAGTCACCCACTTGATGGCACTATCATTTTGTTTCTTGTTGGTTGCTGTCTTGTTTGGCTGTGACTCCCAATGGACCACATGTCTGTCCGTACATTAGTGTATCTAACCATGTATAAGGTATCTATAAACCAGCTATAAAACATCTCCATGCTGTTGCTTTTAGTGATATGTTTGCATGTGTTCTTTTTAAACAATCAGAATTGGGATGATTTTAATGTCAGTTTAAATTCTAAGATCTGCACAAACCCTGCCCCCAACTTTTCCCTTTTTCTGTGCATGTCTCCTATTCTAATTTTGCTATATTATTCTCTTTTTTTTGCTACTGTGTCATTATTATGTTTGTCTAGCCTCCAAGAACTACATGCATGGTTCCATATACTTGTGGAGCTGGAGCAGAACCAAGGCTCAGCGGCCTGACAAGAAGGACAGGACAGTTTGTGCCGTGGTTCTGGCTGAGCTGCAGTGGGCCAACACTGAGATTCCCTACCTGGCTCTCAACACATGCCCTGGTAGGTCCCACGCCATCTAACCAATTTGTTTTCATTTTTAAACAGTTAGCAGAGAGACACAAGTGTGTTCATCCTTGTTTTCACTTTCACACAGTCCAGTCCTCAAACCAATGTCTGAGTTTGATGCTTGGCCGGTATACTGCATTTCCTGGGCTTTGTGTTTGAACTTGTGTGTTCATTCCTCTCTCTTTAGGCCGAGCCTACATAGTGTGTGGTGATGACAAAGGCAGGCTATGGACATACCACGTCAACGACTTGCAGAAAAACAGTTTCCGGACTGGAAAACCCATACTGCCCACTGAGGTAATCATCTCCCCTAATTATACTGTTAGCTTATAACTCTGCATCATAAAATACAATTTTCTCATAGGTTTGAACGTTAAACTCACCAAGTTTCATTGCTAAGATCTGGGAACACTGTGACATTCTTATTCCTATAAAGGCAGGTTGTTAACAAACATAAACTAAGTCATATAATGATTAGGAAAATAAACTGGGAGAAGTAAAATTACAAGCCAAACTGCTTTTACTCACTTTTAGTTTTACCTAAAAGGTCAATGTTTACAACTTGTCTGCCTGTGTTTGTAATAGTGACAAGATCACTTCATCATATCATATAGTGTCATAAGATCGCAACAGTAATTTTCTTAATTTACAGTGATATGTGGCTTATTCTGAGGGGCCTACTTTTAAGGAATCTTGACATGTTCATATTATACTCATTTTAAGGTTCATAATTGTATTTAGAGGTTTTATAAGAGTAGATTTACATGGTTTAATTTTCATAAAACACCATATTTTTGTTGTATTACATATGTTGAAGATGGCAAGTCTGTTCCTATTACATGCACAAAAAAGTTATATAACAAAATAAAGGAAAGGGGAAAAAGCCACAAAAAAACTACTATGAGCATGTTAACATTGAAAGGCGTCTTAGTTATAAAGGTTAAAGTTAATTTCTAAGCACCTGCATACATAGAAACAAGATTTCTCCTCTGCATTGTCTGCTGCCGCAGTGCCTTTTGGTCAGGCACACTGACAGGAGAACTAACTTAACTTGCATGTATTTGGCGATGGGAGGAAATGCGCGCTTTGAGAACATACAAACTCCATGTAGAAAGGGACGGGGTTCCCCTGTACTCAGCAGTGCCTAGGGGATGGCGCTGACCCACCGAACCCCCCCACAACAAACAAAATAAAAAATAGGTAACAAGCAGCTGTCAGATCAATGAAACAAAAGACTTTTCAAGATGTGATAAGCTGATTTCATTCTTTCTCCCTAATTATTAAATCAAGGAAAAAAGACATAATCTACTTTTATGTTCAGATAAGCACACTGGAAAATTGTACTTTCCTTTTTCTGTTAGCATTTCATCCTTTCATTCACAAGACATCATGCTGTTTGTAGCTGTCTGAAACTCTACCTCATACATGTCTTTTTCTTTGCTCATCGCTAAGCCGCTAACATGGTCTTTGTTTTGGCAGGTGTTGGATTGGCCGACCCCGGTAAGAAAGGGTGTCGGCCAGGTGAAGGGCCCTTGCATCAACAGTGTAGCAATGGACCCTGAGCTCCACTACCTGGTGGCCCTCAGTGACAAAAACATGGTGATCGTGTGGAAGAGAGAAACGTCCTCCTGAGAAACACAGGCTGTTTTAATACAAATTATAGAGGTGTTTTGTACCAAATTTGGGTATTTGTAAGGTAAAGGTTGTTTCTCATAGCAACAAGCCATTCTGTCTCAGCCAATAGAGAGACTGCAGTGATCCTGTCTGGGATAGTTTTTTTTTTTTTTTTAAACTCCTTTTCTTTATTTGTTTGGGGAAGGTACATTTTGCATTGAAGATACAGTGAGATCTGTCAGAGCAAGTAACAGCCAGACAGACTGAAGGAATACAATTACTGTATTCTCAAAAAAGAAAAGAAAAAGTATGGCATAAAATTCTAACATATTAATTTGCAGGATTGAATACTGATGTACATAAAAGTCGACTAATCATTTGTGAATGCTTTGTGAATGCTAATGTTCCTAGTTAGATGTAAAAAGTCAAGCTTGTGTACTGCTTTTGTGCTGCCAACAATGGGCAAAAAACAAGTGCTTGTTTAATCAGTCAGTGGCCTTATGAATAAGAATCACATTTTAAATTTGACAGTTTTTTGTTTAATTTACTTTTTTTTTCCAAATGTAAATATTTAATATGAATAATTGTATGTTAATGAACCTTTTGTTATTTTAAAGTAGGTCTTTAGAGCTTGCTGTTTTAAAGTAACTTTAAATAATGTTCAGATAACATCAAGTACTGCAAACAGTACTGCTGCTATGAGGAGAAAACAAACTGCCTACTGTAATCCTGTGTTTCTGTGTGTAGCCCACCATGTTTTTACATGTGAAGTTTACAAATATCTTGATTTAATAAATCAAACTTATTGCATTTTATTTCATTGTGTGCAGTTGTGAGATTAAAGAACCGACTACACAAAACTGGTATTAATATCGTACTTTATTTAAAATGTCACCTGTATTATTAAAGGTGCTCTAAGCGATGTCGCACGTGTTTTAGGCTTCAACATTTGTTGTAACATACAGCAAACATCTCCTCACTATCTGCTAGCTGCCTGTCCCCAGAACACACTGTAAAAAACATCTCCTCACTATCTGCTAGCTGCCTGTCCCCAGAACACACTGTAAAAAACATCTCCTCACTATCTGCTAGCTGCCTGTCCCCAGAACACACTGTAAAAAACATCTCCTCACTATCTGCTAGCTGCCTGTCCCCAGAACACACTGTAAAAACATCTCCTCACTATCTGCTAGCTGCCTGTCCCCAGAACACACTGTAAAAACATCTCCTCACTATCTGCTAGCTGCCTGTCCCCAGAACACACTGTAAAAACATCTCCTCACTATCTGCTAGCTGCCTGTCCCCAGAACACACTGTAAAAACATCTCCTCACTATCTGCTAGCTGCCTGTCCCCAGAACACACTGTAAAAACATCTCCTCACTATCTGCTAGCTGCCTGTCCCCAGAACACACTGTAAAAAACATCTCCTCACTATCTGCTAGCTGCCTGTCCCCAGAACACACTGTAAAAACATCTCCTCACTATCTGCTAGCTGCCTGTCCCCAGAACACACTGTAAAACATCTCCTCACTATCTGCTAGCTGCCTGTCCCCAGAACACACTGTAAAAACATCTCCTCACTATCTGCTAGCTGCCTGTCCCCAGAACACACTGTAAAAACAACGTGGTCTCTGTAGACAGCCCAGGGTCTACAAACGGCAAGAAAAACAAACCGTGCCCACCTGCACCATGAAGCATACACAGTGTTCCAGCGTTCCACTCAATAACCGAGAAGGAGGATTTGGAGGTGGGGGTTGGGGTGTTAGTGTGCAGAAGCACAGAAGGGAGGGGGAAGGGACGGGATGAGGAGAAAGGAGGGGCGAGCTTGCCTCGTTTTGTTTGAACATACTTTGAATGTCAACAAGAAGTAACATCACCCAACATCGCTTAGAGCGCTTTTAATAAACCCAACAATTTTTTTAAAATTTTAATACAATTAAATGAGATTTTCTTTACACCTTGTGATTAAACCCACTGTAAGCTGCTCACAACTCATTGAATATAACATTAAATATGCTTAAATGTATTTGAGCATCAAAAAAGATGTGGTTGAATCACATTTATTTGGACAGTTAATATATTAAGAGTAAGCTTTATTTACTGCTAGTTTCCTCATTGTTCTTATGGAAAATATAATTGTGCTTTTTTTTATCATTTAGATGTCATGAACTAGTATCGGAACAGACTCCATGTTTTATTAAGTGTGCCTCACCTCTGTGTGTAAGACAATCATCTGTTGGTGATACCCCTGCAGCTCTTTTAAATTATTTAAAGGCGGGGAGCAATCAGCATTTTTTTTTTTTTTTATTGCTCCAAAAATAACTGCAAACATTTAAAAAGATGATGGGGTAAGTGTATACATGTTTGAATAAATCAACTTCACAGGCAAAAAAGTTATACAACTATAGAGGGATGGGGACCTTGGAGACTGGAATGAGAAACTTAGTAATAAAGCCACAAGGTCCTGCTTAAAATCTAGTTTGGGACTGGATACTACTACAAGCCATTCATGACTGATGAATAATGAATGGAAAAAATTAGTAAAACAAATTAAAAAGTAAAAAGTAAGTTATTAAAGTAAAACAAAAAATTTCCTTTTCCTCATGATGTGTCATGATTTGTCTCCTGTTTAATGCATTGGGTACCACATTCTGTTCTTTATGACACAAATGTTAAATAATACAGTTTGCATACAATGGATAGAGAGATAGAGGAAGTCACTCGGTGCCTAGTCTATATACCTGACATTCCACTTGTTCGCTGATGTCCGTTAGTTTCCGCTTTCTTTGTGTTGGAATTGTAAACTCCAGTGGATTTCTGAGGACTATGGTTACCTGGTCCTCAGATCTCTGCAGGGTAAATCCAGACAGCTAGCTAGACTATCTGTCCAATCGGAGTGCTCAGTGCGGAGCTTAGTGCCGCCCATGATGATTGTGATTGATTTAAAGACATGCCAATAACCCCAAGCCTGTTTCGCTTCCATCCCATAATGCTATGTGGACTAGCAAGACCCTCCTCCACAGCGCTGTGAAGGAAGGTCTGGCAAAGTGAGACTACTTGGTGCCTGGCAGGAAATGTTCTGCCCTTAGGGCTCCTTATCTGGTCAATCCAACCATGTAGTGTACCAGTAATTACATGTAACTAAAAATGTAAGTATGTACTATGTACTTAAGTAAAATTTTGAGTCTTTCCATTTTATGCTACGTTACACTCTACATTTTATTTACTCCTTTTGACAGCTTCAGTGACTTTGCATATTTAGCTAGATAACTAATACAAAATATAAATAATATACATTTTTTAGGTTAAGCTTCACAACAATAAAATATTTCAAATTAGTTCTATGTTGCAGTACTTAACATATTTGTTATCTTTTGTATATTTGCATTCTTTGTTACTTCACTCTTTGAACTTTATATTGCAACTGTGTATTTGCAGTTGTATTGCAACACCTGTGCATAATTTTCATTTGTGCTATTTTCACAAGTGCAATTTGACTAATTCATGTGCAATTATTGTATAATACAGTTTGCTACAATACTTTTATACTACCAGTATTTATTTATGCCGCAGGAGACTGTATAAGGCATGGTCTATTTTAGTCTTATTTAATGTACAGTAACTTGTTTTTTTATTTTGCTATAAGAACTGTACTTCTTTGTTGACACCTGTTTATGCTACTTGTACACTTATCTATCTATGCTCTTGTCCTTGCTGTTGCAAACTGCAGTTTCCCCACTGTGGGACAAATAAAGTTTTCTTATCTTATCTTAAATGCTGCACAGCAATTTACCCAGGATAAATACATTGTCTTATCTTATTTGATTTTGGGGTTAGGGAGTAATAGAGGGATCCGATCAGGCTACTACAGATACTTGTTTACTGAAGGGAGCAGGACAGTGTGTCTTGCATAGACAGTTAAAGAAATAGAAAGTTTTTTTGGTGTGGTTCTTGGCTCCGCCTCTAACTGACTGATTGGTTCACCTTTCATGTCGTCGCCCCAGATCTCTCGCCCACTGGCCAATGCGCACAAAGCCCTTCCTGTACCCTCTCTCTACTGTATTCATACGTAACGTGCCTTTGTGCACCATTACGACGCGACCCCAATGGCCTCGTTGCAACTCTAGAATTTTGTGCTAATACGGGAACAGGACAGCCGTGATCACACACGCAGCTCGTTTCCACATGCGTTCGGGACTGACAAGTATAGCGGCGGAGATGCTGAGCGGTGCTACCTGCAGGGCCAGGCCGAGGCTCGGCAGCCTCCTGCTGGACCCCCTCACCAAAACAGTGCCGCTGATGTCAAGCACGGGAAGCCGCAGATTTCGGTCCACGTCCTCGATGCAGGGGTTCTCAGAGATGGCAAGAGAGCGGTCGAAGACTGTCACGTCGTTTTACAACCAGTCCGCAATCGACGTTTCCGCAGAAAAGGTAATGAAGTGACTTTTTTTGCAGATGCCCCTTCCCGAACAAGGCAACGAGCGTAAGCTAGCTAGCTAGATAATAGCAAGGTTTGTGTTGCGTTCAAGGACACTGAAAAGACAAGTAAATACGTATTTTCTCCTACATGGATGACCGATTCGCTTAAAAGCTAACGTTAGCTGGCTAAGTTAGCTACGTAAGTAGGCCTACTCGGAAAAAAAACCTCGACTTCTCTCTCCAATTTACAGAAACTGGCACCAATAAATCAGATAGCTAGCTCTTGACTCACAAATGCGTCTACAAAGTCCACAACAACAACCTCATTTTTTTTTTTTAATAAATATTTTCTTCCTTTTTTCAAACCATTATTTTCCAAAGAGTTCTAATGCCTGGCAAGAATATGGATGGCTCAATAGTGTGTCATATTATTTCCAGCTGTCTGTGTCAGCTTATTAGTTTGTTACAGCTTTTTTTCACTGTGTGGAGCAAACACACACACACATTGCAAGTATTTCTTCACAGTTAAATGAGGAAGGAATTTGCAGCTGTATGTTAAGTTCAAATCATAAAATGCCCCACTCTAACGTTGTAAACTGAAACTGAAATTGGAAAATGTAGTTGTACAAAATAATCAGCAAATTTAAGTGCACGTAGCCACTGATCTCAAAGACCACACACTGCAGCTGATTGGAGTCAGCTGCAGTGTTTTGTCTTGTGACTATAGAGCTCAACATTCCCACCCCTCCTCCAGAGCTTTTGGGTAAATTTCCCATTCATTTCTCCCATTGACGTCTGGACAAATCCGTATATAAAGAGTTTTAGACCATGCCTTAGGCTAACAAGCTACCACGTGGCTCATAAACACACAACATATGATTTTGAGTGAAAAAACAAAGAAATAATGAAAGTCAAAGGTGGGGGGTAGTCACCAGATGGAAAATTGTAAAGAGTAAGAAGTGCAGTGACATTGATGTGGATATTCATGGATCTTTTCTCTTGGGTCACATCTGGTCAGATTCCCCATGTGTACACTGTGTACTTGTACTTTCCAGATCTGCACAGAAGCACGTGAGACAACCTTTTCACATTGTCATAGCCGGGTTAGTCTCGCATTGCCAGACTTTCCTCCACAGCACTGCAAAATCTGGCTAGGCCACACAGCACTGTGGGGCACAAATGTACTCTGGGTTTATGGCATTTCTTTAAACCAGCCACAATCATCCTGGGCCGTGCTAAGAAGCTGATGGAGCCGCCGCTGCAAAATAGGCTCTGGAAGGAACTTGTTTTGGTGGAACCTGTATGTTCAACGGTTGATTTAGTCAGGAGAGAGAAAACTCAGGGTTTGTTCAGGACACTCCCGTCTGTCGCTAGCAATGATGACGTAGTGAATAGTGACGATTCTCTCCAACAAATCAGTAGTTTTCAGGTTTTCACACCACCTTTTTGTATTATTTGTATTTGGAACCTCGACTGAGGTGCTACTAAAAGAGTACCTGTTAGCAGGCACCAGGGACTTTTTTTCATAATGGAAAACCAAAAAAGGCAAGTTGAGGAGCTGGTTGAGTACCATGCAGTGGAAAAACGCCATTAGGTGCCTTTCAGGTCCAGACTGCCAGTTAGGCCCTTATTTACACCTGGTATTAACTAGGACTGGGCATCGGCAATGATTTCCCAATTCAATTCTGATTCAAAAGGTCCTGACTCAACAACATTTCCGATTTGATTCAATATCAATTAGGTTAAGGACATTTCAGTTAAATTTTGCTTGGATATAAAATAGATTCTCAGACAACTTATGCTGTAAATTGTACAAGCAAGAAGCCAACCTCAATTATTTTTCTAATGCACCAGGATTATGTTTACATCAAGAAGTGACCCCCCCCCCCCCAAAAGAGGGTAAATTCACCACACCAACAGACAGCATATGTAAAAGGGGATTTTATTAACTGATATTGCATCACTCAGATTATTTTTTTTACCCAGCCCTGGTATTAACATGAGCTCTGATCCCAATGTGAGCCGAACTACCTCCATATGTGGTCTCGCTGATCCAATCATAATTGCCATTTGCTGTTTTTGTTTTTTCACACCTTTCATTAACATCCATGTTAATTTTATGTTAAAAATGTCTGTTGAATTGGTAATCTAATCTATTTGTTTGCTTGCAGCCAATCACCGCAAGCGTTCTTTGGTTAAATGCGATGTGTGATTGGGCCATTATCACAGTAGCGGCTGCTTCCATTCACATTCACGTTATGGGTATAGAATGAAGTAGGGAAAAAAGCATCAAATTAAGTACTCTCTTAGTATCTGTATCCCTTTAAGGCTACTGGTATTACTACATGTATTGTAATTGTTTTTATTTAAATGATACACAGCCCTACTCTTAACACATGTGATCGTCTCTCCAATAGCAAAATCGACAGGTTTTTCACAACGTGTGACCTGCAACTGTAAATGTGTATGTGATCGTACGTGTTAATGTCTCCCCAGGCCTCAGTGCGACTGACCTTAGCAACCCTGCTGTATTCTGGGAAGTCTCCCGATGGACACCACGTCTTGGTAAATATTTCACCCACATTGCAAGAACTGCCAAGTGTACCTTTTTAATGGGAAGCTCTTTGATCTCTGTGACTTTTTACTCACTTGCTTTTCTCTATCATCTGTGTGTGCATGTGATCTCAGAGCAGTGCCAAGTACCTACACAAGGAGCTGCCTGTACGAATCTCCCATCGCATCAAGGGCTTCCGCAGTTTGCCCTTCATCATTGGCTGCAATCCCACCATTCTGCAAGTGGTAAGAACACAATTCTCAAGACACACTGCTCCTGGCTACAGTGTTGGAGCTGTACATGAAGCGAGGGAGCGTCGGCCATGCAGCAGATTCTACAATAAGAAAGGGACAACTGGGCCACATCACAGGAGAGTTATGGCTGAACTTTGAACGAAAGGAAGGAAATTCTAAAGGTGCTTTCAAACAGAGAGTGGATAGGTAAAAGTCGGTCCCCAGCTTTGAACGACACAATAGCTGTTTTACTTTTATGAGTAATCTAAATTATACAGACCCCTATTTAGTGGCTCACTCATGAAATATTGCAATATTTATGTATTTGCAGTTTTACTAACTGGGTGTCTGGCATAACATTTTGCCAGGAAAAAATGCTGTACACAGTCTTTTTTCTCTATTGTATTCACACACAAAAACGGAACTATGCACACAATTCTGAAAATGTGAAGCTCATGCATACTTAGACATGAGCTCATCAACAACATGACTCCAGGTCATAGAAATAGAATAAGATTATTTTTTATTCCTACACTCCTGGCTGCTGTATTCCCCACACAATTTCATTGTATTCACAAGATTAAGATTAGTTAAAATCAGAGTTTAGTAATACTAGGTTTAAACCGAGTAAACCTGTGTTTCACAATTTAAAAATAAATTACGTTTTAGTAAAAACAAGGTCATTGATGTAAACCAAAATCAAATAGTTTATTGTGCTGTTGGAACTTAGTAAGAGGGCTACAAAAGAGGTTAAACCATTAATTTTTGGCTGCTCTCTATTCAACAAAACATTACATTGTTGCTAGCTAAAACTCACTTAATTAGCCTGTAGCTATTCCTCGACAAAACATTACATTGTTTGCTAGCTAGCTAAAAAGTCACTTAACCCTTGTGTTGTCTTCCCATTAACCATGAACTTGTCCTTCCGGGTCAAAATTGAAAATTAAAATTTTTTGTGCTTTTCCGATGTTTTGTCACTTTTTCCAGCTTTTTGCGCTTTTTTAAAAACCTGAGCTGGTTTAATAATAGGTTTTACACTTCTTCTTGAAAGTCATGGTCAACAAAGCTCATTTATGTCAAATTATACATACGTTTTTAGTTAAAAAGGCAGAAATTATGAATTATTTTGACTAATAGTTAAGATCAGAGGATGTTAAGTGGATCACAGATGGGTATATGTCAAAGTCTAGTCCTGATACTGTTTTGAAACCATTAAAAAAATAATTCAAATGGTATAAGATTAAATAAAACACCCACAAAATTCAATGATAGTAATCATTAATTTTACCTGAAGAATGTTGAATGGAATTATCCATGTTATTTTTGGGCAATTTGGTTAAAATAAATCCATTTTTCTGATATAAAACACTTAGAAACGGGTCAATTTGACCCGAGGACAACACAAGGGCTAATTAGCCTGTAGCTATTTCTCAACAAACATTACATTGTTTGCTAGCTAGCTAAAAACTCACTTAATTAGCCTGTAGCTATTCCTCAATAAAACATTACATTGTTGGCTAGCTAGCTAAAAACTCACTTAATTAGCCTGTAGCTATTTCTCAACAAACATTACACTGTTTGTTAGCTAGCTAAAAACTCACTTAATTAGCCAGTAGCTATTCCTCAATAAAACATTACATTGTTGGCTAGCTAGTTAACTAGTCACTTAATTTGCCTGTAGCTATTCCTCAACAAAACATTACATTGTTGGTTAGCTAGTTTAAAAAGTAAGTTAATTCACCTGTAGCTAAGTAGAAATTTCTGGGGGTCATCTCCTATTGTATGAACCAGCGATATGTACTACACTTGTGTTAAATGCTGTTCTGCCCATGACAATTTCCAAACACTTCCTAATTGTAACACTTTGCATAGGGACTGGTTTCTTCAGGAGAAGGTCATTGCAATGACAACTGCCCACGGTGACATTTTTTAAATATCCAGGGCACAGTTCGTGAAAAGACACATTGAGTTTTTCAAATGCCATTTTGGACAAACAAAATTCCTTTAAACCCCCTTGTATGAATGCGGTGGCACAAGCCACACACAGAGATGTTCGCAGACCTTCAGCCAATAAACACTCAAACCATCTGCATGCCTGGTGAGCTCACCTGGTCGAGCAGGCATCCATATATAGAGGTTTACTCTCTCGGTTCGACTCCAACCATTTGCTGAATCTCATTCCCCCCTCTCCCCTTTTCATGTCTTCCGCTATCCTCTATAAATAAAGGCCGAAAAAATGCCCGAAAAAATAATCTTAAAATAAACTATTTGCGTGCAGATTCACAAACAATGAAATGATGTTAGAGTCTGGATTTGTCAACTCGATCATTCATTAGTTATCTGTAACTACTTATGCTATTCAGGGTAGCAGAAACACGTATCATGTTTCTTTTATTTTCAGCGAGTGAGAACATTGTTTTTCCCAGCAGTACGATCGACCACCTCTTCATGTCTTGTTGATGAACTTTCACCTAGATTCCTTCCTTTCTGGAGCTCGTCTATGCAGATTACATAATGCGCCGCTCCTTTTCTACACCACCAGTTGTAATGTAGGCCAGGGAAGCTTTACTTGCTCTATCAAGTTTTCTATCAAAGAAAACAATACTTGTTGAATACTTCAACAGATACCCATCCAGACTATGAATTAAAGTTTAATGTAGTCCAATCTGTAATACTCTTAACTGTGGAACAAAGCTTTTTTTTTTCTCCTGGGGAGGAATTGTTCAACTTTGTTTGGACGCATCCTGAAAACGTTCTGTAATATTAGCCTCGTGTGACTGGTGCTGGTGATGTGATGATTAATGGTTGGATGGACGATCACAGAAAATCTGTCTAATTACAGCTTAAACTCCTGTGCTTTCTTGCAGCATGAACTGTACATCAGAGCCTACCACATGCTCAGTGACTTTCCCCCAGTGAGTGACACACACACACACACACACACACACACACACAAAACACACAGCGGTTTTGCTCAAACAGCGGTTTTGCTCATGATCATAAACATGAAGTGTGAACATTTGTTGTCAAGACTTTCGATCTGCCTGTATGTAGCAGTCCCAGGATTGGTCGATCTGTTCACCACTTAGCCAATCCGCATGTTGCCCTGACTCCTATTTCCATTATGTTTTTTTTTTCTTCCATTACTCAGTATTTTTTTTTTTTTTTTTTTTTACAGTGGCACAGAAAAGAAGATTGTTGTGCTTTTTTAAGTTCTTTGGAAACTATATTGTTATGTAAAAAAATATTTTTCTAGATGGTTTCTATTGCAAATGTTGGAAAAACTAGTGGCCGAACTGCATTATGGAAATATTTACGTCATTTAGATGACGTTTTACGTTCTGATCCTTGCACATGTTTATTTTGCACTAAAGTTCTTAATAAAATGAGAAAATAGTCTTCAAGTTTTCAAGTTTTTAATGCAGTTTTACCATTTCATATAGACTTCATTAATTTATTGAATGACCAGAAAACATGCTATATCAGTGTTTACCCTACAATTGTACAGGCCAGGCCAAAATAACGGCAAATATCCATATTCATTCTGCAGCAATGCACTGCCCTGAATCCATGAACGAGGCCAGTGTCTGATTAGTTCACGTTTGTAACAGCAGGAAAGTCGAGGGTGTTATCTAAACTGCAATTGAAGTGAAGATAACATTGTTGGTTAAAATAGTTCAGCGAATAGTTCCGTGAAGCTTGCTGGAACTGATGTACTGTAGTATTTTGATGTGGAGTGAGCACTGCACTCACATTGCATTGTGCACTCACTCCATTTAAAAAAAATATATATATATAGCCTTTTAAATGCTACATTGTTTGTAAAGAAATAACGAAAGTAATAGGCAATCCTGCTTTAAAAGTGCCAAGTGGTTCCTGTGGATTTTGAAAAGTAACTGATTAATATAATCAGACTTTAAAGTGTTCAATTGAGAGTTGAATTTGGTGTGGTGGTAGCACCCCTCCGGGTCCATCCACCAGGCTAAAGCAGTCAACCTAGGGGAACCGCTGTATATTGCTCAGCCCGAGGATGGATTGAGTTTCTGTAAACATGCACAGTGTGATTATGTAAGCCAGGCTTCTTCAGTTATTTCTTGGTCGACAGTGACAGTAAACAGACTAAGCCTTGTCTCTGTATTTAACTCTTTTCCCATTGTTGAGCTCTTGGAAGATATAAGTGTGTTCATTTGATCCAGTGTTATTATATGTACAACTGCAGACAAGGCCAGACCTGATGAACACATTTTCTGTTCTGCACTGTAGATGTTAGACTGTTAGATTTATTAGTCTGAGCTTAAAAGTTGCCCTCCCGCTTTCTAGCCTAGCTAAAAAAAACATGACCTCTTGCATACATGTAAAGGTATGTACCCTCATGCTTGATGTAGTTTAACTTTTCTGATGCTGAGGAACAGAAAAACTGGTTGTTGTGACACCAGCGGGAGTTGACTATAATAGTTCTGAACTGTTACGTGGGTTAAGAAATAGATATTTGATTATTGGAGAAAAGATCTTTCATTTGTAAGAACTGACTACACATGCTTTTTTGACTCTGGGTGCTATAGCCAATGACTAAACCACATTAAAAAAGGGGGTGGAGTTACCTGTGTACTAGGTATATTATAATGCATTAATAATGTACATAATGCATATTTCCACAGCAGTGATTCCATCAATATAACAAAAGTATCTTTCTTTTTTTAACAGAAGGACTGTTATCACTCGCTCATTAATTCAAATAGCTTCTACTTTGCAGTTCTCTTTAATCATTGTGAAGCTACTGTCAGTGGAATTCAAGACTTTCTGCAGGCTTTTCACATTAAAAGCCAGAAAATAGAAGGGATTATGCTCTTTGATACGTCGAAAGGCCTTTGTTGTGCAACATCTGTGCAGGAAGTGTAGAGTTTCATTAATGGTTTGAGTAAAAATATTTCTGTTCTTGGATCAACTTAACAGCGATAGAAAAAAGGAGGCAAAATAGACACTCTATATGCTGAATTTGACAACAGGTTAACAAGTTAAAAGTGTTGCATTAACATCAAATTAAAACGGCAACAAAAAAATTGAAGCCTCTTAGTAAAATATATAAAATATACTTAAAAGTAAATAAAAGGCCGGTATTAGTAGAGCTTTATAATGTCACATCGTAAAGAGTTGATTTGAAGTTTTCCTTTCCGTTTACAGATCAAGGATCAGGATGAGGAGGCCCATTTCTGTAAACTGGTGCAGCAACTGCTGGACGACCACAAAGATGTGGTCACCATGCTGGCCCAGGGCTTCAGGGAGTGTCGCCGACACATCCAGGTAACAACTGCACCTCCTAAACTGCAGGATGGACCCCATGTTGGAAAGGATTCCCTACAGATGATTTTGCAATGATAGCCTGTGTAGAGTATTTAATTGAGGACATTTCTGTACTCAGCGTAATTTAAACTGCAAAGATTAAATTCTTAATTCTGTCATTTTTTTGCTAATGAAATCTGGTCCTTGCTTTGCTACTAATCTGGTCTTAAAATCAACAAGGTCAGTTCATGTCTTAGATTTTAGTTTTTAGAGCAAATCAGTCTTTATTTGATGGGATTCACTGTTTTTTCCCTGCTATTGCAGGACGAGGCGATCATCCGCAGCTTCCTGGATACAACACTGTGCTCTCGTCTGGGAATCCGAATGTTGGCCACGCACCACCTCGCCCTCCACGAGGACAATGTACGTCTGAGTGTTTCTGGGATTCAAACTTTGTTTAAACATTTGTCCTGGGTTGTTTCCCTGGAGCACGATATGTGGTTAGCCCAGAGTTAGGGTTGTTTGTTGTCCAAGTATTCTACGTCACATTTCCCGGTAGCGTCTGACTTTCCCATTTTGTATGTACACTGGCTTGCATAAGTGTACACACCCATGTTAAAGTTGATTTAAAAAGAAGAAAACATTTTAGGAAAATCCTTTTAAGGACACCCATTTTCTTGTGAATGAATAATGTATTGTAAATCAATAAATGTTCTTCCTTAAAATACAGGGGACATAAGTATACACCCCCCTATGTTAAATCCCCATAAAGGCAGCCAGAGGCAGGCCCATCATCACATTCACCATACCCAGAGATTGGCATGGTGTTATTTCACTTAGCTTAATAGCTGGTTTGATTTGTATTGAATTGTATTTCCCCATGGCTGTCTCTATGTATGTGATGATGGGGGGGGGAGGGGCTATTTTGATTCCAAAGGCCAAAGGAACTTTATCAGGATGCATAGTATCTTGATCTATGAAATAACTGGCCTTTAAAAATAAAAATGTACCCGCTTCTATGGGAATTTAACATAAGGGTGTGTATATTTATGCTCCCTTATTTTAAGGAAGAACATTTATTTATTCACAATACATTATTCATTCACAAAGAAAATGGGTGTCCTTAAAAGGCTGGATTTTTTTTTTTTTTTTTTTTTTTTTAATCAAGGCATTAAGATAATTTCCAAAAGATGTTTTTTTTATTCCTCTTTTTAATCAACTTTAGCATGGGGGTGTAAACCTATGCAAGCCATTGTAGCTCTGAGGCCAAAGCCCAATAGTTCCTAAAGAAGGACAAAGCCCATTAGTTCCTACTGAAGACATGGATCTTAGAAAATCTGTCATTTCCCAAAACAGCTGGTCATTGCAGTTTTTAGCAAACATTACTTAAACAAACGAGGATACAGTGGATTAGTTGGGGAATACTTTTAGCTGTTGGGAAGCAAGTTTGTTTTTGCAGTTGAAATTCTATTTTAATTAATTAAGGAGCAGGATCTATAATATGAGAACAAATCCCACACAACTACAGGGGTGGATTTTGAAAAGTGTTCTATAAATAGATTATTATTATTACAGATTGAGGAAAAACTACAGTCAGTTATTTAAAAAAACAAACAAACAGATTCTTTGATTTGAGTAAAAAGTTAAATATTTCTGTTCTTGTTTCAGCCTGATTTTGTCGGCATGATATGCAGACGTCTCTCCCCAAAAAAGATCGTCGAGAAGTGGGTGGACTTTGCCAGGTAAGTGTTTATTTATCACCTTTTTAGATGACTTTCCCCTTCTGAATGAGCACTTTGTTGGCTGAGGAAGGTCAAAGTTCAGCTGATAAACTCTCAGTAGCAAACGCTTTACAGCGCCTGCAGCTGTGAATGAGATATGAGCTATCGTCCTTGTTTACCTTCTGTAATCTTATCAAAATGACCTTTTTAGAGTCTGTGATTTTTACAGACTTTGAAAGAAAGTTCAAATAGAAAGTCTACACACTGGCCCCTTAACGTTTTATCTAGCCCCATCATCCGGTCAAAATTGAATCTGTGCAATATTTTTGGTTTATCACCAAATACCTGCAAAACATCTGACATCCCATCAGCCTCGGCTTTACTTTGCCATTAATGCTAATTATCAATGGCTAGCCTGCTTACACACTATACTGGGATGTGGCCGTGGTCAACATTAACTGTTCCTCCGGTCCACCAGGCGCCTGTGTGAGCACCAGTACGGTAACTCGCCCAGAGTGAGGATCAACGGACACGTAGCAGCTCGCTTCCCCTTCATCCCTCTGCCTCTGGATTACATCCTGCCTGAGCTCCTCAAGAATGCCATGAGGTAACCTCAGCACTCATACATACGGCACATGTCAGTGTTGATCCATCTCCTGTTGTTGAAAGACCTTGAGATCTAGAGATGGAAATCACAGTCTAGCATTTTCTTTTTCTCAAGTTGGATGGAATGGTACAGTCAGTTCTCAGTCCAACCCACAATTACATTACATTCATCTAGCTGACATTTCTATCTAGGTGTGGGGGAAATCATATCACGCCACAATTTCACCAGTGATTGACCTAAATATTTTCTGTTTATACGGTACTGCAGACAGTGACTGCAGCAAAACAGAGTGAAAGCAGAAAATGCATGTTATGTTCTTTACAAATGAAATAAATGTCAGACTGACTGACATGTCATGTACATTCTTGTTAGAAAAGAACTAGTTTTTAGAAATGTCTCATGATATATATTGTCTCCAGCAGTGAATTGTTCATCTTTTTTTGTAAAGGAAAGAAAAGAAAATCTCAATACTATCGAATCCCAATACCTCCTGAATGGCAATACAAATCTAATAGGTGCCCATGTGTCATGAAAGAATCTTATTGGGACAAAAGCGTATATGGTCCCAGCCATACTTCTATCCAAAGAGACTTGCAATAAGTGCATTTATTCACACAATCATGCAAGTACATACAATTCATCAAATAAGCAAAAGGTGCTACATTTTACAATCAAGAAATCGATGGGGCCAGGATGCAGTCTGACTAGGTGTGTTTTCAGTCTGCGACAGGACATGTGTAGGGTTTCTGCTGTGCTGAAGTCACTTGGGCAGAATGTGGCATCATTCATCTCCCTTTTTCAAAAGAACTATTAGTGAAAGTAGGTCAACTTTTGCAGTAATTTTTCTACCGTTCACAGAAAGTGTAATAAGTTGTGCTTCAACAATAACTGTAATCGGTAAAAACAGCCTTCTTTGTCTTAATAATGGGTTTTGGCATCAGGTATTCGTCCTCATGGTTTATTATCCCCGCTGTCCCTGGCTAACTTGTCTGCATGCTAGACTTGGCCCATTGGGGCTTTTATGAAATGAGAGCACACTTTGCACACTCCCAATGACATCTGTTTATTTGTCTCCTCAGGGCCACCATGGAAAGCCATCTGGACACCCCATACAATGTGCCTGATGTGGTCGTCACCATTGCCAACAATGACATTGATTTTGTCATCAGGTGAGCGGCTAAATGCCTGTAAAATTGCTAGGGTTTAAAAGAAAAATACATATTTATAAAGCAATATAAAAGTTCCATAGGGGTGTTTGTCTGGAGAGACCCTTCAAAGAATAAGCTCCAACACTTGCCTATAAATCAAATGCTACGGCGTGGCTGCCATTAACTCCTTGCCTTAAGTATGAAAATACAAGTCAGTCAGCTGTTGATAAATTATTATTATTATATTTTTTTTTTATCTTTAAGGATTTCAGACCGTGGCGGCGGCATACCTCATAATATTATAGACAAGGTGATGGACTACCACTTCAGCACGGCTGAGGAGAGCGCACAGGATCCCCGCATGAGCAACTTCTTCAACAACATTACCAACAGTGGGAACCAGTCCAGCCCTATGCATGGGTGAGGATTTAAAAGGGCAGAATGTACTTGTTTAGTTTTTACAAATGTAGAGAAAATGGGGCTTAAAGATATATTTTGTCCATTTTAAATCCAGCTCTGTGTCATGCCAGTGTGTTTTAGATAAATGGTGTGTTCCCACATGAAGATGACACAGAGCTGGATTTTTTTGCCTAAGTCTACACTAACAAAAACGGTACCAGGCGTTCTGGCATTGACAGTTTATTTCTAAAAGTCTGTCTTTGTCTTCTGCAGGTTTGGTTTCGGCTTGCCCACGTCCAGGGCCTACGCTGAGTACCTGGGCGGTTCTCTGTCCGTACAGTCTATGCAGGGCATCGGCACTGATGTCTACCTTCGTCTGCGCCACATTGACGGCAAAGGAGAGAGCTTCCGAGTGTAAAGCTTTGGTCATCCTCGTAGATCCCAACCTAGGGAATCGGGCCATGCAGGAGTATAGAGCGTTCCCTACCAGGACGGCTGGCATGGACTACAGGACTTTGGTCCACAAAGTGATAGCCTACACTAAGTACGTTGTCAGAAAACTCCCAAATTCACCAACCCACTACTTGTTTTTTGTTTTGTTTTTGCCTTTCTTTTCTATTATAAGCTATGTTAGCTCTCAAGTTGATGATTATAGTTGTTTTTTTCTCTGTGTTTTGTACTCTGTGGCATGTTGTCTTGAAGAACAGGAGTATGAATTTTTGAATGTTTAGGTTATCGGGACAAACTGTGCATGACAGTGGACATTGACGTTAATGTGGAAGGAAGGAAGGAAGGAAGGAAGGAAAGGAAGCAAGAGCTTCAGTTTTAAAGAAGTTCACTTAGAAGTTTCATAGCCTCAAAATAAGAACAGACATTTTTGATAATTCAGTGACTGAGACACTCCAGAAATCCTGTCAAAATCTCCTCTAATTGCACAAAGCTGCTCACATGTTTCACTATGATCCATGTAGTCTGAATAACAGGATCCTTCTGGTACGTTATCAGCTGTTTGTATCTAAATCTAAGTCTACAAGGGAAAACTGCAGTACACAAGTATAACTTAAGTGCTAAAGCATGTGCTGTAAAACCTCAACTCTTGACAAACCATAGTGATATTCTTAAAAAAAACAAAAACAAAAAAAAAAACACACATCTCTTGAGTTTAGCTCAGAAAAAACAACAACTACCGAAACACCAAAAGCTCATTTGACATCTTTGTTCAGCAGTATTTTTGCGGAGCTTTCAGTCAGGGAAGCCAACCAAGTTGTTCAGTGGCCTTACCGTGTGACGCTAGTCCTTCAACCGCATGCCGACTTTTCTTCTCTTTACTTTGTTGCCTTTATCGGTTCACACAGATGTACCATGTCAGTCAGCTTTGTTAGTTTGATGTCAGATGTTGTTGGTCTTTGCACAATTTATGGATCCCCCTCTAATGCTCAATACCAATCATAGCAGTTTTTTACGTACTACGTACTTTCAGATTAACAATGTACCACAAAAGTATTGTCTTAGTTTTATTTGGCTTTATATATATATATATATATATATATATATATATATATATATATATATATATATATATATATATATATATATATCTTTTAGAAAGTGTGTCAGTTGTATGTCAAGTTTGCTGTCTTTTTGAAAAAATAATTTGTATAAGAAAACATTTCAAGGTGGGTCGACAACAGGGTTTCTGCACTGTTAACTATGGAAGTTGAGATCAACTAAGCTTGCTAGACTTTTTTTTTGATTGTATTTAGACAACAAATGTCCATATAATGTTTGTTATTGTTATTTAAATTTTTTTTATTTTGAGTTTTGCGCCTTTTTTTCCTGCAAATTTTGAAATTCCCCCCCTCCCCCAACAACTTGTCACTGCTAAATGTCTCGGTATGCTTCAAAAATAATGACGTCCGACCACTTTGAAAGGAAAAAAAAAGTGTTAATGCCCGTTATGTATGGCCACGAACCTGCCATGATGCCCTCTGGCTGCATCCCTTATCACTCAAAAGTGTCTTTTGTGATCTACAAGAACTTTTTTTCAAAGGATATTGAGTCACTAGATCAACAACAAGGATGTGATCCCTCACAGACTCCCCACGCATGAACACAACCAGCTTGTTTTTTTGTTTTTTTAGCCTGTCATTTTATTCCTTTATCTTGTCTTTTTCATGTCACCTGAAATATCTCATCATCTATCCAAAATCTGTCCAAGTTGGTTTCAGTCATTCCTCTCCACCTGAAAAATTACAAATGAGTACCACAAAAACATCACTTATCTTGGGGGGGAAAAAAAGTGTGAAAAAACTGACAAATCAAGTTTGGATCTCAAAATGATGAACCTAACATGTCTAGCAAACCCTGGCCTTTCTGAGTTTCCAGTTAGTTATGTTATGTAATGCAGTGCAGAGAATAACCAAGAAGCCAAGTCATTTAGAAATCTGCCCAAATGATTAACCAACTTAAGCACTCCTCACATTTTGTTGAACATTCCCCAGTGGGCACCAGTTGATAAGCAACAGATCAACCTGAATCTGTTGGGAGCATTTGTTATTATATTAGCTTCTACTGTTTTTTTGTTTTTTTTTTTTTATTAGAAAGGACATTGTGAATCTTGAGCTGTAATTAACAAGATGATAAGTCTATGAACTTTGGAAACCATAAGAAGTTAGTATTCAAGTTTATTATTTTTTTTAAAAGGTTTTAAATTGAGTTTATTTCATTTTACAACTTTTGATTTTGGACTGTTTTGAGCTGTAGAATCATATATACACTGTGTAGACTACCAAATGGAGAAAATGCCAGTGTTTTTTTGTCTTTGAAAATCTATCAAAAGTATAAGATTCTGAACTTCTTAATCTTACAAATTCAGTAACTGGTTCACTTGAATTTGACCTCACAAACAAAATGCTAAATTAGTTTACGTATTCTTGTTCCTCAAAGCTTGTGAGACATTATGAAAACATAAGTGAACCAGTTATTTCGGTCATAAGATATATTAAATCTGCAAAAATTGAATTTTGTGAACGGCTTGTATTTATTTTGACATTGTATGAAACAAAAATAACCCCGTATAATTCACAGTTCCAGAGTGATGGAGAATGGCCTGTATTATCTGTACTTGTGTTCTTGCTGAGACTGTGTATATGCATTAATGTGTTTATTGTGGCTTTGAAGGTTTTGAAGATGTAGTAAATATATAGTGTATGCATGTAAAACAAAGGGGAGTTAACACCACATAGCTGCCAGATGCTGTTAAACAATGTATAAAGGGTTGTGTCCCTTTTGAGATACATTAAAAGGTAACCAGCATCCTTCTGAGAATTTCTTCTATTCCAAAAAGATTACTGGTAAAAATGTTGGTGGCTTAAAAATTCTGGATCCGGCAGCCAGGCTGTAGAATGAAATATGTACTGTCTGCCCTCTGCTGGCTTATGAAGAGAAATGCATTATTTTTATGTTTTTTTTTGAAAGGGAAGAAGATGTACAACATGTACGGTCATTTTTATTTTCCATGTGTCTGATTTTGTCATTTTTGCAGATCAAAATGAGAATAAACAAACAACAAAATGCTTTCAATATCATCTCCAGTACAAAGCCAAATATTGGAGTCATGTTACTGACCATATATGCTGCCATGGAGTGTTTTGTCTCTTAGAATGACATTTTTCTTTTGTGTTTAGGACTCTTTAGACCATTAAATTTTACTTTGTTGGAAATGAAGTCTTCATTTGGTCTTTTTTTCTTTAAACTCATTTGTGATCAATTTGTTGAATTTTTAGTTTGAAAAAATATGAAAGCAGTTTCATGAAAAGGTTATAGTTTGTCATAGAAAATTTAAAAATGTCCATAATAAAGTATGTAGAAAACATCTTTAAAAAGCCATAGTATCGTATATTAAAATTAAAAAGTTACACTATGTCAAAAAAATCATAGTATGTATGTCAAAAAAGTCATAGTATAGTATGTCAAAAAATCATGGAAAAGTCATAGTGTAGTATAAAAGTGATTAAAAGTCCAACATTTTCAATGTTGAAAAATCTTAGTAAAGTATGTCGAAAAAAAGTCAGTATGGTATGTGTCCAAAAAAGTCATAGTATATTATGTCAAAAGTCAGAAAAAATGAATAGTATAGTATGCTGATAGAAGTCATAAATAGTATAGTTTGTCAACAAAAACCATCAAATGTCATAGTATGTTGAAAAAAAAGTCATATAAAGTCACAGTAGTGTGTCAAAAAAGTTTATGTCCAAAAAAGTCATAGAAAAGTCTTAGTATAGTATGTCTGAAAAAAGATTTAAAAAAAAAAGTAATAGTATGTCAAAAAAGGTTTAAAAAAAAAACCTATATAACTACGTCAAAAAAGTCATAAAAGATCATAGTACAGTATGTCTAAAAAGTATAGTATATCAAAAAAAGTCATAGTATAGTATTTAAAAAAAGTTATAGTATGTACGTATGTCCAAAAAAGTCATAGTATAGTATGTTGATGAAAGTCATGATAAGTCATAGTACAGAATGTAAAAAAGGCATAGTATGAATGTCAAAAAAGCCACAGTACGTCAAAAAAAGTCACGAAGAAGTCATAGTATAGCATGTTGAAAATACTAAAATACGACAGTTAAAAAATAAATAAATAATGGGATATATTTAATAGTATATAATGTGGAACAAATCATAAAAAAATCATAGTATTTCAAAAAAGACAAAAATTATGTATGTACAAGTACTACAGTAGGTTATAGTTATAGTATAGAATGTAAAAAATGATACTACTATACTACTAAATATACTACTTTAAAACAGTAATTGAATAGAATGTTGATAAAAGTATAAAAAGTTATAGTATAGTGTGTTGATAAAAGTATAATAAGTTATAGTATAGTATGTTGATAAAAGTCACAAAAAATTCATAGTTATGTTAAAAAAGTTATAGTACAGTATGTCTCAAAAGTATGTTGAAAAAAAATCATAAAAAGTGTTAGTCTAGTATGTTGAAAAAAAAGTATAAAAAGTCATAGTATAGTATGTTAAACAGAGTCCTAGTGTAGAGTATGTTACTAACTCCTACGTCAGGCCAATGAGGCGGGACCAGGGAAGAACTTGGACCCTTGGACGCTGCGTGTGTTCTGCGTGCCAGTAATCAGGGTCCATTATCTATCTGCATATCGGTGCTGGGATCCATTTATTTTCCTGACGTCCTGCTCACTGTTGGACAAACAATGCAGTCCATTTCATTTCATATCTCCATCCATCCATCTTCATCCGCTTATCCGGTATCGAGTCGCGGGGGCAGCAGCTCCAGTAGGGGACCCCAAACTTCCCTTTCCCGAGCCACATCAACCAGCTCCGACTGGGGGATCCCGAGGCGTTCCCAGGCCAGGTTGGAGAGATAATCTCTCCACCTAGTCCTGGGTCTTCCCCGAGGCCTCCTCCCAGCTGGACGTGCCTGGACCACCTCCCTAGGGAGGCGCCCTGGAGGCATCCTCACCAGAGGCCCGAACCAACTCAACTTCCTCAATTTCATATCTGGTTTAGTTCATTTAAAGGTCTATACATTCATTTACACACACACAGACATAAGACAAAGGACCAATCACATGCGCATAGTATAATATGTTGAAAAAAAGTCACTATAGTATGACGAAAAACAATCATAGTATAGTATGTCGACAAAATCATAAATTCATTCAATTCTTTTTTGACATATTATACTAGCTTTCTCATCATGTTTTTTTGACATACTGTACTATGACTTTTTAATGATTTTTTATGGCTGAAAACTCTTTGTGACATACTATGACTTCATTTTGATATACTGTACTATGACTTTTTTGACATAGTATGTTACTACTTTTTATGATTGTTGAACATATTTTATTATGGCTTTTTAACGTGTTGTCTTTGATTTTTTGACTTTTTGATGCGTTTTTGATTGATATGACTATCAACATACTATAATTTTTGTTGACATACTATACTATGACTTTTTTCTGAATTTTTCAACATACTATACAATGACTTTTCTTTATTTTATGATTTTTTTGACATACTATACTATGACTTTTTTGACTATGACCTTTTTATGATTTTTTTTCAACCTATTATAACTTATTTTGACACGCTATACTATGACTTTTTTCCAAATTTGTCAACATACTGCACTATGACTTTTATATGGCTTTTTTCGACATAGTATACTTTGACTATCTCAGGATTTACATTTACAACATACTATACAACTATTATAATTTTTTATAACTTTTTGCGACATACCATGACTTCATTTCGATATACTATACTTTGACATATTATACTATGACCTTTTATGATTTTTTTCAACATACTATACCATGACTTTTTTGACATGCTATACAATGACCTTTTTTTACGAATTTTTCAACATACTATATTATGGCTTTTATATGGCTTTTTTTGACATAGTATACTTTGACTATCTCATGATTTTTTTTACTATGACTTCATTTTGACATACTATACTATGACTTTTTATGATTTATTTTACACACAATACTATTGCTTTATTATGATTTTTTTACATACTGTATAATACTATTGTTTTTTTTAAGCCTTTTTTCGACATACTATACTGTGACCTTATTATGATTTCTTCAACATACTATACTATGACTTTTTTTGACATACACATGTCTTTTTTATGACTTTTTTTTCAATGTACTAACTATACCATAACATTTTATGATTTTTTCGACATATACTACAATTGATTTTTATTACTTTTTCGACATGCTATACTATGTCCTTTTTCAACGTACTATAATATGACTTTTTCATGACTTTTTTATATACTAACTATACTATGACTTTTTTTCGACATACTATACTATGACTTTCGTATGATTTTTTTGACATACTATACTATAACTTTTTTTCGACATACTATACTGTCTTTTTATGACTTTTTCTACTTACAATACTGTGACTTTGTCATTATTGTTTTGGCATTTTTGACAATATTTTCAACATACTGTACTATTGTTTTATTAATGAAATGAATGAATCGCCCCTCGGGGACAAATAAAGGTCTTGAACTTGAACTTGAACTTGCTTTATTATGAATTTTTTTGACATACTATACAATGTTTTTTTTCAACATACTATACAATGACTTTTTATGACTTTTTTTAACTATATAATATACTATGACCTTTTTATGATTTTTTTTCAACATACTATACAATTACTTTTTATGACGTTTTTCAACTATTTATTACTATGACCTTTTTATGATTTGTTTTCAACATACTATACATGACCTTTTTTCAACATATATACTATGTCTTTTTTATGACTTTTGTTAGACACACTCTTCTACTTTTTTGACATGCTATACTATGTATTTACATGAGCTTTTTATGTTTTTTTTTTCAACATAAAACTTTTTTAAGAATTTAAATTGCTGTCCTCCGGTTCCCGTTTCAGTCGGCCACAGCCAAAACAAATAGGTATAAATTCTCCTTCGTCCCCTCTGCTATCGCTCTGCTTAACTCAGGCAAGAATAGGTAACGTCGGCACAGAAGGGACTTAAACTGTCAATGTTGTGGTATTTATTTTCCCCATTTGGTTTGATAATGTATTTTAATTGATGTTGTCTTCTTTGTTTTCATGTATTTGTTTTCATGTATTGTGTGTCAATTTCTTGCTACTGCAGCAAAATGAATCGCCCCTCGGGGACAAATAAAGGTCTTGAACTTGAACTTGAACTTGCTTTATTATGATTTTTTTTGACATACTATACAATGTTTTTTTTCAACATACTATACAATGACTTTTTATGACTTTTTTCAACTATTTATTACTATGACCTTTTTATGATTTTTTTTCCACATACTATACAATGTTTTTTTATGACTTTTTTCAACTATATAATATACTATGACCTTTTTATGATTTTTTTTCAACATACTATACATTACCTTTTTTTCAACATATATACTGTCTTTTTCATGACTTTTTTAGACACACATTACTATTGCTTTTTATTAATTTTTCAACATGCTATACTATGTCTTTTACATGACTTTTTCCACATACTATACAATGACTTTTTTGACTTACTATACTATGACTTTCTTATGATTTTTTTCAACATACTATAACATTTCTTTGACATACTATACTATTACTTTTTTAAGAATTTTATCACATACTATACTATGACTTTTCTTGCTTTTATGACTTTTTTATGATTTATGATTTTTTTCGACATACTGTACCATAACTTTTTTGACATACTATACAATGACCTTTTTAGCATTTTCTTTCAACATATAACTTTTTTGACATACTATACTATGACCTTTTTAGGATTTTCTTTCAACATATAACTTTTTTGACATACTATACAATGACTTTTTTTACAAATTTTTCAACATACTATACTATGGCTTTTATGTGTCTTTTTTCGACATAGTATACTTTGACTATCTCATGATTTTTTTAACATACTATACTTTTATTATACTTTTATCGACATACTATAACATGACTTTTTTCAATTTACTGACTATACTATACTGTTTTTATGACTTTTTTGACATATAATACTGTGACTTTGTCATGATTGTTTTGACATACTAAACTACGACTTTTTTTCAACATACTGTACTATTGCTTTATTATGAATTTTTTGACATACTATACTATGTTTTTTTTCAACATACTATACAATGACTTTTTTCAACTATATATATATACTATGACCTTTTTAGGATTTTTTTCAACATACTATACATTACCTTTTTTTCAACATATGTACTGTCTTTTTTATGACTTTTTTAGACACACACTACTATTGCTTTTTATTAATTTTTCAACATGCTATACTATGTCTTTTCCATGACTTTTTCAACTTACTATACTATGACTTTTCTTGCTTTTATGACTTTTTTATGATTTTTTTTGACATGCAATACTATGACTTTTTTCGACTTTTTTATGACCTTTTTATGATTTCTTTTCAACACGACTTTTTTAACATACTATACTATGGCTTTTTTTAACGTACAACACATTGACTTTTTTCAACATACTATGATATGACTTTTTCATGACATGCTATAATAGGACTTTTTTATATACTACTATGACTTTTTGATGACTTTCGTATGATTTTTTTGACATACTATACTATGACTTTTTGTCAACATACTATACAATTACTTTTTATGACTTTTTTTCAACTGTATATATACTGTGACCTTTTTGATTTGTTTTCAACATACTATACATGACATTTTTATGAGTTTTTTAGACACACACTACTATTGCTTTTTATTACTTTTTTGACTAACTATACTATGACTTTCTTATGATTTTTTTTCAACACAACTTTTTTGACATACTATACTATGACGTTTGATACTATGTTATGGCTTTTTTCATAGTATACTTTGACTATCTCATGCTTTTCATAGTTTTTAACTACACTATATTTTTATTATACTTTTTCATAACTTTTTGCGACATACTATGACTTCATTCAACATACTATGACGTTTTATGATTTTCTTTTTTCTTTTTACATACAATACTATTTTTTTTATATGTGGTATATGTTGAAAAAATTTCATAAAAAAGTCATAGAATGTCTAATCAAGTCCTAAAAAAAAGTCACAGTATAGTATTTTGAAAAACCCATAGCACATCAGTAAACAAAGTGAGTAAAGTATGTCATAAAAAACCTATACAAAAATCATAGTATAGTCTGTCATACAAACATCATAGTATATTATGTCATAAAAAACACCCCTGAGTTCTGTAGGTCGGCTGCTGGTCACTTCAATGCAATTACTTTACTTAATCACATTAAGTCATTAGTCTTGGCAAAGGGGATATGTCTGGCTTCACAACACCTAATGCAAACATATTTATCCTGTATTATGTGTATGTATATATGAATTACTGAGACTGGTTATAGACACAAAAGAGACAATGAGAACTTTAACATTGTTTTTTTATTTTAGAAGTCTGTGGCAGGTTGTGAAATTTATCTTCCAACACAGGTCTCCATGACCTCTGCAGTATTCATTTAAGAAGCACAAATGCAAGAAACACGTGACAAAGCAAGATGTTCTCTGATAAGAACCCAGACACAAACTACAAGTGCACTTCTGTCTCTTCTGAGAATCAAGAAACAAAAAACTGAGCAACACTTTGGTCAGTCATTTTTTTGGAATGTGATTGGTACATTGTTTTTTTTGTTTTTTAAACACAGTAACATACTCGGTCCTCATCCAAGGAAGTGCCAACTGGTGAGTGTAAAGGCTCTGACACACCAACCCGACGGCAGAAAAGGCAGTCGGACTGATCAACTTCAGCATACGTTCTGGGCGTGTGCGAGACGTAATACGCCTCCATAACAGCAGACGGCGCTAATCTGTATTGTCGGCCAAAAATAAAAAACGTAAATGAACGCATCAAGTGGGTCTGGCTTCTCTTGAATTTCAAAAAACAACCATAATGGCGGAATACGGTCTCGTATTTTATGAAAATAGATGACCGAAACCGGTTTCTGAAAACATTTTAAGCAAGAAATAGGCCATGCAGTTGCTGAATCTGTCTGACCTTTGTCGATAAAAAAAAAACAGTTTGAAAGATTTTCATCAGATTGAGAGGTGTTCGTCACGTTCATCCTGCTCGTCATTTCCGGTTAGCGTTTTAACAGCAGATGCTCCTCCGACTGACGCTGGCACGGACCGCACCAAACAGACTCGAGTCACCGACCTCGCCAGATCGTCCCACGGCCGATAATCGGGTTGGTGTGTCGGAGCCTTTAACCCACACATACTGAAAGGTCTCCAGTATTTACTTCATAAACCGAAACTCTGTGACTGTTCTCACTTCCATCCGCATCCAACTGAACATTTAAGGGTGGAGTCTGCCATTCTAATCACATACGTGAGTATCTCCTCATGGTCTGTACTGTATGTGCAATGTCCGGTGTTCATTCACAGTCCTGGCCCTGTAAATGGGGAACAAACAAAGTGGCTCGGTCTGAGCCACACAACACTATTCCAGCGTGCTTGTGCACAGGACAGGGGAACGGCCTTGGATGTATAAAGAGAAAAGCAGTGGGAGTGGGAGGACCGTAAAAAAGGAGCACTGACGGGATGTTGTTTCTTAAGGAAACTTATAAGGTTCCTTGGTATTTATGTTAATATTTACGAGTTCAAGAATCTAGCTCCAGAATCGCAGACTCCACCTGTAATCTTCATTGGTTTAAGCTTTGTCTTGACTACATTTCCAGCAAAAAAATATATCTGCTTGGGTTTACGACCTTTAGCAAAACAGCAGTTCATAAAAGGCAATCCCTCTGTAAGGCAGAACTATATTTGGACAGTAACACATTCATATACAAGAACTTTGAGCAGCATTTGTTTGCAGAATCGATTGGCTTGCCTTTTACGAAGCCGCCATGGTCTTTGTAAAGACAATAAAAGCTTTCTGAAAGAGGAAAATGACGTTTGGGCTTGTCTGAAACGTTGGATGTAAAAAAAACAGACCTCCAGTGTGGCCGGGATAGCTCAGTTGGCAGAGCAGGCGCACATATACAGAGGTTTACTCCTTTGTGTTTACGCTGCCATTTCCTCCGTATCATTCCCTCTTTCATGTCTTCATCGGTCCTGTAGAATTAAATTAAAAGGCCTAAAATGCCCCCAAAAAATAAATAACAAAAACACAAGACCTCCCAAGAATTTCAATGCAAAACATTTTAAGACTTTACAGAAGCCCTCGATCAGTCAAACATACACCAAGCGTCTTGCACTGTGATGCATAACACTTTACAGTGAAAACGAGCTCAGTTTTATGAATAATGTAATCCAGACTGAGTTGAAGGTTTAGTGGAAACAGGGTTGGGGTTCGATAGCATTTCATCAAATCAAATCAAGTATTGAATCAGATTAATACGTCCAAATCTCTTATTGAGTCCGTTTAGCATTAAACATTTGCAAGGAACCACAAAGTATCAGATCTGTAATCAGCTTTTGATCCTGAATCCTGTTCTTCTTTCTGTCTTTGGCTGAGCACGGAAACTAGCTTACAGTGATCACAATAATCAGACAAGTCAAGTTACATATTTTGGCATTTTGGCAAGATACTTATGGCATTTACTATTTCCTCTGTCGAGAATGATGGTCAGCTCCTTGTTAGCGAGGCGTGAGGGGAGATATAAGATCCAATAAGAGATTTGGTAGCCTCACAGTGAATCCAGGTATTTTGCCAAGGTGGAACCAGATCTAAAATGGAACCCGCTTTCGTAAACCACACCCTACCATTAAAAAAAAACACAGACAAAAAAAAACAACAACGGCACACAGAACATAATAGCCCTTTTTCTGTAAACCTTTTACATTATCCTTGAGCGAGACATAGAACAGATCTAAAACAGACACAAGGTCCTACAACGCATCTTAAGAATAAAGTAGCACTCTGACATTTACTGGCTGTCTGTGCTGCAAAGTGAGGAGCTTTAAAGCTCACTGCCTACCAGCAAGGCATTAACAAGGACCAGGACAACTGTCAGAGAAAAGATACACAATGACACACAGAGGGACGTCCTGAAGGCTGCACTCATGTTATCACACAGTCTGAAGGCCTCTCTCGTGGCCGTCTAGCTGTACCTTTATCTTGTGCAGTTCCTCGATCTCCTGGTGGTGACGCTCCGTCTTGTGGCCCACCAGAGAGCGGTAGAAGTGAACGGCGAACACCACAAAAATGACCCCCACTGGGACCATGATGATGGTGGATGCCAGCGCAGCCTGCCAGCCGCTGTTCTGTGATGCAGTTGGGGGTGTCGTAGGCTTGGCGCCGGCGGCGACCGTTGTGGTGCAGCAGGCGGTTACCCTTTTGGCCCCGCTGGAGTCTACAGGCAGGAACTTGATCCAGCAGAGGAGCACCACCTCGGCTAAAAACAACAGGATGCCCAGGGCAGTGGAGAAGCCCCAGGCCAGCTCGATGAAGTAGTGCATGCGCTCGTGGGGTGA